>OX337239.1:1626267-2226267 GCA_946965045.2 Epithemia pelagica | reverse complement strand
TGTCATGGTGGGGTGAGGCGCACCGTATGTGAAGGTCAGAATACTCCCGCTCCCATGGTTTGTGTTCTCCGCACAAACTGCAAGAAATAAATGTGGGCACACAAGACAGCGAGACCAGAGACGCCATTGTGATTGTGCCTCTCATGTGAGAAAAAGGACGACATAATGCGACCGATCATCGACCTCGGTCGCTGTGGGGATGACTTTCTCTGGAAACTATGGTCAACAGTGTAGTCTCTTGCATTTATAGCCCCACTGCCTACTGACTCAGTGGCCAAACAACCAAACAGATTCTCGATGAGAGCATCAGGGCGAAGAACTCGTCGGAGTGCATTACGAGTATGTTAGGGGGTAGTTTCTGGCCTCCTTGCTCCCCATTCTTGCTGCAGCGACTTGGCGTGCCCACTCAAATGGCAATGGATCCCGTCATGCCCTATCCTCCTCCTCCTCCTCCTCTTGCCCCAACCCACACGACATTCAATGACAAGGCCGCACACAACAATGCCATGGATGCCAACCACAGCACCATTGCCAAGACCAAACCATACACGACTCTGCAAACCGTGGAGGAGGAAACGCTTGTTTCTCAATTTACTCTTCCATATCTTCCGGCATGGTTGCTCTTTACACTTTTGTTCCTATTTCTTCCTACTCAAGTGTACATCAATCGAGGTTATACACAGTGGTTTCACGGACTGTCCCTCTTGTTTCCGCTTTGCCGTGACGATGATTGGTTTGCTCGTTTTTTGGCCGTTCAAGGATTCAGCATCACGGCTGGCTGGTATGCCTCCTTGTTGACGGAATGGTTCCTTCATGGTCGCTTTGCTCACATTCTCTACCTCAACATGCCGGATAGTATGAAACAATTCATGATGATCCAGGATACCAAGGACGGTGCGGCACGCATTTACCATTGGGCATGGTGGTCCTCCTTCACGACAACGCCGACCACAACAACCGAGTCACTCGGGACCTTGATTGGTTCGGATGTGATCAAAGTGCTGTCTCATGGTTTGGATTTGGTGGGACATCCGTTGTTGACGTACTATTATTGGCGGTATTGTTGGAGACGGGGTCACGATTGGCACAGCATCACCACGTGGTCCGTGTGTGTGGCCACCTATGCACTCAGTCGCATCTGGTCGTGGGCGCATTGTCGGCACAATCATAATGACCCGTCGGAGGAACCAGGCCAGGATATGCAAAATGGTGCTTTGGAATGGTGGCAACACGATTGGTTTTACTTTGGCTATCACGTCTATGTCATACCACCGGATTCTCTTCATTTGTGGTTGCCAGCCTATGTTACGGAAGGGCTGCTATATTTGACGGTCCTGCTCTATAAAATCCTGTATCGCTGGCATTTGAGCGTTTCCTAAGTCTCCGACCAGTCTGGAGTCCGTGTCCACACAGTGCGAGGAATCGAAAGGAGCCTTCCTCGTCACTCCTTGCTTGCGGTTTGGGTCGACCAGAGATAGAGCACTCCTTCTTCTTTTCGTGGACAACGGTGTACTACCTAGTAGTAGCACAAGTGGACTCGTTATCTGTCGTCGAAGAGAAACACCATTGGTCTACATGGGTAGTTGCGACGTTTGTGCTGGTAGACGAATGCAGTGCACTGGGTCCACAAAGCATGGTGTTTGGGTTTATACTAGAAGTGTCCGGGCAGTGCCACACATATACGGCATATCATTTAAACCTATGACGAGAAAGGTTCATTCTTAAAAACATTGCTAAATAGTTATGAGTAGTGTTATGAATAGAAAAGGGTGATACGGAACATGAACAGAGAATATGCAAATATGGCGGTGAAATGAGGTCATGTCGACCTTGGCCCGCAGTTGGTTGTGGTTGCTTGTGTGGAGTTGTGTTGTTTCATAAGTATGGTAAGTAGGCGTGTGTAGTTTACGGCATGGAACGTTGGTATTTTTGTGTGTGTGCGACAGGTTCGCAATGGGTTGTTGGTATCCTGGACAAAAGACTACCGCTTCGTTGTTGTTGATGATGATGATCATCATCATCAAGAGTGTGATTCATAAAAGAAGACTTAGAGGGGTGAACCTCCTCCGCCTCCTCCCCCACCACTGCCTTGTCCTTGACAAACAGGATCGTTCAACGGAGCACAGAACTCTTCAACACCTCTTCCTCGGCATCGTTGTCCCGTTGTCAATCCTCGCGCGAAAATATTAATCTCTTGGGAATAGCCTTGTGCCTCGTTCAGGCTCAATGTTGTTTCAAACTCAACTTCCAATGTACTTGTGTTGCACGTCGGATTGCTAATATTCTGTGCCACCTCTTCCGAACAAATCACTTGACCCTCCAAACAAGTAAGAAAGGTAAAGGCAGGATTTGTGTAGTTGGTACGAATCGTTGCACGAGTAATCTCCAGGACATCATCTCCCGTCGGAAGGCCATTGATGGGAATTGTAATTCTGTAGTCGGAAGTGATACTTGCAAAGCAAGACACATTGCCTTGCGGAACATTCTCAAACTGGACCAACTGATGAGATCCAAACACATTCTTCAACAAAAGAGGTTGTGAACAAGACGCATGGAAGCGAACATCTTGTAGAATGGTTGAAGGGTTTTGTGGACCCTCTGCTGGATAAATTCGGATCTGTGTGTCCGCAGGCATATCTTCACCATTATCGTAAAGAAAGTACACACTTCCCTCAGTCACCAGGCCCTCAAAAAGCAATGTTTCGCCATCTCCTCCAGTGCCGCCGATCTCGTCTTTCGGATCTGCGTTAGCTCTGATGAATACGGTTTCATTACTTCCGAGTTTGGGAACCTCTCCATTCTGAGGGAAATCGCCACATGTCACTCGGTCAATTGGTTGTGTAAAGTTGTTCTCGGAACAGTCTCCTCCTCGGAAAAGCATTCCAACCAAAAACGGTCGATCGGTACAATTAGGAAGATTCGTCACGTTGATATCACATCCTGTACAGTTCAAGTCAATGACCAAGTCACAATTCTCAGTGGGCGACGTAGAGGGAACCATTGACGGAGCCATGGACGGAGTGGGGCTGGGAACTTCTGTTGGGAAGAGCGTTGGTGGGAAGGTCGGACGATTGGGATCGATATTGGTAAGTTCAGCATCTCCAAAACAGGTGCTACCTGATGTATCGTTCGCTTCTACGAACGCATTGGCCGTGTATGTTCCTCCGTCACACAGATAAATCTCATAGCCGACTGGACTTGCACAGGTTGCTTGTCCTGATTCGAGATCCCGTACTACAGTTGGATCATCGAGAAGATTATTCACGGAACCTTCAAACGTCAAATCGAGCTGGGTCAGAGTGAGATTGATGACACCATTGTTGATGGCGCATTGCTCAAACTCAATGTCCGTGAAACAGTTTTGAGGAGGACTGTTTTGACAGGTGAAACCGAAAAAGTCAAAAGACGCGTAGCTGTCTGTCAACCCAATTGACCGTTCATCGTTGTTACTGCAGCCTGGTGTCAGTGTGAACACCTGTGCCGGAACTCCGATCTCGTTCTGGATCAACACGTTCACAGGCTCGGCAATGCAACCGCCATCCGGTGCACGTAAGACAATGTTTGTTTCTGAGGTGACGTTGGTGCCTTCGTAATAAGCCGTCGTTGCGTCGAAGACAACCAAAATATTTGGATTGGTCGGCATTTGGTCCAACAACTGTGTACATTCGACCGCAAATGCACTGTCTGGTGGAGACTGGTCACAGGTGCGTGGAACATATCGGAACAACATTTCCGTTGCACAGCTTCCATCACAATCACAGTCCGGGGAGTTGAAATCTGGGATGGAGTTACAGTCACCGCCAGTCTCGAGGTAGGTACATGTAAGGTTGGTGTCGACAATACACTGTGGTGCGAAAGAAAGCGTGATCAAATCTGTGTCATTGCACTCCACTCCGTTAGGAGGGTCGGCCTCGGCGTCGAGCTGATACACAAAGTCTCCTGTTTCACAAAGATCAACGACCAAATCATCTCTTTGAAGCTCGGCACTTTCTCCAGGTTGTAGGAGATACGGATTATCACCCCATGGACCAGTAAGATTAGCGAGAACGCTTGTGGTGACGCCAAGCAGTGTTTCATCCGCAACTGTAATGTTCATTTCAATCGCCCCAGTATTGTTAATTGTAGTCACGAGGTCGACAGTTTGGAAGCACGTCAGTCCATCGCATTTCTCAAGTTCCAAACCACCGTATTGTTCTTGTAGATCCAACTCAACGTTACCCGACACGTCCATCACATTGTACTGCAGAATGTTTCCCCCGGATGAAATTGTACAATTGATCTTTTGCATCAAAGGTGGTCCTCCACCCGACGGGTCTCCAGTGACGGTAAAGATCTCTCCAGGAAGGACCGTTGTTGGTTCAACAAACAAAGGGGTCTCAATCAAGTCAAAGCATTCAATATCGACAGGTGTATCCACAAGAAGTCCAAAATCAACGCAGACAGACTCACAATCCGCCTCTTGTTGATTTCGACTGTCTTGACAAGTCGAGCCAGATGCCCCAAGATACTTGAATGACACTGTATCGATTCTCTCTCCATTGGAACAACGTGCGGTGGAAGGAGGTGTAAGTCCTGCACAGGTAATTGTTCCATCACTTGTTACATCGCAAACGATGTCAACGTCAACAAGACAAACCCCGGTAGGAGGAGACGATGGAACATCCGATGGAGTCTGACTCGGAGGATCACTTGGTGACAACGACGGAACATCGGTGGGGGTAGTGCTTGGTGTATTGCTGGGAGGAGCACTGGGGTTTTCACTTGGAGAATTGCTGGGAGGAGCACTGGGGTTTTCACTTGGAGAAGTGGACGGGGAACGACTCGGGGGTTCACTTGGAACGTCACTCGGGAGTTCAGTTGGTGGTTCGCTTGGATTCGATGTCGGTGGTTCGCTTGGGGAGCTACTGGGCGTCGTTGTCGGCGTTCTTGAGGGTTGGTCGCTGGGAGGTGCACTCGGTGACTCGCTTGGGGACTCACTCGGAGAGGTTGACGGAGAGCGGGAAGGACTTGTCGTTGGCACTTCACTCGGAGATTCACTCGGAGACTCACTCGGTGAATCACTTGGACTTGTCGTTGGCACTTCACTCGGAGATTCACTGGGATTGGTACTAGGAGCTAAAGAGGGAGTAGTGGTCGGTGGTTCACTTGGACTGGTACTAGGAATGTCGCTTGGAGGATCACTCGGAGATGAGCTAGGAACCTGCGTTCCCGGAGGAGGAACAAAGAATTGAAGGATCTCTTCGTCCTCGCAACCAATTGCCGAAGTGTCGTTTGCCGTAACAACAGAGACTGCCGTGTATGTTGTTCCGTTGCATTTGAAGACTTCTGATGTGCCATTACCACAGTATTCATCTCCTGGTTGCAAAATAATCTCAACATTCGGATCAAGAAGACTGGTTTGTGGTTCCCCTTCGAGGCCAACCGTGAAGCTCGTCAACGTCAGGTTTATTGGCCCCTGGTTAATTGCACAAGTATCGAGGAGAATATCGGCGAAGCAGTCTCTCTCGTCGCCTTGAGCACAGCTGTATGCAACAAAATCCAACGACCCAGCTGACAGGGCCAGATCAATTCCAGATCCAGTTGAGCAACCAGGTGTCAGCGCTATATTTTGGCTTCCATCGTTCGTAATGACTTCCATGTACAGGGTGTCGGGGAGACATGTACCGTTCTGCACCCTAACACTGCGGTCAAGTTCAATTAAAGACTCAAAGATCACATCGGATCCATCTGGGTTAGACGAAACAATGAGTGTCCCTCCGGATTCAGTCAATGGTCCACCTTGTGGCGAGCATGTAAAGCCTTCCTGGTCTTGTGGGGGTTGGCAGGGTGATGCTGTGTATCGGAACTCTATGACTTGCAAGCAGTCACCGGGGCCGATGCATTCACACTGAGGGTTAATTATGGAAGGAATCTGGTTGCAACGAATTCCAGTTTCCGCCTCGATACATGTAAGATTGACCTCAATACCACAGGGTGGTTCAATGGAAAACTCGACCTTGTCTTCATCAAAGCATGGTGCTCCAACAGGTGGATCCGCCTCAACATCGACACAATACGAAATGTTATGCGTCTCGCAGTAATCCAAAAAGATGATATCCACAACTGTAAACTGTTCTCCAGGGGCCAACGGATTGTCCACCAAAAAGGCTAAGTCATATGGATCTTGTCCAGGTATGGTGATGTTGACCAGTGTCACATTCATGTCGGCACCTCCAATATTATCAAGGAAATTGCGGAAGAATACCTGTTGGAGACAAACCTGGTCATCGCATGACTCCAATTGCATGGCTCCATACGTCTCCTTGAGATTGAGCTCTGTAGATGGTGTCGTACCAATGACGTTCCATTGAAGGGGCTCCCCGGTCGACTCCAGTTCGATCGTACAATTGATAGACGACGGGAACGGACTATTGTCTGGACGTGAGACCGTGAAAAGCGTTTCTCCGTCTACGGTGATATTCTGCTCGGTAACAACCATGGGCGTGTCGCCAGCCCCAACACAAACCATGTTCACCGGTTCATCCACCAATGTGGCTAGATCTTGACATTCCGAAGTGTCATATTGCTGGTTACGACTTGTAGAGCAATCACCGAATGGCACATAAGTGAATGAAAGAACCTCGATAGCACGATTTGAGTTAGTGAAACACGTTCCATTTGGCGAAGGAATGTCCTCACAGTTCCTTCCCAAAATGTCTTCACAAATAACTGTTACGTTGACGTCACAAGGCAAATTTGTGGGTGGAGTTGAGGGAACGTCACTTGGTGGTGAACTCGGCAAAAGGGTGGGAGGTTCACTTGGAGAGGTACTGGGGGACAGTGAAGGAGGGTCACTGGGGGACAATGAAGGAGGTTCACTTGGGGAAAGACTGGGTTCATCACTTGGAACCGACGTCGGGGGTTCACTTGGGGACGAACTCGGGACCAGGGTGTCTTCAGATATAAAGAACTGAATTGACTCCTCGTCCTCACATCCGATGTTCGATGTTTCGTTAGCTTCAACCCGAGCAACCACAGTATATAACGTTTCATTGCATTTGTAAATTTCCGTGGATACATCATCACAGGTGGCTTCTCCAGGTTGCAACAAAACGGGCTCTTCTCCAAGCAAGTTAAACGTCGACTGCCCCACAATTCCAACAGTAAAGAGAGTCAAGAAAAGGTCGTCCGTTCCTTGGTTGATGGCACATGTATCAACAGCCACATTGGAATAACATTTGACCGTCGGACTGTTGTCGCATGCATATCCAACGAAATTCAACGCACCAACCGCCTCTGCAAGAATAATACCACTACCAGTCTGACATCCAGTATTGAGGGCAATGCGCTGCCGTCCCGTGTCAGTGAATATAAGGAGATACAGCATATCGGGGAGACACTCCATAGAGTCGAAGATTACAATTGGAGTATCTGGGACAATAGATTCATTGTATAGGACTGTTTGTGCATCGGCATCAATAAACACAAGTAGGGATCCTCCGGCCTCATGCATTGTTCCGTCTTGTTCGCATGTGAAACCTTCACGATCATCTCCGCATGATGCGGCCGTAAAACGAAACTGTAGCTCTGTGGAACATCCTTCTCGACATTCACACTGAGGATTGGAAATAGGAGGGATTTGGTCACATGCCAGTCCACTTGATTCTTCGACACATGTAAGGTTAAGCTCAATGGCACATTCAACAAGGATAGGGAACTCAACCTTGTCTTCGTCAAAGCATGGTTCGCCCACAGGAGGATCCGCCTGAACATCGACACAATAAGAAATATTCTGCGTCTCACAATAATCCAAAAAGATAATATCCACAACTGTAAACTGTTCTCCTGGGGCCAACGGATTGTCCACCAAAAAGGCCAAGTCGTATGGATCTTGTCCAGGAATAGTAATGTTGACCAGTGTAACGTTCATGTTGGCACTTCCAATATTGTCAAGGAAGCTTCGAAAAAAGACTTCTTGGATACAAACTTGATCATCACAAGACTCCAATTGCATCGCGCCGTATGTCTCCTTGAGATTCAACTCTGATCTACCGGATGTATCAATGACGTTCCATTGAAGGGGCTCCCCGGTCGACGCCAAGACAATGGTACAGTTAATGGCATCCGGAAACTCTCTAGGTCCCGTTCCCATGGGCATCACAGTGAACAACACTTCGCCGTCAACCGTGATATTCTGTTCCGTCACCGTCATCAGGACAGTGTTTTCTACGTCAACACACATCAAGTCGACAGGTTCATCCACCAACGTACCTACATCCTCGCATTGTGATGTTTCGTACTGCTGGTTGCGACTTGTTGAACAGTCGTTGCCCGGTAGATAGGTGAAGGAGAGTACTTCAATAGCTTGGTTTCCAACACTGAAACAGGTTCCATCGGGTGGTGGAATGTCTTCACAACGGGTTTCTTCAAAGTCCTCACAAATCGTTGTAACATTGACGCCACAAGCAAAGTTCGTAGGCCGACTAGACGGCTGATCACTGGGGGATAGACTTGGAGTAAGGGTTGGAGGCACACTTGGTGATGAACTGGGACTTTCACTGGGCGTGTTTGTCGGAGATTCACTTGGTGAGGCAGATGGAGAGTTGCTTGGGACTTCGGTAGGAGTTTCACTAGGTGAATCACTTGGTGAAGTCGAAGGTGACGCGCTTGGTGAAGTGGATGGCGATTGACTTGGCTCATCCGTCGGTGTTTCACTCGGAGATGTACTTGGCGAAGTGGTTGGAAGACTGCTGGGGTTGTTACTCGGACGATCGCTGGGAGGCGTGGTCGGGGCTTCGCTCATACTGAGACTCATTTTCTTTTCCCAGGGAGACTTGAATTGCTTGAAATCAAAAGTACCAAGGTATCGCTCCCAGAACTTTTCATCGTCTTCCCCAGGTTGTTCTGGTCCATGTCCTTCCGGTCCATCACTATGGCTTGATTCGATGGCGCTTGCGAACGCATTCGTCAGCAACCAACCAACAACAACGACTGTCACCCTCATTTTTCCGGAGTACTAGCTTCAGCCGTATTGTTGAGTCGCAAGCTGCTTACGGCTTAGACCGAGGAACGACGAGCTCACGGTTCAGTCCAAAGGTTTATAGCGAGTGCTCTTCTAGCTTGGATTCTCTTTGCTGGTCTTCCTCCTCACTGAGTACAGTTGATTTTGTGAAAGGGATTGGCCACAATCCGTTTTTGTAAGGGATTCAGCTGTATGGATGTGTGGAAGTATGGAATGTGAGAGACGGAACTGGATCGAAAGATGATTTGGAATACTATGTGCCAGGTGATGCGGATGAGAAAAGGATCTTCCCGCCGGGCGTGCCAATTCTCCTAAGTACCACTTTCGAACGGATACTGAGCGATATTCGGTCTCTATTTCTTAGCAATTTAGCTAGCCGTTAGAAGAATTTAGAGAAGACCAGGGTTCTGACTGAGGTCCAATTTAGTCCTGGGAGGGACGGCCAACGTCCATTTCTCAATTACCAAGACTAAATTTTCTAAATACCTCCCTCGCCATCCAGATATTAAATAGATTATATGTGTCTGTCTGCCTCCTCTTCGAGATGGGGACGATTCCGGGTTCCAGGTTCCGGGTGCTCACAATTTTGACCAACCCGAACATACCTCTAGTCGATTCCATGACGCTTAGCTTGTCGACGCTTGATTCATGACGAGAGGAGACAACCGTTCCATATCTTTTGTCCTGTTTCGTGCGAAATTGGTTTGTTTCAAATTGTCAGTAAGTCGGCAAGGTCTTGGATGTCATGGTGTTCGAACCAACAGAGCTCGGAGATGTGGGTCACGCCGTCATGAATCCAACCTTGCTCCATTCAGCTTGAGACAGAGAAAAACGACAACAAAGGAGTAGCTGAGAACAAAGCTTCACAAAGCCATCTCTAGAGAGTATCCATACTACGATAAATCCAGCGACTCGATCACCTCGCACTTTCGGGTGTTTGTTGTAATGGATTTGCTTTATGGATCATCATTCAAGTACGACAAGCTTTGAAATCTAAGGCACTCGGGCAATCGATTGCGGCCGTTGTTCTTTCATCCTTACCTCGTGACCCAGAAGGGAAAAGTCGATTCGACGCTGGCACATCAAGATTTCCAACTCCATGATGAAACAGGAGTGGTATCACCGAAGAGTCATCTACTGTTGAAATCGATCCTTGTAACAAAAACGGAAGAAGCGGCATTTCTGTCATCGCGAAAATGATTTGTTTCCGAGGTAAGGGGTTTTCCAGACATGATGAGCTCTGGTCAACAAGACGACCTCGTTCATTTTTGTAAGTCTCTCCGATGCCCCTCCTCAATCGATCGTAATGTCTGTTGTTCTTTCTTTCAGCGTCGACTGCCCTAACAATAGACTAAGACCAATTGTCTCTTGCTCACATGCGTTATCAAGACCTTGCACGTCATCAGTTCGATAAACCAAATGGAAATATATTACTATTAATAATTATATATATAATAATGAAGTGATGACTAGGACACATCTTTCGAGCGAGAGTGGTTTTTCCTTTAGAGAGGTGAACCTCCGCCACCGCCGTCTTGTCCTTGACAAACAGGATCGTTCAACGGAGCACAGAACTCTTCAACACCTCTTCCTCGGCATCGTTGTCCCGTTGTCAATCCTCGCGCGAAAATATTAATCTCTTGGGAATAGCCTTGTGCCTCGTTCAGGCTCAATGTTGTTTCAAACTCAACTTCCAATGTACTTGTGTTGCACGTCGGATTGCTAATATTCTGTGCCACCTCTTCCGAACAAATCACTTGACCCTCCAAACAAGTAAGAAAGGTAAAGGCAGGATTTGTGTAGTTGGTACGAATCGTTGCACGAGTAATCTCCAGGACATCATCTCCCGTCGGAAGGCCATTGATGGGAATTGTAATTCTGTAGTCGGAAGTGATACTTGCAAAGCAAGACACATTGCCTTGCGGAACATTCTCAAACTGGACCAACTGATGAGATCCAAACACATTCTTCAACAAAAGAGGTTGTGAACAAGACGCATGGAAGCGAACATCTTGTAAAATGGTTGAAGGGTTTTGTGGACCCTCTGCTGGATAAATTCGGATCTGTGTGTCCGCAGGCATATCTTCACCATTATCGTAAAGAAAGTACACACTTCCCTCAGTCACCAGGCCCTCAAAAAGCAATGTTTCGTCATCTCCTCCAGTGCCGCCGATCTCGTCTTTCGGATCTGCGTTGGCTCTGATGAATACGGTTTCGTTACTTCCAAGTTTGGGAACTTCTCCATTCTGAGGGAAATCGCCACATGTCACTCGGTCAATTGGTTGTGTAAAGTTGTTCTCGGAACAGTCGCCTCCTCGGAAAAGCATTCCAACCAAAAACGGCCGATCGGTACAATTAGGAAGATTCGTCACGTTGATATCACATCCTGTACAGTTCAAGTCAATGACCAAGTCACAATTCTCAGTGGGCGACGTAGAGGGAACCATTGACGGAGCCATGGACGGAGTGGGACTGGGAACTTCTGTTGGGAAGAGCGTTGGTGGGAAGGTCGGACGATTGGGATCGATATTGGTAAGTTCAGCATCTCCAAAACAGGTGCTACCTGATGTATCGTTCGCTTCCACGAACCCATTGGCCGTGTATGTTCCTCCGTCACACAGATAAATCTCATAGCCGACTGGACTTGCACAGGTGGCTTGTCCTGGTTCGAGATCACGCACTACAGTTGGATCATCGAGAAGGTTATTCACGGAACCTTCAAACGTCAAATCGAGCTGGGTCAGAGTGAGATTGATCACACCATTGTTGATGGCGCATTGCTCAAACTCAATGTCCGTGAAACAGTTTTGAGGAGGACTGTTTTGGCAGGTGAAACCGAAAAAATCAAAAGACGCGTAGCTATCTGTCAATCCAATTGACCGTTCATCGTTGTTGCTGCAGCCTGGTGTCAGTGTGAACACCTGTGCCGGAACTCCGATCTCGTTTTGGATCAACACGTTCACAGGCTCGGCAATGCAACCGCCATCCGGTGCACGTAAGAAAATATTTGTTTCTGAGGTGACATTGGTGCCTTCGTAATAAGCCAACGTTGCGTTGAAGACAACCAAAATATTTGGATTGGTTGGCATTTGGTCCAACAACTGTGTACATTCGACCGCAAATGCACTGTCTGGTGGAGACTGGTCACATGTGCGTGGCACATATCGGAACAACATTTCCGTTGCACAGCTTCCATCACAATCACAGTCCGGGGAGTTGAAATCTGGGATGGAGTTACAGTCACCGCCAGTCTCGAGGTAGGTACATGTGAGGTTGGTGTCGACAATACACTGTGGTGCGAAAGAAAGCGTGATCAAATCTGTGTCATTGCACTCCACTCCGTTAGGTGGGTCAGCCTCGGCGTCGAGCTGATACACAAAGTCTCCTGTTTCACAAAGATCAACAACCAAATCATCTCTTTGAAGCTCGGCACTTTCTCCAGGTTGTAGGAGATACGGATTATCACCCCATGGACCAGTAAGATTAGCGAGAACGCTTGTGGTGACGCCAAGCAGTGTTTCATCCGCAACTGTAATGTTCATTTCAATCGCCCCAGTATTGTTAATTGTAGTCACGAGGTCGACAATTTGGAAGCATGTCAGTCCATCACATTTCTCAAGTTCCAAACCACCGTATTGTTCTTGTAGGTCCAACTCAACGTCACCCGACACGTCCATCACATTGTACTGCAGAATTGTTCCACCTGAGGAAATTGTACAATTGATCTTTTGCATCAAAGGTGGTCCTCCACTCGACGGATTCTCAGTGACGGTGAAAATCTCTCCAGGAAGAACCGATGTAGGTTCAACAATCAAAGGGGTCTCAATCAAGTCAAAGCATTCAATATCGACAGGTGTATCCACAAGAAGTCCAAAATCAACGCAGACAGACTCACAATTCGCCTCTTGTTGATTTCGACTGTCTTGACAAGTCGAGCCAGATGCCCCAAGATACTTGAATGACACTGTATCGATTCTCTCTCCATTGGAACAACGTGCGGTGGAAGGAGGTGTAAGTCCTGCACAGGTAATTGTTCCATCACTTGTTACATCGCAAACGATGTCAACGTCAACAAGACAAAACCCGGTAGGAGGAGCCGTTGGAGCATCCGATGGACTCTCACTCGGAGGATCACTTGGTTGATTGGATGGAGAAACAGACGGAACCTCGCTCGGTGGATCACTTGGACTTAAACTGGGAGATAAAGACGGAACATCAGAGGGCGGTTCGCTTGGTTGATCAGATGGAGTTTCAGATGGAACTTCGGTCGGTTGGTCACTGGGACTTGAACTTGGAGCCACAGTACCTGATGCAATAGTAAAAGGAAGTAGCGCGGTGTCCTCACATCCCGTAGCCGAGGTATCGTTAGCCTCAACAATGGCCTCGACTACATACTCAGTGTCGTTACACTTGAAAATTTCTGTGATGGCTTGCTCACACGTTGCGTCGCCGGGTTCCAGCAAAAAAGGCGGATTCAAAAGATTGAAAACTTCTTGGCCTCTGATTCCAACTGTGAAGAGCGTCAAGAAAAGGTCATCTGTTCCTTGGTTGATGGCACAAGTATCCAGGACAACATTCGAGAAGCAATCAATTTCAAGAGTGTTATCACACGTGAATCCAACAAAGTCTAGAGCCCCAACAGGTTGCGCCAAGGGGAGACCTGCTCCACTGGAACATGCTGTACGCAATACAATGCTTTGACTTCCCGCGGTAAACGTAACATTGATATATAAGTCATCAGGAACACAGCTGGGGTTGGCAACGGATATCGGAGTACCTGTCGTGACAGCTTGGTTGAAAAGAACATTCTGAAAAGTGGGATCTGTTGCCACAACAACAGTTCCACCATCCGTATCAATCGTCCCCTGTGTACTGCAGTCGTAAGTAGGATCGTCAACACAAGCGTTACCCGTGAAACGAAACTCCAACTCGGTAGAACATCCTTCTGGACATTCACATTGAGGGTTGGAAATTACAGGGATTTCGTCACATGGCAAACCACTCGACTCTTCGACACATGTAAGATTGAGCTCAATAGAGCATGAAACAAGAATTGGAAACTCAACCTTGTCTTCATCAAAGCATGGTGCTCCAACAGGTGGATCCGCCTCAACATCGACACAATACGAAATATTCTGCGTCTCGCAGTAATCCAAAAACACAATATCCACAACTGTAAACTGCTCTCCAGGGACCAACGGATTGTCCACCAAAAAGGCTAAGTCATATGGATCTTGTCCAGGAATGGTAATGTTGACCAATGTCACGTTCATATCGGCACCTCCAATGTTGTCGAGGAAACTTCGGAAAAATACCTCTTGAAGACAAACTTGATCGTCACACGATTCCAATTGAAGGGCACCATAGGCTTCCTTCAGATTCAGTTCTGCGCCAGATGTATTGATGAAGTTCCACTGAAGAGGCTGGCCATTGATTTCGTTGTTAATGGTACAGTTGATAGCTTCAGGAAATGACCCACCACCAACCGGAGTGACTGTAAACAACGTTTCTCCATCCACTGTGATATTCTGTTCAGTAACGTTCATACCGTTTCCTAGATTATCCTCACAGATGAGCTCGACTGGGACATCAGGAAGATTCGCCGCAAGATCCTGGCACTGTGCTATTCCATATTGCTGATTACGGCTCATGGAACAGTCATTGCCGGGTAGGTACGTGAAGGAGAGAACTTCAATGGCTTGGTTCGCAACGCTAAAACAGGTTCCATTTGGCGGGGGGATGTCTTCGCAAAGAGTTCCATCAATGTCCTCACAAATCGTCGTTACATTAACGTCACAGGGAAAGTTCGTGGGTGGAATGGATGGAGCTTCAGATGGAACTTCGGTCGGTTGGTCACTGGGACTTGAACTTGGAGCCACAGTACCTGATGCAATAGTAAAAGGAAGTAGCGCGGTATCCTCACATCCCGTAGCCGAGGTATCGTTAGCCTCAACAATGGCCTCGACTACATACTCAGTGTCGTTACACTTGAAAATTTCTGTGATGGCTTGCTCACACGTTGCGTCGCCAGGTTCCAGCAACACAGGCGGATTCAAAAGATTGAAAGCTTCTTGGCCTCTGATTCCAACTGTGAAGAGCGTCAAGAAAAGGTCATCTGTTCCTTGGTTGATGGCACAAGTATCCAGGACAACATTCGAGAAGCAATCAATTTCAAGAGTGTTATCACACGTGAATCCAACAAAGTCTAGAGCCCCAACAGGTTGCGCCAAGGGGAGACCTGCTCCACTGGTACAATCTGTTCGTAGCGTCATCCGCTGATTTCCCGTTGTTGTAAAAACATTGATGTACAATGTATCTTCAATGCAAAGAAGGTTGTTGAAGACGGACACCCTGCCGCCAGGTCCAACAATTTCGTTGAAAAGAACACTGCCAGCTACAAAGTTCGGGTCTGTCGCCACACTAACGGTTCCACCGCTCTGATTAATCGTCCCATCAAAGGTGCAGTCGTAAGTAGGATCGTCAACACAAGCGTTACCCGTGAAACGAAACTCCAACTCGGTAGAACATCCTTCTGGACATTCACATTGAGGGTTGGAAATTACAGGGATTTCGTCACATGGCAAACCACTCGACTCTTCGACACATGTAAGATTGAGCTCAATAGAGCATGAAACAAGAATTGGAAACTCAACCTTGTCTTCATCAAAGCATGGTGCTCCAACAGGTGGATCCGCCTCAACATCGACACAATACGAAATATTCTGCGTCTCGCAGTAATCCAAAAACACAATATCCACAACTGTAAACTGCTCTCCAGGGACCAACGGATTGTCCACCAAAAAGGCTAAGTCATATGGATCTTGTCCAGGAATGGTAATGTTGACCAATGTCACGTTCATATCGGCACCTCCAATGTTGTCGAGGAAACTTCGGAAAAATACCTCTTGAAGACAAACTTGATCGTCACACGATTCCAATTGAAGGGCACCATAGGCTTCCTTCAGATTCAGTTCTGCGCCAGATGTATTGATGAAGTTCCACTGAAGAGGCTGGCCATTGATTTCGTTGTTAATGGTACAGTTGATAGCTTCAGGAAATGACCCACCACCAACCGGAGTGACTGTAAACAACGTTTCTCCATCCACTGTGATATTCTGTTCAGTAACGTTCATACCGTTTCCTAGATTATCCTCACAGATGAGCTCGACTGGGACATCAGGAATATTCGCCGCAAGATCCTGGCACTGTGCTATTCCATATTGCTGATTACGGCTCATGGAACAGTCATTGCCGGGTAGGTACGTGAAGGAGAGAACTTCAATGGCTTGGTTCGCAACGCTAAAACAGGTTCCATTTGGCGGGGGGATGTCTTCGCAAAGAGTTCCATCAATGTCCTCACAAATCGTCGTTACATTAACGTCACAGGGAAAGTTCGTGGGTGGATTGGATGGAGCTTCTGATGGAGCCTCACTCGGTGGTTCACTTGGGCTTGCGCTTGGACGTTCGCTTGGTGATTCACTCGGATTTCTACTAGGAGGCTCAGTGGGTGGATCGGTAGGGGCTGGACTGAAACTTAGACTCATTTTCTTGCTCCAGGGGTCTGGCTGTTTGTTTTTTATGTATCCGTTGATATTGAAGTCCTGGAGAAAGCGGTCCCAAAACTGGGCATCATCTTCGTTGCCACCCTCGTGTGCGCTGGAAGAATCAAGTTGCGTCGTTGGAAGTTGCTCCATATCTTGTCGCTGAGATTGGGAGAAATCTTGCTGTCGATACTCTCCATGCTTCTTTGGATTGCTAGCATATGCAACATGATGGTTCCCGAGAGCGGCCAGAACAAATGTAATAGCTGACAGCTTCATTTTTATGTTGTGAATAATGAATTGATTATGAATGAACCGAATCGAACTGGACCGTCAGGTGTCAATGGCTTTGTAGATACGGTATTGAGACCGTCGTTCAGGTCACAATCAATCGTCAATCAGGTTTGAGCCGATCGATGGCGGAAATGCACCGGGATACAAGTTTGTAAGGCTTTTATCTTGTTGTATGACAAATGGCTGATCTTGATCTTTTTGAGGTAGCGAGACAATCCTTCCAGTGGCGAGTACCCCCGTCCGGTTTGTCGACGCTATTGATAGGCGGTTCTTTGCGTTTAGAGCAGCTTTTTGTGAGTAACAACGTTGCTCGATATGAATGAGGGAACATCGCTAAAATGGGGGACCTGTCACGAAGGTGCAAAAAGATTCAGTGGCAGGGCCTCGTCCCGATGCGTCGTCCGGCGTGCCATCAGATTTATGGATGGTATTTAAGCCAACGGTTTTATCTCATCCGTTATTTGAGCACGAAATGTCCGTTGATAAACAAATTCCTGGCTCATGGGAGTCGACATACGTTCAGATTGGCGAATCTTATAAATATATCGATCGCCAAGAAACTCAACTGGTCCAGTGAACACTGATACTTAGGTAAAAATATATCCGTTGTATTATGCACGAAAATGATGACCTGACCATGCTTGCTGACAGGAAATTTCCTCTGCGCGGGAATGATCGTGTATGCTAAGTTTGTGTGACGCACGTCGATGTCACACTCACACCATCCGTCTGTCTGTCGATCTATCTGTCGGTCCGTTTACCTTCTGTCTGTTCGGGCTGACTACTGACTGACAATGACATGCAGGAATACAATCCATGTTTTGGTAACGGCGCATCCCGATGACGAAAGTCTGTTCTTTCTTCCTACCTTGTATGGATTGTGGCAGCAGCAGAAGCGGCAACAAACAAGATCCCCGAATCAATCCTTTCAAATATGGTTGCTCTGTCTCACAACCGGAAATTACGATGGATTGGGAAGCACTCGACAAACGGAATTGGAAGGGCAGTGTTTTGGTGATGGTAGGACGAACACTGTTGTCTTGCCCATGATTGACAAACTCCTCCTAGTACGTGGTGAAGATAGTAGCGTAGCCAACCAGTGGCCATTGGATCATCCCCAAAACTCATGGAAGATACCGCATGTAGCGGAATGCATTCGGTATGCCCTCCATCAAGGACTGCAGAAGTCGTTTGGACAGAATCCAAGAGAAAAGGACACGACAATCGAAATTCAGTTCATCACTTTTGATGAAGGGGGTGTTTCTGGACACGTGAATCATCACGATACGTGTACAGCAGTCAAGTACTTGTTTTCTTCACATAAAAAGCAAACCCAGCAACGTAGAAGAGACAATGACGACACTACTTACCACAAATCCACGGCCCAAACAGTGAGTCTACCGCCCATTTTCATAACTCATGTGTGGACCCTCGAAACCGAAACAAATGTTGTAGCCAAATATCTTCCCTTCTATTGTTGGTTTCTGTTGATGTTGACGTGGCTTGGAGCCGTACCACACTTTTCCTCCTTCTTGTCCTCGCGTTCAAGGAAGCGAGATGACACGAAAGCATCATGGACAGAGTCAAATCAAGTTTCTCCTGATACTTTTCTAGACACCAGATGGTGGTTTCGATTGCAGCAACCATTGCGCTGGAATTGGCGGGCCATGGCTGCTCATGCATCTCAGTTTGTATGGTATCGTCGATTGTTTGTCGTGTTCAGCTGTTATACCTATGTAAACGTTTTGAGGTTAGCTTTGGTTCATCGCCCATCCGACAAGGCGTCATGTCTTAATCCCAGTTGGCCCCTTGACGAAGATGGGTCGCTTCCCTCGCTCCAATTGGAACCGGAAACTCTCCCCATTGTTGTCCATCGAGACCGACCTCTTCCGAAGGACAGCCGCAATGACAATGGAGGCAAGAGCAATATTGTTGGCGATACGACCTCTTCGAAACAAAAATATAGCTAAAAACGAACGATGTTAAAACTTGCTTTTGTTTTCCAAGTTTGGACGTTTTGGTTTGGTGACCGGTACCTGTTGTTGATTCGCAGTATCACCACCCTGAGCCCTTGAGATTTCCCTGTTGACATAACAGCAGATACGGTTTGTCACTGTTCTTTTGACAAATATTCTCTGGCACAGTCGTTAGCACTCATGAGGTCCTGTCCAAGCCTGCGGGGACGCATCGAGTTGTCTTCATCTGAATCAACAATACGAAAAACCGAGGTAGTAAAGAAGGACCAACCATTAAGAACCATACAAAACAAATAGACGCTATTGGTGTTATGTTCTCTACTTTTCCTTCATCATGTATTGTTTTTATCTGAAAATAATAGTACCTGGGATTAGGATGATGGTTGAAATCAAGATCATCCTTGGCTGCGGAATTCGGAACGCTTCACGTTGGCGTAAATGGCACATCTTTCATGAACATCATTATCCCTTGTTTCTGTTCCTTTACCACCTAGTCATCGCCATCCTCTTCCGTATTGTCGATCGAAAAGACCAATTCTTCATTGAAGATGTAGGATACGCGTTCGTAGGTGCCATCCCCTCCCAGATTGGGTGTCACTGTTTCGGAACCACAACCCGTGTCCTGCTCAGTGCAGCATACATCGCAACAAGGACAGTCCACCGAACAATCGGTCAAAACATGTTGCAATTCTTGAGGTCCCACATCCTGGTCACAAATATCTCCCATGGATCCACTCAACAAGGGATTGTGATCGACGGTAAAGACAGAAAGACTTTCCAGGTAAACAAATTGTTCCGGGACACTTCCTGTAAAGTTGTTGTTGGCCAAAAGCAAGAAACGCATGTCGGATGCGTGCGCCAAGTTTTCCCGAATTTCTCCTTCCAGTCTATTGTTGGAGACATCCAACAAGACTAACTGTCTCAACAGACGGCCAATATAATGAGGCATCGCTTTAATCAAATTACAAGATCGGAGGGAGAGCTCTTGTAAATCACCGCATTCGCCCAAATAGGGAAACACTTGAGGATCAAAGTTGTTATTGCCGAGGTACAGGTACTCCAAACTAGTCAACATGTTCAAGGTCGCGGGGATGGCACCAGTAAACTTATTGTTTGACAGATCCAAGTGGTACAAATCGTACAAGTTGCCGATGCTCTCAGGAATCTCACCAGTAAGGCCATTACCATACAACGACAAGTAAACGGTTTCCGCATCATCGTCAACTTCAGGGAGGTTTCCCGAAAGTAAGTTGTTGTGCACGTCCAGGATGCGGACGGAATACCAATCGGACGTAAGCTCTCCTGTAATCTTGTTATTGGAACAATCCATGACCTGGAGTTCCACATTACTCAAGAGAGTTGGATTGAATTCACCCGAGAATTCATTGTCTTGAAGGAACAAGATGTCCAATTGTGTGTTTTGGTTAAAGACATCAATGGGACCGGTAAAATTGTTGCCATTGAGAGCGACCGACTTGAGCTGAGTAAGGGCTTCAAACGAGGGCAAGTCTCCCCTAAACTTGTTGTTGGCAAATGAAATTGTCAGCAAGTTGGACCATTGACTAATGTAGGGCGGGAAGTTTCCGGTCAACTGATTGTGTTCAACAATCATGACTTCCAAATCGTTCCATTCCATGAGAGAGCTGGGCAGGGTTCCGCCAATGGAATTGGAGTAGACGGAAAAGTGTCTCATGGCTTCCAAAAGACCAGTTTCAGGAGGGATTTCACCGTTTAGGTTGTTGTCCGCTGGAGAGGTCATGCAGGCAGAAAAAAGTTAGAGAATCCTTACACACGTGATGGTAACAAGCTTGTCAGTTGACTTACGAAGATAAATGTACTCAACCTCGTTCAGGTCATTACACTTGACACCAATCGTGGCAAGTATTTCTTTGCTAAAGTCTCCCTGGTATCCTCCCGTTTCTTCTTCTCCATCATTGGCTGGTACCATAGCAAATGTACCGGGTACGACGTTGAGCCTTTCATTCCAATCGCAAACCGACTTTTCCACATCGAGGAAACTCAACTTGTATTTCCAGTTGTCTCCGTCCAAGGCAATGTAAAAGGTTGCCAAGACATAGCGTTGAACAAATCCAAAGGCATCATCGTAGGAAGCCGACGAAGGCACATCCAACCCATTGTTCGTGACTTGTCGAGTCATCCAATTGGCAGCCGCATTTTGAGGTGTTCCCGATGTATGAAGCTGCTCCTCGGGTGTATAGGTTTTGAGTAACTGAATCACTCGATCCCAAGCCGAGGGATCCACGTCACTTTGCCGTCCTTGATCCGTGGCACGAGCGACGGATTTTTCCGTTCGTTCGCCTTGTGTGAAAAAGGCCACCATAAAACCCACTACGGCCACAAAGGCAACCACCGCCACACCCATGAGAATGAGCGAGCGGCGACGAGTCTTTTTGAAGGCCGCGCGACTGTCTTCTTCTTCTTGTCGCTGAATGGCCGTAATGATACTGTCCGTCTTCACCTCTTCCGGCACCGGAAGAGAGTGCATTTCTTGATGGTCGTGAGTCGGCATGGTTCGAGAAGAACAAGGTTTCTTGTTGTCTCGCAATATTGGTATCCGAAAAGAGAAGCACCACAAAACAATAGGAGAAGCAACGAGTGCAAGAGATCTAAAAATGGAAAGCCTTTGGTGGACTTTCGTTTCGTAGAATGAAGCAAAAGGGAAAGTGTGATGGGCCGTGTAAGGAATCTTGTGTTTTTTCCTTTGGTACACCACCCCGCCACACGATAGCGAATCGTCGAATGCAGTTATTGTGATCAATGGCACTCGTATATAGCTCGTATAGATTGAGAACGGGAACTTTCCGTTCCATCGGATGCAGTCGGTCCGTTTGGTCTTGCGGTTGGATGCTTCTACGACGACTCACCCGGCGCATTCCCGAGGGGGTCCTGCGCGACTCGCTGTATGTATCCGAACAGGATTCAGATTTTGAATGGAAGAACAGCTATTGCGCGTTCAAAATTTGTCTATATATCCGGGTCGTTCCATCTAGGAGAGACTTTAACGGTCGTAAACGGTAGAAGTCTTGTTCCATTCACTCGCTTCTTCAAAAGTCTATGCAATGGCAATCATGGAGATGAAGCTCTAAGGATGGGAGGAAAATCTGTTGCTTGGAACTCTCGACTCTCGAATGATCCGAGCAACAGTCATCCCTCAACGTAGAGAGGCGCTTTCGCTGTCAACGATGTGGATTATTCATGCCGACCCAATGGAAAGGAACCGAATCCGCTTTGACTCCAAAGAGACCTCTTGTCAAAGAAAATCGAACTCGTCCCTCCACGGCAAAGGGAAAAGACAAAGACTGGTAGTTTGCATCTTCACCAGAGTGCCTCAAAACCAGTATTTTCTTGTATAAGATAAGCAGCGGTCCACGTAATTACTTGTTCCCAAAGCATGACTGTATTCTTCAGGATCTCGTAAAGGATTGCAATCATTCGAAAAAGCTTGCCATGTGGAACGGTTCCCTTGGATACTCACCAGAGTTGTCTTGAAGCTTGATAGATTGTTATTTCTACACTATTTTCTACACCGCTAGACAGTGAAGGTATCGTGTCTATGAAGCTTGTTAGAATTGATAATGCAGAGAAAGGAGTAGCATTATTTATCGGTGGTCTGTGGAGTGTGGAGAGTCTCATCCAAAACATGACCATCGAATCAGACTATTGCTTTTCGTTTGTAGTAGTCGAATCAGACTCTTGCTTTCTTCTTGTTCTGGAGTTCCGAATCCGAGTGTACAATGCCTCGTCGATCTCCTGTCAGTCCCATGATGAGAGCGAGATGCCGTGGGGAAAACGACGGGAGCAATCGGTTAGGGTTGCGCCACAGGATGGTTTATGGGGTGGTGTCGTCCAGTACCCAGTCTTGTGTGTGTCCCACTGCTCCCACGACGCCTCACCCGGCGTGTTCCCAATGGGGGATTCTGCTGTAATTTTTACGGGCTGGTCCTGCGCGACTTCTCTTTCTCTTAGATATTCGAAATGACTCACAGAAACGTGTGCGGTTGATAGATTGTACTCGGAAACATAACGCTTTTCCCAACACTTCCCAAACGAGTCGTTGGGGGACCTGAACAGACATTCGGGCTCGTTGGGGGGACCGTTGGTCACTGCCGTACTTCTCTAATTTAAACTTTTGTAAGTAGTCCTGCAAGTGCACTGGGAAGGGGCAGACCGGCGCGCCGGTACTCTAAGTTTGATCGGATATTGGATGTCATCGGACTGATTTCATGTGTATTTTGAGATATTTCTATGCTGACCGGCGTGAGGCAACGCTATCAACGGCAGCAAAATGTGAGCGCGGTGGAGAAGAACGTTCCCTGTGGGCCAATACTAAGGAAAGGTGTATTCTATTATTCAATACTGGAGTCTGGAGGAGAGAGGAGATTAGAGAGACATGGCGCAACAGCAGTGGCGGTGCAATCCAGTACGAAACAAGTGAGTGGAGTTTCCAAATACTACATTGTCGAACCAGAACAACAGCGACAACAAGCCGAGCAGTTGCGTCTACGATTCAACCCGTTGGAGTAGAACGAGTATCAAGGTCAAAAAAAGACTTTGAACCAAACTTAAGCGTGTTTCACGTCGTCCCTCTCCGCGTTGGATTGTTCGCATCATCCTTTAAATTCACACGGTTCTCCTCTGGTGGTCGTTGTCTCTTCTCTTTGTCGAGAGATAGTTGTTGTGGTTGCATTACGCAATCACCGCTGCCAAAACAATTGCAACAACATTTCTTGCAACCAACAAGGTTCCTTCTTCTTGCGTATTGAGAGACTTCTCCATCATTCAAACGTGAGAAACTCATACACATATATCAACAACAATTCGGAACATGAGACCTCGAAACAGCGGTGGGGCAGAGAAAGCGGCATCCCGCAGTCAAGGGAACCATTCGGGAGGGTTTCGACCCTTTCGAGGGTTGTTTCAAGGTCACTCCAACAATAATACTTCAAAGAAGAAGATTCAATCCCAAAAAAGTGAGTCTATCCCAGGATCCTCTCCCTTGTTAAAAAAGCCATTGCAGGAACCCACCAAAACAACCACATCGAATTCCGACTCGACCCAAAAATTGCCAGTCTGCGCCCTGGGACGAACCAATTCCGGGAAACACGCCAAACAACGGCTAAAGAATTCTTACACCGTAGCCGACGATTCTTTGAGACCGGAGGAGGACCACGACGATGCAGCCCCCGCCTTGCATGTCACGGAAGGAGTTGAGGTAGGCGTTGATCCACTCAATCAACAGCCAAAGCAGGAGGATCAAGTATTGGGACAAAGTTTTTTATCGCACTATGAACTCAATGAAGAAACAGGGTCCATTATTCATCGACATCGTTCGGGTGGACATCCCTCACAATGTCGTGTGGGTCACCATCATCATTCCTTTTCCACCAACACATCCATGTCTTCTCAATCGCTATGGGAACTCGAACTCTGCTCCAGTGGAGACGATCACCGCCGTGTCCCTACGAAAACGTCGACTATCGATCCTTCATCCAATAAAGGTCTGTCGAACCCTATTGGTCGTATTAGGGGCAATAGTTCCCAAAGTCAAAGCGGTCCAATTCAAACCTATCACCTCGAGGACCGTAATTCCACCACCACCACATCGTCGTCCTCGCAACTCAAGCAACGAAGACTGTCATCGTGGAAACGAAATTCCCAAACGGATACATCCGGTCAAACTCCCAGTACAGCCGAAGAAACGGTTGATTTTTCGGAAGGAGGATTGGAATACGATGATGGACTACCCGAAGGAGAAATTCTTCGAGTCACGTACATGGCTCAATCAGATAATTCCCAACAACTGCAGCATCATCAACAACAACCTTCATGGATACCACATCAGCCTCCCTCTCTTTTGGCCGTAAAGGAAGATGATGAGGAGGAAGAAGAAGTCTCCCTGTTGAATTTGCGTAACCGCTCAACCAGTTCTTCCAAGCGATACCAATGGGATCCTCAAACGGCTGTGGTAGAAGAAGAGGAAGAAGAGTTGGAACATCGAAGAACGATGTCGCAATCTGCCATGTCATACCAATCACCATTGAGACAATCCTTCTTTGGAGGAGGAGGAGGTCCACCACCGAACGACTCGAAATTTCTCACTCCTGCGGCGCGAGGAACCCGCCACAAGAACGACCACCAGGACGAGGGTACTGAAGTCATCTTTTTTCAACAGCAACAAAAAGAGCCGTTCCCTCTTCAAGACACTAGTCTTCGTACCGAAAAAGTGAATGATTCCGTCTTTTTATCCTTTCAAGATATGGGCTTTGGTTCCCCATTGAAAGATGATTCACAGCGACCAGACCTTTCTGCGGCAAGTCATGTAGTCGTGGCCGATTTGGCCGGTATTTTCGGGGGTGCAGCAGGGGATCGTCCAACAGGGGAGAAATCATCATTGGGCGATGATTTGAAGCAATCCGATGGGGTTACGGAACCGAAAAAGACATCCAAACAACATCACCGATGGGGTGGTGCCAACAAGAACAACAACAACAAGGCAAAGAACAAAGAGAAACGACAGCAACACGTACAGCCAACGGGGAAGGGCAAAGATGCAAATGCTACAGGAACAGCAGACGTAAAATCCACCGAAAACCCAAATGTCAAGAGTCGAAGGAACTTACCCGAAATCATGAAACGAAGATTCTTACAACGAAATCGTTCTATCATGAAAGAACCTCCACCGCCTTCATCACATCAATCCGGTCGAAGACGAAGAGTCGTTGACTTGCTCGCTTCCAAGTCTGCGGAGGAGGAAGAAGAACAAGACACTATGCCACAAGGACTGATGGATGATTCAAAGTATATGGATGACGAAGGAGATTCCGCCCAATTGTACAATGTACCACGCAAACACTATGAGACCCAGCAGCCTCCTCCTTTGCTCTCTCCTCGGACGCAATCAACCAATTCGTCCAATTTGGTGTCGCCTCTTCAAAGGAGCACGAGCAGCAGCCGTGCCGTCGTTCCTGCTCCTTCCGCCGAAGAGCTAAAGGTAACACCACGCACCACCAACACGACGAGAAAAGCAATGGAATCCTCCGAACCGTTTCAGCCACTTCCGCCCCTTTTGAGTTCGTCCGATACGGGGGGCCGAAAATCCTCCTTGAACAAACCTGCTGCACTGAAAAGAACTCCAAATTGTGCAGCCTTGAAACCAATGTTAGCCGATGGCACCACGTCATCGTCACTAGATCATGATTCCAATGAGTTAACCTGGGTGTCTGGTGATGGCGGTGGAAGGCAAGATCCTCGACCTGTCCGAGAAATATCGATTCCCACGCCATCCGGGACACCTTCTCGTGACCAAAGTGGCAGTAGCAGGGACAGAGCCGCCGCCCCGGATGCCAAGTCGACGGTAGCAAACATTCGAAATCAAATTTTTGATACCATGGCCAGTGCAAGTCCTGCCAATGTGCCTCATTCTCCCATGCACGGACGCGGTGGCCGTCAGATGTATCCCGGAATAGGGTCATCGAAATCCAACTCGAGAGACGAGGTTTCCACCATTTCCAGAAGCATAGAGAGCAGTCTAACCCCAGGAACACTTGAAATTCAAGGCATGGGTATTTACCCCATGAAACGACAGGCCAGTGACGGAGAGGAACAAGTCAGAGACCATGGTGGTCGTCCTCCTCAACATGGTCAACCACGACGGCATCGATCTGATGGTCTACAAAGACCAGGTGCGGAAGATTCTCCAGGTGAGAAACCTGGTGTCTTGCCTGCTGGGATTAAGCACAGTGAAGATCTCTTTGGAGGTTTGGAGGTTTCAACCCTGACCAAAGAGACGGATGAAGATGTGACGGGAGACGAGGAAGAAGAAGACAGCATTGGCTTGAATGCTCTTACCCAACCGTTGCCTTATCGAGTGATTCGAACAACTTCATCTCGTTCTCAGCAGAACGGTTTGGCGTCACCATCTTCATCGCATCAACGACATGGACCTCGTCGAATCATGTCCACAGATGGACTGCATTCGGAACATAGCTTTGATCGAGTTTTATTTCAAGGCGAACAACCATCACCAATCAAGGGTGGTGGAGATACCATGTTGACTCATGACGATCATATCCTTGTGGATGATCCCATGAACGGCGGCAAGGATGCGATTGTCTTGAATCCAACCTTTGAAGACCAGGCAATCGTTCCAGGTGATGACAACCAATCCGCTTCTCCACCAACCTTGGTGGGTAGCACATCGAGCGGAGAAAGTACCTTGACCGATCCCGATCAAGGAGGATGTCATTGTGCCTTGTTGCTTCCCTCCTTTTTGAACAATACGGAAACGATTCATCAATTTCATCAAACCCAATCCCAGCAAAAGCACCAGAAAAAGATGAAGAATCGCAACAAGGCGCGTCAATACGACAAAAAGAATCCAGTGTTGGGTGCCTTGGAAACTGCCGCTCGCAAAACAACACGTACATGGAACAGTTGGTTCCGACGTGGTGATACACAGAAGCAATAGAACTGTGAAAGAAACGCACTGTCATCTCCGTCGTACTTTTCAATGTTATTCGTGTAACCTTAGTATATATAGCCAATAATGACATGAACCGCACAAACTATCCTTACTCATCGAGAAATACAAAGCGCTAAGGGGGGAATAACTTACTGTCTACATCCAACAACCGAATCGTACGTCGGAAGGTGGTCTGCGTAGGGGGAGGGCTTACACAAGTTCTGTCGATTGGGCCGTGTCTGCCTCCCAAGAATGATTTCATGCACGTCGGTATGGACGGCATTTCAGGGTGTCTACCAAGATACGGTGCCTCATCATCATTTGGCAGTAATCCCTTGTTTGGCATTGTAATATTGTTTTCGAATCGGTCGTACCAACACTTCCAAGGGTTCAATTTCTCGTTCCGGCAAGAGACCAAATTCGGTACAAAAGAACATAAAGTGCTTAAAGCAGGAATTCAAATGCGGAGCCATTTCCAAGGCTTCCAATGTCCCAAAGAAGCTGGAATAAATAATGCCATAGACCCGAAAGAGACGTCGAAAGATTTGTCCACACAATGCGGCAAACTGCGGTGTTTGAAAAACCCGGAGGGCCACTTGTTCGTCGTCGTCGTCAGGAAACTTGGTTTCGTCATTCATTTGATCGGCAATCCAACCCAATACCTTGTCAATGTAGACAGGTGCCGACACACTGACGGCGACACTGGAGCTGGAATCGGACCATCGATATTCGACTCCACTCGGAAAGCCTTCGCCCGGTCGGAAACTGTTGAGATAGGGATCCGTTGACATGACGGCCCAAATCGTACTCACGTCATTGTAAAAGTCAATTGCGTGCACAGCCACCCATGCGGCACAGGATTCGCCGGGAGGCAAGGCCACCTAAATATATTGGACCATTAGCACACAAAACGATTTTGGAGACACACCACATGAGTTTGGGTTCCAAAGCCACGGTTTTGCCATTGTTCCGAACGACGCGGTGTACGTACCGCCTCATTGATACTTCCCCCTGCACCGAGTGTTCGTTTTGTGTAGGAATGCAATCGTTCCCGAAGTGTACCGCTACGATGCAGCAAGGGTTGAAAGGTTCCACCGTGCGCGGGAGGCATGGTTCCGAGCAATCTTCTTGTTGGGTGGTTGTACTACTGTAACGTTTCGTTTGGAACACACGCCAAACACCAAAAGTTGTGACGCGGCGCGAGAATTCAGATACGTTGTTTTGCGTTCAATATCGTAGCCTTGCGTCCCAAAATGCTCTCCCTCAAGGCTTGTTGCTGGTAGGAATCGAAAGATGATAGAGGTGACGGCGACGACGACAAGGTATTCCCCATAAAGAGAAAGGGACGAGCCATGATGAAAGATGAAACTCCACGATACAAACCCACGCAAGGCGTGCCGCCGGCGCACATCGTACTATCAATCGTTATAGAAAAGCGTATCATCCTTTTGTCATGTGGGGAACGTCTTCTCGGTAATCTCGCTCTCGCTCGGGTTTGTACCCAATACTTATGAGAAACGCGAAACAAGACTTGTTCATGGGATTGACGATTGACCGGTCGGCGGGTATTGCGTATTTCTTGTATTTTTTGTGTCGATAAAATTTCATAAAAAATAAAAATGGTCCATAGTGGAGGAACATACGTCAGTCGTCGGCATCAAATTCTGATGGATGTCTCGAAATCAGTGGATGACAGAGGGACATTGGAATTTGACATGCTCTCACTTCACAACCAGAACCACATGGCCATGGCAAGTTCTCCCCGATACCAGCATCCAATGCTCATGCTGACATTGGCCACGGCGGCTCTCTGGGTAGCGCTTCCGGTGATTTCGTGGGTCCATCCGCCGCCATGGCACCACCATCGCACCACCACAACAACACGTTTCTCGACCCTCATCATTCCATCGGAAGATCCCCTGGTACCTCACGAAGAAAACCCCGATATCGATGTCAACCAGCACTCCATATCGGGAGTCGCCTACCGCCACGTAGTGCAGGGATTGAAGCACCTGTACCCACCCGAATCGTTGGAGGAGCGAAACGCCGCGTCCCGCACGGACGGATACTGGCCCTTTGTCCAACGGGGACACGACCCACCCCAACACTTTACCTATGGAGAATTTGATGTGGGATTCTTTGCCCAGTTGCTCGATCGAGTGAACCAACACTCCACAACAACAACAAAAGATGGGTGGAAGGACAAGGTGTTCTGTGATATTGGCAGTGGCACGGGTCGTCTCGTGTTGGCGGCCGCTGCTTTCCATCCGAATTGGAAACTTTGTCGAGGCATTGAAATATTACCAGGCATATCCAACGTGGCGAATGAAAAGCTGCAAGAGTGTCACGAGAGTGCTGCCAGCCATTCCGTCCGAGAAGCGTCCCAAGCCGATAATGATGACGATGACGATGACGACCAAGATGACTGGGTGGAGAATGAACACGGTCTTTTGATCAAGAGAGAAACCCCCGAAAACGAGCCCGAGAAACACGACAGGAGCCACAAAAGTGACGACAATAAGATATACAGCTTGGCGATTGACGACAATCAGCGACTCCCTCTGGCTCCTATTGAATTTGTTTGTGGTTCGTTTGAAGATCCCTACCTGTATTTTGCCGATGTGGACTGTGTCTTTTGCTTCTCCAGTTGCATGTCCGACTCCATTCTCGAGTCGCTCTCCCAAGCCATTGGTCGACAATGCCAACCGGGGACCCTTGTCATTACCACCGACGTTTCCTTGCCACTCGACGGCTTGATTGAACCACATCCCGACGACGACACACTACCCTACGGTGACTATCAACTGGAACTGATGGAGCATGTGGATGGGTATTGCTGGTTAACGGGAGGACACTCCACGGCGTACATTCATCGCGTCATCAAGTCTCTCTGGGAGCCTGGAAGTGGACCACGAATCCAACCCGAGCTACCAGCATCGGAACAGGCATTTCGTGCCATTCAGGCAATGGAAGAAGAACGAGATGAGTCGGCCGTCCGGTTTCTAGCAGGCGTCCGCAACAACATGGTCTTTGCGGGCTTTCCAGAAAGCTGGTGGCCCGATCCCCACAGCTATCAATCACAAAAGCAGTCGGATCCAAGTCAAGACTGAGTCGAGCGAGCATGGAGGGATCCAATAGATACTGGTGGTATGGAGGCAGGTAAAGCGGGGCCAAGGACAAAAAGGCCAGCATCGAGCTCGTAACACACACCTTGCAACGCACAAATTTCCTTTGGTATGGGGTACTCCGGAACGGGACCAGGAAGAAGAAACTCAAAGGGCAACGTTGGCATTCACTACCCTGGTCCAACCATTGTCCCATGACCAGAAGCAATCCATTGGAACAAACTATATTCAGTGCGAACTATCGGCGTTTGCAGTGCAAAACAGTTGCGTTGTATCAGAATGCGCATGGTACCAAGAGCTTCCCTCTCCAATGGTTCCGGGTGTAGTAGTGTCATGTCCTAGAGTCTACCAGAACCCAGCAAAACTCCTCTTTTTGTATAGTTGCTAGGTTCGAGAGGACAGGCACATTGCTTGCATTCTATAATATATCGTGGCCTGTCCCCTATCCTGGTGGCCAAGCCAATAGTAGGTAGGTAAGCTGCATCCGCGTCTCGTGATCCAAACACACACACACACACACACACACACACACACACACACACACACACACACACACAAGTATATATTCCGGTACAAGCGAGGCAACGATCCACGGCGTCGCCCTTCGGAAGTCCTTCGTTCGTAGACAGGATGCGGTGCCGAGTCCCAGCAACCATTCCGAACTGCGCTGGATGGACACCACGAATAATCCATTACTTCCTCGGACGCTTGGATGACAAGAGACAACAGAAAGTGGAGACGATCCATCCAAAGTACAGGTCCCCTCGCGCGATCCTGTCCGTTGAGTCTGATTTCGGATTTCGCGTGGCATTGATTCTGAAACTCCCAGGCGTTTCCGTTCCCTGATCATTTCACTGTACTCGAAAGAGGACACAACTCGAGCGAACAAAGGTTTGGGATTGCTTCCACGAATCGACTCATCTTTTGTTGGGGCGCATCCAAGGTCCAATCTCGTCGTCCTCAACAGACTTGTTTGTATAATATATGCATAAAACAGAAACGAACGAGGCGACATTCCTTCTATAGAAAAGGTTAGAGTATGTAAGGCGACGACCCGAACCGGGGGGTAGTATTGTAGATGCTCATCGATACTATTTCATTTTGTCATTGCCAGTCTCTGGAAAATAAGAGAGAAAGAAGAGAGAGAGAGAAAGAGGCATTGGTCGACTGGGGCAGAATATCGTTGTGAACATTTGAGTGGACACTTGTTCGCTCCTCCATCACCGTGGGCCCATCCCCAGAAGCATTCCATTGGAACAATCTATTCAGTGCGAACTATCTGCGGTTCCAGTGCGAAACAGTTGCGTTTTATCAACATGCGCATGGTACCAAGAGCTTCCCTCCAATGGTTCCGGGTGTAGTAGTGTCATGTCCTATATAGTCTATCAGAACCGGAGATTTTGATGGAGGCATTGGTATCCAGCAAAACTCCTCTTCTTGTGTCGTTTGCTAGGTCCGAGAGGACGGGCATATGGTTGCATTCTATAGATCGTGGCCTGTCCCCTATCCTGGTTGCCCAGCCAATAGTAGGTAGGTAAGCTGGATCCGCTTCTCGTGATCCAAACACACAAACACACAAGTATATATATTCCGGTACAAGCGAGGCAACGATCCACGGTCGGAAGTCCTCCCTTTGTAGACAGGATGCGGTGCCGAGTCCCCAGCAACCATTCCGAACTGCGCTGGATGGAGACCACGAGTAAGGTATCCGTATATACTTCCTCGGGGGCGCTTGGATCTGACAAGAGACAACAGAAAGTGGAGGCGATCCATGTCGGTCCAACCAAAGTACAGGTCCCCTCGCGCGATCCTGTCCGTTGAGTCTGATTTCGGATTTCGCGTGGCATTGATCTATAAATTCCAAGCGTTTCCGTTCCCTGATCATTCCGCGGTACTCAAAAGCGGAGACAAAGACAACGCTAGCGAACAAAGGTTTGGGACTGCTTCCACGAATCGAAGACCTCCTCCTCATCTATTGTTGGGGCGCGCACGGACGCATCCAAGGTCCAATCTCGTCGTCCTCAACAGACAAGCAAATACTCTTTGTTTGTATAATATTATGCATAATAGAAACGAACGAGGCGACATCCCTTATAGAAAAGGTTAGAGTATGTAAGGCGACGACCCGAACCGGGGGGTAGTAGTAGATGCTCATCGATTCTACTATTTCATTTTGTCATTGCCACAGTCTCTGAAAGAAAAGGGAGAAAAAGAGAGAGAAAGGCATTGGTCGACTGGTGCAGACTACCGTTGTGAACATTGGAGTGGACACCTCTGTTCTCTTCCATCACCGTATTACTTGTAGTATTGACCATGGAGCAGTTGGCCGACCAGGTGGAAGAACCATCTCCCACTCGTCGAATGGAACCAACCCAAGACACGTTGGTGGAGGGAGACCACAACCACCGCACTGCTGGGGGAATCGAACCAATCGATCCGGCTCGTGTCGTCGTCAAACAACACCAAGAGATGGCACTTCACGAGTCGTCCACCACCACTGCGCAAGAACCACCACCCTTGTCCGACTATCCGTTGGAACGTCAAACGGCATCGATTTTGGACGAAAGTACCACCACGAGCAGCAGTTGTTGCTTTTCCGGTTTGGACGACGAAGAAGAAGAAGCGGCCAGTAGTGTTTGTTGGTCGCAAGCGGAAACGGAATTGCATGACAATCGACAACCTCGTCTTCCCAAACCACACGTTAATTTACGAGTCTTGGCCCATCAACCACAACAATTGTCGTCTCCGCAACACCCTTCGGCCGCAGCATCTTCCTCGCAAACGACGACGCCCTATGTGTCACCCTATTCTCATTTGCATCGATCTCCGTCGCATGTTCGATCCTATGTGGGCGTCTCCTCCCATACCAATAATAACCATCATCACTCATTGGCAGCATCTCCCCATTCCAATCTACAACATGCCAACAACAACAATCATCATCACCATCATTTGCCACCCTTGTTTGCTTCCACCAAACCCAAACCACCACCCTCCAATCCTTGTTCGTCTCGGCAGCCGTATCCACATGCTGCCATAATGCCAGTCCCATCGCCTCCCATGGTGGCACGAGTGTCTCACGTGGTTCCTTCCACCACGACGACAACCACAACGACAACATTGGTACCATCATCGACCCCATCCGAACCCAATAAACATGACAACAATGACGACGACACGAAGAGGGACCACCCGCACGATCCATCCCCCACGGTGGACCCTCCCTCCCAACCCAAACTGGAACCGTCATTAGTTTTGGATCAGGAGACGCGTCTGGTTCGGGAGGACCCAGCAGCCGCAACCGCAGACCCAATCGAATGGGAAGAAGAAGCGACACCGGCGCAAACCGCCTTTGCCAAACAATTGCTCTTGGCCCGGCGACCACCGCGGGTGGGACTCCGTACGAGCAGTACCGAAACCACCACTCCGCTGGAGGACCACCCTCCAAATACTACGAATACGAATACGACGAATGAATCGTCCGAAAGCATCTTGTCGACTGCGTCGGAACTCGGAACCGTGATTCAAATGGAACAACGAATGGCCGAATTGGACGAGGACGAAGCATTCCTCCGAATGCAAGATTCGACACGAGAGAATGATCCATTACAGCACGACGTGTCATCTCCAATGGCCAATGGCAACGACAAGAGTGCGGCCGAGCATCCCGAACCGAAACAGGATGACGACGACGACACGACAAAGAATGACGACGACAAGGATAATGCTGATACGAGTGGAAGGAATGAGCAAGAACGACTGGGGGTACCCCTTCCGTTGGTTTCGACCCTGTCGGAATTACGAAGAGAGAATTTAAAAGCCTTGCAAGAATTTCATCAATCATCCTCATCGTCATTCCACGAACACCACACCACGGCCAGTGACAACGAGGAGGACGACGACAAGGAGGACCATCGGGAGGAGGATGAACAAAGTTTGGCCCATTTGGGATTGCCACTTCCTCTACCCCTCTTACCATCGTCATCCTTTCGTCGAAGTGAAGCCATGATTCGAGGATCGGTCCATCGAATGGATGATGACGACCATGAAGAGGAGGAAGAAGAAGAGGACTTGTTGTCGGAAACAGTCTTGTCCACGGCTTCGGAAATGGGAACCGTCATTAATGCAACTGCTCAATTGGATCGTCTCGCCGAGTTGGACGACGACCGGGACTTTTATCAGGAACACAACAACAATAATAATAATGAGCAGCAGCATACGGAGCCAGCAACAACTGGATTTCGCTTGTCTCCGCGTCGGTTTCGGCGATCCAACTTGCCCGGAGAACTCAACCCCCTGGTCGGTTCCGACAACGCACAACACCCTCCTGACCATGAAACTCATGACGACGACGACGAAGCGGTCACGCAGTTGCGCCATCGTCCAGCCCTCTATTATCAGGACGAACGATCCAAAGAAAATGACAGTGGTGCCATGGACAAGGACCAACAACACCCAACTACAACACCTCTGTATCCACAAGTACAAAAGGAATTGCTCTTTTCCACACCCAAGGACGATCCAACCGGATTGTTGGCTCAGCCGGAACCGACGCAACAAATGAATGATGATGAAGAAGACGAGATGCACTTTGGCAATCGCGGTGAAAGTGGTCCAGATGATACGGTCCGAGTCGACAAACAGAATGACGTAATACAACAAGACACTGTCAGATCTAGAAACAATGTTGAGGACAATTCGTCTCCCAGGCTGTTATCGACCAAACAACGGCTTTCCTTGGCGGTGCGCAAAACCATGGCGGCCAAGAAACATCAGCAGCAGCAACAACAGGATGGTGAACATGGAACGGTAGGACAACGCCTCTTGCGACGCCAACAGGAACATCAACAGGAACGACGTTTCTCCTCAAGTATTGGTGGTCATCATCATCACCTTTTCAAAGAGCAGGATCGAGCGAGTCATGCTTCGGTACCACCTCCAACAGACTCTTCCCCGGTGACACCTCGACTTGGTTCCAAGAACAAATCGTCTCTGCAACCACGTCCCATTATTCCTCAGGCATTTTCATGGAGTGAAGGGGAAGGCATTGAGGTTACCTTGTCTCCAGTGTTTGGTACCCCCGCCAAGGACAACCATGACGGATGGGCGGGAGGCACTGCTCAATCATCGTTTCAACCGGGCTATGAATCTGACTCCAATGTCGGAAACCAATCCGCACATTCACAACATCCACCCGTCTCGTTTTTGTTACGTTCTCCGGGTTCCACTGCGTATTTGGCCGCAAGTTCTCAAAAAAAGAAGAAAAAGAGGAATCATGGACGACGATCGATCCGTGCCATTTGGAACGAACGAAAGGGACATGGTCCTTCTCACGATGACAGCAGCTCTGTTTATAGGAGTAGCAGCAGTAGAACGGAAGGGGAAGAGAAATCGGCCTCATCCTTGGTCCAACTCATTGTAGTCCAAGAGCCAGTGGAAAAGGCATCACCAAACCGGCAAAACGTGGAGGACACCCTGCCGACAGAAGATGAAAATGGGAAAGAGCAATCTGAGACCGATAGAGTATTGATCAGCCCCATGAGAATTCCACGGTCTTGTTTTTCGTTTGACGAAGGGCAGAGCGTTGGGTCATCTTTTTTGCGACGACGAGGGCAGTTGTCCTCTTCACGCCCTACGCCAATCAAGACATGGGGAAGAAGTAAATCAAAGCATGAATGGAGTGCGTCCAGCCAGGCGGGAAGTACTCAAGTGTCACTGGGCGCAGAGGCTATGGTGGGAACAACGAGTCTAAGCTGGGATCTCATGTCGTCGACGACAACCGAGCAAAGGGCAGCCGATGTGGTGGGTGCCGGCAAAAGCTCGTTCCAGAGTGCGCTGGACTCCTCTCATCGATGGCCACGTGACGATTCTGGAACAAATAGATCACGAAACAGCAACTACTGGAGCATTTTTGCAGAAAGACCAGGTTTCGTGAATCCATCGGTGTCCTCCTCCTCTCGGAGAATCAACAACGCAGCTGCTACGGTTAACGGTGACGTCGGCGAACAGCCCCTACATGACACTTCCTCCCAGATGGCTGCTGCCAACGTTAGTCAGGATCGAAGTTTTAAACGAACTCTGGGATTCGGGAAAAACAATGGTCATGGTACAGATCAACCACCACTGGCACCAAATGATTTCAGTCCCTTGATGCTGAACCCAAACAATGGTATGGCCGAGGAACTTAAAACCCCTCAACGAATCGAAATTGAACGGGAAGATGCCATTGATATCTTGGCGTGTCTAGTAGAACGTGGAGTATCATTGCACCAGTCAGTCGCACCATTAACACCTTATCCTGCTTCGAGCCCTGACCAAATCGCGCCTGATTCCACAGTAGAAAGCACCGATGTGACGCCTCCAACAACAAACTTATCCGTGAAAACGGTGGAAGATTCTGCTTCTGTCCCACCACCATCGATCTCTCAGGGGTTTGATCAAACGGATGCCATTGGTCCGATAGTACAGGACTTGAAGGCCTTGGCGGAAACAGAAGAAAACTCAGATAAGCGGGCAGCGAGCCTGCATCTGATTGATGAATTGGTGAAATCTCATGTGTACGCATTAGAAATGAGTCGAGCAGCACAATCAGCGTGTTCTTGGCTCAAATCTATCGGTCGGCAGCATGATTCGCCTGGAGGGACAGCGACTGCAGACGATGAGGAAGATGGCAGTGAGAAGAAGCGAGACGATTTTGTTGAAAGAGATCATCGTAATCGCTGGAGGCACAAAGTTCAGCTACAACAAATACCCGAAATGATGGAAAGCTCCAGCTCTTCTCCTCGCAGTATTGATCTGTTAACGACCAAGGCTCGTTTACACGCGGCCGAAGATAAACTGGCTGGCAATGCAATACAGCTTCAACAACTCAACGAAGAATTGGCAAATTGTCGCGCAGAAATCGGACGGCTCAAGAGTGAAAAACAAGTTGCGATTGCAGCGGCTTTTCAACCACCAAATCGATCTATACTGGACGAAAGCGAGGATGTGTCATTAGGCGAAGATGTTGTCAACGAAAACGATGCAGACCAAGACCCCGCCGTGGATCAGTCATTTCCCAGCAATCCATTGTTTGACGAGGACCGGAATGGAGACATGCTCATAATGTACAGAAAGGCCTTGGAGGAAGCAAACTCGGTAATCGAGAAACTTCACAGTACTTTGAAAACTGGAACGGATTCTGGAAGCACTGGCGAGCATGATACCAGTGAAAGAGCAGTGCCTGAAAACCCTCCGTTTGTGTTTGTGAATGAAAATCAATTCAATAATCAAGGGGAAAGCAAGACACAAGGGGAACGGAACGAACGTATGGGGGAACATTCAACAGACAAGCAACGACTTAGCCCAGGAAACAAAGACGAAGACACAATTCACGTTCACATGTTAGATAGCGAAAACTTTGTGACAGATTGGGATGACTTGTCCCCATTGCCCCCTCCGCCTGACCATACTTTGCGGTCTCCCATGGTGCAAGCTGTTTTGGAATCATGGACAGAAGACCAAGGCCTTCATGAATCCATGTTGTCTTGGATGGATCAAGTTTTGACCAACCATGCGGACCCACAATCCATTCCGCCTTTGACAATCTCGAATTTGGATCATCAAGTAAAAGATGGTTTTATTTTGCATGTGTTACCGCTCCTATTGCGTCGCAAGGACATTCTCCTGAATGTCAAGTCACGAGCCCACCGTCGAACGACGTATGACATCGCCGTGTCTGTAGACCGTCCTTCACTTCCTGGAGACTTTGACATGAGGCGACACTTGGAAACCATTGCCGCTCGATCCGATGTTGGTTGTGGCCCCAACAGTGTCACCCATAGTACCTCAACCACGCTCATGGGTAATGGTGGAGCACGTGCTTTTGTGATGAATGCAACCGCTGGGACCGACACAAACGAAGGAACTTCTTTGGTGGACCATACAAACATCCATGTAACTCCCAAAGCGCAACAGCATCTCATGTATGACGAAATGGCGGAAGACATGGAAGAGCACGTGCCGAATACAGGATTAATGAGTGCCTTGGGTGGTGCTTTGGGAGGATTCTTGACCCGAAATCGCGGGGCATTCCTGACGCCTTCCAATGCTACAGAGGATCTGGATTCACCATATGATCATCACCATCACCTTTTGTCGTCAGCTTCAATGGCCAACACCTATACACCACATGTGACGCAACCGCAAATGGCAACGCCGCCCTCTGCTGCTGCAGAACTGGACGAAGATCAACCCTATCATCGAGTTGTTTCTGCACCGGCAGGGCGAATTGGTGTCACGTTTGTGGAATTCCGAGGTCATGCCATGGTGAGTGACGTTGCACCAGACAGCCCGTTGCATGACTGGATTTTCCCCAGTGATATATTGATTGCCATTGACGAACTACCTGTCAGTGGCATGAGGGTTCGCGATATTATTCAGGTGCTCAAAGATCGGAGTGACCGTCAGAGAGCCCTACGAATCATCAGTTGTCACGCGATGAACGAAATTGCAGTCCTTCATCACTCCACCAGTGGCATCCATGGTGTGTCCAGTCAGGAAGGAGAATCTTGACGACTGCGGGGCTACCAACAGTTTTCCTAAGAATTCTCTGAGAATCATGGCAAGCACAAGGGTGTGGTAATGCGCATCCAACCAAACATAGCTGGATCGTGGATGACAAGAGTGGGATACGGATGACGACAACAAGCGTTGGTACAGTGAAGATCAAGAGTAGTCCCTATCATTCGATTGATCCCGGATTAACTGGCTAATGTAGTAAAACAGCAAAGACCATTTCTTTTTCAGTTGGTTCTTCCTTCCCGGTACTGTTGAGGTGGTCCAACTGCCTTGGACTACATGTTCGTTCCCGCCGCCGCAACAACAATCGTCGCCAGTGACACAAGGACATGGCAACGCTCTTACACTCTCGGTGGGAGAGGGGTGCCAAAATATCCTGTAAATCGCCCTGGCTCAGTTCCACGTCTGGCTTGCGTACCATACCCCTATCATCCTCCTCCAACAGAATGGGCGACAAACTCAGGGCATGGTTCAAGGCCACCACTGCCGCTTGAACTTTTTCCATGGATAGTTGCATCTTGACAATACGGGGAGCACTTTCATATTCCGCATTGGTAATTTGCTTGATTTGGGGGAGGTACGATTGTTGGAGATCTGATGATGCCGCCAAAGCAGTTTCCTTCAAGTGTGGTGAGTCACGCTCTGCAGTTCCATCCACAGGAGGCCGTGAAACGTGTTGGGTTTCCTCTTCGTGGAAGGGGGTGGTTTGGAAACCAGCGTCGGGAGATTGTTCGGTCCAAGTGTTGGTAGCAGCAGCCACACTGGTGGTGGTTGTCTTGAGGGCCACTGGCCGTGTCGCGGGCGAGGTGAGAAGAGACATATTTCCACGACTGCTGCCGGCACTGGCCCAGAGAATGGACTGCAAGGGACTCCGAGACGACCTTGTCGTGGTGGTGGTGGACGGGGGACCCTCAGTGGGTGTGGCCCACATGGTATTAGCCGTGGTGGTACAGTTGTTGGCCGTTGGTGTAACGTCATCCTCCAGGGTGTTGAGAGGAGCATTTTCATGTAGGGTCGTTCTCAAGGGACCGTAACCAGTTCCTTGTTTGTGGGGATGAGGCGTTTTCCGAAACTTGGGTCGTACGGAAACTGGTGACGACAGTGAATTGGAGGGTACGACCTCACTAATCTTATCCATGGTCGGTTCGCCATTTTTCGAGTGTCCTGCTTTTGGAGCGTGTTTCCTGTGTGGATACTGGTCGGCAGGACGACGAGTTGGTCGATGTGCACGTCGTTCGTTGGGGACCACCACGACACCGTGCGGTGCCGTCTCGTCGGCCACCAAACGATACCGGTCGAGAATGGGAGTTTCGGCGGATTCTTCTCCCGAATTGACACTACGAGTCTCGTCAATGGGGTGCAAGAGCTGCGGATTCCGAACCACTGATGGCTCGTCGTGGAGCTCCAACTCCATGGTATCGTCCATGGTCAACACTGTCTGGTCGGTTGGTGATTCGTCGTCGTCGTCGTCCTGTTTCAACACAAATTGAACTTGGGATGGTCGATGGGGAGGAGGTTGCCGTCCTTCCGGACAAAGTTTGGGTGAATCGGTGCGATTTGCCAACACGGTGGCACAGTACAAGGCCGAATCGTCCTCCTCTTCCAAGGAGTGTTCCAACGCCATTGTGGTACAAGAGTCTTCCTCCTCCTCTGGCGGAACGACCAAGGACGACCGACTCTTGCTGCGAGGTGACGAATCTGGCAAGTCCTCTGCGAATGGAACAATGGAGGACAAATCGTCGTCGTCCTGCAACGTCTGGTCGTCCGGTTGGGCGGTGGAGAGAATACTGGCATGGGCAGTTGGCTGGGGACTCGCGAGACGGACGGTTCGAGCCGTTGGTTGGTCCACGACCTCCTGGGAGGGCCACAAAATGACCTTGTGAATATCGTGTTGCAAGGTGCGTTCGAGCTGGGCAAAGGCATCTAGACGCTTGCGTCCCGTGGAAGGCGGGTTGTTATTGTACGGGGACTGTTTGGGTTCCTCCTCCTTGTGTTGTTGTTGTTGTTGTCGTATCTTTGGGGCCGACCCCAACGGCGGATTGGGAGTCGTTGGTGTCCTGGTGGCAGGCAAAGAAGGAGGAGGATCGACGCGTGCTCCACGGGTGGTGGCAGCATGGGGTCGATGATTCCCCAATGGCGCCGCCGGGCAGACCGGACTCCCACTACTCGTACTGCCGTCCGTTTCCTGGTCGGTCTCTTCCACGACATCGGACAATACCCGTCCCAACCGGACAAAGGGTGTCAAGGGTTGGTGGGCCGACGTTGGTTGGGGCGTCGCCGTGGTAAACGGCGTCGTCGGAAGGACCGTGTCCGGGTCACTGGGACGACGACGGATACTAGTGTCGTCACGTTGGGAATCCAAAGGATCGCTCCATGGCGACCAGAAGGTATCCTCAGTAACAAGAAGTGATTTTCGAGGAAGCGAGTCCAAAGTTTGGTGTCGCAAGGATTCCTTCTTGTTTTGTGCATCCACTGTGCCATTCAGAGGAGGCTGGAACGGCTCATGTGTTGTGGGCTCGGGTGGTTTGTTTCGTGGTGGAATCTGTTGCCGCAATCGTTGGTGTTGTCGTTGGTAAATACTAGAGAGTTCTTGTAACACTTGTGCCACTTCCATGGTGGTCAGTAATGGGCAGAGGCTTGGCCGGGGCAAAAGTTCTCGTGTCACTTGCAACAAGGCCTGTTCGGCCTGTGCGACTCGTGCTTGTTGCGTCTCCAAAAACTCGAGAGCCGCTGGAATATCTAAACGAATGGACCACCAAAGGTGTGAGATTTGGGAAACAGAGTATTCTAGTGTATTGTATGGAGCGATTGAGAGCGATTCCATCCGGTTCCATTCTTCCGGTCCACGTACCGTACGGAGACTCTGTCAACTGGAACTCCAATTCTCTCGACACGGCTTCCAGCTTCTCTTGGAGGAGATTCTTCGAGTCGTTCGACGACAACAACGAGGGTTCTCGGACCACACGGCTTTGGTTGGCTGTCGGACCAGGATGCATCTCCTTCCTGGTAGCGGTCGTTGTCGTTGCGGCTCGTACGATCATCATCATCTGTCGTTCCTCCTTGGCCATTTCCGAGTTCGGGTCGATGATGGAATCATTTTTTTTCTTTCTAATATAAAAATGTCGCAACGACATTTCCGATCCGTCACGCTTTTTTCCATGGCGAAAAACGGGCGCGACGAATCCTCGCGCCATTGCATCGAAATACTAAGCGAGAAGGCATTTTCCCTTTGACCAATATTAAAACAATTCGAATCTCACACGATAGGAATTTTATTGGCCGGCGCGGTGATCTTTCTCGGAGTCGTCCGTTGCATTTCGTGTTTCTTCGACCGAGTTTCTCAGTAGAATTTCTACCAGGTTTCTACGGCATGCATCACCCTTTGCTTCAACAAATGGGCGAAAAGAGAGAGAAAAAACCCATTTCCGCTCTCGAAAATCATCCAGGCTTTGGAAAGCGGTAACTTCGTTCAAATATCGTCCGATTTTGGAGAACCACAACAATAATTTATCCAAAGCCCGTTGGTGAGAAATCGGGAGGAACACAGAGAGACACTCGTAAGTGGATCACACTCACACTGATACTGATGGGGCGGTGTCTGGCATTTGCAGTTCCATGGAAGACGTGAGGATCATGCCTCTGTGGCTGTTCCAATGATGGTTGATGGGTTGTGACCTCCGTGTCTCCTTACTTGCATTCCAATTCACCCCAATGCATGAACTATGGTCCCTCTCAACTCTCAACCTTTTTTCTCTGTACCTTTCGCTGCGTGCTTGAACTAATGGCATTCCTGCCGGTGGTCAGTTGCGGTCGAAGAGGATCCATCCAACGAACGGCTCGAATAGTCTGATATCATTCATGTCTACCCCAACTGCTGCATTGACCACCAACACCTTGTCGGGTGTCGTCATGGCCCCACCGAACGGTGTCCTCCTGGAGACGGGTGTGGGAACACCGCCGTCGTCTCAGCCACAACCACCCCAACAACAACAACCCGCTCTGCCCAATCCGTGGTTGGATCGCGTCAAGGCACTTTTGGGACCACGCGGATACGATCACAGTATGCGTCGCAGCATCCAGACCTTGATTATCTACGAAGCCAAACGCTGCATTCAACCTCGCGTGGGCGACCTGCGTCCCTTTCAACGCAAGGTGGCCTTGGTCGATCAGGCGCAGGCCTTGGTGAATCTCCTCGACTTTTGTTTGCCCCATCACAAGGCGGAGATTTTGTGGCGGACGTCCACCTCCCGGGAAACGGTCACTCCGGAGATTTGTTGGAAGCGGTTTCAATTGATTCAAAAAGAGCTCGATCGACTGGCCGAGCAAATCAAACCCTTTTTGGCGCCGGTCCGAAGTCATCAAGAATCGGTGGATCTCTTGGAACAGCACTTGTTTGTAAGTACCGTTTGGTGGGCGGTTCCAAGACTGGCTCCCATCCAAGTCCTAATGCATTCTCGGATCTATTGCAGGAAACCAGCGGCGACAATCAAGGCAAATCGAACTCGGGCAAACTGGTACCACCCAATTGGGGTCATGCACATAACCACGTTCTGTTGTGTTTTCGCCTCTATTATCGAGGCGATCAGCTGGACCCGGACTTTCCAGACCCGGTTCCACCCAAAAACATTGTCGTTCCGGCCACCATGCCACACAAGGATGCCGGATCGGCCCCTCGTCCCGTCCTGGTGAATAAGCCCTACGACGGGGACGCCGCCGCCTCGGGCAAGGGAGGGACCACCGCCCGCACCCCACAACAAGCGGCCGTCCAAAGTAATCCCAGCGATGAACGGAGACGATTGTTGCAAGAAGTGCGAGAGCATTTGGATTTGTTGCGCGAGTTTGAAGATGTGGCTCCCGAGGAAGAATTGGCCAAGCGCAAACGAGAACTCTATGCCGCCCTTCCCCCCGCACCACCGCCGTTTGGGAATACGAAGAAAACACGCCATGTCTAATACTATAGGTAGTAGGATTCCTCCGGATCCAATACGAAGTCTTCACCATTGTCATCTTCTTTCCATCACTCTCTGGTCTTGGGGTGCCGTTTTGTCGGATGCTTTGCCCCGGCAACAGGGCATAGCGGGTAGTTAGACAGAAAATAGATATTGCATTGTTAGTATCTTTTACCATATGGTTATGGAGGTAACTCGCATGTGAACCGATGGATCCATTGTTTTGGCGCTAATCTCATAGCGACCCTCGTTGTTGGATGTCCACTGATGTCCACCAGCATGTTTTAAAAAGGCACAATCGGAAAATGGGGTGAATTTTTGCACCTTTTCCCCATTTACTTTCATGGCAACCCGGGGCGGCGCGGTGACGTTGGTCAAGTCTCGGTTCATGGTCACTAGATCTTTTGGACAAACTCGTTCACATTGCGCCAAACAAAGAGCAATAAAGCCCATGGATTCTGGTTTCGAAGAGGGAAGTGAATTTGCAACCCTATTGTAATATTCACTTTCTGCCTCATTGGGAAGAGTGAGAGTGGACCACGCTTCGCCATTGACCATAAAAAAGTCTGGGTAGTCAATACGTAGCTTGTGTGTCGAGCAACTGTTTGCGTACAAACGTTGATCCCATCCTAGTTCCATTTTGGCATTCTCTGAATTGCGTATGTCCTTTATCTCTTGGCCGCGATCGTAATGATCATAGTCGAGATCATTCTCTCGTGTTGGTTTGGTTTCCGTCAAAAGGCCCATAAAGCGAATCTCGGCCGGAAGTCGGGCCGTATGGCAATAGTTGTGGTTCCAGTAAATGATATCATTGGGAATATCTGAGATACCCTTTAACGATCCAGGAAACCGAATATCGCTGATATTCTTGCTCAATATGGGTTGATACGCCACGTCCTCCTCCGTCTTCAGGTTTTGCAAAAGAACTTGCGGGTCCGAGCCTTTCTCCTTGATCATTATCAAAGCATCATTGATTATCTCAATCAAGAACATGGTCATAAAGTTTCCATGGAATGCATGCCACTTCCTGCACAAACGGACAAATCAACAAACTTTAGGGACGACACAGAACAAGTGCAACAGAGTGTGGTTCAGAAACATACCAACCAGGGTGCCAAGAAACTCTGAATTTGCGCTTATCGCACGGCTCGTCTCCTCCAGCATACGTGTACTTTGTACCAAGACAAAGATCTCCTTTTTCAATCTGCTTTTCGCAACGGAAAGCACGAACATATTTTGGCATGGCATCAATTTCCTCTTGTGTTTTCCCTGCCGTGTCGGGAATCGCCTGGAGCACAGCGTTGGTTACCATACGGAATATGGGGGGACCAAGAGACTCCATTCTGTCGATGGCCCCTGCAGAATTTCCCATATTGACAATGCCTGGTCGGCTTGGAAGCAAAGCTCCTCGATGGAAGAACAATTCAACCTTTTCTTGGGCTCTCTATGGATGTATTACGTCGAAACAAATCGTGCGAGATTGAGGTTTAGTTTGTGAGGTTCAAGGCGATGGACAATTATTCTCTTTTGCTTTTTTTTCAACGTACCCCAGTTGTCATTCCGTAATCCCATGACAAAATATCGACATCATGTCCAAAGACTTCCTTCATACAGCTTGCAATTTCCATGCCGCACGCTGTAGCACCCATGGCATAGTTCCGTGCCAAAAAGTCGAGTCCAACGGCTTCAAAAATTGGACCACTCGCTACCCCCATGGTGGCAGTGTAGGATTCATTGAAAAAGTTGCCATGACCCGCCGAGGCGGAGTGGCCTCCAGTGGCCCAGACAAAGGGCTGTGGTGTTTCGGTAATTTGTACTGCCAATATTTTTCGTGCCATTTTGTTTTTTATACCTTCCCATGAAGCTTCTTTTCCCTTGAACACGGACCGCACCATAGAACGGCTGGTATCGTCGTCCGTCCCGAAGAAGATGCTATCGACAACTTCTTTGCCGTAGTCAACATTCAACTTCTCTCGGAACTGAGCACGCGCAATATCGAACTTGGCAATCAGCTGATTTGTGCTAAATATGCCTGCTGGTCCCTGCAGCAATCGAGTGCTGGTTTTTTCATCCATTTCGCCTCGTTTCATGAAGGTGGGTTGATCATTTTGAGGCAAAGGACTGCTTCCGAGAGTCATGTAAAGTATGAACGTGGTACTCAAAAGAGCGGCACACATAATGAATGCCACGACCACATATCTTTGCGTGTTACCAGCATGATGATATCGGGGTCTATCTAGCAAGGAAACCATTGTAGACGATTCTCTTTGACAGTGGCAAGATCCTGAAGATTCTAAGGGCTTTCAGAATGATCACTCAAGTCACAAGGTCTTTTGTTTATGTTGAAACACAACTCCGGTCGTACCGTACAAGTAACCACTAGAGATGATCTCGTGTTATTTTAAAAAGAATGAGCCTCCCCTTGGCTCATTTGTTTGTTTCGCCTCGATCTTGTGCCTATGACTCTGACGTGTCACCAAAGTCCATTGGGCCTTTTCCTCTTCAGTCGCACTTTTCGTTTCCTTTGCCTTACTCGCATCCACTTGTCCTAACACACTCCTTCGCGAGGAATGGTATTTACTAGTTCTCGGGATATTCATTAGGGCATCACGAAAAGTATAGAAGATGGATCCTTGCAACGGCTTCGTGTGGAAGTCAGCGATCATTTCTTCAGTCGGGCAATATTCAATTCGTAAGTCTTTCTTGTCAACACGATCCTTGATATAGAAATATCTGATGTTGATATGTTTTGTTCGTTTGCTGCTTGACGCACGTCCATTTTTCTCGAGCAAGATGGTACTCTTGTTATCTTGATACAAGATCACGTCCTTTATTGGATAGCCTTGGGCCTCCATAAATTGCTTACTCCACATGATCAATGGAAGTCCATCGTGGACCCCAATTAGTTCGCTTTCAGTCGAACTTCTGGCAACTAATTTTTGCTTGCTTGACATGCTCAGAGCGGCCCCTTGTCCCTGTTAGGAATCCCACCGAAAACTAGGTGGCGAAACCTACAACTCATCGAATGATGCTAGTATTTTATGGCATCCGATGACATTTTCCTAAAAGTGAGAAAAGAATGTCGGCATGCTCGCGAAACTATAAATTTGGCCAAGGCATGCTCGCATTGCACGCGTTATCGGCGACCGCTCGGATATTAACTATGGCCCAACACGTGCGCGCCCAAAACTATCAAGTGCGCGCCTCTACTATCCGAGTACGCGCATCCACGATTCGACCTAACGGTCTATGTAATCAAAGCACGAATCACGATCACGCGAGACCATATCTCTGTTCCCACAAATCCAAGAATGCAAACAGCAACGCGCCCAGGACAAGACTTATACCACGGCAAAGCAAGAGCTGTTGCATCCCATACATGTTATCCATCACCCTATACATTCAATATACACCAATGCCGGTCTACTCCAACCAGTGAGGACCTATCACACCAGATCCATGGCCGTATACAAGAGCCAGGACTTCGGCACCATCAACCACCTTAGTTAGTAATCGTCACACAATCATTAATATCACCATTTTAACACTCATCTTAAGACTAACCTCTTATCAGTGGACGGACTGCCCCCACCCACGGCGGACTTCGACTTGCAACTCTTCTCTGACCCGTGGAGGATTGTTGTATCGGTTGGTGATTCGATTGTCGGCTCAGCGAGCCTTTTACCTATCCTACCTATCTGTCTAACCCCTGTTGAATCGAGAGAAGTTTATCAGATTAACAGTCTCATCGTTTATTTCCGAGAAGCTTTCGATGTCTCACGACGATTCCAACCTCTCTGTTCGACACATCTTTCATTCCTTCCAACAAAGCGGGGAGGAACTCCATCCACCCGTGTCCCATCCGGGCGAGCCCTTGATTGAAACTCCGAAACAGACCCCGACTCAGGCCAGTGCTCCGAATCCCTTCCAGACCCCGGACCAAGTGGTCCAGCCTCCTTCGATTCCGACTCACCCTTCGACTCCGCCTCGCCGTTTGAACCCTACCCGCACCCGACGTACGAGCCGTCTTCTTACTGCGCATATCCGACACTTCCGCGAGCCGACTGAGTCGACTACCGACCCGGACGTGATCCGTTCCACAACCGAACGCGAGATCGATTTCCAGTCCGTCCAACCCGTGACTGACCTTGAGGACATCCAACGACTTCTCGACCTCTTGTACCAGTGCTCGAGACGCCGTTTCATTGTCCAAGCCCTGTTGGGCAACCCTGTGGAACCCATCCGTATTCGATTCATCTCCTTTGAACGTCCAACCAACTACTTCCACACCATCTGGATCGTCAACTCGACGACGAATCCGCTACCTACCCCGACTACTCGTCTCGACGAGTACGTCTCCTTTGTTCACGAGATCCATCTCTGCCAGGATTTCCGTGCGACTATCTGCCCTCTCTTCACTCAACACGTGAACCACTTGTTGGAAGACGACGACGTTGAAGAACTAGCCACTACAGTGACCGATTCCGCATCTCGTCTTCAGTACCGAGCCGAAAGTGACCAAGAATAAGTAACTTTAAGTAGTTTCTACATCAAACCAGACACAAAACCAAGTCCCGCACATCCGGGTTCCAAGCACATCACACATCCGGGTACCTTCATACGTGTCACATCCGGGTTCTTTTCACACCGGTTAAATAAAATTCTCGCAAGGACATCACGCTACACACTGTGATAACAGCTGAACCATACAAGTACTATCATGGAAGCGACACCTCCCAAGACACCGTTTACTCCTCCTGAGGACAAGTCAAGTCATATAACCAACCAAGATCTCTTCGACCATATAACTAAAGGCATCTTTGGTTGTAATGATGAACGAGCCCAATCACTTCAAAAGTGGATGCGACATCATGGTTTTGAACATATCCTTCATGTCCTCGACCATGTTGCAACTGATCCCGAGGAGACACTCAAGGATCTCATGCAATACAAGGTTGGAAAACAAGTCAACGACCTACAGACAAGTACAAGATTACAACTCAAACTAATGGCATATTGGTTACTACAACAACGGCAACTCCAACATGGAAAACTACCCCGTGCTACATGGATGAACCTCACGAGGGACCAATATGACGATTGGAGGATCAACACCGACTTTACCAAGTCTGGTATGAACCAAGACCCAGTTTCTCCTCTGAAATCACCTGCACACTCCGTATCATCCCGATCTCCCACTACATCCTCTACAACATCTCAATCCATGTTAGATCTCTCTGCTTTCAAGAAAGGAACCAAAAGAGATGCAACAGCATTTGAATCATTCAAAGACGAACGATACTTTGATTCGTTTTGGCGTGTATTCAAATCAACTGCGAAAGCACAAGGATTGTCGAATGTTCTTGATTTCGATTACAAGGTACCCAAGGATGACGAATGCGCAGAGTTACTTTTCCGAGAACAACAAGTCTTTGTCTATTCTGTACTTGTACGTATTATCCAAACCGACCAAGGAAGAGCATATGTTCGAGAACATGAACATGATGAAGATGCAAGAGCCGTCTTGAAGAAACTCCATGTTCTACACACTGAATCTGATCTAGCTAAGCGAGAAGTGTTACGCCTAACAAGCTACATTTCGAATCTTCGACTGGATGACTCTTGGCGTGGTACAACTCGTCAGTTTCTCCTACATTTTCAAGAACAGCTACGACTTCTGGATAACCTTGTACCACTGTCGGATCGTATCCATGACCATACAAGGATGACCTTCCTTATGCAAGCTGTTGAAAAGGTACCTGATTTAAGACGAGTCAAGATCTTGGATAACGTTGTCAACACAAAATCTGGAGCCAAGTCTCTCTGTTATCAATCATATTTCCGCCTGCTTCTTGATGCTGCTTTTGACCATGACCAAGCTACCCGAACTTCTGCGTCTAACCGCCGTCGTCATGTAAAGCAACATGAATTTCAGTTGGATGAACCTTTTGAACCAGTGGAGCCCCCTGACTACCAGATCAACAACACAAATATCCAATCCGAAAAGTCCCCAACTTCGTCGAAAATCAGCCTTCCAAGAGATGTATGGTTTAAACTCTCTGAAGAGGATCGGCAAACCATTGTCGACTTCAAGAAATCCGTCCAAGATCCCCCGACAACTCCACGCAAGGTCCAAACACATTCTGTTGACATTGATCCTGAACCGGACCCTGATCCTGATGCCAACAACATTGGTGATACCCATCAAGATGCACCAGAACAAGATCCATTCGATACATCCTCTGATACGGTTACCCAGTTCGTACACCAGGCTATTGCATCGACAGATATCAATCATCCAGCATCTGACCTCAGCAACATCTTGTCAACTTCTACGACAAAGTCAAGTCCTAAAGTCAAGTTCAAGTCTTCTGCCGATCACAAGCAAAAGGTTCATATGTCACGATATCTATTCTCCCGCAAATCCACCTTTTCTGGTAATCAACTCATCGATCGAGGTGCCAATGGAGGCCTTGCAGGATCTGACATGCGCGTCCTTGCCAAAACCGGACGTCATATTACCATCGTAGGTATTGACAATCATGAATTGACTGGCCTTCCAGTTGTTACCTGTGCTGCCAAGTTTGATACAAGTGATGGACCCATTATTGGTATCTTCAATGAGTATGCCCACTATGGAAAGGGTTTATCTATCCATGCCCCAGCGCAATTTGAACATTTCGGCCTATCTGTCGACGAACGATCCGTCAAGGTTGATGGCAAACAACGCATTACTACCCTTGATGGACGTGCATTGCCCTTACGAATCAAGGATGGCCTTGCATACATTCAATCTCTGGGAATCCCTTCTGATGACGATATGGATAAATATCCGCATATTGTGTTCACTTCACCCCATATCTGGGATCCTTCTGTACTTGACCATACCCATCCAGACCCCCATCAAGACCCTGCACCGAACTGGACATCTGTGGAGACTGATGGTAGTATGGAAACGTACCCCTATGACCAATATGGGGAGTATACCGATCGCGTTGTATGCACTTTGAATCTCCTCCTTGATCTCCCATATGATCATGGCCCCGATACACCTTCCTTCTTTTCCATCTATGCTGATCAAGATGGCAACGACCCCACACTTCATGCGTCTGTCCACAAACTCTACAAGGAACAATACGACTGGAAGAAATTTCGCCCTTTCTTTGGGTGGCAATCGGAAGACGTAATCGCCGATACGTTCAAACATACAACTCGTCATTGACACATTTCCTTTGACCAGGATACCTTGAAGAAACATTTTAAGGCCCGGAATCCTATCCTTAACCTACCACGACGGCATGAACCCGTTGCCACTGACTCCATCTTCTCCGACACCCCGGCTGTTAACCATGGTGGCAAGATTGCTCAGATTTTTGTTGGTCGTGATACTTTGGTTACTGACATTTATGGTATCAAGTCTACCAAGCAATTCGTCAATACCCTCCAGGATAACATTCGTACACGTGGTGTCATGGAGACTTTGATCAGTGATGGTGGTTCGTCACTTATTTCCCACAAGGTCAAGGATATTCTTCGCACCCTTCTGATTGGTGAATACCGTTCCGAGCCCTATCATCAACACCAGAACAAAGCTGAGAACCGCTACCAGACCGTTAAGCGTATGACCAATGCTATCATGCATGCCTCTGGTTGCCCTGCTTCTGCATGGTTACTTTGTTTAGAATATGTGTGTGACCTCCTCAATCACACTTCCTCTCCCACCCACTCTGGCCGCACCCCTCTTGAGGCTCTTACCGGTACCCCACCCGACATTACCCATCTCCTTTTCTTTCCTTTCTGGGATGAGGTCTACTATCGTGTCGATCCTTCTGAACCTACCTCTGGTTCTTACCCATCGTCTCCCGACGAGAAGCTTGGCCACTGGGTTGGTTTTGCCCACAATGTTGGTGATGCCTTTACTTGGAAGATCCTCACTGCCGACAACGTCATCATCTACCGTTCCGCTGTCCGTCGCGTTGCCTCCACTACCCCCAACCTTCGTGTGGATATCTCTTCAGGGGAGGAGTCGCCGCATAAACCCACTGACAAGCAAGGTGACACTGTCTTTATTCGCAGCAGAAGTGAAGACCCATCCACACCTATGCCAACAATTGACTACGACGATTTAGTTGGACGCACATTCCTTTGTGACACTGAAGAGAATGGGGAGCGCCACCGAGCACGAGTAATCAAACGAGTTGTCGACCTGGAACAAGATGCAACCAAACAAGAAGATCGACTCAAATATATCTTTCGCAAGTCTAACTCCAATGTTGATGTGATGATCTCCTACAACCAGCTCATGGAATACATTGAAAGGGATAATCAAGCCCAAACGACAGGGGATAGTCTCTTCCGATTCAGAGACGTTATTGCACACCAAGGACCTTTGAACTCAAGCGACCCAGACTATAAAGGGAGTAAATATAATGTCCTTGTTGATTGGGAGACTGGGGAGACGACATACGAACCTCTATCTCTTATTGCAAATGATGACCCCATCACAGTCGCCATCTATGCCAAGAAAAATGGTTTGCTGGATCTACCTGGATGGAAACATCTCAAGCGATACGTCAAGACAAGCAAAAGACTCATTCGAGCAGCTAAACAATCCAGGATCAAACAAGTTTGTCGCTCTATCAAGTACAAGTTTGGTTTCCAAGTACCTCGCACCTATGAAGAAGCAGTGGAACTAGACAAGCAATTTGGGAACACGAAATGGCAAGACGCAACAGAATTGGAACTCTCACAGATCCAATCGTATAACACTTTCAAGGACCATGGAAAAGCCAAGTTCATTAATGGGAAATTGGCCAATGCACCAGAAGGATATCATAAGATAAGAGTACATCTGGTCTTTGATGTCAAGCATGACGGAAGGCACAAGGCACGACTTGTCGCAGATGGACATCTCACCAAGGAACCCGTTGAGACCATCTATTCAGGGGTTGTCTCCATTCGCAACCTTCGCATTGCCATATTTCTTGGAACCATGAACGACATGGAAATATGGGGAGCAGATATTGGGAACGCATACCTAGAAGCATTGACAGGAGAGAAGATTTTCATCATTGCAGGACCAGAGTTCAAGGAGTTAGAAGGACATATCTTGATCATCTACAAGGCATTATATGGTCTCAAATCCTCAGGTGCTCGCTGGCATGACAAACTGTTTGATGTCCTCATTGATATGGGATTTTCTCCAAGCAAGGCTGACCCTGATATTTGGATGAAGAAGGCTCCTGGAGAAGACTGTTATGAATATATCGCTGTATATGTTGATGACTTAGCTATCGTTGCCATGGACCCTGAAGCTGTCTGCAAGATCTTTACAGAAAAATACAACTTCAAACTCAAAGGAGTCGGACCTATCGAGTATCATTTGGGGTGTCGTTATACCAAAGATCCAGACGGTACACTTGTGTCTGACCCACGAAGGTACATCGAGAAGATGATGGATACCTATGAACGATTGTTCAATGAGAAACCCAAGAAAGCAAAGCCGCCAGTCATTGCTAACGATCATCCTGAACTCGATGACTCTGAGCTCTTAGATGAAGAAGGGACCCAGCATTTCCAGACTCTTATTGGACAACTGCAATGGCTAATTACCATTGGCCGTTTTGATGTCTTTCCTGCTACCATGACTCTATCAAGGTTCAGAGCTGCTCCAAGGATTGGTCATTTGAAGCGAGCTAAACGCATCTATGGATACCTCATGTCATTTCCTGATGGGTCTATCAGATTCCGCACTGGGGAGCCAGATTTATCAGCTTTACCTATCCAAGAATACAATTGGAGTCGTACCGTATACATGGACGCCAAGGAACGTATCCCTGAGGACTGTCCAACCCCACTTGGGCGTTTTGTGACAACTATACATTATGTCGACGCAAATCTCATGCATGATATGGTTACTGGGAAAGCAGTTACAGCCATCCTGCATTTTGTAAATGGTACACCCGTGGACTGGTACAGTAAGCGACAAGCCACAGTGGAAACAGCCACGTATGGATCTGAATTTGTTGCCGCAAGGACTGCAGTTGATCAGATCACGGAGCTACGCCTTACACTCCGATACTTGGGAGTCCCTCTGTGAGAGAAGAGTTACATGTTTGGAGATAACCGCTCTGTCGTTATCAATAGCACCGCACCACACTCAATCATCTCCAAGAGGCACCATCTCCTATCCTATCACCGAGTCCGTGAAGCTATCGCTGCAAAGTACGTCGCATTCTACTGGAAAGATGGAAAGACAAACCCAGCTGATATTCTCAGTAAACATTGGGAATTCGCCGCAGTTTGGCCCATGCTCAGATCTTTGTTATTCTGGAGAGGAAAAATCCAGGAAAGTGATGAGGGAATTGACAATCCTCATTCGACGAATTGTGGGGAGTGTTAGGATTCCCACCGAAAACTAGGTGGCGAAACCTACAACTCATCGAATGATGCTAGTATTTTATGGCATCCGATGACATTTTCCTAAAAGTGAGAAAAGAATGTCGGCATGCTTGCGAAACTATAAATTTGGCCAAGGCATGCTCGCATTGCACGCGTTATCGGCGACCGCTCGGATATTAACTATGGCCCAACACGTGCGCGCCCAAAACTATCAAGTGCGCGCCTCTACTATCCGAGTACGCGCATCCACGATTCGACCTAACGGTCTATGTAATCAAAGCACGAATCACGATCACGCGAGACCATATCTCTGTTCCCACAAATCCAAGAATGCAAACAGCAACGCGTCCAGGACAAGACTTATACCACGACAAAGCAAGAGCTGTTGCATCCCATACATGTTATCCATCACCCTATACATTCAATATACACCAATGCCGGTCTACTCCAACCAGTGAGGACCTATCACACCAGATCCATGGCCGTATACAAGAGCCAGGACTTCGGCACCATCAACCACCTTAGTTAGTAATCGTCACACAATCATTAATATCACCATTTTAACACTCATCTTAAGACTAACCTCTTATCAGTGGACGGACTGCCCCCACCCACGGCGGACTTCGACTTGCAACTCTTCTCTGACCCGTGGAGGATTGTTGTATCGGTTGGTGATTCGATTGTCGGCTCAGCGAGCCTTTTACCTATCCTACCTATCTGTCTAACCCCTGTTGAATCGAGAGAAGTTTATCAGTCCCATTGACATGACTGCTCCAGTATGTCCACGCATATTTGGATGAATTGCGTATGACGCATCAATCCACCATTTGACAATGCCACTCCCATCACAGTTGAGGCGTAACAGGAGGTCTTTTGTCGACTGCAGGTATTTCATTAGTCGGGAGAGTTTCCTCCAGTCCTCCTCAGTCGGCTCAGCAACTCGAGTACTCAAGAAAGCCATAGTTGCTCTCAAATCAGGTCGTGCCCGTTGGGCCAAATACATGAGCTGCATAGTGAGACTATGAAAATAGTCGGCTTGGTCTTGTTTCAGTTTTGGGGACTCTTCTGTCACCATGAAGAGATGATTAGCTGCTGGTGTCAAGGCTTTGCCATGAAATTCCTTTGGCGCTTCCTCCAACCACATTCCCAGATAATCATGACGCTTGTCACGTGACATGGACAGTTCACCAAGGGTGGCAAAAGTGCTGTTCAAATCCTCAATGATTTGCGTTACCACGGCAGGATCTTTGTGAGAGATCTTAAGATCGTCCACATGCCAGGTAAGAGTACACTGATGGCCGTTGATTGTTTTGTTTGCCACACAAGAATCGTATGGATTAATCTCGAAGCCCCAGCTTTTCACAACACTTGTGAGCTTCTCCCAAAATAGTCTTGCTGCTCTGAGTGTACCGTATAGAGCTCGTAGTAATTCCACATATATAACTTTTTCTCCACGTTCATAAACCACAAATTGTTCGTAGCTTTTGTCAATTTCGATCAAGAGGTCGACCATCAGTCCCGTTATGCGCATATAGACGTCCTTGTCCATGATTACTTGCATAAATGCACCTGGGATGTCAACTACTGCCACCTCTCGCTTCTCCATCGCGTCAACTATTGCCGTGATAAATACCGCCTCGGTTGATACTGTTGGTGAGACTGTGTCTTCCTTTGCAATATGACCCCGCTGCTTTCTACCGTCTGCACAACCACGACCTTTGATCTTCCCATTCCTTTTTCTCTTTAGGAACATCAAGTGTCCTAAGGCTTGGCGTATTTGTTCTTTTGTAAGTTGGCTTTTGTGAATTGCTCGAATCACGTCTCGGTCATGAAGTTGTAGAACTTCTTTCTTGACTGCCGAGACTCCCAGATCTCCAAACATCCTCACTCCTTGTTTCATACCCATCTGTGGAGTTTCGTTGGTAGCGCTTGTCACATAGATATCATGGTCATATCTATGCGTGTAGCTACGTTCTCTATTTGTACGTAGATTGTATCTTCGTTCCGATGGGTCTCTGTCGCCACTTGGTGCTGCAGTGGGTTCTGTCCTGGGTTCTGGTTCCAGGGCCGGCTCAGCTTGGTTCTCTGCTAACATGTTGTCTGCCACGGCTTGATCAACAAAATATTCTATATTTTGTTCGTCCTGTTGGTCAATCTCATTTGCCAATACAGGATTTTCATTGAGTTCTCCTTCGTGATACTGCTCCACTCCTGGATTTTCAGCTGGAGCATTGATCGGACCATCGAAAGGTTCTCCTTCTGCAGCTGGAGCATTGATCGGACCATCGAAAGGTTCTCCTTCTACTGATGGTTGGTCGAATACTTGATCATCGTTTTCCACATCCTCCACTCCTTGATCCCCCACTCCTTGATTTTCCTCCATCTCCTCCATTGGATCACCAATTCCTTCCTCTTCCTCACCGATGACCTCCATACCCAATCCATGGTTTTCATCTTCCTCGTCTACCTCTTCATCCACTTCTTCTAGCTCGCCGTCAATATACTCTTCATCATACCGAAGATCAATATCTTGCTCTTCTTCGTCAACAATGAATTCCTCATCGTTTGATTCATCATCATCATCAAATTCGAGGGCTACAATTCGGTTGTCACGGTTGCCAAATGCCAAATTTGGGTACCGATCTTGCGCATTGGTTAAGTCATACACGCGTTTTTCGATGCCTTCAGGCATTGGCACAATTGTTGCATGATTCCTGTTGATGATTCGGCCAGTGACTAGGCTCATGAAGTAGTATCCTCCCTGGCGGTTCCCTGTAGGGCAAAGGGCAATTGCTCCCACTGTTCTTGGTCCCATGTTGTTTGAATGCTGCTCGTGGGTTTGGACGTACTGACCAAATTCAAATTTGCAGTGACGATTAAAGTCAATCATTTCCCCAGTTACGAGAGTTCTAGGACTGAGCGTGTTGGAAAGTCCTTGGGATGCTGGAAAAGCGTTCAGCCAATAACAAGCATACTTTGCCAGTTCAATCACCATAATTCTTGGGACATAGCGAAATGGGAGTGTGTTATATACACAACGCATTCGTTCCTTGAGCGTTCGTATGTATCGCTCCACCTCACCAACATGTTCTTCTCTTGAAGTTGGGTTGAGCTTGATCCCAATGTTGTTGAGTGCTGCATTGATCTCTGTCGTATCAAAGGCTCCATCAGCTAAGAGAACACGTGGTCTCAGATCTCCTCGTCGATATATTGACGCTACCTGTTTGATTGCCGTAATGACAGACTGATCTGTAACTGACGGTAGGGTATGGACTGTCCCGAACTTGATATTCCGAGAGACGGTGACAAGGAAACCCACGCCATTAACATGCATTACATCCATGCTGAGAACAACATCTTTGTGTTTGTCCGGGATGGGGACGTCAACGAGTTCTTGGAATTCCACTTTGTGTGGGCGTCTTCGCGTTGTTTTTCCTTTTAGGATCCCTATGTCGGGTCCAAAGATTTTCATTGCTAACTTGACATCATGACTCGTGAATGGGCAATTCGGAAGTAAATTTGAGTCCAGAATCTTACACAGTTCACGGTCACTTGGTCGCCCTACTTTTGCTTGAAGCGACCGGACTCCCTTAGCACGAGCAACTTCATTCTCCGTATATCCTTGCTTATTCTTAGACACAGTGGTGACTAGGCATGATTTATTATCTGAATTACGCTCAGTATAATACAAGCCATCTCCATTTGATTTGAAGCAGTCCACCTGGTCTCCATTTTTGTCATATACTGTGAATGTATCGTTGTCGTCGTTGTACTTGATCTTGTGGGTTTTGGTAATGATATAGAATGAGAGGATGTTGACCCAGCCCCCTTGGTCAAACCAGACCGTTCCATAAGGGTCAAATTTGCCTTGAAGTGATGTTGTCCTGGATCCCCCATGTCCCCGTTTTGTTATCTGATGTGGGGCCTTGGATGGTTGATTTCGTAGAAGTTGTGGATTTGAAAAGACATGGACTGTTGCCTGGTTGTCGAGTAGGATCCAGGTCTTGGGTATGTTAGTCTGGGAAGTTGAAAGAGAAAGAACAGGTGAGATTGGAATAACAGTTGATATATGGTCAGTATGATTCAAACCTTGTTGATTGGCACCACCTTGGGTGTCGCCTTGATTTGTAGTTGTTGTAGTGGTTGTTGAATCGGTGATGAATGCAACACCAGTACCTCCATTTGCATTTGTCGTATCATGTTGACTCTGTTGTTCTTGTTTTCTTGACATTCTTGCATCCATGATTGCTCTAGCGTCGGCCAAGGTAGCTGGATAAATATTCTGTCCATCTAGGAAGTTGTTATGAAGATGAGCTTCATACTCCTTCTGCTGGCATGCTCGAATGAAGCGATTGACGATCATTCTTTCTTGAGCTTCTATTGTATCCTCATCGATGGCGTTGCCAGCACGTCCATTTTTCTTAGCAATCTCTTCAACATAGGCAGCATCATAGAGGATAATTCCAAGTTCCTCTATCACTTTCACATTTGCCTTAAACACTTCATAGAACTGGTGGACACTCTGACCGGGATGCCGTTTCAAGTGATAAAAGTCAAACCGGATTCGATCCATTGCCATTCCAGTGTAAACTCTCCCAGGCTGGTAGGTGAAGGTAGTTGTTTTTATGAGCTGCAATAACTCAATCCTGTCTCTCTTGGTTTGAATTGATCCAAAGTCTTTGTGAGCACGAAGTTTATCCTTGAGGAGTTCTGTTGACTGTCCCAATATAATACTATATAGAGCAGATTGAAAATCTGCCACTGCATCTCGCTTATCCATCATTCGCTTGTACTCCATCTTCCAGGCTTCGACTTGGATGTTGGTTGCAGTAGGTCCTGGCTCCGTTGGTGCAACTGGGTCTTGTAGGTTGAGGTTCTCCACAGCGACTTGAAAATCTTGGTTGTATTTCGAGAACTTGGTTCCGATATAACCGATTAATAGTTCTATGTTTTTAAGTATCTCTTCGCTTGGGAGTCTTCAGCGTAATCAAAAATACACCCTTTGAGCAAGGGCTCTTGTCCTTCAAATTTACTAGTTGTACCTCCTCGGTTGCGTCCGCCACGACCACGGCCTTGGTTTCCTCTACCTCGTCCTTGTTGTCCTCGTCCTCGACCACCTGAGTCCACTTGGTCAGGTCTTGCTTCTGACATGCTTATGATTCTCGGATGAGTTTCACGTTGTTGAGTTGTCTTCGATGTTCTTCAATCTTGTTCGTGATCTTGTTCCAAATGCGGACCCAAACTTGCTCGCCTGACTTTGTGTATCTCACGACAGTCCCTTGAAGATTCGAAATCCCCCTAGCGTGTTGCGCCAACTTGACAGGAGTGAGGACTGAGACTTTCGAGTGAACTTGAATCACGTCTTCTACTTCTTGTTCTTCTGTGTCTTCAACTTCAACTGCTGCTGCTTCAGGTAGTAGTTCACCTCGTTCTGCTTGTCCCAAAATATGTTCTTCTTCTTCAAGTGCTGTTCTGTATACTGCTCCTGAGTCGGCTTCAAACTGGTTTCTTGCTTCACGAAGCGCTTGTCTATACCGCGTATTCTCAGTAGCACGTTCCTCTTGATAGCGCTGTTCTAACTGGGCTTTATCAGCCCAGTACCGGCGGTCCACCGCACGAAGACGGTCTTCGTGGGCTTGTTCCAGCTGGCCGGTCTTGCGCTTTTCTGTTCGTTGGAGGCGTATAAAGGCAGTTATCAATCTTGAGATTGGACCATCCGCGGGACCTTCAGAACACGGACCTCCACTATTCGACATTCAGTGTAAGCTGAATGATTGTTTTCTTTTTAAAATATGTTGAAACACAACTCCGGTCGTACCGTACAAGTAACCACTAGAGATGATCTCGTGTTATTTTAAAAAGAATGAGCCTCCTCTTGGCTCATTTGTTTGTTTCGCCTCGATCTTGTGCCTATGACTCTGACGTGTCACCAAAGTCCATTGGGCCTTTTCCTCTTCAGTCGCACTTTTCGTTTCCTTTGCCTTACTCGCATCCACTTGTCCTAACAGTTTATGGTATACAGTCGATGGAGAGTGCATAGGATGTGTAGGAGATGCGTGCCATACCCATGTAAAATAGCACGGTATAAAAATTGTGATCTTTAGGAATTACGAGGAATTAGGGGGAATGAGGAATCCACAGTGCCACGTGCGACGAGAAATGACTGGAGGAGGAACAGCCAGATGGCGGAAGATTCATGTCGCAGTGTCAAGAACGCGAACCGGGAATGGAACGTGGTGACACGTATGGCGGGATCCATATAGGGGTACCGCACTCTACCTCTCCCTGGTCGGACCGAGGGAGTTCGAGCGGGACAAGAATGGGAAAGCTTGGTGGCCAGCATTAAAACCCATTTATTCACGAAATGGAACAAGGCGACGAATGTTGATTCGTTCAGTGACGTGGGGACCACGTTGGATAGTCACAGTGCCATTGGAATGGACCTGTGTAATCCGAAAGGGATTGGGGCTTGTGCGAAGCTCAAGCTTGTCCGGATTCGTGGCGCGGAGCAACACACGATCGTTGACAGCGTAATCATGAAAGACACGAGAACGATTTGCGAGACGAGCGCGTTCATCGACAATCTGTTGTCGTTTCAGACGGACTGTTTCCATGTCCGCGATAATAGGGATGTCGAACAGCATGTCGCGATGGAACGCAAGGCTGCCGGGAGAATATTTCAAGGCGCCATGAATGGCAGTGCGAGTGGAATACGCAGCGGTCTGCAGAGCAGTATCGACGGCAAGTGCCGCATTTTGTGCGTCTTGTGGTGGTTCATAGTTGGTGATCACACGAAGAGTGTTGCCAACAGTCAAATGTAAGCGCTCGCAAAGAGCATTTGATTGAGGATTCTTGGCCGTCAACGGCACTGGCTTAATGCCATGGTTTCGAAGAACTTGCGTGAACGCATGTCCGATAAATTCACCACCTTGATCAAAAAGGCAACGAACGGGACGTGGATAGCGTGAGAGCCACGCGTTCTCCAGTTGAAGACCCACATGACGTGCCGTCTTGTCATGGATGCGAATAAGTTCGCAGAAGTTAGTGACATTATCGATAATAGTCAAGGCTTGAAATGTTAATTTCTGCCCATGAACGGTGACGTTCCACGGTCCAATGAGGTCGACAGAGATGTCAGCCCATGGATTGCCTCGGACCTCGCGAGGAGGGAGTTCACCAAAATGGCGATGTATGACTTTAGAGCGTTGGCATGTAGCACAACTAGCCACGGCTTGTTCACAATACAAACCCAAATTAGGATGACTCATGTGCATAGAGATTGTCTCACGAAGACGTGTAGACCCCAAGTGATTGAGGGACAGGTGATACCAATTGACGGTATGTGCCAAGAGGCTGTCTGGGATACGAATACGCCATGCGGCATTAGGATTTTGACGATAACAAATCAAGTTGTATTGTGGGTTTTCCGTAGGGAAGGGTTGGAGATGGAATCTCTGTGGTTGTTCGGTCAACTTGGCCACAAGAGCGGCATCGTTTTGTTGGTGTTGATGGATCGTCGCGTAATCGACGGGCAATGGTTGATTTGCGTTGATGGGAGGATGATGGGAGATTCGAAAGCGTCAGGATCACGCGAGTGATGAGAGCGGGGGTCATCATTAGGGCCATGAGGCACTTGCAACACTGAGTGTTGTCCGCTATGATCATAGAGCGATCGTGGATGCGGCGAGGCATCCGTAGAGGAGGTCGACGACGGAGAGACACTCTTCTCCTCCTCTTCAGAGAGAGGGAGACGCGACAAGGCGTCGGCGATGACATTGTCCTGGCCAGGGACATAGTGAAAAATAGGGTTATACTCCTCGAGGAACAACCGCCAACGGAGGACCCGTTGCGAGTTGAGCGTAGCGTAGGTAAGATTTTTATGGTCCGTATGGACGTGCAGTTCGGCACAGCCGAGAAGCATGGAGCGGAACTCCTTAAGAGTTTCGACAATGGAGAGTAACTCCTTTTCCATAGAAGTGTAGTTGCGTTGAGCAGGGTTTAACTTGCGAGAGTAATAAGCGACGGGAACGTCTTGTTGCATGATTACAGCACCAAGCTGATAATCAGAGGCGTCCACATAGACATGGAAGGGAAGGTTATGGTCGGGATACCGAAGGAAGGCATCATGTGCGAGCATGGACTTGGCTTGTTCGAAAGCACGTTGACATTGCGGGGACCACACGAGGGTCTTGTTACCCGTAATGGATGTGAGGGGAGCAAGAATATGAGATCATTGCGGATACATGTGGCGATAGAAATTGATCATGCCAATGAAGGAACGTAGTTCTTTCATGGTTTTTGGCGGAGCCAATGCCAAGATGGCAGAAATCTTCTTTTTCCAGGGTTTGATCCCAGTGGGCGTGAGCCAATGGCCGAGCCATTCCGTTTCTTTAACGGCCCATTCACATTTGGAAGGGTTAATGGAGAAGTTCTTGTATTGAAGACGTTGGAGAACTTTGGACAGGATGTTCACATCTTCTTCCCAAGAATTGGAGAAGATGCCAATGTCGTCGATATAGACTTCAACATGGTCGCTGAAGTCCTTGAGGACGTCTTCCATAATCTCCTGACAGAAGTCAGGGGACTGTTTAACACCCATCGGCAAGCGACGGTAACGGAATTTGCCAAAAGGCGTGGTAATGACGCAAAGATTACTGGATTCCTCATCGAGGCGGAATGTGTAAAAACACATGGAGATGTCTAACTTCGTAAAGTACTTGTAGCCTTTCCGTTTACGGAGCATGTCCTCGATACGAGGAAAGGGGTAGACCCGACGGTAGAGTTGAGCGTTCAAAGAACGAAAGTCCGAAATCATTCGAATACAGCCATCCTTTTTAGGAATGGCAAAGTGAGGAGCAGCCCATTCGGTAGAACCGACGCGCTCTAGGATGCCGATGTCGACAAAGCGCCACAGCTCCTTGGTAAAGGTATCGTGTATGTTTCGAGGGACCGAGAAATGACGATGATGGACCGGCTGGGCATCAGGTTTGAGATGGAGATGGAGCGTTCGATCCGGATACTCACGGAGCTCGCCATCGAAGATTTTGCCACAGTCTTGCCAAATGGCAAGAAGATCTTGCTTTTGGGCATCGGTAAGATGTTCTTGTTGATTAATCAACTCTTGTAGATCCGTAGGAACGTAATTAGAATCCAAGAGGAATTGATCACTAATAATGGGATCGTCGGCAAAGATGTCGATGAAATGAGACATGAATGTCTGGTCAGTGGCGAATGAATCGCGATGGCGCATAGCGACATCAACGGAGTCCCAAGTTGTGAGACCAGTGTGAAAATTGAGCACAATGCCCAAGCGACGTAAAAGATTGCGACCAATAATGATGTCATAGCGACAAGTGGGGGCATCAAAGATGTCGGCCCAAAGGGGGTATGAAATGTGTTTGGTCCGAGAAAACTCGGGGAGAACCAAATCTTCGAGAAGAATCTCGGAGACGTGGTCGCGCGTACCCATGGTGGTATTGACAGACCGATTGGTTACACGTGGATGCATGCCGGGCTGAAGACAGCGCGCGTGCAGGATCGTCTTGTCGGCGCCTGAATCGAGCAGGGCACGCAACGGGACGGTGTTCTCGACTCCACCAATGGACCGAGCCATCAAAATGGTGAGGGGAACAGACGGAGGCTCAGTCGGAGCGACCGAAAGGGGACTAGATAAACTAGGAGCGTCAGAGACAGAACTAGAAGAGTAGACATCTTCATAGTGATCTAGGTTAGATAAAAAACCATTATTGGGATCAACGATGTCAGCGATGACAGCATCCGTAGGATTAAAACAAGGGGAAGCGACAGTATTCGTCGTTGCCTCCAGGGGAGGACAAGTCGTAGATGTGGGCGATGTCCATGTTACGCCCGTAGATCTTGTACAATTGTTCGCGGACCTCGAGAATTGGGGCCTGAGGATGGCATTCTCGGCCGGCATAGCCTGTGGAGGGCCAGTCTGGATGTGACATTGCTGAGCAAAAAGAACATCAAGATGATGAGAAATATCCGGAGAGGATGAGGTAAAAAAGGAAGAAGAACACATACCGGGGACCGTTCGATCGGCATTGCGGAGACTTGACCAATCACGGATATCCGTGAGAGGGCGTTGACGAGCGCGATAAGCCGCGTCTTGCACAGAAGGCAACGGCTCGGCCAACGACGGATCAACCGGTGGATTGTCGCCTGTGTTGGTGCCTTCATAGGCATGCTGGTCTGAGCCAGATCCAGAACGACGGGGAACAGCGCCCCAACTGGAACCAATAGGGCGCGATCCTCCAGACGAGGGAGTTCCCTGGCTACGAGAGCCTTGGCCGTTACGGCCTTGGTTCTGAGAACCATTGTTGGGATGAGACCCAGTAGGGGTACGAAGACCAGACCCGGTACGGGCAAGAAAGGCGTTGAAACGCTCTTGGTTAAAATTGGAGGACTGCGGGTTGTAGATGCAGTTAGCCCAAGTATGATTGGCGTGCAAAGGAATCGCGTCCTTGTAAGGACAGGCATCGCCGTCATTGACGGGACGATCACCGGACGCTTGGCGTCCACCATTGGACTGGCGATTGCCGCCGCGGAGACCGCCACGGCCACCATTAGAGGAGCGAAAACGCTTCGTAGATCCACGAGAAGTGGAATCATCGCGAGGATTGCGGGACTTGGCCTGGGACTGTGCATTGGCAGCCATCTTCTCTTGGGAGGCCCGTTGATAGCCACGCATCGCATGAAGGAGGTCGGTGACATTGAAATGGTTCACCAAATCTGCAACCAAGGGATTGGCCGTCTTGAACTCGTTGCGCCAAGCAACAGGGGAGCCGAGATAGAAGGCTTGCTTCAACTCATCGTCAGTGAGGGCTTGGACAGCGTTGTCGTTAGACAAGTAACGGAGACCGTTGGAAATCTTCTGGAGGGTGTGATAATGGATATCCACGGTCATATCAGGTGGCTTGCGAGGACCGCTAAGAAGGTGTGCCCGAAAGGCATTGACTTCGGAAACCGTCAACTTGGGTTCAAAGATCGTAGCAATCAACCGTTTGAAACACGCCTCATCGAGGTTGGCGCCATCAGGCAAGGCCTGGAATGCATCATGAAACTTGTCCGCTACGAGACTTGTGGTAACACGGGGAAAGTAGGTGCAACAGGCAGCAAAGGGCTCTGGATGACCGGAGATCTTGACCTTGTCAACAAAATGGAGGACCCACAGGAAGAGATTTGAGGGCTCTTCGTCCACGCCATCGCAGAATGGCAAGAGACGGGCGTAGTACTTGTCATCGTCGTCGTCTTTCATCTTGAGGGTGGAAAGAGCAGAGGAAGAATCTGAAGCCGAGGCTTGATCAAAGCGCTTTTGGAAGCGTTGAACATCCGCAAGGGAGACGAGGGAAGATCCTGTGCTCATGATGAGACTGCAAAGGAAAGAAAAGGAAAGGAATCAAAGGATGATAAGATCAACGAGGATCGGCCAATGAACGGCAGTTGGTTATGGTGAAAGAGTGTTGGGGGAAGTTTTCGAGCTTCTGATCAGAGTGCCATACCCATGTAAAATAGCACGGTATAAAAATTGTGATCTTTAGGAATTACGAGGAATTAGGGGGAATGAGGAATCCACAGTGCCACGTGCGACGAGAAATGACTGGAGGAGGAACAGCCAGATGGCGGAAGATTCATGTCGCAGTGTCAAGAACGCGAACCGGGAATGGAACGTGGTGACACGTATGGCGGGATCCATATAGGGGTACCGCAATGCGGGTAGTAGCGGAGATGTTCTACCTTTGGAGTACTCCTTAGTTGGGTCTTGTATCGCCCGTGAACCAAACCCTCCCTAGTTGGGTCTTGTATTTCCGTGAACCAAACCCTCCTTAGTTGGGTCTTGTATCGCCGGTGAACCAAACCCCAGAAGAGGCGAACAGCTTTTTGTCAAGCCGACAAAAAACGCAAGCCACTTGCCACTGTACACTGTAGTATGCGGTACACTTTTCTCCACCCGACGACTGCGCGAAAACTGGGAACCCTGCGAGAAAAACAGTCTGCCAAATTCCACAAAACGCACCATGGCACCGGCATGGTCGTTTCTGTTACCACCCCCTCCACCTCCTCGGACCGATAAGCAGGACACCAAGCATTCTCCATCCGTCCAAGAGCAGCATGACACCAAAGCCTTCTCGTCACAAGATCCTGCTGCCTTTGTGAGAGTCGAGAGTTTATTGGAAACCAACAGTTGTGGTGGGTGGAGTGATCCAGCCGCCGGCGCCGTACAGGTGGTTGCTCCATCCTTGCTTCCACTGCAGCAACAGCAACAGCAACAGCAACATGCCGAGTTCAAGACGACACAAGTGCCCTTCCTGGTGAATTACGCTCCGCATGTGACGCACTATGCACAAGACAACCACGAGAAGAAGGACGACGACGACGAAGATGAGGAAGAAATGGTGTTTCTGGACGACGACGAAAGTGAGGAGGATTATGAGGACCAAGATTTACCCGAGCATCTTCATGATTCCATCGATACCTGTAGTACTCCTGATGAAGAACATTCTCAGGAAGAGAATGGCATGGTTTTTCCAATGATGGCGGTTGGATTGCCATCTTCACCATTGCCCGTGTCGGTTCCACCATCCAAATCCAATGGTATTGACATACCATTGGTATTACAACCCTTGTTGGGACTCACATTTGTCCCGTTTGTCAATCCGGACGAACCTCAACTACATTCAGCCCATCTCTTTCATCCAAAGGACCCGGTTCATGTGACACAAAGGAATCCGAAGGACGCTCACAGCAGTGAGGAGGAAATTGCAATCGATTCCAACAATATTGATTCCTCCGAGGGAAATGACAGTTCCAACACACCTTCTTACGGAGTAAGTGCGGCAAATGATCCTTCCACCTTGGACGAGGAGGTAGAACCACGGACACCCACGTCGGCAATCTCGAATCGCAAAACCTTGAGACCACGGGGTAGGAGACTCTGGTCACACACACGCCAAATCGAAAGCACGAGCGCTTTGAATGATCCTAACAATCGTGCCACAGGATGGACCAAGGCACAGTCCGAACGACACCCCATGAGAAATCGGGAGCGTCAGCATCACCAGAACGACGACAACACTGATGCTACTCACCAGGATGATGCCGTTGGTTCGCCCTGTCACCCTCTCTTTCATGGTCAAAGTGGACTTATACGGAAAATCTTTTTGGGCGGTGCCAATCATCACCAGCACCACCACAATCCTTGCGATCCTGCGGGTGGGACCAACTCCTATCCAACCAGCTCGTTGGCCACAAATGCGACTGCATTGTCCAATTCTTCTCATCGACCACTCAAGGGTGCACTGGCCAAAACGATTCAAAAAATGAAGGACAAGCGAAACAAAAGTCAACTCGCACATAGCAACAATATACGCCAATGGAGTGGTAGCCTCAGTAGTACCATGACTCTCAGTGACGAAGGCGGATCTGACAAACCACTACCGACCAACAGTCAATCACGCCGTCGCACTCGGCGCAAGTCCCTATCCCCATTGACCACTTCCAAGTCCATGACTGCACTCGTTCCCACGTCGTCGCCGAACACACCAAAATCAACCATGGAACAACCACGTGTGGCGACAAACATCTTGTCGCCCACTACCACCTTTACCGAATTCCATGCCTTGCAGCGACAAGCAAAAGCCATTCAAGAGCAAGTAGAACTTTCGGCAGATCGCGTCTCTCAAATACAGGCTCAAGCAGAGCATTTGTTGGAATCCTTTCGTACCGCATCGGCGCAGTTGCAGATGGAAACGGAACGATTGCGACAGAGTCAATTGGAATTGCAACGTGTGGAACAACAAGCGACGGCAACACTTCAACACTTGTTGGAGCAGCAACAGAGTGGAATGGCGAATGGGAATTCATCCGAAGGGTTGCTGGCCGAATCGCCGTCTCCCATGCCCAAGAAGAATAAGAAACGAGCCGACAGTGAGGAATGGGGCAGTGTCAGCTGGCATCCCGATCCCTTATTGTCGTCAACAACAACAACAGCACCACGACAACGAGCTCCAACGGCCGATGAAGCATTCTTTGGTGAATCACCCAAAACTACTCGAAGAAAACAACAACCTTTGCCGCCATCGTATCCCATGCGTCGATCGTCCTCGTCGCTTGCATCCGTCACAGTGGACCCTCCACCCCCACCCTTTTCTTCGACCCGACAAGCGACCCACAGCGACTCTTCTTTGGAAGGAATAAGACCACACACTGAGCCCGTGTTTTCAACAATGGCCAACCGACTTCGAAGCAATACCGAGCCACATCCAATACTTTCGACGCCAAGTTCGAGTAATCCAGCAGAAGAAGAAGGCCAGCAACAAAAAACTCCTACACCCAACCGCAAACGATCGTCTACAGTTCCCAATTGTCAAATTCCTCCGCCACTTCCACCACAACGTTCTCGTTCCTTTATCCGTATAGATGGATTGGACATTGACCATTCCGCGAATGGTGAATCGACGGGGGAGTCGGCGCGATTGGTCCTCGAAAAGATTTTCCCAGACAATCGGTTGAACAATCATACCTTGGTATCAGTGGATGACCATATGCCCATGGTCTTGCGAGAACTGGCCAAGCTGGGCTTGGAGGTTTGTACCGACGAGACGGATCGATTTAGTCCCTCTTGGGATACGCAACGCATAATAAAGAATAGCAAGAGATGCTGTCATCGGTTAGAACCGACGCCGACGTGGCCGTTTGCGCCGTGGCATGATGCTGTGCAGGACAATGATGTCTTGTTGTGGACGGGCACAATGCCTCCCAAGGGATTTTTTGCGCACGATTGGCCGGTGGTCAAAGTTCGAGGCAAGGTTCGGTGCAGTCCCCGGTCGTTGTTGCAGTTTTTGCTGGATTCCTCACAAATTAAAAAATACAACAAGATGAGTCAAGGACGTGATGATTTGACCATCTTGCAACATGGGATTGATACCATGCCACAAGATTCGGTGCATGGCTTCGCCGGGGATGCGAAAGTTATGAGAGCCTTGAACAAACCAAAATTGTCACCCAAAACCATTGAGACAGTCTGTCTTTCCTACGCGATCCCATTGGATCAAGTTGCTCCGGATACGTACATGATTGTAAATCGATCGGTATGGGAACAGAACGACAAGAAAGCGAATGGACCGGTATCAATGACCGACAACCATTCGACCAGTATCATAAGAAGCGAAATGATGCTCGGTGTTCAATTGATACGACCCTCTCCGAGCAATGACAAATGTTGTGAGTTGACCACCATTACGCACGTATTTTCCCCTGGTGTTCCCGAAATCATGGCCAAACGCATGGCACCGGCGTCGGCATCCAACTTGATGCGTGAAATTCAAGCCTTCTTTGCCAAACAAGCTGACAGGAGTTTACTTGAGTGAGAAATTGGTAGAAATACAAGGACAGAAAGAAAAAGGGACGAGTCAGACAACCGGTGTCCAGATCGTCACTTGTGCTGTTCCATTTCTACATCCTAAGCGCAATGTCCAAAAAAGTTTTCTCCTTTGCTTTCATCTTGACATGGTTACTTCCGTATAGAGACAGAAGGCCTCCAAGCCCGCAAATTCCAGTAGCGTTCCATACCTAAAGTCATTCTACGAGTTACATGAATAGACAAGAATACTGATAACTTACATTACATCGATCAATAAAGAAACACAAACAATTACAATGATAAGTCCCTCGAACCTTATATAAAACGTTATGCTCTCTCTACACAGATTTCTTTGTCTTATAAGCGGGTGCACCCTCTTTGGCCGGCAACTCTCTAAGGTGCCCCTGCTGTATACGAGCATAGTTTGCTTGCCTCAAACGCGCAGCTTTGGAAGTCAACGTTCCACTACGACCTGCTGCTCCAAAAATCTCCTCTGGACTCTCTTCTTCGGACCATTTGTACATGGGAAAGACTGTTCGTTGATAGACTTGGTTGGTAAATTCCACAAAAAAGACGTAAAAGGCAAAACATGTCAGAACCCAACCCAATATGAATTCCATCCATTCCGCCCCCAAACTCCATGGAGCAAAGGATTGAAAAAACAACTTGACACAGAGAATCCCGACCAAAATGGAACTCAGCTTGTTCATTGTCCATGTCTGTACTTCCAAGGCGCAGCAAAAGGCAAAAATAATTGCAATGCGGACAAAGTTGAACCATGGATCGGCTTCACCAAGGAATTCGTTAGCTGGTGTATCAGTGCCAGAAAAGTGGGTTTGGAGAATGATAGAGAGACCATTGGAGAACCAAATACAACCAAAGGTAAGAAACGCAACAGCACCATAAATATTGTTGCGAAAAACTTCAAAGATTCCAACAAACACTTGCAAGAGACCACCTATAAAGAAACCGTAGGGACCCCAAACAAGGATATAGGAATCTTCAAGAGATCCAGGGATGAGTTTCTGTGCCAATGCTATTGTTTCGAGTCCAGTCTACAAAATAGGAAGAGGGAAGACAAGACGGTACATCAGTACACAAATGAAGTACAAGGTGAGCGGTCTTTCCAGCACTTGTTCACTCACTCAATGACTGCTTTTCGGAATCGAACTTTTCACTTACCACCAAGGAGAAAGCAAACAATCCGACTGGCGACGTTGACGCCATTGTGGGAGATGACGATGGCTCACTCTTGTTGCTACCAGCTATCATGGCTCCTTCAGCAAGTTGGCCTTGTTCTAAATCGGTGAGCCGGACCTTCAAGGTGGCTGGTTGAGCAGGTGAGGTATCCGAAAAGTCCCATTCAAGAAAGGCAGCCTCAATGGCGTCCAACATCATGAAAGAATCAAACTTATCCAAAAAGATTTCCACCAACAAACCTTTCATGGAAATCTGCTGTTGATTCAGAAACTCACGAATGTCTTGAGGAGTGCATACGGCTGGTGGATGAAACCACAACCGTGCAGCAGAATGACGCAAATCGTATCCTGGTCGATCCAAGAAATACCGAACCACTGCCATGCGAATCTTTGGGGCTGGGGTGGACAACGATGAAACGGAGGAGACAGTTCCTTCTTTTTGCGGGTTTTCCTGACCATTTCCTTCGTCATTTCCCACATGTTCAATTCTCCCTGACCCGGCTAACAGAGACCGCCATTGTTCAAGCTGATTCATATTGAACTGTGCTCTACATGGCGACGAGGTGGAGGCGCCATTGATGTCGTTGGCAACGCCATTGCTCTCGTCGTTGGCTTGCATCGTTGTCATATCCTGAGTTGCCGATGGCGCACCTCGACTGAACATGGCTAAAGTGTATTTCGTCGAGATCAAGAAAAATGGGCTTGGGCACGTTGGCGGTAGAAAAAGATGCGCCTCATTTTTTCATGTGAAATGACCGATGTCAAAAAAGAAAAAGATACATTGACGGGAGCGTCATTCATACAATACATGAGTGAGTGTAGAGTTGATTCTTCTTGGCAAAATGGTAAGTCAAAAGTCAAAGCGACAGATGTCATTTTGACAAATCTCCTCTGTCGACAAACTTGCGCCCACTCGCCAGGGAGAGGCGCTAGTCTACCTTGTCTACCCACTATCTGCGGTGCTCTCAAGTCCTCTATAGGAGTAGGAGTACCATGACGGTCGATCCCTATTATGATGCACAGGACTACCTAGGTAGAACATATCCAGAAACATACATACCTTGGTGCAATGGTAAGAATCAGAAACGCCAAATGATCAATGTTCGTCGAGTGGTTCCGAGATGGGAAGGCTGTCTGCAGAATGGAGGGACAAGATTCAAGGAGCAAATTCCGTATCGTGCTGGTGCTTGATACGCCAGTATCCCCTCCTGACTATCAGAGTTCCTGTTCTGGAAGATTCCGGATCAAGTTTCGTATTTCTTGAAATGCGACGTCCGGAGAATCACTGCACTCTCTAATGCCCGTCTCCGTTGGGATGGTAACAGTCGGTGTCGCCATGACTCCCTCGTCTTGTCTGTAAGAACTCTCACCAGAACAACTGCTAAGTTGCAACAGTCGAAACTGAATGGCATCGCAGTCAATTGTCGCCATGTGTTTGACCGCAGACATGGCGACATCTCTTATATCTGGATGATTGCCAAGTTGTATCAAGGGCAAAATGACTTCGGCAATGATCACAATCAAATCGCTTGACGCCCTTCCTATCTCGTGAGATCCATAAATTCGCGATAAAGACAGGATCACGGATCGAATCACACGCAACTTGCTGTAGCTACGAGAGAAAGGAGAGAGTACTTTCAATGGCTTGGTGTGAGCCTCCGCCTTTTCAACCAGCGGTTCCACTGTCTCAGCAGCCAGAGACAGTTCAGTGACGTGGCCATTCAGCAAAGAATTATAGATTGGCCACACATGATCGCGAAATCGGCTCGCCATAAAGTCGTCTGATTCAAGCACCATGACAGTTATCAGGTCAATGAGCTTTTCCATCAAGACCATCGATTCAGAATGGTCATCATTAGTCCCTGGGATCGCATAAACTGGAACCCGTGGGCTCGTCGCCAGGGACGAGACAGTCGATGGCAACATTACAGAATGGCGTGTAAAGGACTGAGCGATCTTGTTCCAGCTTGCTTTGAACCTCGCTTCGATGGCAGGCCAGGACTCTGCAGCGTGTCGCATTATAGCAGTTTTTGTTCCGTTAGTCTCTTGACTCAAGTCGTCCTCAGTATGGCCTGAGTTACGATGTGCCACCAGACCCAGATATTCAAAGCTGACCTTCGAAACTCGACAGCTTGCAACTTGAACAGACAAACCAGAATGAGACAATAGGTGACACGATCGGGAAATTAGTGAAGACACGAATGCCGTGTGATCCTTCAAAACAGATTCTAAGGTAGACCTGTTTGACTCAGTCAGTGGCGATCCATGATCCTCCATATTACCCTCTGTTTCTTGTTTGAGTTCGACCAACGGGTACCTTGTCTTTGGCTTTTTGAAACGAGAGAGAGACCGAATCCAACTTGGTGTTGACTTCTCCTTGTCTTTGGAAGCTGTGGTGTGAATCATTGATCCATGGGTTTGCAACCATGCAGAGAGAACGAGCACGACGTCCTCAAATAAAAATAAAACCTGTAGGAGGGAATTGACAGAAAGAAAACCCACAATGCGATCAAAAAGTTCTCGCTTGAGCTTTGTAACCACAGACATGGCATTCGAGAGCTCCCAGTCACCCTTTAAAACATTATCGTCTCTTTTCATATCATAGCTGGTACGCAAGTCCATCAGGATTACGCGGACCACGGAAGCAATTGTACCAAGCTCACTCCCAATACTTGATTCTTGAACTTGGTCATGGCGACACATTGCGTTTGAATCAATCAATGTGGATCGTTGAATGCCTGCTCCCGGAAGGGTCCGAAGACGACTATGTACCGCACTAGTGAGGCTTCCACTACAAAATTGTAGAAGTTCACTCAAAGTGGCAAAGCCACAAGAGGGGACCAAATAAACTCTCAACAAATAAATCGCCTTTTGTTGGACTTGGAGACACGACAATTCCACGGTTGCCTCCACCATACCATATATTATTCCCTGCAAGGCCTCTCGAGACATTTCCACATCGTTTTTGTCGTTCCAATGGGTCCCCGATACGGACCCTACTATCGTGCAAATCAAGTCGAGGACATGGAACTTAAAACAGCAGAGTCCCTTGAAGAGCGAAGTCCTGAGTCTCCTCCGACCACCAGTTGTCCTAGTCGATGGCAGGCATATTGGCAAATCAATTAGAGGAGACGTAGTGAGAATAGGGAGAACTGACTTGGCCATGGTAAAAAGCGCTTTCCGAATATGTTCGCGATGCTGGTTGATTTCCTTGTTGTTCGCTTTCGTCGTCATTTTCTCTGATAACATCGAGGCCATGGCCTCGACTAGTTGTTTCATCAAAATCAGAGATGAGATGAGTCCAGAGAGCCTAGACAACGAGGCCTCTGCTCCAAACTTGCTGTCGGACTCATCCTCTTGGTGTTGTCGTTCATGATACAGTGATGGTGATGCAGTATTAATCGTGTGAAACAAATCCGCCACACTTTCGTCAATCAACTGACAGACGCCCTCGATTCCCAATACATGCTTAACCAACGCCTGAATCATCTCTCTTATTGCAGTTTCCGCTCGTTCTGTAGACAGGTACTTCCAGGGACATGGCTGCGCATCTTGCACGTCTTCTTCCTGCAACCGCAAACAAGAGTCCAATGCCAACCAAGAACTCGAAAGGGGTGATGCTTCAAATGATTTGCGACCAGTTTGCTTTTCTGTGAGATCAACGCATGTTCCTCTGAGTGCTTGAAAGTTAGGCCATCTCACAAAATCGACCTCAAGCAAGTGACGAAGTGTCTGAATGATGGATCCAGACGATGGTCCCTTCTGTGTATCCCGTGTTGTACGAGTCTTGGACCCCAACAAGAGAAGCGATATCCGAATTTCTCGCTGGACCGGAGATTGTGGCGTTATCAGGGATAAATACCCCTTCACCAAGTCTAAAACTTGAACCAATTCCTCGGTACGATGGCCCAAACTCAATGGAATCAATTGTTCCACATGAAGTTGCAGTCGACGTGGAAATAGATGTGCCATCGTCAGGCGCTGAGACTGAGAGGATGGATTCACAATATTTCGCAGTAACAACCACGGGTGTTCCTTTGTTTTCTGTTGCTCTTCTGGAAGTTTATGGTCATGGCGTTTTGCAAGTACTATCCACGCCTCCAAGGCTGCCAGATGCATGTTTTCCACAAGTTCATTTGTGGACGGCCAACACGGCAATGTCAATAGAAGCTGCAAAAAATCCGTCCATAGCGTGGGAGACCCCTGTGTCACACTATCCGGGCTGGACATGAGGATTTGTATCACATGCTGGAGCGGTCGTGGCAAGGTTTCTTCCACATGATGCTGAAAACGAACGTGAATCTCCCGATCATGGTCGACATTCTTTGTTTCCATGGATGCGTTGACATTGCTCTGCGTGGCCAACTTTTGGATTTGATGGAGCGCATCTTTCGATGCATGGCGAGAAATCGATTCTTTGCCTGATCCGTTCTCCATGTCACAAGGCTGGTTCATTGTTCTTGGCGATTGGTCCCGTGATTCCTCGTTTTCTGGGACTGTGTTTTGTTCGATGGATAAAGGGTACACTGTGACACGCAACAACCAAGTCATGACAGCCAAAATGGCTCGAGTCAGGGACTTTGCTTGCGGCTGGTGGAACGACAATGCACATGAATCAGGACGAACTCGAGGACGATTGATAAGCACCAGCTTTTGATATAAGGCACCAAAGGTGGCGGGGAATACCTTTCTCCAGCATTCCACTTGGTTTCTCGCCTCGACCGGGATGCTTGTACCGGACGAGAACATCATGGTGTGTTTCTGAGACGTTGTCGTTGAAGTCCGGAAAGTGGATTGTTCAGGAGGCTGAGAAGTATGATTGGTAGAAATGACACACCACGAAGCTTGCAACCATGTTTGGAGTGTGTTCAATGCGGTCAAGATCAAAGTCGGATCGTTCCACCACAACGATTGTTGACGACTACCAATCATGTCGGAAACTCCTCCTCCCAACGAGTTGAATCCACTGTTTGGGACTCCAATTGGATCCGACAAGGCGTTCTTCCCTTTTGCGCTGTGTTGCTCTTGGCTGGCCGTCGACGGGAAACCATCACCAGGACCACTGGGAGAAGCAAGGAGTGCCGTTCCATGATCAACGACTCGTATCAGTATGGCTCCATCCAAGAGGGAGACAACATGGGACATGATCATGTTACAAGGATCATCGGGACCATTGATTCGGCGTACCAAATCGTCTAGCGCTTGAGTCATGATTTGCATACAAGACACGAACATGGACGATTGCAAACCAGTCGACAAAGGTGATGATGATGGTTGTGGCCGCTTGAGCGCCCACAAGTCGGGCCCTGTTGGTAAGGCACCAGCAATTGCTTCGAGAAAGAGAAGTGTACACTCATGTCGAATATTGTTCTTGTAATCCGAGCTCTGTCGTATTGTTGATGGTGAAACTTGACCCAACTCGTCGACCACCACAAGTTCGTGAATGAGTGATACGGTCAAAACCGATTCTTGAAGCACCGTGAGTTGAGCTGCTTGTATTGTTGGAATTGAAACAATCGAGGGCGCCTCTTCTCCGTTCACGAAAGAGTTAGGAACGTTCCAACAGGATTGCAATCCACGGAAAGAGTCGGAACACGACTCTGTCATCAATCGCAAACTAACTCGGGCGGGCAATGAGCACGACTCCACAAGTCGCAAAAGCGAAACATTGGCTGTTGACGATCTAGACTTGATGTTCTCTTCCGAAAGCAATCTCCCAATAGAAGGCAAGAAATGACGCAGCTCTTGTCGCAATGACTGAGCGAGTCGGGCCATTTCTTGCAGGATCTGCAACACCACCCGCTCATCTTTGGGGGTATTATGGAGATTATGATCGCCATTGTTCCAAGATGTATTATCTTCTTGTCCTCCTAGTCGATATTGTTGGATCAACTCCAACCATCCGTGAATGACGGACATTGCCAATACCATTTCTCTTTCCATGCTGGGTTCGATGTTGCTTCATGGTGAACCGTCCACTGTCCACTGTCCCTTTATGGATCGAGAGTGCAGTGTGGGTCGCGTGTCTTTCGTTCCTTTTTTTTTTGTGAGAAGGGTCGTGGTTGGGTCACCCCTCGCAACCTTCGCAACAGCGACTGGATAGCCTCCGGAACTGTGGTTGGGTGATGGGTGGGAGCGCAGTCGACCGTCGCCGCGTCCACCCATCACAAACAAATCTTCCATTGCAGGATGCAGGATACCCAATCCTCTCACCTCCACCAACATGAGGTATTATTTGTTGGACACTATGACAGGATGGTGTTTTTGGAGCATAGTATTGACGTCGTCATGCTTGTGGATTGTAGCGGCGTTTCAACCCGTGTTAGATTCACGACCTCGTGATACTCGTTTCATGAGCGTCGTCGTCCATGGATGGCCTATACACGACGAATACAGCATCAACAAGACGCTCGTGGCTCACTATCCATGAGAAGCATTCGCTCGCCGACGGACCTATCAGTTTCGGCTCTCAAGGGCAATGACACGTTGCTGATCAAGAATCCTAACGAAGATACAAGAGAGCAACAAGACATAGCCGAACAAGGCAATCATCCTTGTCACCACGTGAAGCAACCATATGGCCCTCTTGCCATGACATTGGACGAATTAACCTCCAAACTGGGTGGTCGACGAGGAAGAGCCCAATTGGTTTGGGATTGTTACTCAATCGGTGTCGATCCAGCGTTGTTGCATGGAAATTCGACCAGTAGTCTCCTGATTGGCAAAGACAAGGATGATTATGAAGCAGTCTCCCGACTGCTCCCCTCTTGTCGACGAACTCAGAAACTGGGACCAGGAGCACTGGAAAACTTGTCACGATTGTTTCCCAACCAGGCCGCGACCGTATCTTCCGACAAGGACCAACATACATTTTGCTGCGTCGAAGGAGGCTTGACGAGGCTCTCACACGTGTCCCAATCAAGGGACGGAACAACCAAGCTCTTGTTGCAGCTTGCCGATGACCTTCAAGTGGAAACAGTCATAATTCCCTGGAATGGTACTCGCTCGACCCTTTGTATAAGCTCCCAAGTGGGTTGTCGACAGGCCTGTCGATTTTGTGCTACCGGCAAGATGGGCATCCAACGATCCTTGTCCTCGGATGAAATTTTGGCACAAATGTTTTGGGCCCGCAAGATCGTCCGCTGGTATAGTAGTAACGATGATGAAGACCAATCTCACCAACGGTTACCACCTATTACCAATGTTGTCTTTATGGGAATGGGCGAACCCGCCGACAATGTTCCGCAGGTAAAACGGGCCGTGGAAATTTTGACGACGCGAGAACTCTTTCAGTTTTCGGCCTCCCGATGCACCCACACCCCGATCGTTTGTGGAATCGGGCAAAGCATCCTGTGTGTTGGCATGGAGTGTTCATGCGGCACGCGATGAATTGCGCCGGGCGTTGGTGCCAACGACCAAGTATAGCATGAAAGAGTTGCGAGAAGGATTGATTGAGGCCCTTTTGATGCGTCCCCCGCATTGAACCACCACCATCCTCCGAATTTACTGCTTACAGTGAGCGATTGCTGTCTGCGGAAGTGAAGCTACTCCGTTAGCTTGCTCTTCTTGCCAAACTTGAAGTTCTTCACAGCTACCGACCATCCGACGATGATATTTCATGGGTAATTATGATTGCCAGACTTTATCGTAAGCTCGTACCAGCCCTCCAACTGCATCTCAGCAAAAAGTTTTCCGACCGCAATGACAAGGTCCAGGTGTTTGTTTCCAATACCGGCGTTGACAAGGATGGTTAGGCTTCACCAATCGCCAACTACCTGACAGCCAATGGTGTTTCAAAAACGTTTCTTGACCGTACCAGTTTGCGTCCCGGAACAGCTCCAGGCAATGAAATGCTGTGGGCAGCAACAAGCTGCCGGCACATGTGGCGCGCCCCGCCGAGGGATTTCGTACAAAAATGGTCTCCGTTGAGGGAACTGTTCACTTCCGATTGAAATCCACAAGCTTGTAGAAGCTGCATGGCCACATCTCCTCCCTCGGTAAACACTCATTTGTAGACCTCCAGCTTCTTGATGCGGAATGTACACTTTCTAGGTTCTCCGTGTTATCGGCTACAACTGCGTTTCGAATCAAAGCCGCCAAAGAACTCAAGCAGACCTTCATGGTCTGAGTTTGCTCCTTGCTTCTAAGCAGCGCTAGAGCTTCTTGAAATGAAGCAGATGTATTTTCCACAGAGCCATAGCTTTCAACGAAGAATCACTGCTGTCACTGTCGGACAACCCGTACTCTTCCACACTGGACTTGGCGTCAGCTTCGTCACCGCTGTCGTCGTCATCGTCTGGCAACTTTCGCTTGCGCAAATGAGTGTCAGGAAAGACGTTCAATGGTGTATTGAGATTCGGAAGAAGAAACTGTGCTTTTCCATATAATACACACTGGTCTTTGTGTGACACGACGAAGCACGATGCACATTGTAACTTCGCAAGCTGCAGTACCTGTCGCACCAACAGCCCGGCGATGCCTTTATCACGACACTCGTCGCCTAAATACAATCCAAGTCATCCATGTCCACAACGTAGGACACCCGCCGGAAGCATGGTTTTATCAGAATCTCTAGTGACTCACAATTTTGGGCTGGAAGCCTTACGTTTTAAACAGCAGACTGCGCGGGTTTCAAAAGCGATGATAGGTCAAGATGTCGTGGAGTTTGGGGCCACTGATTATCTTCCTCGTCTTGTGTAGAATTCATTTCTCCATCTGTGTCGGACGAGCTGTGTTCTGGACAGGCCGGCATCAACTTTGCGCCGAGGATGGCAGAGAAGTTGACCGCAGCCTTGACAGCCATGCTATATGGATCGGGCAAGCTGTTTTCTGTTGATGCTCTTGCGCGTGCAACCTTTACGTCGCCCCAGTTGAGATCATCCTTGAGCCTCGGTACTTGAATCGATGCACGTTCACCCTCTAGGAATTCCTTCTTTAGTTTCCACCATTTCTTCAAATTCGTCATGGGAGGCAAATGAAAATCCAGCTGGTCAGTGGCAAAAGACTCCCCAACCGAATGATGGCGCACCGAGCTGGCAATCCCCAGGCAAAACACCCTCAACAGCTCGGTGGCCATCTGTATGTCTCCTTCGTCGCATAGGGAGGGGGCAGCTTCCAGGACTTTTTTGGCACAGCTTTTTCCAAGCACACCCCCAACAGTGATAGCCAGAACGTTATATGCATCGGTCCCATTCCAGTTTAATACTTGGTCCAGTCCATAAATAGGAATCGTGATCAATACCATCTCGCGGTCAAAGTAGTCTCCTTGTCGCTCAAGATACATTTTGTTGAACTTATGATGCTTTAGTCCGGTGCCGTTGGAACGCCTTGATTTCCCTGATTTTTTTACACCGTTCAAGAGTTTCAGTCGCAGCTGCGGAGTGTCGACCCGTTTCCCAGTAGCGGCTTGAGCAAGATAACCGTACGCCTCGTGACACTCAGAGGCATCCGAGAAACCCAGGTGCGCTCTCTCACTTGTATCATTCTGGAACATATCAAAGCGCACTGGATTTCTCTGGTCTGTGTTGGTTACACTTGAACTTTCAGATAGACTCATGGGATGAGACAGATTTTCTTCGGACGTTGCTTGGGCATATAAGCGAATGCCCTGCTCATGGTTTCGCTCAATAGACTTAAAGTAGACGAGGTTTCGAGTATTGTCGGCGATGGAAACTTGTTCCAAATCCCAAACCTCATGCATGAAAGCGAAAAACTCTCCGTTGTTCCGAGCCTGCCTTTCGGCTGGGGGCAAGCTGTTCATGAAGTCAATGCGAGCCTGTAATAGGCGAGCGTATTCTTCGTTGTCTTCACGAAACAGCGCATTAGCGTTCATGGTTGCTGGTCGTCGATTGTGCTCGAATACTTCGTGCCAAGGTGCGCGTTGCTGGATAAACCTCGTGCTTGCGGATGACGTACGGACCGTCTCGATTGGGATCCATTTTTTCTTGTGAGAAGGGTCGTGGTTGGGTCACCTCTCGCAACCTTCGCAACAGCGACTGGATGGCCTCCGGAACTGTGGTTGGGTGATGGGTGATGGGTGGGAGCGCAGAGCGCAGTCGACCGTCGCCGCGTCCACAAATCACAGCGACCAATCACGACAGACTAATCTTCTATTGCTGGATACTGGGGATACCCAATCCTCCATCAACATGAGGTATTATTTGTTGGACATTATGACAGGATGGCGTTTTGGGAGCATAGTATTGACATTGTCATGCTTGTGGATTGTAGCGGCGTTTCAACCCGTGTTCGATTCACGACCTCGTGATACTCCTTCTCATGGGTGTCGTCGTCCATGGATGGCATATCCGTATACTCGACGAATACATCCACAACAAGACGCTTGTGGCTCCCTATCCATGAGAAGCATTCGCTCGCCGACGGACCTATCAGTTTCGGCTCTTACGGGAAATGACACGTTGCGGATCAAGAATCCTAACCAAGACACAGTAAGAGATACAAGAGAGCAACAAGAAATAGCCGAACAAGGCAATTATCCTTGTCACCACGTGAAGCAACCCTATGGCCCTCTTGCCATGACATTGGACGAATTAACCTCCAAACTGGGTGGTCGACGAGGAAGAGCCCAGTTGGTTTGGGATTGTTACTCAATCGGTGTCGATCCAGCGTTGTTGCATGGAAATTCGACCAGTAGTCTCATGATTGGCAAAGACAAGGATGACTATGAAGCAGTCTCCCGACTGCTCCCCTCTTGTCGACGAACTCAGAAACTGGGACCAGGAGCACTGGAAAACTTGTCACGATTGTTTCCCAACCAGGCCGCGACCGTATCTTCCGACAAGGACCAACATACATTTTGCTGCGTCGAAGGAGGCTTGACGAGGCTCTCACACGTGTCCCAATCAAGGGACGGAACAACCAAGCTCTTGTTGCAGCTTGCCGATGACCTTCAAGTGGAAACAGTCATAATTCCCTGGAATGGTACTCGCTCGACCCTTTGTATAAGCTCCCAAGTGGGTTGTCGACAGGCCTGTCGATTTTGTGCTACCGGCAAGATGGGCATCCAAAGATCCTTGTCTTCGGATGAAATTTTGGCACAAATGTTTTGGGCCCGCAAGATCGTCCGCTGGTATAGTAGTAACGATGATGAAGACCAATCTCACCAACGGTTACCACCTATTACCAATGTTGTCTTTATGGGAATGGGCGAACCCGCCGACAATGTTCCGCAGGTAAAACGGGCCGTGGAAATTTTGACGACGCGAGAGCTCTTTCAATTTTCGGCCTCCCGAGTAACCGTTTCGACCGTTGCACCCACACCCCGATCGTTTGTGGAATTGGGCAAAGCATCCTGTGTGTTGGCATGGAGTGTTCATGCGGCACGCGATGAATTGCGCCGGGCGTTGGTGCCAACGACCAAGTATAGCATGAAAGAGTTGCGAGAAGGATTGATTGAGGCCCTTTTGATGCGTCCCCCGCATTCCATTTTTCGATCGGTCATGCTGGAGGTTGCTGTGATTGATCAAGTGAACGATTCGCTCGACCAGGACGCAGCAGCTTTGGTCGAACTAAGTGAGGCCATTATCGATGCAGTTCCAGACTGTAAATTGGTGGTGAACTTGATTCCGTACAACAATGTATACAGCGAGGACGAACTCAGTGCTGTTGTCAGCCCCACAAACTCTCGGTCCTACCGGGCTCCAATGCCCGCCAAAGTTCGAGCATTTCAAAATTACTTGTGGCAGCACAATGTGCGGTGTCGTATTCGAACCACTCGAGGAGACGACGAATCCGCAGCCTGCGGACAACTCGCTACACGTGTCTCACGTCGAGACAAGAATGGGAAAGCCAACCATGCAGTGATTGCATGATTGGTTCCTCAACCGTCCATACAGTATTGCAAATCCTGCGATGCTCACATGTTTCTTGGTGGTGAACCAACAATCCTGTTTGATGATATCATTTGTGTCATGAAACACTGTTCAAGCATGTCGACTGTGGCATGCGGATCATGGGCTTTGGAAGAGTTGGAACCTATTTGTGTGTCAGTGTGGTTAACTCTGTACCTCGAACGAGAATCATCACTTTTCGAAGTGGACCAAATGGACTTCTCATGCAAAGCGCGTGATCAAGTTGACGACTCCATGACGCAGGAGACACGGGTCGTGAGTTGTCTAAGTTAAAAATAAATGTCGTGGCACTACGAACTTGAGCGTAGCCTTGTTCTATCACCGAACCTAGCCTTGTTCTATCACCGAACAACGTAATAGTAGATTACGCGATGCTGTAAACAAGACGTCCAGCGTGCATCTTGACACGTTCCTTTGTCAGCCCTTGCGGGTTATACCTTTTGGTGGACGAACATGGCACCCACAATCACCGGGTCTCCACCGGTGATTGTGGAAATGCGCAATGAGCCAGAGCCATCTTGTTCCAGATAGAGTTGTTTGTACAAGTTTTTCGGAGCCGCTTGTGCCTCTACTGTTCGACCATTGACTTTTCGGAATTCGGCATCACTCCCCGCTTCAACCAGGGTTCGTTTGACCTGGTTCGAACCAAATCGTCCACCGAGTTGGAAGCGAAAGGGTGGATAAATTTCCAAAATGGAAGGATCCGTTTCCGAAGGCAAGACTCCGCTGGACAACCAGAGTTGGTTGTTTCCCAAGAGAAGCCCTCCCGTCAATCCTTGAGCGACTCGGTCGACTCCCACTTCGGTGGCCGCCGCTTGTCCGAGATACTGATAAGACTCGGGCTTGAAGGGGTTCGGCAATTGGAGCAAGGGCGAGAATGCATCCGCCTTGATGGACCATAGCAGTTTCCATTCTCCTTCCAAATCAGATGATAATGTCGCACCACGACCTTTGGATGGATCCACCAAAACCAGTTGTTCGATTGTTTGGACGACTTGTTCATCGTCGACCTTGCCGGAAGCAATCAGGTCCAACAAACGGGTTCTTAATGCCTTGTTGGTTGGTTCAGGCACATTGTTGGATGCAAGAATGGATTCTTCCGACAAAGCTTTTGAAGGAAATGAAGCAGATGATACTCCAACTACTGTAGATAGAATGGAAAACACCCCACGGACGACCGCCGATCGACGAGACACCACGTCCTCGCAGTCCTCACGACAGTGGCATACGGAAGACGAGCCGTGAGAAGAAGCAGAGAATGAGTCATGCCTGCGGAAATGAGATATTGAGAAGGCCTCTGATAGACTACTCCAAGACAACCAAACGATGACAGGGGCAAGAACGAGCCATGATGAATACTTGGTTCGAACTGTCGTCATTGCCAAAGGTGTATCAAGAAAAGCGGCGCACAAGATACAAGATAGGCAGTGGATCCTGATGGCCACCGGAAGTGCGACCACCGACCACTGAAATCTGGTGGATGATGTGGATGGATGATAAGAAATAAGAAGTACAGCGATTCACATCAAAAGAGTACAATACTACAAAGAATACTCAAGTACCGGGTGTCCATGATCGATAAGCGCCATAGATTCAATCTTCATATTTAAGTCTTTTAGGCTTAAGTCCAAATCCGAACTCCGTCGCATTTCCCATTGTCTGATCAGATGCAAAGTTTCCAAACTTCGGCATGCTGGAAAGTACACCTTCTGGAATTTTCCAATACCATGCTCATTTACAATAGGCGTATTGTATTATGCACCGCGATTTTCGCATCATGCTACAAAGGTTTACTTCCCAGAGGGAGTGAAGACGATTGATATTCTCGCATCCTCGAAGGAAAAAATAGTAGAGCTGGGTCAAGCAACAGCTTTTTTCTGCTGGAGAACTCAAGCGCTTGAGCGCTTGAGCTAGGACCAAATTCAAGCGCTCAAGCGCTCAAGCGGCAGCGAACAGGGCTAACACGGGAAACTATGGCAATAGACTCATCGCAATACCTCTAGTGAAATGGTAACTACTCTTATTATGTAACTGATATGCAATGGAAACTCTGTTAGAAGATACTTCCCCAGTTCTCACGCAAAAAATGGAGATCAGAAACTGTTGAAGGATCAAAGTATGATTGTTTTGGCGTGATTATCAGACCAGCAATACTGAATGCCCGTTCAGAGGAGGCTGCTGTTGCCGGCATGGCAACATACTTAAGAGCAAGTCACCAAATATTGGGAAACTCACTTGCCTTTCCTTTCCACCAAGAGAGCAAAGGATCTTGTGCAACTTTCGTCCCAGCCTTGTTCACGTAGTACATTTTAAGTCCTGCCGTTGTACGGAACTTGTCAATTTCAAGACGGCAGATGGTAGCATAGGATACCCCTCCACTATAAATCTTCCTGGAGTCTCCATTGTCATCCTCTTCGTCATCCATCATTTCTCCCAGCGTGTCACTGACTTCAAACTCCACTTCTGTCCTTGCCCTCTTGGTTGGAGAAGGAACTTCCTGCTATTATTTCCTCTTCGGACACTTGCTCATCATTATCATCATCTGGATGGTATGATGACTCATTCTCATCATCACTGGAGTTCTCGGGCATTTTGGAAAGGTGTGAGGGGCAGATGAATGAGGGTTTTTGCTACGTTTAGGGACTTTCCGGTAGTCCGGGTGCTTGAGCGCTTGAGCTCTCAAGCAACACCCTTTCTGCGCTGGAGCTCCTCAAGCGCTTGAGAGGTCAAGCGCATGAGCGCTTGAGCGCTTGACGCTTGACCCAGCTCTAAAAAATAGGTAAGGTGTACAGTGTACATTGTAGAGATCGAACATCGATCATCGATCGATCGTCAATCATCGTCAACACAAACAACAAGTAGGAGAGTAGAGAGTTTCGTCGTTTGTCGTACTCCCATGAGAGAACCAATATACGGTTGAATCACAGCTTCGTTATAGCAAATGAGTGCATGTCTGCTCTACGGTCCAGCAAGTGGATCAAACTGGAACGGAACCAGAAGAAGAACCCCTTCGTACTTACTTTGCCATGTTGTTTTCTTCTTTGCGGTTGGTCTGAGTAGTTGTCTTGTCTCGGCGCAGCCTCGGTCTTGTTCCACGGACGCCGATTGCAGTGCTTGGAGGAGTGGCTCGCAATGTGGATCCAACGGCCTTTGCAGCAATCCATTTTTTCAAGGAGGTTGCTTGGCGCAGCGCAAGGAGAATTGGCGCAAGATTCGAGTCTGCAACTCGGAAGATCCACCCGAAGCGGCCGAGTTGGGCTTTTGTGATCCCATGAACTTGGGAGGGTCCTCCCATTCCACGACGATCATTCCGAGAACCATTTCGTACCAAGAAATTCGCATGGCAGCCGGCAGTTGGGAGTCGACCGTCTTTCAAGGCTGGCTCTATCAAATGATTTTGTCCGAACTGTTGGGAGTCCCCGTCACGTTGGAATCCGGAAAGGCCAATGCCAAAATTAACGTCTATGATCCCAGTAATCCCTTGCAATATGGGGTTGCCTATTCTTGGGAAGCCATTCAAACGGCGTATCAACGAAAGGGAGATTGTACAGGCCTCAGCAAGACTCACCAAATTACGCCACGTGATGAGACTCCCACTCCGTCCGACGACGACGATGAGGAGGATTATTAGGCCTGTGCTCATGTCATGTTAGAACTGTGGCATGGTCGATTTGAAGCGGTCAATCGTAGCTTTGTCCGAGGTGAAATTGAACAACCAGTTCCGAGGTAAGCTCTGTCGGTTTAGACTCGATCCATTCATACGTGGCTCTTTCGGGAAGGGCATTTCTCAGTCAGCTTGTTTGCATCTGTTGTTATCTTTGTTATTTGGTTTCTTATTCTTTTCCTCTCCCCAGTGGTATGCTGGGTGATGCCGGTTGGTTTATTCCCCGATTTACAGCGCAACGAGACCCTACACTCTTGTCGTACTTGGGATTGCAGGGAGAGGAAAATCGAGAGAAACTGGCGAATGCCTTTTTGCGACCCATCACCTTTCGAGATTATTGTTCAGAGGTTTCTCCCTCTCGCTGCTTCGACGAGGATTACGACAGTGTGAATGGAACTGCCCGTCGACCCCCAAAGGACAAATCGGAATACGATCGCATGTACATTCAAGGCGTGTACAAGGGACATTTCCGCAAAACCGCCGACAACAATTGCACTGAATTTCCGGAAACGTGTACCGGACACATTAGTGATTATCCCTGTGGTTGGTCTTCGGCGGCCGAACAGAATCTCTATCATTTGGGCATTGGCTTAAAAAGCACTGGAAAAGAACCAGGGTCCAACGGCTACAAGTACTCCCAATTGACCGAGATTTGGGCCGCGGCCAATGAGACAAAATCCAATGAAATGATGAGATGGTGGACACCGGAAGCATTGTCGCACACGTTTATGGGCACCGATGCAGAGTTTCAAAAGGTATCCCTACCCTTACCCACCCAAGAATGTGTGAAACATCGTGTATCAGCCCAGGACCGTTGTTCGTCGGATTGGCAAGTTCGGGTGGGGGATCCACGGGGCGCGTGTGGACATCGAATGCACAATGTGGGCCGTGTCTTGTCCACCACCATTCAACCTCTATCCAACAATCCCAACCAACCGGAAGCACTCTGGAGTCCTGCCTATGATGTATTAAAAACATTCACAGTTTCCGAGCTCCAAATTGGTGAAATTTTCCAGTTTTGGCTCAAGACAGGGGGCGATCAACTTGGATCGGATCCACGCGAGGCCGTCTGCAGCTGGTTGGTGGAAAACCTCGAACTCGTGGAATCCATGATTCCCTTGACCTATCCCCGTACAATTCAAGAGGATGAGAACCTGTACGAAGAGCCACTGCAACATGTAGCCTTGGTTATGAGCATCCTTTCCATTACGGCAGTTCTTACCACAATTGGTTTGACCATCAAACTTCGAAAGAAACGAGCGGTCCGATACGCGCAGCCAGAATTTTTGGGACTGTTGTGGGTGGGGTTGTTTTTGGTTTCCATCGACAGTGTATTGTGGGTTGCTCCACCTACCGACCCTATATGCGTGGCCGCCATGTGGTTGCTTGCAGTTGGCTACACACTCGAGTTGGTCCCACTGATTGTTAAGGTTGCGGCCATTAATCGACTGGTTAATGCCTCACGGCGTTTCAAACGCATTACTGTGAGTCGAAAGAAACTTTTCCAAGCCGTCGCTGGCCTTGTGGCGTTGGTTTTTGTCTTTATGATTTGTTAGACCGTGATTGACCCACCGCGCCGATCGACGGAATACGACTTGACGGACGAGGAGACGTCCGAAGGCGATTCGATTGTGGAAGTCACATACTACTGCGACTCAAGTTCGGGAGGTTGGCGGGCGGGGTCCGTCATTTGGCATGCCGTGTTGCTTTTGACTGCCACAGTCATTGCCTTTCAAACACGCAATCTGCGAGACGAATACAATGAGTCACGGATTCTGGCCACATTGATTTATTCGCATTTTGTGTTTGTGTTGTGTCGAGTAGCGCTCTTTGCTCTGGAGGATTCTCTGGGAGTGTGGACGAGTGCCCGACTTGTGAGTTTGGTGGTGAGTATGGATGTCATTGCCACCTGTGGCATTTACTTTCTCCCCAAATTCCTTTCAGACGACAAGAAACAGGGCGATGGCCGGGGGACGCATCCTGATCGTTTGTCGATTTCCCGAGCCAGTTATATGAGTGACGCCCGAGGGAGTTTTATGAGTGGTGTAAGCGGCTTAGTCTGTTCCGAATGTTCGAATGAATTTTGCGTCGATTACGTATCCCGAGATTCACGTGACAGCGATCTTCCAAGTGCAGTCGAGGGCATTTCTATAGCTCGTGATTTTCGAGACAGTGAACTTCTTCCAAGTGTGGTGGAAGGCGACGAAGGCGAGGAGGAACCCTCCGAAGAATCTGTGCTCCCACGACACGAAAAGGCAACAGAAGAAAAGCAACCGCAACCATTAGCGGTGCTCAAGGAAGACGCGCCGAAGAAAGAAGAAGAGCAACTAGACACAACAATGGATGAAGGGGACGAAGAAGATCCCAGCTGTACCATTCCTTCTGAGTCCAGCACTCCCTCGGAATCTGAGGCCAGCTCTCCATCCGAAAGCTCAGTGTGAGTAGTATTTGATTTGCCAACCTTCCTGTCCACGTTGAGTCGAAACGTGTGGACCAAGACGACTGATTGGAGAGGTCAAAGGAGGCAGTGGATTATCGAACAAGCATGTTTCGAGGAACACTGAAATAAGTGTGGCGCATGATTGGAGGTCCACGTGACCTGTACTTGTACATATTTGATGGAAACGGTTCTATGCACAACCAACCATGGTCTGTGACTTGCACGCCTTTGCAGTGCAGCCTTGTGATGCCTCGATCTGAGTTTTTGATACTTGATGCCGCAGATACCACAAGCTCTTCACTTCCAAGACAACATTCGGAATACGCCCAGATTTCTCGGGACAGAGGTCGCCTTTGCAACCGATAGAAGATCGTTTTCCCTTGTTGCTCTTCCTCTCGTAGCTCTAGGTAGAGATTTGACGATCTATTGCTTTCGACAGCTAGAGTATAGGTAAGATAGATATCCACTGTTACGATCTACACTATTATTGAATGGTGTTCTTGCTTCTAGGTCGTTCCGGGAAAGCTAGAGTATAGGTAAGATAGATATCCACTGTTACGATCTACACTATTTTCGAATGGTGTTCTTGCTTCTTGGTCGTTCCGGATGGGGTGGTTTCCCAGTTCACCTAGACAAACTGCTGTGATTTGCACGACAATTTTTCGCGTCTTCCATGGTTTCACTTCGCAGGGACGCGAGACCTTTTCATGTTCATGTCGCAGGTCGCAGTGGCAGCGCCACAAGCAATCTTGTATGATTTGGCCTCTTTCATTTTAATGCACCGATTATGTTGTTGTGTGACGACTAGCTTGATTCAAGATAGAAAGAAGCGTTGGTGGAGCGACTCAGGCTCTTTGCTTTCTCACTTGATTTGTTTCGGAACAATAAAGTATCAGAGGGCACAACCATCACGGCAGTGACGAGCGTTTTTCTCGCCGTTTGGTGGTTTTTTGAAAGAAGGTTTAAGTGGTGGATGATTCCGAACACAAGATTCACGCTAGCATACACCAACGCACAAAAGAACATTCACAACTGCTCAACCCTGTGAGAAAATGAAGGGCGAATCCTGGTGGTCGTTGTCCTCGCATTGGTCCTCTTTGGCTGTTCACACGGCAGAGGACCAGGATGATACTGAATATTATGAGGCCCATGTTTCTACTGCGAGCAACAGAAGCGGTAGTTTGGCTCATCGATGGTTGGGATTCCCCTTCTACATGGAAGATACGGTAGAAACTCCTATCGCCTTGCTGGTGGTGAGTGTAGCCTATGTGGTGGTTTCCTTGGTCTTTGTGTTGACGCTCTTGACACACAACAAGAAAACCAACAAAACCACAGGCAATCCATTGACAAACACAAACAATACGACCTCTACCACCAATCATCCTGCACAATCCACAAATATCGAACAAGAGGAACCAGGTACCAGGGAAGAAGCCAGTACGACTCTGCTGAAGCCACAAGGAATGGATATGCCTGCTATATCCTCACCTACGAATAATAAGTCATTTTCGAGAAATTCGTCTTCTGCGGTGGGTCTTCAAGAGCAACAACCACTACAAGATCATGAGATCTGCAGCTCTCCTCCAACCTTGCATCACCTGCATCCAACTCCCAGTAGTAGTCATCCCAATGCAACTACTACTACGACACCAACAACATCGACCAGAACCACAATGTCCCAAAAAAAGTCCTCCTCCTCCTTGTGCTCGTCATCACGTTCCGATACCACAGGTGGCACAGGTGGAGATGGCCGAACTTGGACGACAGCCACCACACAGGGTGCTGTGGTAATGGAACCACCGGCGCCAGGCACTCAGGATGACGATGACGACGACGAAAGGAAGCCAACAACGAAAGATGAGACGGAGGGATTTCCACCAGTACTGCAGCCACGAAATCCACCTTCGCAAACCATTGTACAACCAGATGGTTCCAATAATACAAGCACAAGGTTGAATGCTCCAACCAAACTCCACAGTGGTGGGGAAGTGGAGCTCCCATCTCTTTCCAGAGCTGATGCTACGAGTAGTGCAACTTCCGCGGCACTCCATCCTCCTTCAGAACCAATAACAAGCACCACGACGGAGGATGATGGAATAGCGACAACATCGTTCTCCTCTGTGGATATGAAACCACGATCTCTTCCAAACGGGGCTATTCGTTCTTCCTTCCACCACCCTCAACAGGTCAACAACAACAAGAATATGGCCCTCAACAAGACACATGGCTCAATGAAGGCTTTACCAGCGAGCAACAGACAAAACCTTACTTCCACGGAACAATTCCAGCAGGAACAGCATTGGCCGCAACCGCATCAACCACAGCATTACACACAGGGAGAATATTCACAAGATGCCGGGTTGCATCCGGATTTGACAGCAGCAGAAGCTTCCAATCCGCAATACCTACAACGTCCACTACGATCATGGGATTTAATGTCAAGTGCTACCATGAGATTTCGACATGGGCATTTTAGTGGACGAAGTGTACAACGATTGGTTCAGCAAGAGCGACATCATGTCCAAGAACTATTGCATGAATCCTCCCAGAATGGCGATGGAAACAGTCGTCATAGTAGCAACCACTCTCGACGGACTGGACTCTCGGGTGTGTCGTCCTTGTCGCAACATCGTAGGGGAGGAGGCGGGGCATCCCTGAGTGAAGTGGCAAGTCATGTCCTGGAACAAGAAACGGTTCAGGGAGAAGCCGAATTTTACCGACAACGGTACGTTCAAAAATCGGCAGCACAACAACAACGACAGCAACAACAAGCCTTGCAACAGCAACAAGGGACGGCCACCACGAAAGCAATGCCTTCTCGTAATCCCACCAAGTTAGTGACTTCGGGAACCAGCATGCCAAATTTTCGGCGATTGTCCATGATGCGAGGTACAGCCAAGGGTCCATCGTCCGTGATTAGTCGTACAAGTAGTGGCCGGTCACGTATGCCAACGCTTTCACCCGATGTCGTGTCACCAGATGATGCAGCCGATGCATTTGATCCAGGCATTTCACTTCCATCACCCACGTATGATGGTGCCCCCTATGATGTCGACGATTTCAACTCGGATTCGAACGACGACAATTATAAGGATGAAATTGAGCCTCCCCCATCCTGTTGTTCCAATTTGCTGGAACTGGCGGAACCGGATGACGAAGTCCGTCGCATACTCTTCTTGGCGGCACCATCCACCTTGGGTGCCATTGCCGAACCGTGTTTTCGATTGGGAATGGTGGCAATTATTTCGCACTTTATCGATACCGACTCTATGGTGGCCTTTGTGTTGGTGATTTTGTTTGTTCGTATCACTACGGAAGAATTGTCAGGAGCCATTACCGATGCCGAATCGTCGCTCTTGCATCAGGCACTGTCCATGGGTGGTGATGCCGGCTTTTTCATGGCGGGACGACACGTTCAAATGGCCATTTTAGTCCAATTGGCCTTGGCCATCCCCGTTTTGGTAGCGTGGGCGTTCGTAATGGAAGATGTTGTGACGTGGCTGGTACCTGGCAATGATCAAGTGGGACAGTTGGCGGCCGAGTACACTCGCATTATTGTGGTGGATTATGCCCTTCAGGCGGCTTCTCGTACCTTCATGTTGGTGTTTCACATGACTGGTCAGGCACAATTTGAATTGAACGTTGATCTCATCGCGGCTGCGGTGACGATTGCTGCCATTGCCTTGACGGCCAGTATGGCGGAAAATCCATCTCTGAATTGGATTGCCTGGTTACAGGTCGTGGTTGGAATAATCAAAATTGCAACCAAAGTGGGCATTGTCGTTTTCAAGGGCCTTGTACAACCCTATCGCAAGGGCTTGTTGGGAACTTTGGCTTTGTCAGACCGACAAGCGGCCTGGGCGTTTGTGGGCACAACCATGCCCTTACTCCTTGGATCGTTGATTGAGTTACGAGAGTGGGAGATTTTGTTGCTCTTTATTCGTCATTTGGGTGGTGCCGAAGTAGCTGCCTGGGCCCTCATGGGTATTGTGTGGGAAATCTTTGAAGCTTCGACGGAGGGGCTCGGCGAAGCTGCGGCTGTTCGAGTGTCCTTGGTCTTGTCTGAAAATGTTCCAGATTTGGCCCGACAGTTGGCGCACAAATCGGTCTTGTTGGGGATGGTCTTGTCCTTGTTGGTGACGTCGGTCTTTTTATTGTTGGGTCTTAACTTGTCCGTCGCCTTGACGGAAGATTCTACCTTGCAAAATTTGTTTAATGATTTGGTGGGCGTGACTGGTTTGGCCAACATAACCATGTCAATGGCACAAGTGTATTGGAGTTTGCTGGGATCGCAAGGCCGGTTTGGTGTGGCCTCTTCGTCCATTTTATTGTGTCGATGGTTGCTCACCATGCCCTTGGCGGCGGGATTTATTTTTGGCGCCGAATACGATTTGCGAGCGGTTGGGTCAGCCTTGGCCATAGGATACATGACATCAACCATACTCTTGACCTGGCGGTTGTTTCAAAGCGATTGGAACATGTATGCTCAAATGGCCAAGGAAGATGCCATGCTGGGCGAGGACGACGATGAGGATGACGAAGAAGAAGCTTTGTTGGCAGATGGTTACATGCATCGAGGCAATCATGCCAAAGGGGAATCCAATGACGCAAATGACGAGGAAGACGAAGAAGATGAGGAGGACTACGACGACGACGAGGAAGAAAGTAGTAGTTCGAGTGATAGCAGCACTGGATTTGGGTAAATGATCTACCGACTAACCGATGTATGTTCAGAGTTCAGAATGCTCACGTTAAATGGGGATTATGCGAACGAGGATTGTCTCTTGAGCTAGGCTGTTGCTTCATGGTGATGATGGTTTGAACAAAGATGGTCATTGGCATATAATTTTTATGAATATAATATAGAAGGACGCTTCAGTTTTGCCATGGAACACATGGAGATCATCGCAGTAGTTCCTTTTAGTGATGGAGTTAGGAGTTCGCGAAGAGCTAGAGGAAGACACAGTCACATAAACCATAGTAACACCGAATAAGTTTCGCAGTGTCACTATGTCATGCGGGACTGAGCTATGTTAAGGTTCACAGTAACCCGTGACCCGATCGCCCATCTATGAACGAATCGCCCACGTCGCCCCAAAATGGCGATGTGGACCTCTAAACTGGCGACCCTCCAATGTGTGGGAGGTAGCATAATCTCTTGTAGAAACCCGAAGTTATCCCTTGCACCCATGCGTGCCCTACGATGGATTGTTGCTACTGTAGAAATCTTTCGGTTTATCAGACCCAAAGCCATTCACCATGCAGAGCATCACTGTTGATTTCCTAAGAGTTGTATGACATCGTGTAATCATCGGCGCGTGAGATGGGTGATAATCAGTCATCGGGAAGGAGAAACATCGCAACCTCTGCAGAAGGAAAATTACAGGCTCGTCAGCATATAACGAGTCATAAACGACCCAGAATAAGAACGGAAGAGATGAATGCATGCTCGAATAGCAGCAAGATCAAACAAATTCGAGCAATCGGATATTTCATGTCCAGTGGCGCTCGAATATCTCAGTCAAGGCCTCGTGCCATGCTGGAACTTTGCCAGTTGACACTCTCAACAAGGCGGATTGACCACAGAAGGCACTTCCGAAAGGGTTCTTCAGTTCTTGGATCAAGTACGAACCCGGACAATGAGCCATACCAATTCTTCAGTTTGGGACCGCATTGTGAGAATTGCGGTTAGGCCTGAGCTCAAAAAGTCCAATACAGAGAATATAAATGGGGTGTCCAATCCAATGCCATAAATGCGGCGGCTGTCACAACGTGGATATTTTGAAGGCTGTCAGTTGTAAAGATGACTTTGTTGAGCATTGGTATCCCATACGAGGAATACAACCAGGACCTCACCTGAAATGCTGTGGAAGAGCTGTGGAGAAAATTGAAAGTTGATTCACTCCTGCATTCCACCCGAGGACAAGAACGATGTCAACGCAAGTGACACATTTGCGAGATGGCCTCACCAGTATTTGAAAATGCAAAACAAAAAGCGCCGTGCTGGATGCTGGCCTACTAACCACCATCCGGATGAACAATGGTCAGTTTCGTACGTATGGGCATTGGTCCTAATTCAACCCACGTACGGGAAGCAGATGGCTTAAATGCATCCATATCTTGTGCATGATGGTGCTTTCCTTCCTTTTGCTAAAGCCACGATCGACAGTCTGGTTGAACCAGTTAGTGAATGGGATTTGGAATGCCTAGATGGGCCTCGCCCTGGCAAATAAAACAGAGGAAGACGTCGGTCACTTTGTCACCCACGTCAGGAAGGGCATGAGCCTGGTCCTATTGTATGCATGACTCGTTCAAGCGAGAGGAATTGTTGAATTGCTGCAGCTTTTAAACGCCAGTTAGCCTGAACAGCAAAAAGAAAGGATGGAAGCACAACTACAGTTCGTGCACCATTGTCAAGATGTGCCCCGTATCGTACCTATGTACAAATTGGCCACGTAAGCCCTATGGGCAATGCCAATTCTTGGCATTGAGGTTATAAGTGCGTTTCCAGGTCCTGCATTGATATGACTTGCAGGGGGAATGAATTTAGCGTGCTAGCAATGCAGTTACGCACCACGCAACTCAAGAATCATGCCGATACGGCTGGCAGGGGGAACGCTATGACGCAACTCAAGCATAATGCCGGGGAAGGCTATGATGCAACTCAAGCATAATAACAATTAGTGTGCTAGCCACGCTGTTTTGCAAGCCATATCACCACAGGCTATTGACCTCAGAATATGAGGCATGCCGACAATGCTGCCTCGTATGTGGTTGTTCACCACAGGCTGTTGACCTCAGAATATGAGGCATGCCGACAATGCTGCCTCGTATGTGGTGCCACAACAAGTTGCCTCGTCATACGATATGATACAGGAGCTCAAGGTCTGTCGATGAGCATGTTATGGATCAAGGTCCTTTGATGAGCATGTTACAGCTCAAGGCCTTTTGATGACATTAAATTTGTTGACGAGCAAGTTACAGCTCAAAGTCTGTGGTTGACTGAACGTCACCACGAGCAAGTCATGGCTCAAGGTTTGTAGCTCAAGGCCTGTTGATGAGCATGTTATAGATCAAGGTCCTTTGATGAGCAAGTTATAGCTCAAGGTCCTATGACGACAAATATATGAAGCACAAGCTCGAAGTCCTTTTACGAGCAAGAAGAAACACGAACAAGAAACAAGGTTATCATTAATCCGCAAAATCAGAGGATTTTTAACATAACCTTTCTGGGATGAGAAGGTACCATATGGTCACGGTTCTGCCATGACAATATCACCTCCCAACATCAAGAAACACAACCAATGGGCAGTTATGAACAGGACAGCCAAGAATAAGAATGTGATGCCCAGCATTGGTGTACGGCATTTTGTCGGTGGCAGTGGCTCATGACGGCGTGATGAGTATCCGTCCACTGTCATTCGTGAAGGATTTGGCGATTGCCTTCCATCACAGGAGGTTGACAATAGAACCTACGAAAACCAAACAAGCACAGCCAATGGGCAGTTTGAGCACCAGGACAGCCAAAATAAGAACGAGACGTCCAGCGTTGGTGTCGATAGTTAACGACCTTTTGTCGGTGGCAGTGGCTCATGACGGATTGATGAGCATCCGTCCACTGTCATTCGTGAGGGATTTGGCGATTGCCTTCCATCACAGGAGTTTTTTTGAGGCTAAGCTTGATCACCTTAGCGACACCACTGGCTCATCGGTGGATATTAAAAAGACTTATTGTCGAACTGCGACCTTAGTGTCGAATTTCCAGCAAGAGGGCCAGATTGGCGGGCCACAAGATATAATTTGCTGATTTTATGTCAAACTACGACCTATGAGTGTCGAATTTCCAGCCAGAGCGCCGGACTGGCGGGCTACAGAATATCTTTTCCTGACTCAAGCATCATGTGGATACGCCATTTTTGGCATCGCATGTACAAAATGCTGAAGAGAAATCCAACCATATGCGCAGTTGGCGCAGCAGTACACGCGGCATCCGAGAGATGGAGTCGCCATGGGTCAGATGTCACTTCAAGGTGATGACCCTCCATTATGATGCGAAGATACAACGCCCGTAATAGTATCCGAATTACGAGGGCCTGTTGACAAAGACAACGTTTCCTGCGCCTGGTACTGCGTGAACACTGTGTTCTGTTGCGCTGTCAATTACATGCGATCTCTGAACAGTTGGAGCAATGGATTATCAAATCATTGAAGTTGCTAGTCCCTATACTATCTCTATGAACATTGGTGCGGGCAGATAAGGCCCTGTAAGACACCCATGAAGCATAAATCGTTGTGATGTACAACAAGAAAACGTAATGTGGAGAATGTGACATGTTCCAGTCACTTTTTGTGGTGCGATGGCGTTGAACCATAATTTTGTGCAAGCTGCAATGTTCGTCTAAAACAATAAGAACGTTGCGCTGGGGCCATCACTTTGTTGTCGCCACACTTTGTTGCACCACATGACCCGTGCATATATGCACCGGTCAAGGGGGGAATGTTGCAACCCCAGTCAATCGAAGCATGTCAATCCAAGTCACTGTGACACGTTTTGTCTGTGAAAGCATTTTGTCTGTGACTGCATCATGCCAGTTGATGTCACCGCGACACGTTATGTCTGTGAAAGCTGTGTCCGACAGCTATGTCAACGGGGCACAATGCGCCCATCGTGCAGAACACTCCGTGAGAGGAGGTAGTTGTACGCATTATCTTTGCTTCAAAGAAATCATCAATGAAACAATGACCCAAGCCATAATGCCTTCGGGATGCACTCACAACGCGTGGCATTTGTGCATGTAATCCAACAGAAAGAGGGGTCATTGTGGTTTGAGAACTTTGGCAATGATAGCGAGAAGTGCTCTTGATGAAAGCAGCTGTTGGTAGTAGCCAATATTGGATGTGTAAGGACAAGGCCTCAGGTACCACAGTTGCGTTGTTAGCCCCATGGCGGGGCAACGTGTGGGAGGCAAGGAAGCTCGTGCGGCAACAGAAATATAAGGGAAACGGAATGTGTTTCCGGGGACGCTTCTCGTGAGCCGACAAGCGATCAAGTTTCACCGTGGTGTGATGGTGTGTGTAATACAAACATCAACGGGCAAATGCCTAACAGCCATGCATATTACGGTCCCACCAATTCCTGGGGGGACAACATTGATGAATGGAGTCCAGTATGCGTTCATGCGCAAGAAAGAGTTGCCATTATCAGTGGATTCATAAGGCTGAGGCCATGATGTACGCGGATAATAAAGCAATGAGCCGAACAGGGCAGTACTAATGGCCAACCACAGCCTGAAGGTGGTGTGTGCGTCACGGTTTTGTGACAACAACGAGTCGTGCTATGAAAAGTTGCGCACCCTGTGGGTCTCTGAAAATCTGTAAATGCAGCTATGGCCTGGGATGAGTCGCAAAGCTCTTGTTACACGCGGGAGCCAGACATGAAAGGATTTTACTGTCTGATGTTGCTCATTGTGAGCAGACAGAAACTAAGAATGAGAAGGCAGGTGTAGACGAAGAGACACATGCAGTCTATGGGGACATCGCCCCCAAACGTAAGGTAATTGTGGAAAATACTGGCCTTCCTGCTCTAAGAAGCAAGCAGATGAAAAGACGGTAACGATTTGATAAAGATTCAGTACCAGCCCTGCACCGAGGTACATTGACCGTGTTGCCAGCAGCAAACGTCCTGGCGTCCCGTACCACAGTTCTGGACAAAGCACGAGCTTGGTTGAATTCCATTTGGTTGTTAACCTGTTTTCCTGTGGAGTAAGCAGCAGAATCGTCGTGCCGAACCACAAAGAGATTGAGATGGTTTTTCTATTATTGTTTTCCATCAGGAGAGATGCAGAATTGTGGATTAAATAACCATCGGGTTGGTTGAACCACAATGTTGAAAGGAAGTTGTGTCGGTGGACGTACGTGTGAAACGGAACCACCAAGGAGGATGAAGTTTGATTGGTGGATGTACGAATGGAGCGGAACCACCAGGAGTATGCAATAGGAATTACGAAATTTGTCATCGGATATGGGAGACTACCAGCAGACCAAACCTGACGACGAGTTAAAAGGTTTAGCACCGACTACGGATCTCACCAGCCCAGAAGTTTTGCAAGAAGCAAGGAGAAAGAGTACGATGCTCTCGACACAAACAAGCATTTGCAAGTACTATGTGGACTTCTTCAAGGAGAAGGCCGGGGAGAATCACTTTTGCTAAAGAATTTTCCAGTCAGCCAATACGAGACAATTCTCCAGGATTACAGCAGGGCCGTGGTTAATGTGTCGGAAGTCGGAATTCCCGAGAGCATGTCATCCGTGAATGGGTTTGGAAATGGGTATACCCTGTGGGATACAAACAGTGGATGGGCAAGCGTTATGTTGCATTGGAAGAAGCAACTGCTTTTGAGATCGCGAACTCATGTCGAACCAGACCATCCATAGCGGTGAGTCCTACCGAGGATGATCGTGTTCGAGGGGACCGAATAAGTTTCGCAGTGTCACTATGTCATGCGGGACTGAGCTATGTTAAGGTTCACAGTAACCCGTGACCCGATCGCCCATCTATGAACGAATCGCCCACGTCGCCCCAAAATGGCGATGTGGACCTCTAAACTGGCGACCCTCCAATGTGTGGGAGGTAGCATAATCTCTTGTAGAAACCCGAAGTTATCCCTTGCACCCATGCGTGCCCTACGATGGATTGTTGCTACTGTAGAAATCTTTCGCTATTATCGTACGAATGCCAGACTTCCGTATCCCTCGCCCACACAAGAAAAGGCAAAAGACCACCATGGCACCATCCAAGAAAGATGTGGTGCCTCTGGAAGAGACAGAGGACGTATTCGATAGGACGGTGTACATTAAACCTGTTGTAAAGGAACGTCCTCGCAATGAGGTTGACTATTCGAGCCAAAATGGTCCGAAGCTCAACTATATTTGGTGCCGAACTGACCCCAGCGAACCCAATGAAGAATCCTCGTCCTTATTGGCCGGTCAAACCTTGTTTTTGGGAGCCGATGTTGGATCGGATGGTAAAATCTATTACATTCCTGGACATGCTCCTCGTGTGCTTCAATTGGACCCGGAAACCGATGAGTTACGTCAAATTGGCCCCAACCTTCCAGGCAAATTCAAGTTCTTGCGCAGTATCACGGTTGGAGATGTGATTTATGGTTTGCCCTGTCATTCCGATTCCGTCTTGAGAATACATGTACCCACTGAGACTGTAACACTTATGGAGATTCCCTATCAAGAATTTTTTGCCAACGATCCAGAAATGGCCACACGACAACAAAAGCAAGAATGGAAGTATCATGGCGGCAACATCTCCCCTGTTGATCAATGCATCTACGCCATTCCTCAGTCGGCCACGCATGTTCTCAAAGTTGATCCAGTTGCTGACAAGTGTTCCCTGCTAGGACCTGCCTTTCCTGGTCGATGGAAGTGGTATGGAGGACTTGTGGGGAATACGGATGGGGCCATTTATGGCATTCCACAAAATGCAGCTCGGGTCCTTCGCATTCATCCTGAGGATGGTGTCACTGTGCATGGATCCTTTGGAGATGGTGGGCACAAATGGCATGGTGCAAGCACTGCACCAGATGGCACCATTGTGTGTGTACCCTCCAATGCCGACTCGGTTCTCTGCATACAACCGCCCCAGATACTGGACAAACCACCAGAAGACGACACCAACACAACCAACGTAAATAATAACAACACGAAAGACGTACCCGAACCGAGTCTCTATGAATTGGGTAATTCCACGATTATCAAAACGGGAAGACATCGAAGAGATAGAAAATACAAGTTTTTGGGCGCCATGGCGGGCAGTGATGGACGTGTCTATGTGTTTCCCAGTGGCGCCGAACAGGTCCTCCAGGTAGACACGGTGCAAAGGTCGGTCCAGAATGTTGGGCCCAATATCTACGAACAACAATTGGAAGAAATGTGTCAAAACAAGTGGCAAAATGGAATTTTGTCTCCGGTCGATAAGAGTGTCTATGGAATTCCCCTGGCCAGCAACTCCTTGTTGCAAATTGATACCAGTCGTTGCAACCCCAAAATCACTACCTGGCAGTTGCCCAGTCCGTGCCGTAGCTTGGCCAAATTTGAAGGAGCCATTGTCGCTCCCAATGGGATTATATATACTGTGCCCAACAACTTTAAGGCGGTCCTTCGAATTCAACCCTTTGGTTGGACTGGAACAAGGACACGACCACAGGACGCAGCCGTGTACAAGTCGGGGATTGCAACCTTGCGGTCATCCGCTCATCGAGTGAAATTTGCCCCCAAAAATCGCAAACATGATCCGCAACCACGAAACAGCCAAGGCAAGCTTACCAAAACCTTGTGGTTGCCAATCTGCGAGGAAGAAGTGTTTTCCTACAACAACACTGGAACACAAGAAAAATTTGATTTCGTGGGAGCCGTTCGTAACCTCTTGTCACGATGTGATTCGGACATTGTGGGTCATTTCCGAATGGTTGATCAAAACGACGACCCTTCGCAGGAGCAAGATGTAGCAAAGGCCTTGTTAGAAGACTTTGTGGTCCCAGTTCCCTCCACTTGGCGTGGAGTAAATGGGGGTCAATGTGAAAGCGCACAAAAGTATCTCTCGGACCAGGTGTATCAAGACACGGAATTTTTGTCCTTGTTTGATCGATTCGTGGACACGGTGGTATTGCCTCACGTAAAGCAACGACTGCTATCCGTCGGTACAGTCCCCGACGAAGATGGTACCTTTACGTTTTACTGTCAACGTCCACCAACCTTGCGATTGCAACCAGGTCCTGGATGGGCCACGGTCAAGGCTCACAACGACGCTGAGTATGGGCATCAAAATGGAGAACTTAATTTTTGGGTTCCTCTCACAGATTCTTTAAAGGTACGAGTAGGAAGCAGACACAACTGTTGAGTAACTTTCTTCTTTGTGGTCACCAACTTTCACACCCCTTTTGTTTGTTCATTCTCTCTCACACGCACATGTACTCACTCTATTCTTTTGCGCAGACGGGTGTGGATTTGTGGTGCGAATCCTCGTATAACCAGGGTGATTTCCATGCCATTCATGCCAAGGTAAATGAGATTATATCGTTTCATGGTTCCTCCTGTCGCCACTACGTTAATGCCAATACGACATGCAATACTCGAGTGTCGTTGGATTTCCGAGTGGGTGTTCAGGGTTTCTTTGATCCCCTGTGGCAAATGCGAGGAACGACCGACGATCATGGAAGACGCCAAGTAACGTTATAGTATACCTCTGTCAATAGGAAACATGGGGAGAACAAATACATCTGTCTATAGGAAACATGGGGAGAACAAATACATATGTCATTTTGTTGTTGTAAGCGAGGAGTTTGGGACTACCCCTTAGCTAGAGGGGCCTCTAGCTACCCTCGCATGAAGCATTCTCCACGTGGAAGTATTTGAGCAACACGTTTCTTCTCTTCTCTCCCCGCAGATGGAGACCATGGCGAGAAAACCGCAACCCGTAGCCCATGTTACAGATCTGGACCACGATAAAATCTCTTGGGACCAAACTTATCAAAGGTCAAGACCACATGATTACCGAAAGAACCATGGAAAGAGAAGGCGAGGGGCACCAAGGATCATCAGGTTCGAAACCACACCATGTTCGTTGTCGATCGCGCATCCTGCACCACGACAAACCACGCGTTGCTATCACAAAACCATCCACTACTTGACAAACATGGTAGCGTTTGCGACAACCATGTTCGTCATTACGTGGTTTCCTCATGGTGTAATGATGATACCCGTTGTGGATGCGGGGCCGTCTTCCTCAACATCAACATCGTCTGTTTCGGCTTTGTCATCCTCAACTCCTAGTACTGCCAGTCCGGCCGTCACTGACAGTTCGTCCTGTTCGTCTGCCCTTGCGGCAACTCCGAGAACAGTGACTCCAACAGCAACTCAAACTCCATCTACAGCGACTCCATCTTCCAGTACTTCTACTTCTTCCGACCCATCTGCCAATGGTACATCCATCGGTGTCAGTGTCAGAAACACGAGAACGACAGAGAAGAACAAAACAAAGAAAACAACGAAACAACATGTAGTGGAATCGAATGATCAAGGGGTTATTTCACAAACGGAATCCGTTACATTGGAACGTGGTACAACGGATTCCTTGCCTGATATGAGCCAAGAAGACAGACCAAACGATATCAAGTCTTTTTCTGCATCTGCTAGCAAGAATTCTCCTCGCACTTCCAACCAAAGACCAAAACCAGCAACTAGCATCCGAAAAGCGACATCGTCACTGAAGCTTCATGGGTCGTCATCTTCTTCAAGTACTGTGCGACGGATCCAACAGGAATGGGAGGATCTTGTCGAAGCAGGAATGGGCTATGATTGGATTCATCAACGTCCAATCCTACCGCAACGACAAAGAAAGAGACAACAACAGGAGCAGCATCATGACGAGAACGAACAAGACTCTGTACATCCCCAATATGTGTGGATTGGCCCCTTGCATCGTGGCAATTTGCATACTTGGCATTTTTCGATTTTGGGCGTGTCCGGATCACCCTACGAAAATGGTGTTTATCATGGTCGATTGCGGTTACCCTTGGATTATCCCTATTCTCCACCTCGCTTACAAGTATGGACCCCCTCGGGACGATTTCAGGTCGAGACTGATGTGTGTCTCAGTGCCAGTCATTATCATCCGGAAACCTGGACTGCGACATGGACGATGCGGACCTTGACCCAAGCCTTGAGATTGCACATGTTGACGGCCGGCAACGAAATTGGCGGCATTTCCACCTGTTCCACGAAACAACGACGAAAATGGGCCCAACAATCACACATGTACCGGACCTGTATTGGTTTGCGCAACAGTAAACGGAACCAAAAGAAAATTCAGCAGCAACATCCAAATCAACAAGCCGCTCAAGAAAAGGAACCAATTTGGGTGGACCATGCTGTCATGATACGACAAGGACTCTTTCCTTTGGAGGAAGAAGCAACTACGGGAACAGAAGACGAAGAAACAGCTTCTTTACCCCAAAGACTAGATACACCATCCCTTCTATTGGTAAACGATGAGGACGACATTGACTCAACGTTAAGGAGCATCTCTGAAACGATTCCACCTTCCAACCGTGCTCGATCTGTGTCAGGCGTCTTGCAACGCATTCTTTCCAAACATTTTCGTTTGGCGCTTTGGGCCTTGGTCGTGTTGTTTCTGTTCTTGAACAGACCCTTTTCCTAGCTTCAACGCTACCGGCGGATGTGAGAACACAGGGAGACAGGGACGAACTTCTACTCAAGACAAAAAATTGAAGCAGCAGTACATGTGATGGCTTCATTTGGTTGGCGATTTGTTTGTATACTTTGATGACGAATCATGTCACGCTCCAACCGCTTCTAGAACTCAAGGTTCGTTCCGAGGCAAACAATAGACTGGGCAGCTATATTGTAGAAACAAGAGAGAACAACGCACACCCATGGTGAGCGTTTGGGACGCAGCTGCTCTTGATTTTCTCTCTAGGTAGTCGTCGGTCGTAAGGATGAATTCGAACCCTCCTACTAAAGCATATAACAGACAACTTTCTTCTTTGCTCACATCTCAGGACGACGACCTTGTATCGCCGACGCAAGCGCCGGAGATCATCCATGGACCCATTTGGACAAGCAAGTTTTGAGGCACTGTTTGAGAGGATAGGGATAGCTCTGTTAGGTCGTTGAGGAATCGTGTCAAGTCGAATCTTGGTTGGAACCATAATGTCTCCATCTTCCCATCAAGATCAAGCATTCGAGATATCATCAAACATAACCCCCGATGACGCAATATTCTTAAGCCTGCTCAAGCTCTAATATTTCTTTATTGGGTCGCAGTCGCATCGACGTACAAACACAAAAACCCTACTAGCTACGCCAAATGACCAAGATTCCATGGATAATCCCCCACCCAACCAATTTCTTCAAACCTGCTCACACAAACAATCGAAAAGACCCGTGCTAAAGTGACAATGGCACTCCTCCGGGCCAGCAACGGCGGCTTTGGAAGCTTGGCGTTGTCAGTCTTTTTCTACGTAAGTCTCATTGTCACGCTCAGTAAGGCCAATTCTGTGCGATTTGGACAAGAACGCAACAGGAATCAGCCTTGGTCATTGCGACCACCACCACACTATCGAAAGAATGTGACACACGAAGAAGAGAATTGTCGGAACCGCACCGCCCTGGAGTGCGAACGGATCCAACGATTTTACAAGGTGCAGGCGCAAGAAGCAAAACTTGCCGAGAAGGGGGAACTCGATGAGAACGACTTTTTTGATGATGATGCTAGTAGTGACGTTGTTGGTCAGCCCCGGCGTAGACTCGTACCAAGAACCGGAACAACGCTCAAAGTCTTTGTCCTTTTGGTCAGATTCACGGACCATGCCAGCCGTTCCTTGCCAGATCCCTCGTACTTCAAGTCGCTTTGTGATGGATCCGCTCCAAGCTCTACGAATCCGGTTGGCAGCCTGAGGGATTACTTTGACAATCAGTCGGATGGAAAGTATAAATTCAGTTGCGAAGTCAGTAGCTGGCACACCACGGACAACACCCAGGCACACTATGCCCAGGGGTGTTCCAATTCTTGCACCAGCAATGGAGACGCGGCAAACCTTGCCCATGCTGCAATGAGTAAGGCAGAAAATGAGATGAGACAAAAATACGGTGATTTTTGGTGGTATGACTTTGATGTCGATTTTGATTTCAACTTTGACATGTTTCTTATCATTCATTCGGGTTATTCCTCTGTTTCGGTCAACAAGCCAATTTGCGATGGCTCATCTGTCACTGACCGTATCTTGTCACAAGCTAGGACCAATGCGCAAAGTGGATGGAGCAGCAGTGGTGTACCACACATTCGGCTTCGGGACTATGCCATTGCCAGTGCCTTTGAAGATGGCGACTGCAACACACCCAACGCCAAAATCGGCATTATTGCTCATGAAATGAGTCATGTTCTAGGAGTGGCCGACCTCTACGATACAAGTATCGCTTCTACTGGTCACATTGGAGGAGTTGCAGATTTTGGACTCATGGCCTCACTGCGTGGTCCCCAACAAACCAGTGGGGATACCCCAGGATCCTTATCACCCTTTACCAAAATACAACTTGGATGGGGAGATGTCACGGTGATCAATGCCGACGGAGCATATGATATTGAGGATGTTTCCATGTCCAATCAGTTTTACCGAATCAACCACGGGTTCAAGTCCGGTGAATACTTGCTCATTGAAAATCGCCAAAAGAAAAAATTTGACAAGACCATGTTCGGAAGCGGCATTCTCATTTACCATATTGACGAAAGCGCCAATAACGCCGATGGTTCCGCCGCCCCCGGAGACTCAAACTGGCCTCAAAAGCACTATAGAGTAGCTGTCGTGCAAAAGGATGGGAATTTCGATATTGAAAAGGGCAAAAACTCGGGAGATTCAGGCGATTATTGGACCAATATGGATACCTTGACTCCGTCAGGTGGCAACATCAACATTCAACCCAACTCAGACAGCTACTACAATGGAAACACTGGGATATCCATTCGTGTCATTACCGATTCGACCTCCATCATGACCTTTTTTGTCTCTGGAATCAGCGACCCTCCGCTCAGCTTTCCGGCTCCACCCACAACCCCTCCTCCCACGCCCAGTCCTACCCCTCCGCCGACCCCGTCACCCACACCTCGACCAACCCCTCAACCAACGCCCTTACCTACTCCTAACCCAACGCCTCAACCAACTTCTCCGCCAGGTCCGGGTCCTACAAATCCTCCAGTAGACTCACCTCCCTCAGGACTGGGTCCAACGAACCGTCCGACCCCGATAGAACCTCCCTTTGGCACGGTCCCCCCTGCAGCCAGTCCTACGGTTGCTCCTGTTGCGTTACCGCCATCGGGGCCGGGTGGCAGTACGACGGATCCCCCAGCCAGTACACCTACCATGGATGGAGTTGGTTCCAGTGTCCCTTCGGAATCACCCACGCCCTCGGAAAGAAATGGTATCCCAACAGTGGGAGCTCCCGGAACAGTGACATTTGCACCAACACCGGCTGCTCCTTCAGGCAATAACGCAGACGCCAACAGAGGAGGAGGAGGAGGAGGCTCCAGCAAGAAAGACAATGGTGGAAGTGCGGGCTGGATTGTCTCTTACTTTATTGTTGCAGCTGTTTTCGCAGGGTCGCTCTTTGGTATGAAACACTTATACGGCCGTCTAAAAGAGATTGACAAAATGCAACCTGCTCTACAGCAAATGGCAGAGGACGACAAGAAACGTTTAAAGGACGCAGAAGATCGAAAACTTGTTGACGATGTCGACAACGGCATTGTTCCTGTTTCTGCTGGGGGTAGATATTCTACGCTTCTTCCATCGAGGCACAGTCAAGCAGAATCTGTTGACGAAGTTTTCCAAGACGACGTACTGTGAACTGAACAGATGAGAACACGTTGCACACTTTTACGTAATACACTATCCTGATTAGCGATAAATGAGACCTTTTGTATACTTCTTTCAAGAAATCATCTACAAGGATGAAGGACGCCGAAAATACTAATCTGTTTCCTCAACTGTTCGCCACGCTCTGTTCAGCAAGGGGGCATTGATTCGCTGAGTGGTTCACGCTCCTGCACAATGTTCTCACAACATTTTGTCGAGCGTTGTCGCACTCCCTCATTTCGAAACGTTCGTTGCAGCTGCAACAGGGAGTCTTGAGGACGTTCCCAGCAACGTAGAAGTAGTGAACTTCGATTGAGTCACATAATCCGAAAAGTTTGACAAATATGGGAAAACGGGTGGTTTTGTCTTGTGATAGTTCACTTGATTCCATCATTGAGATTAAGACTTTGCATCTCATGAAGAACATTCGAGTGGCCATTTCCTTCACTCGTTACTGTTGAGGAATGCCCGTATGGCACTGGAGTTTTTCTATTTGATTGCTTATGACTTCGCCAGCTCTTAGAAATGGACCGACTCCGATGGTTTTGATTCTGAAGGCGGTCCTTGGGAACGGAAGACGAAGTAATATCTTGAGGATGTCGCTTCTTCTTTGGGAAAGTCTTCTTACGGTATGAATGGTGGAAGTCGTTACGGCCTGTAGCTTGGCGAAATCCTTCAATATCCTTGGCATCATATTGTTTGTATTGTGTGTTGTTTTCTGAGGAACTTGCCGGTTGCGGAGTTATCACACTGGCCGGACTAGCTTCGTCTTTTCTCTCTTCCACCAATACGGCAGATTCAGGACATAGTACATCAAGCGCTTCACCCATAGGCGAACCACACGAGGCGGTAAATGCAGGTGATGTCGAAAGTTTAGAATCACAAAGGGGGTTTGAATCATTCTCACTGACTGATTCTGATGCCGAAGCAGGGGTTGCTTTCTTCTTTCACTTGTACCACAGGGTTTTGCTTGATCTCAGGCTGGACCGCGGCGGAATCGCTTGAAGTCGGCGGTGGAGAAGCAGTCGAGCTTCTCGATTCGGAGGCAGTACTACTAGAATGATGGGTCGTACCGTCACTTGCAATCTGTGATGTGTGTACTTTGCTAGCCTTCGATTGTAAAATAATCTGAAGTATATTTGTCAGAGGACACAGAAACTCGCCGTAGACCCGCACAATACTTGAAGTAGACAAGGCTCGTCCCAGGAGTTGTGGTGATGCTGGAGATCCTCCGACAATTCTTAGGACTCGAGGAAAACTTCCGACGATGTGACAAGGAACAGAACCTTGATTCAACATCATTTGTTTAATCAGGTAGTCATCCCGACAAAGATTTTCGAGCGAAAAATAGAATTCGACTTGCTGTTTCAGGCGATAGAGAATAGCCAACCATTCTTGTTGGTACAACGCGTGATGGGACGACTGATCAAACACTGGCTGAAAATGAAAAGGTTGGTGTGGAGGCGCTACGCTGGAAGACGACCAATGAAGTGCGTGCTGATTGTAAAATTGTCTCTGATGGAAAGCGTACGCTGATCCTGGTCCACCCGGGGTATGGAAGGCTCCTTGCATCGAAACAGATGGTTGTACCAGTATGGCATGCGGAGAGGCAGAAGGGACTTGTTCGATTCGACTGGTCGTTGACGACATGGCCATGGTCTTCTAATCCGTCGCTGTAGCATTCATGAGACAACCAAGTCAGCAAACTAAAAATCGTGGCTCCCCCTCATGACTCGTCAAACACTTACCTTCTATAGCTACAATCGAACAAGAAGCAAGTTGCCTTGTGGCTTGTGGAGAGAAGTTCGCACTGCTCGGGAAAACCAAGATTGACACTATACCTCCAGAAAATGAGGAAAAAGTGAGCTCGCGGGCGCTGTCACACATTCGTTCAAAATCCGACCGTTGGATTTTCACATAGGGAAGTGCTTGCGTGATATACCACGGGGCGCATGCAAATAACATCTACAAGATACAACATCCACGACCACGACTTGGGTTTTTGCCTTTACCAGAAAATCTGAGAACTCTCAAGAGTCAATTGCTATGATTGCTAGGTACTCCATTGAAGAAAGGAGAACGAGATAGGAGTCCAACCTGCTCCTTGCGAGGAGCTTGTTCAACATTGTTTGTTTGATCGTCGAAGGTTTTGAAAGTCGCTACTAGAACCATGGGACATGTGATCAAACCAGCCCCAATCTCAAGAACAACTCATCACCATTTCCGTACGATGGCCATCCGCAGTAGGATGAAAATGAGACGCCACGATCCGGTGGAACCCATGAATGGGTAGTCGAGGTTTGGAGACTCAGAACTCTTCAAGATTCCAAATGATCTATGCATCCATCAGAGAGAATACTTGATTTGAAGAGGACAAACCATTCTCTCCAGAAGTATGATAATCGTTGCAAAAGAGACAAGACAAAACCAATCCCACATATCCCCTCTTCTTTAGTACTCCTGTGTAATATAGACATATTCATTCAGGAGCACACCACTTCTGCTTTGTCACAGATCAAACGTTGGGTCTATAGTAGATCTAAAGAAAGAAACTAGCTGTTTACGACGAACTTCCTTGTCGACGAACCCATTCCACCACAAGTTGAGAACCATATCCAGTAGCACCCGTCTTATCATTCCAAACGGGTCCAGCAATGTCAATGTGCGCAAAGGGCTTCTTCTTGCTGACAAAGTTTGTCAAAAAGAGGGCCGCTGTAATGGCTCCGGCATACTTTCCGCCAATGTTTTTCAAGTCGGCCGAAATACTGCTCTCCAGCTCTTCGTTGTATTCCGTGGCCAGGGGCATGCGCCATGTCTTGTCACCCGTGGCCTTGGAGGCCTGTTCGAGTTCCTCCGCCAAATCGTCATTGGACGTCCACACGCCAGCAATTTGCTTGCCCAAAGATACGATACAAGCACCGGTCAAAGTAGAGAGTTCAATGATACTCTCGGCACCAACTTCCTTGTCGGCAAATACCAAAGCATCAGCCAAGGTCAAGCGTCCTTCGGCATCCGTATTCAATACCTAGAACAAATAGCAAGCAAGAAACAAAAACGTCAGCCACGAGACCTCGTTTCATCCAAGTCATTCCGTCCTATATCGCCTCAATACAACCACAGTAACATCGTACGTACCTCAATCGTTTTGCCATTGCTGGCGGTCAAAATATCCGAGGGTACCATTGCTTTGGCATTAATCATGTTTTCACAAGCCGCCACAATAAAATGAACTTCGACACCGGGTGGTTGCAATTGTCCAATGGCCCGTGCGGCACCCAACACGGCTGCGGCTCCACCACAATCAAACTTCATGAGACTCATCATTTGTGTCTTGATGTTGTAGCCACCGGTATCAAACAACAAGCCCTTGCCAATCACGGCCACCTTCTTTACGGAATCACCACCAGCGGGTGGTTTATACGTTAAATGAATGAATTGGGGTTCTGTTTCCGAACCTCGCGCCACACCCAAAAAGGCCCCCATGCCTCGTTTTTCGCATTCGTCCTTGCCCAAGATTTCGCATGAAATGCATCCATCGTCACTGTCCTGCGCAAGTCGGCGAGCTGTTTCGGCCAGGGACAAGGAATTGAGCACATTGTGGGGTGCATTGACAATATCTTTGGCAAGAAGAATGCCCGTGGCCAACTGACGACCCTCTTGTACGGCGGCGGTTTCGTCCAACGACGCCTCGGTCCAAATCGCCAAAGATTTCATGTCTTCTGCCACCTTTTTGTCCTTGCTCTTGTATCGATTGTCCGAATACAAGTTTTGATAAAAGGCGGTGGTAAAGTCGACCAGCATTTGAGAAGTTGCTTCGGATGGGTACTCGGATGTAAAGGATTCGGGAAGCACAAAGGCACAGGTTTCCACCTTCTTTTGACTTTGACATTGCGAAGCCACAGCCTTGCCGATTGCAGCGCCAACTCCTTGCAGTTTCTTCTTGGGATTCTCGTCCTCCTTGTCATCGTCGTCTTTTTTGGTGGGCGTCGATCCAAGCCCCACAAAGACAACTCGTTTGGATGTGCCGTCCTTGGTCATGATCCGAGCCACAGGAGTCGTGGCACCGGCCTTGGCACCATTTTTAAAGGCCTTGTTATTTTCCTCCATCAAACCCGACAAGACTCCATTGCCACCCAGAGCCTCTTCCAATCCTTTGGCCAAACCAACAAGTTCCACAGCGGGCAGTTCCTCTTCCTCCTCCGTTTCGTCCTTTTCTTCTTCCTCCTCCTTGGCGGCCGGTGCCAGGACACCCACCAAAATCAAGTCCGCTTCCATCACGGCATCCCCGGAATCGGTTTGCGCAATACTCGTTTCAATGTCCTTGAGAGAATTCCATTCCATTGTCAAACAGGGGCCATCAAAGCCCCATGTGTTAAAGGTTTGGTCTTTCATGCTGTCGCTGCTGGAGGAGGAAAACAAGCGGGTCCAAAAGGAGGGAGTGGATCGTAGTCCTCGTGAGGAGGGTGTCGCAGCGAGGCCTCCAAAGGCGGACGAAAAGGGTGGTACGATGAGACTGCCGCCCAGAAAGGGAAGAACCAGAGAGGTGCTATGAAATCGCATGGTCGGGCAATGGCTTGCGCTCCAACGGATACTCCGACGCCTGGAACACGACAAGCAAGAAGTAGTCGACAATGGTCGTCGGGGAGGATGAGAATGGGTCCCGAAGACAGTCCACAACAACGTAGGAGAGTTACTCTTCTTTGATGGACGACAACCACGAGAACTCCACATGAATGAACGAGAGGAGGAGCCGAGAGCGAGATCGAAACCACAAAGATTGACGGTGGTGCGGATGCTGCTTCCCCAAAACGTCAGATGCGCGATCTTTGGGTTGGAGATCTTTGTTGAATTCACTGACCACACTGACACCCCACATAACACGTACCCAAGTGTCCGTCAGCAAATCACGAGGTGGCATGATTCAGGATCCGAATGTCACATTCACATTGTGGATGGCTTTGTCGTCGTCTGTAGGTATATTTCGTTAATACAACCATGAGAGTCTTGTCCCTTGTGCCGCTGTTGGCGACCCTCACGGAAGGTTTCTCGGTCGTCGGACCATCCACATCACGACGAGGTGCATCTGTAGAATTGCATGCTTCCCGTCGTGACATTCTTCAAAGTCTCGTGGTCGGTGGTGCTGCTGTAGTGGTGGGATCACCGGCTACGGCACAAGCCGCCACCGAGATTGATTATTCCCGAATTCAAGATTTGTTGGGAAGTTCCGATTCGGCCATGGGTAGCAGCTCGTCGTCCTATGCACCCCAACCAGGCAAACGACCCACCTACTTGACGGAACCGACCGACGACTTTAAACAAAGCGAAGCCAAGGCGACCGAATTCAAACGGCAGAATTTGATTCAAAAACAAGAGTTTCAAGGCATGATTGATCGATTTGAATCGGCACCAAATGACGAAGCGGCCTTGGCCGACAGTTTGGATGAGATGCGACGCTTTATTCGACGAGCGTCCGGGTTGCCGCAGGGCATTACCAAACAAGAACTCATCACCACGATTCGACGACGCAAGGCCAAAAAGTATTGGCCCACCAATGTCGAAATTGCCTACCAAGATTTGTTGTACGAAATCCAATACCAACAATCGCCCAATACACAAAAGAATGACGAAAATCCCTTGTAAAACACACCCCCGTAGCAACACTGAACCAACCAACCAACAACTTGACATGGCAAAAACAAGAGAAAAAAGAAGCATTTTCAACCAACTGGACACGAATGAACTATCATTCCAACATGTTGGTCAAGAAATACGTGTCATGGATGCACACACACCACGAAAACCAGAGCAAGAAGAAGGACCAGCACGACTTGTGTACGAACGACACTTGTATGGACACCATCCCACGCACATGCACAATACGCCGTGAGGGTGTAGTTCTCGGATAAACTAGAACCATAGGTCGTACATACAATAGAGCCAAATTATTACGTGTTTTATATATATACATCGGTTGTCCGATCCAGTCGGTTTCGAATCGTCGAGAGACACCATTTCTAGATAGTACAACAAGGGTTACTTTCTTACGACGACGACAAGGTTTCGTCTGTTTCTGTCTCGATGCTCGCATCCGAACGGCATGTGACAAGAAACCATTGGGGACCATCCGTGGCCAACGTGGGTCCCAAATAGGCATGTTGCAAGGCATGACCGGGTTGACATTCCTCCAGAGTCGGTACAAATTGGACAAATTGATGCAACAAGTACCGAGTCGCCCACAATGCAGCAGTGCCGGCGGGACACGAACGTTTGCCCACACCAAAGGATGCAATGGTATAGTCCTGGACGTTGCTGCTCTTGTCATTGTTTTTATTTTTGTTGTTGTTGTCGTCCATGGGTTGGTTCACGTCGTCATTCTCCTGCGGCTGCTCTTGAGTGTCTGTCATGGACGGCTGATGCATTAGGATATTTTCCCATGGATTCCAATCACGATAGTCTCGTACCCCATTGGCTGTGGGGACATCGAGTTTGGCCGAAATGGCGTCGTCGCCCTCCCAGGCGCGAGGCAAGGTCCAAACAGGTGGAAAGACCCGCAAGGTCTCGACCAAGGCACTTCCCATACAAGACAGGGACGACAAGGCTTGATTGACGGGTTCCCCATGTGTCGCCATTTGCTTCAATCGACCCAATTGTTCCAAATCATGGTCCAACAACGGCGAGCCTGTCGGTCCGTTGGTCACTGCAGTCTCTGATTGAACTTCTTCTTGGCACTGTTCCCATAGACTCCCTTGGTTCATCATAATGGGGTTGTTTCTTTCAATATCCTCGCGTTCCTGGACAAGATTCCACAGAGTCCAAAAGAGGAGGCAATTGGTGGCATCGGACGCGGCAATCATGGCATGAAGAATGTTTTGCACCACCTCCCCTCGCGAGGCAAAGTCGGATTCAAAAAAGGCTTGAAACAAGCCACCATTGTTCGCATGCTCGTCTGTATTCCACCGTGTTTGCTGCGCCTCCATGGTCGCAATCAAGTCTGTTTTGGCCCGCGCCAAATCCGCCGAGTGTGGTTGGATCCGTTGTCGAAGCATGCCCCAATACGTCAAAAACTGCTCAAACAAGACTGGGTCTTCTTTTCCATTGAACAATTGTATAGCCCATTCCCCAACTGCCTCCATGACCATATCCTTGAGATCGACCTTGAAACTGACATTGGGTGGCTCGTTGGAGGTGATTCGACGTCGACGACGAATCCAACCCAATCCCCGTTGTGTGCGATCCTTTTCCTTGGCCATGGTGGAGGAGGCATAGGCCTGGAAATCACAAAAGACTCGAACAGAAGCGGCAGCACGCAAGGATTCTTCCTTGACGTTCCGCAAGGGTCCCTTGTGGGGATCACGCATGATACGACGCTGACGAATCCATTCGTCCCCCACAGCTTGGGTTAGGGCTTGTGCAGGTGGCGTTGGTGCTTGGAATTTGTCCATGCCCAAAGTCTTTTCGGCGTGTTGAAAATCATGAACGTTGCAGTACACTCGAACCTTGAGATGCCCCGGTCGTTTTGGATCAACACGTAAATGTACTGCTCCGTCGTTATTCTTGTCTTTGGTGACTACCAAACACTCTGGTTCTTTTTTCTCTGTATCTTTCGTTGTGCCGTTGTGATTTTTCTCCATGAGCGGACCTTCCTTGTCAATCTCGCTCCAGCATGGCGGCTCAGACGATCCGTGATGCAGCGCCTTGTCTCGAAGTGACCACAAGTCACCACCCTGACTTGCCAATAGCTCGGCCCATGCAATTGTCTTGGGATGATGACCAATGACATCGTTGTAGTGCTGCTGCTGCTGCTTCGAAGATGTTCTTTTGTTACCAACAAAATGCGCAAAGGGGCATGTCATGAAAAGTGTCATCCTGATACGGTGTTAAGGGTCGAGAAAAATGCAGTGAAGTCTTGGGCTGTAAAGTATTTGCTCGTCAACGCTTCCAAGTGGTTCGCTTTTTGTTTTCCTTGAACAGATTTTTGTGGCAATCCCCTTGTTTCGCTCATGGTTCATGGTTCTTCTTGGACGATGTTTGGGTATCTTTCTGTGGGCGGCTTCCCCCGCTTTACTTCCGTATCCTGGGGGAAGCGCCATTACCACACTCTATCGGTTTTGGCCATTTACATTTCACATTAGGATTAAACATAGTTACATACTATGCGATCAGGAGTATTGATCTTGTGGAGCGCGAGGCGGTATGTCCATGCAATGCTCGACACAAAATACTTCAAGACAAAAGCAACCCGGTTTTTGGTCGAGACTTCGTGGTGGTAGACAGTGTTAATTGCACCCAAAGACGACCGGCCAAAAGGCTCCTCAACTATTATGAATCCTCCATTTGTGTTCTAGCTTTTGGGTGGGATCAATGACATACGAGCCTGATGGTCATTTTCCTCTCGTTTAGCCGATCAGATTGTAAGGTTCCCATTTCATGGAAAAACCAAGTAGTTTCCTCTTTTTATGGTAGAGGCAGGTTCATAGTTGAAGTCCTTATCATCTAATCAAGTGATATTTTCGGAGGTAAGAATTGAATACCCGATATATACTTCTATACTACTTGGATTTACCGAAAGTCTCTCAGCGTTACACTCTCTCTCCATGCTCGAAGTAAGGCCTGAGCTTGGCGAGTTGTCGATGTGCTGGCCTATCTACTCTAGCTAGAGGGGCACATCCTGGTGAAAGCACCAGTTAGCAGTATGACGCCAGCGAAGGAGACTTTTGATGATGATGAACTACAGGACATGACCATATTGTCAATTCATGTCCAAGTACTTGGACCTTCCTTTTTCCTTTCCCTCAATATTGGGTTGGTCGTAGAGGGTAGACGCCCTAGAAGACCCACTACACGGCATTCAAAAAGCGGATAATTGGAAAACAACATCCATGCTATTATTAGAAAAATGCTGCATAGGGAGCTGGTCCTGGTTGGGAATACTGGGTGTTTACTGAAATGTTTTTAGCATAAACATAACATAACCCTCGGTATCAGTGTCCACTGCTTAGCTGTTTTTTGTCTGTGCCACCTTTACAGGTTCCCAAGTGCACACAGACAGCATTTTTCGTTTTTCGTCTGTCTGTCTAACCATTAAAATTCCTCAGGGTTGAAGCAAGGCCAGCGTGCAAGTAACAGTTGACGGTTGGTGGTTGTCCTCGCCGGGTCACCACGATTCAAATTTGGGCATCCATCATCATCTCGACACCTGTCACAAAAACCCAAAACCGAGCCAAATGCTTGACCATGACGGGAGTGAGGTGAGAACAATGGATGGATCATGCTGGACTGAACCGTTTCTCTCTATTGCTGCTTATTACTTATCTTGTTGTCTCTTTTCCCTTTTTCTCACGCATCACTGCTTCAGCTGTCTTTCCTATTGTTCTTGCATGATCCTTTACTTTTGTCTCATTTCGTACGAGTAGATGACAAGCCGCCAGATGTCAACTGGAATATCTTTTCCTTGTCGTAATCGTTTGTTGTTTGATTGTTTTTTGGCTACTGTCATATGCTCTATAGGATAGATTATTCTCTCTCGTCTCTCATCATATTGTCATTCTCAATCATTTCTCAACGCTGTTGTTTTTGCATCAAATAGATGGGAAGCCATCTTGCCACACCCTACTGACCAATTATCATATCCTACCTAGGTAGTTGACACAGAGTGCTCAAAGTGAGCGGTACAAGCTTGTGAGAGCTGTTCTGTTGTGTTTTCATAGCAAAACTGAGGGCCATCGTCGTGCTCACAGCAAAGAACAAAGCTGCAACGAATTCACGAATTCACAAGGCTCAAAAGTCTCATGGATGACAAGCACTGGCGTTCTACTACTAGTAAATAAACAAAAGAATGTCTAGAGTATAGAGTTTTTTTTAATGCAATCAAAGTTATGGCGCTCAGCAAAAACCAGTCATTTCTGTTCGACAAGAATGAACAATGGCAAGTAATGAGCTGCCCAGCGACTAAACAGATGAGTAGCGTCTCCCACGAGCAGAGCAAACAAAAGTGGCAAGTGGCGGTGAGCATGAGAAATGTCATTGACAACATGGCAATTGGCAATGGATCAAGCTCACCTGGAAAGCCAGTAACATTCGTAAGTAGTAAGTACGATGTGCTTTGGCAAAAGAAAAGAGAATGTGAGCTTGCCCCAAATTGTGCAACAACCAACCGTCATCCACCCAGGGGACGCTTGTTGGGCTTGCGTCCGTTTCAAACGTCGAAAAATTCAGCTGGGCATGCGTGCCAATTTGCAATTTGATAATTTCTATTTGCATCAAAAGCGAAAAATGCTGTCTGTGTCCACTCGGGAACCTGTGAAGGTGGCGCAGACAAAAAACAGCTAAGCAGTGGACACTGATACCGAGGGAACACAAAGTTTTTGCCTCGTTATGTTATGTTTATGTTTATGACTACTTATGCCACTGAAACTCTTTGAAACATAAAACATAACCTATCGTAACATAAAACATAACCTACTCGTATCGTAATGCTGTAACACAAAAATTCTCCGAAGTTTCCCCCCACCTCAATCCGACGCATCTCTATGCTTTTGCCTTGCTTTTTTGTTCTTCGGTCTTTGGCATCAAAAAAGAGGTGCGAGTGCGATGGACTAAGGTACCATCATCACGCTTGATGATTCTTCTTCCTTCTTCCTTCTTCCTCATCAAGCATTGAGCGGAAGTTCAGTGACATACCCAGTACCCAGTGTACCAGTGTATCATCTAGGCAAAGTTCCAACAAGAGTCCCATGAATCTGGTGGGGAGCTCGTGTCCATTTTCATACGCTGCCCGGTGTTGGGCATGCGTTGAGAATTTTTCAGATGTGTTTTGTGTTATGTTTGAACACAACGGTTATGAGACATGAATTCATGCCTCATAACCAAGCAACGAATCATAAACTCAAACATAACCAATAGGTTATGAGCGGGTTATGAGCCCTACAAAAATTTGCGTTGTGTTTATGTTTTATGTTATGTTTATGATAAAAACATTTCAGTAAACACCCACTACTAGGATATCAGTGGACTCGTAGTACAATTTGTCCAGGGACACCTATGAAAAATGTTACCATTGGTCCGTTGCACGTGTAGTCCAATAAGTAATAAGAACTCTACTTCAAATGATCGCTAAATACAAAGCGGGCCATGAAAGGTAGAAAATTACTTATTCATGGCTCGTGATAGTAATTGTAGTCTTAACGGTTGAATGGACATATTAACGGCTAGACAATAATAAAGACTGTTGAAATTCGTTTTCGCACATTTTACTTAGGATGTTTCGAGTCATGTTTCCAGTTGTTTCCGTTGTTTCCGTTGTTTCCAGTCGTGTTTCCAGTTGTTTCCGTTGTTTCCAGTTGTTTCCAGTTGTTTCCAGTCGTGTGCCCGTTGTTTCCACGTTGTTTCCGATGTTTCCAGTCGTGTGCCCGTTGTTTCCACGTTGTTTCCGATGTTTCCAGTCGTGTGCCCGTTGTTTCCACGTTGTTTCCATTGTTTCCAATCGCCGTTCGCTTTTCCTTCGCCTCCACGATGTCATGTCGCCCAGATTTGCGATCATTGCTAACACCGCCATCGCTTGCACCTCCATCGCTTGCACCTCCATCGCTTGCAACTCCATCGCTTGCAACTCCATCGCTCGCACCAACATCGCCATCTGGTGAGAACTGTTTGCTGTCCCCTGGATGAATCGTTGTGCTCACAAATGGTAAGTTGTTTGTTTGATTGCTGCTTCGTATCTTGTGCTTGTTCGTCATTCTCACAATGCTTCTTTGTATTTTTATAGCAATAATCAAACATACTGTCGTGCTGACCCTACCGACCCCCAAAACAACAACAACAACATCAAAATGCCAGCGCCAGCAGAACAACCACCGACCAAGGGAGCAGCAATCAAGTTCGTGGGAGGCACCTATCAGGGCCTCTATGGATGGCTAAATCGAGACAGGCAGTGCAGCACATGCTTTGTCTACGTGATTGTAGCCTTAAAGGCTGGAAAAGAGAAGTGCACAAAGGTCAAGCACGAAAACTACGTGCTGAGGACCGCAATTCGCAACCCAACAAACTACGAAGAGGCTGCAGTTCAGCAGCATGCTGACATTGATGCCATGCTGCGGCGTTTGGCAAAGTCCCTCGCAGAGTGTGAAGAAATTCTGCCAGAGGGTGACAGTGGCAAACGAATTTCCAACATCTTTCTCGAATACCTACAACAGGCAGTTGCGACTCAGGCATCCAAGCCAGTCGAAAAACAGCGCTGGCGTCGAGTTCGCTTTCGTCGCAACAACAACAACTAGTAGTCGACAGTAATCTATAGAGAATGATGTGTTATATGAGAAACACTCTGTATTGGTTTGTTTTTGTACTACTAATTAGGTTTAAACTACTCGTCATGTATCACTAAGGAACTACTCGTCATGTATGGAAATCTCTTCATGCATCAGGAATTTGTTGTTGTTGTTGTAAAAGTTAGTAATCTCTGTCATCAGCAAACATGTCCTTGGCGTCGTCTTCACGCTTCTTCTGCTGACCAATCTTAATACCTCCACGAACTGCAATGCGCCAGTACACAGTCATGCCCAAAAATTTCTGGCCGAACTTGTTGTCGGCATCATCTTTCTTAAGCGTAAGCGGGTTGTTCATGATCGGAACAACCCCTTCCTCTCGCGAAAAGATCTGGTTGTCAAGCTCGATAGTCGGACCGAATGCTAGGATGTAATAGCCCCAAAACCTCTTCTGAGCATCTTCTTCGTCAATCGCGACACTGGTTGCCAAATGGGCTTTCATGGTCGCGGGGCAGTCGATCTTATTCTTCCCGCTGTGGTAGCGTTGGGTGTTGCGCAACCAAAAATCTTGAGCTGGTTCCTTAATCAAAATTATGCGATCCTTCCACTCAGGACCCAATCCGAACTGCTCAGGATCCGGGATCGTTGCCTCCCATAAGTAGAAATCAGGACCGGCGACGGCCCGACGGACATGGAATCCATTCCGCGAGAAGATATCATCTTGAGTGATTCCTTCCACAAACTGGATGTTGAAATCGCGGTTGCGTTCAGGCAGACCACTCACAATCACAACCCACGGACGCTTCACCGTACCATCCTGTTCTGCCAAGAGCGAAAGGGGGTAGCCAAAGGCGGGGAGATTCTGGACACGATGAGGAGGATGGAATGCACGAGCCATACGAGGCATGGGAACCATGGGAGAAACTCGGCCGAAGACGTGTTGCCCATGAACGGGCGGATCATGGGCAACCTGAGGAGGGCTCGCAAACATTGCAGCCGCAGCCGCAGCCGCAGGAGGTAAGTCACCACGAGTGTGTCCACCATCTCCTCGTCCATATCTCACGCCGCGACTTGGAGTCTTCTTCTTTTCAGTGTGCGAAGGGGTGCCATAGTAGGGGATAGCAGCTGGTGGCTTTCGGTCGTCATCGTCGTCGTCGTCGCCATTGTGAAAAGACGCCGCATCTTGGTCTTCATTGTAAGGGTCACCATGGATTGGGGGGAAGGTCGAGTCATCATCGGCCTGAGAGCCGTCGTTGGATCCGCTTCTGTTGCGCGTCTTCACCATTTTCCTCTGTTGGTAATCTTGGAGCTCTTTTCTTCTCTTGCGGCTGAGTTGGATATCGAGGCGCTCAAGGTACCTCACGTAGCAATCAACTGTTTTCCGCTTGAGCTTCGACCAGCGCAATTGCACTTTCCTGCGTAGCTTCGTTCCTTCGAAGCCGTAGTCCGCAAGGTTGTTGTTACACAAACCCAAGAGATCAAAGGATGATCTCGGCTGGTCGGATTCCTCGAAGTCGGTGATAAGGCACTTGGTTGTTTCCAAATCCAACGAGAGGGGCTCTTTTGTTTCGACTTGTGGAGCTTCCTCTTCTGCCATTTTTGTGACCACCAACAATCAACCAGTTTTCCCGTGACCACCGTCGTCCTGTCAAAACAAAGCGCCAACAAATCAGGCGCCAACCAGTCAGGCGCCAGACTGAATGGCCAAAGCTTCGTGACCATTCAGTTGATAAATAAACAAGTTTGATTGTTGTTTTGTTGTTATCGTCTCTATGATTACATAGGTTGATTGCGTGGGAACTCGTGATCGCATTGTGTGAATACATAGGATGATTGCGTGGGAACTCGGGATCCCAATTGTATGTGGCAAGTTTGATGAATTCGCCATTGTGGATTGATTTCCCGAGTAGGTAGAATTTTCCTAATTCTTCGTTCTCTAAAAGATCTCAAATCTCAAACCACGCTCACATTTTGGCCATGCCAGATTTGATTCTTCCCGATCAAGTGCTCAACCTTGGGTTGATTCTTCTTAGTATTGACAATGACAAGAAATTGACTAAGGAACGACGGCTGATTAAATTTAAGAAGCACTATGGAGCACATCCTCTGACTTTAGCCACTCAGTGGTACGCCCTGTGTACAACGGACATTGAAGAGGCTAAGTTGACTGAAAAGGAAAAACGACGTGGCTTGAAAATGTTTCTAGTTTCTCACTACTTTCTATGGAACTACCCGCGTAATAGTGATCAACTAGCAGATAGGTTCCGTATGTGTACCGACTATGCTCGGGGCAAGCACTTATGGGACTGGATTCAAAAGATTGCTGGACTAGAGAAGCTGGTCATTGATTGGCCGAAAGCACTTGACCGTTCGGACACGGAAGTGAACGTTGTGTCGATCGATGGTGTCGACAAGAAGACTTGGGAACGTCCACACAAGACTGAGCGCTTGCCCCACGACCGAAAGAATTATACGCAGAAGCATGCCCACGGGGGCATCAAGTACCAAGTGACCCTTTGTGCGCACCGCCAGCAATGCGTCCACATTTTTGGTCCGGTGCGCGGCGGAATGGGCGACAAAGAGATGCTGGAGCGCTCGGGCATCCTGAATCGACTCGTTCCCGGTAAACTGGCCAATTGTGATCGCGGGTATATCAAAGAGCAGTTCGCGCACAAGATAGCATGGCCAAACCCACAACAAGACTCGAAGCTTGTAAATAACTTGAAGAGTCGGATTCGCCTGCGACATGAAACGTTCAACGGAACGATGGCCTTCTACGCAACTATGAGCCAGACATGGCGTCATACGGACAAGCAGCACGGACTTGCTTTTCGTGCGATTGCTGTCACCATCCAATACGCTTTGAACGATGGAACAGCCATACTCTTTGAACCGTAGACATAACATGGATAACTAAATAGGATGAGATTCATTTAGATACTACTACTAGGCTTTTTCTCGTTGTCTCCTCTCTTTTTCTTTTTACGTTGCTCGCTTTGTCGTTGCTTTGCCATTTCACGCTCTTTTTCTTCACGTTTCTTCTCGAGGTAGTTCATATACCTCTGGCGGCTTTCTTCTTGGTAGATGTGATGCTTGAAGGGTTTGGCCTTAAAGCATCTGTACTCCGGTCGGGTTGACTGAAGCTCTCGAGGCTTCATCTCATTGTGTAGCCCTTTCGCCACATCCATCCGTAGGAGTTCTCGGGCCGGGTGAACATCATACACCAACTCCCCACGTTGGTTTTTCTCTTTCCGTGGATGCACCCTCCTGTCCTTGTCATACGCAGCAGCATCCCGATCAGCCATCCACCGCTCCTTGTTTGATTGCTTGATGTGATCAGCCAGTCGTTCTTTGAACTGACTGAAAACGACGTCAGCAAATTGAACTGGCTTTGTTTTCTTGTAGAAATCAAACACCTACTCTGCCTTCGCATCCTTGTTCTTGAAGAGGGCACCACCAGGCTCTAGGTCTCGCAAGATGATGGCCTTTGCCTCACTGGTCCGCCAATCAATCCATCCCTTCCTCGTTGATTTCGCCATTGTTGTTGATTGTTTTGTGTTCGAGGTTGAATGCTCGTCAACGTCCAAGGATCATTCCATCAAAGCCCCCATACCGTGAGGATCCGAGTGCTTTTCAGCCAGAAAGTTCAGGATCTTTCTTTAGATCTTTCTTCGTGTTTCCAATGTTTCCAGTCGTGTATCCGTTGTTTCCAAGATGTTCCCAAAGTTTCCAGTCGTGTATCCGTTGTTTCCAAGATTTTCCCAAAGTTTCCAGTCGTGTGTCCGATGTTTCCACGTTGTTTCCATTTGATTCCACTTGTTTCCATTGTTTCCAGTCGTGTTTCCAATTGTTTCCGATGTTTCCAGTCACGCTTCCAGTTTTGGCGATATGTTTCCACTCGTGTTTCTAGCAAAGTCATTAAATATATTGTTTACCCCTGTGTCGTAGTGGACTCAAATTCATGTCCTTGTTTCTGATGTTAGGCACCGACTAGATGTCCGCTTTTTGATGGTCTGCCTGTCATCAGCAATAGGGTCTGTCCATCCCACACCATATTTCCTCACTCCCGAAAAAAAAAACAGAGTGAAATTTTGATAACCCCAGACGGCCATGCGTTCACCAACTGCCAAAAATTGTTTCTCAGCCACTCCCATTCGTATTGCCACCCATTGCAACAGACACCATGGCACTGCATCATTTAGGGAAGCCTACTGGCCCAAATTTTTGCTGGACAAGAACCAATTTTTGTGGCTTGCAACAGCACAAGAGTCACACACTGCTGAATTCCCTTGGATCAGAAGAGGTGAATTGGTTGGTGTCTTGCTTTTTTGTGGTTGTCAGCTGCCCATTCTGCTGGTGGTGTTGCCTCATTCACCCTTGGAGCAGACCAAAGGTGGAAAAGTCTTTCTTTGTATTGCTTTTTTGGTGTTTTGAATCCATTGGAAGGCATCCTAAAGGCAGAGGTTGAATGGTGTGGTTTTGGGCTGTCCATTCTGCTAGTGGTGTTTCCCCATTCCCCCTTGGAGCAGTCCAAAGGAGGGAAGTCTCGCTTTTTGGTTGTTTTGCTTCTCTTTTATCAAGTCCATTATCTCTCTGGCATCCATTGGAAGGCATCCTGAAGGCAGAGGTTGATTGGTGTCTCGCTTTTTTGTGGTTTTGGGCTGTCCATTCTGCTGGTGGTGTTTCCCCATTCCCCCTTGGAGCAGTCCAAAGAAGGGAAGTCTCGCTTTTTGGGTGTTTTGCTTCTCTTTTATCAAGTCCATTATCTCTCTGGCATCCATTGGAAGACATCCTGAAGACAGAGGTTGATTGGTGTCTCGCTTTTTTGTGGTTTTGGGCTGTCCATTCTGCTGGTGGTGTTTCCCCATTCCCCCTTGGAGCAGTCCAAAGGAGGGAAGTCTCGCTTTTTGGTTGTTTTGCTTCTCTTTTATCAAGTCCATTATCTCTCTGGCATCCATTGGAAGACATCCTGAAGGCTGAGGTTGATTGGTGTCTCGCTTTTTTGTGGTTTTGGGCTGTCCATTCTGCTGGTGGTGTTTCCCCATTCCCCCTTGGAGCAGTCCAAAGGAGGGAAGTCTCGCTTTTTGGTTGTTTTGCTTCTCTTCTACCAAGTCCATTATCTCTCTGGCATCCATTGGAAGACATCCTGAAGGCTGAGGTTGATTGGTGTCTCGCTTTTTTGTGGTTTTGGGCTGTCCATTCTGCTGGTGGTGTTTCCCCATTCCCCCTTGGAGCAGTCCAAAGGAGGGAAGTCTCGCTTTTTGGTTGTTTTGCTTCTCTTTTATCAAGTCCATTATCTCTCTGGCATCCATTGGAAGACATCCTGAAGGCAGAGGTTGATTGGTGTCTCGCTTTTTTGTGGTTTTGGGCTGTCCATTCTGCTGGTGGTGTTTCCCCATTCCCCCTTGGAGCAGTCCAAAGGAGGAAAGTCTCGCTTTTTGGTTGTTTTGCTTCTCTTCTACCAAGTCCATTAACTCTCTAGCATCCATTGGAAGACATCCTGAAGGCAGAGGTTGATTGGTGTCTCGCTTTTTTGTGGTTTTGGGCTGTCCATTCTGCTGGTGGTGTTTCCCCATTCCCCCTTGGAGCAGTCCAAAGGAGGGAAGTCTCGCTTTTTGGTTGTTTTGCTTCTCTTCTACCAAGTCCATTATCTCTCTGGCATCCATTGGAAGACATCCTGAAGGCAGAGGTTGATTGGTGTCTCGCTTTTTTGTGGTTTTGGGCTGTCCATTCTGCTGGTGGTGTTTCCCCATTCCCCCTTGGAGCAGTCCAAAGGAGACTGCTTTTTGGGTATTTTGAATCCACAGGAGGGTTCCCTGAAGAGAAAGGTTGATTGGTGTCTCGCTCTTTGGTGTTTTTGGGCCGTTCATTCTGCTGGTTGTTGTCACAATGGCAACCAGAGATGGTACTAATATGTTGCGCTCAAGTCAGGTGTCAGGATTGCTTCGATACATTGCTGATATGCTGGACAGTGATAATGCATTGCCATCATCGACCAATCAATATCAAGCTGTGCTCCCTTCCTCTCACCCACTGCCCAAAAAGATAAAGACTGGACACGACTGTGCCGGATTGAACGCAACTATTGATATGCATAATCCATTCCTGATCAAGGTCCCTAAAGAGTCATGGAAGGGGATAGGACGGACAGTGCAAAAAGAGTTGATGAGCCATGGCCCCTTTCACAAGCCACGGCTCATTCACATGTCTGGACTCTTTGCAGTCTATCAGTCAACACATCGATCAATGTTATCCGTAATACAGACACTTGCTGTGCCCCATGGTCAATATGTGACCTCTGCACCAGGTTGTCGAATGCCAGACGTTGGACTTCCCGTCACGACAGTGGTCCCATCCGACAGTCCGTTTCCTAAGACCATTGAAACGTTCAAGTTTGTCAAATCAAGAAGTGTGACAAGTACAGAGTTTCCCTGGGATGAGATCAAGAATATGTTGCTTTGTGCGTCGGACAAGGCAAAACAAACCATGCGTGTGAGCACCAGTCTGCGACAACGAGTTTGGAAAGATGCTGGTTATTGTGGGGGGAGGTCTTACACCAGGGATCCAAACAATTACTGCCTCAGCCGTCCAGCTTTACTTGATGGCACAAAGGACCCATTGATGATCAATGTCATGATTCTTTTCTCAAGACTCTTGTTGGAATGCTGTCCTGATATTTGGATAGAGAGATCACATCATCGTCTTGAAGAATATTCCAAGAAGATTCATGAGGAGAACATTATTGAGTATTGCCGGGTAGCACTGACACAGCATTCTGCTATTGGTGGTTGTGATGGTGTTGGTGAAGATAATTTGGGACACTGCCACTTTCATGATGACGATCTCAACGACACACAGCTATGTCGAGTTGCAATTCTGTCGAAGCTTGTCCACGACACCGATGGTAACCAGTTCCGCATATCTATCATTGGTGCTACCCGAAAAGCCATTGGAGATTCAGAAAAGAGAGAGACTTGTGGAATTGGTCCCGCAGTGAAATTTGTCTACAACCAATACACAGACACTCAACCGGAGCAACGGTTCATTGATTCTTTGGATTGAGTAAAGGAGAGGCTAGTACAAATCAACTTTTTGATTCTATATCAAAATTTGTCGAAGAAAAATCAGGTCGTCTATGCACAAGACGGCACGCTGAAAACATCGTATGCAAAGCTTACAGAAGTGGTCGAACAGAGGAACAGTTGCATAATCGATTCCATGATTTGATATGGGAGTCACAAGCACTGTATGAAGTTACAAAGAATGGAATCAAAACGTGGGGAAGAGACGGCAAGAAGACAACCATCAATGGCTCAATGATTAAGCTCTGGCCATATGATGGAGACTATGTATCGGGAGATTGTATCTATGAAAAACAAAAAACTATGTTGTCGAAGGGGCCAGATAATGCCACCATCGATCCCAAGTTGGGTGTGTGTCAGAAATGAATAAGTTAGTATGGAATATTTTATATCTGGTTGGGATGGTGACGATTTCTTTTATACGTGTGCTGATGACTCTGACGAGATTTGTCGAATGGCATGTTGGAAGAAACAAACCGATCAGATTGATCAGAATCATTTGATGATTCATTACTGCCGATCCATGTTGATAGACGCCCATTTGCTGTTGACTGATTTGGGCTTTTGTCAAGTAATCTTTGACAACGTGACTGTCGAGCTTCTATTAAAACAGAGAAAAGTTCATTCCGTGAGTTGGCCGTATTGAGAAGTGGGAGCATATCCTTCAATGCTGTGATGATTTGTGAATGGGTGATTTCTTGGTTGAAAGGGACGGCGAATTTGTGCGACTCATTGTTGGTCAAGTGTCCGTTTGTTTCGTTTTCCGAAGCCTCGCTTACTGATTCTTGTGTATACATGGCTACTCCATCCTTATTCTGGTGGCCAATTTCATGGCATTCCTCGTGGTTTCCGTCATCTAAATCCATTTCCATAGAAGTTTGACTTGAAGTTGAGTGTTTTGCCATACGTCTAAATGGTTCAGGATATTCATCAGGACTGCAGTTCCAACACAACGGGACTGGACTGTTTATCACAACGTATATGTCTTGGATGCTATATTGGGAGCCAGACCAAATGTACGGGTATGTCAAATCTGCAGTCGAAATATCTGTTTTCAGATAAATTCCATTGTGCTCAACCTTGGCTGCAGTGCAGAATGAATCAGTTACATCTTGACAATTCGGGTGGAACGCGTAGTATGCATATGCCGTTTGCCATCTCACAGCAATATCCGATAGATTGTACTCTTCTTCGATGGCAAAAAGATGTCGACAAGGGATGCCATTCCAATGTTTATAGCCGCAATTGCATGAAAGGACTCCACGGTGGTCTAATGATATACACCACGCTGTCTTGAAGTGTGGTGGAACGAGCTGACAGATACTGTCATTACCACGAAATTCAGAACTTGGAACAACAGAGTTTCGCAAAACATACCATGTTGTTTCATTATGACGCAGAACAGTATAGTGGGAGCGTTCTGAGTATTGACGGATTAACATGTGTCGCGCCATGTTTGTTAGCTTTTTCATGGTGTCCAAATCATGAGTTGAATCTTCCTTGATAAAAAGTGGTACCTCGACAAGCTGTCGTATTTGATTACTCTGTCGATCTCTTGAAGACATTCTAGACTGATTCAACGTGGTTTTTGCTGAAACATGCATTGACATAGAAGGTTTTGTGGAAAGGTCTGACCGTTTGCAGGACTGGTTCATTGCTTCACCGGAATTGTTAACATACTCATCAAAACATCGAAGAAATCGTTTCTTCCAGAAAACAAAATGTTTTTCATGCGGAAGAATTTTTTCTTGTAACCACTGTTCAATGGAAGCCAATCCAGAATCTGTGATGGATGAATTCAGTGAACCTGACTGAAGGTGTTGGAGAAGAAGAGATTTGGATAATTGGAACTGTTCATCTGAGACACACGATGACCCGTCACCCCATGTATAGATCCATGACTTGATCTGTTTAAGAACCACGTTACCAGTTCCGTTCCGGCATACATGGTTGGAAATGGCTCGTTCAAAAGTCTTCTGAACAATGTGGTACATACATCTTCCTCTGACGGCATTTGTCAAGTATTGAAGACATGATTCTTCCACTGCTTCAAATTCCTGAGCATCTCCGTCAGTTATCGCTAGCCGAATACGTTTCAAGTTGTCACTACCCAGAATACAAGGCAAGCACTTCAAGAAAACCCATCGATAGAATGCACTTGTTTCGTTAGGCATGAATACTCGGGCTACCACGAATGCTTTCCCACATTGATCACGACCACATATCATCAACAATGGTCTTGCTTCATTGTTGGTTTTATGGGTGGAGTCAATGAATAGAACTTCTGGGAACCGCAGGAATTGAGAGTGTGCTTCTTTGTCTACCCAACCAGCTCCTAGAAGAATCCGGTTGGAAACTGTATCAATATGATAATCCTCCTGGATTGACCTTGCCATTGTGACAGCTTGTCCCAGTGTGTTTTCCTGTACGGCAAGCAGTTCTTGAGATTCCTCAGTGTCTCTGTCATTTCCCCGAAAGGTGTTGACTAGTTGATCGTTATATTCCATTTGTTGCTCAACTTGACTGAGACGGGGACGACCTTTCTGGGAAGGTCTTCCCTTAGGATGGCGATGGAAGTTTGGGTTTCGAACAGAATGGCTTGACAAAAAGCAGTATCGGAGATTTACGTTCTGATCATTTGCATTTGTACGCATCCAATTTACCATAAGGGAAGCGGTCGAGGCTTTATCAGAATGTTGTGTTTGATTTTGATGCAGAAAGTCAGGTAGCATTTGAATGTGTTGAATTGTACTCCTTGAGACCAATTCATGCTGGTTCTCCAGAACAAGATAACGAAGGGCCGTGTTTCCAGTTGAAGCATTTCCTCCAGACACAACAAGCTGTTTGGTGTTTTCGTTCAAATGGCGTGTTTGAAATCAAAGGTCGCCTTGACGTGGTTTTGGATGAAAGGTATGCGTTGCTTTCCCACATCCCTGTTTGAGATAAATATATCCATTGGTTCCTTCTTGAATGCCAAGTCGTAGTGACACTTGGCAAGTATCCGTTGAATTTGTTGGGCGCATTGTGCAGGTACCCCGTATTGCGTATTTCCCATCAGCTCTCGCATTATGTCGATCGCGGTGCAACTGGTAAGATCGAATTCCGAGCAAGATCCCATCTTGGTCATATTGATGGGAGTGAACACCATTTAGACAAACTCCATGCTCCACCAGGATATCGGTGTCTACATCACGAGCATTCTCTTTGTTTTCTCCATCACAATCCCCACTTGTACGACGCAATCCCTTAACCTTGGAAGAATGCTTTTTGCATCGGTAGCATGAAAGGACAAGGGGGTTGTTTCGGGAAATCAAATTTGTGCCATACTTGATCCCTTCAGTCTTTATAGCTATACAGAGCTTTCTTAAACCATCCTTGTTCGGTGGGTATTTGTTTCTGTCAAAGATGACACAAGGTGATCTTTCAACCTGAGAGGACCGCTGTTGTTTATAGATTTCTTTGTTGGTGTAATGGAACAAGTCGATGGGATCTCCATTGGAGTTTTTGATGTCACTAAAATATAGTTCTGCGGTCCAATTGAACTGGCGACTGATAGCATCGTCGATCGTTGTTTGGGCAAGTTGTTGGTCCATGGTGTTACTGTTCTTGGGAAAGGTAACTTTTTCCAGTGGTCAGAAACGACAGTTGGATCAAAAAGATGGACAGGCGCGAATGGGACGGCTGGCTCGGGTTGAAGATCATTTGATCTGAAAAAATACGAGGAAGTGGAAAAAAAGGACAAGTGGAGGATGGGAGGACAGACGGAATGACGGGAAGGGGACAAACCATCAAGAAGCGGACACCTAGTCGGAGGGAATAGAGTGTGTGGTTCGCATCTTCAGAAACATATAATCGCCAATTATTGGAAAAATTCAATGCTTATAAATCCTTATCCCTATAATAGGAAACAGTCATTTTGGCCACTGGGAACAAAATTCGAAGGTGTCCCAGAAAGTAGCAAGTGGGGAAAAGCCCATCCGCTCTCACTGGAAAACTTTGATCCTTCTTTGGGTGCAATCAAAGTTGAACAGGGTAAAACCGAGGTGAGGACAAAGGTGCCAATCCACTCACTTTTCTCTAGTTCGTTGCGGCAAGTCGTCCAGAACGAGTGATCGAGGCAGGATGAGCTCGGCGGCAAGGAATTACAAGATTCCGTTGGAATTGGAAAAAGAAATCAGGGATGAGCAGTCGGAGAGCAGAGCTACCGAATCCTCTCAGACCAACAACAACACGCGTGATGAGATTCAAGAGATTAAAAAGATTATCAAACAAGAGTCCCAGATTGTTCGAACATGGCGATGGGTTGTCATTATTGCCATGACATTGGTTGCAGGGGCTGTCACTGTCGCCACGTACTTTTTCCTTTCTCGCGAAGAACACGACGACTTTGAAAACGCTGTAAGTTACCTGCGAGCATACATTGAGGGTATCCTGTGCTTTAGGATAAACCATCTCATTGTCCTTTTCTGTTTATCCTTCATCACTTGTGCAGTTTGATCAGCTGGCCTTGACCATGATTGAGTCGTCTCGGTTCACTGCTACGACGCTGCACAGCACTTGTGAAGATTTTTCGGACGTTCTCACTTCCGCTGCCTCACAGTCAAAATCGGAATGGCCATTCTTCACGATGCCCAACATGAATGTCCATGGTGCCAACCTTCGGAAACAGCTTGACTCCGTTGGCTTTTGGATTACACCGCGAGTTACCGAAGCCCAAAAGCAAAACTGGACCAGCTACGTGCTCCAAAACAGCGGTTGGTACAACCAGCAGTTCTCTCCTTGGATCTTCTACTATGATGACGAGACGAGTAGTAATGTGTTTGAATATGGACCGGGTCCATACTATCCTGTCTGGCAGATTGACCCTTTGCCAGTGTATTCTTTGGTCAACTACGACATGGGCACAACTGCACTGACAGACGAAATTGAGCCGGTTCGCATCCTCCAAGAAGCCACTGTTGGTCGAGTTCTCGACAACACGGAACTAATTGACGTTTTCCCATCCATCACCAATGTAACAAACCGTGAAGACGAACCACACTCGACGTATATACAGCCAATTTTCGACTCCTTCAACGAAACATCCCGGACGATCGTTGCTTACATATCTGTCTTTCTTCGGTGGGGTCAGTACTTCTCTAATAAGCTACCGGACAACGCTCGAGGTATTCACTTGGTATTGGAAAGTACCTGTAACAAACCGGTCACTTGGAGAATGGAGGGCGGGTCGGCACTTTTTATTGGACAAGGAGACTTGCATGACACCGCCTACGATTCCTATCGTGTTACGTCTCCCTTCAACACGTACAGGAACACGAAGCTTGCTACGGAGGTTGGTGCGTGTCTTTTCACCCTGCATGTCTACCCGTCTTCCGACTTTGAAGAAAATTACCGAAGTAACACGCCCATCATCACTACCATTGTTGTGGGAGCGGTCTTTATCTCTATCATTGCCGCGTTTCTGGCCTATGACAACTTTCAGCGCAAGCGTAACAGTAAAGTCATTTCCAATGCAGCCAAATCAAATGCATTGGTCACTTCGCTCTTTCCCAGCAACGTGCGCGACCGTCTTCTCCAACCTGTTGAAGCCAATGAGAATGCGTCCAAAGCCACCCACACATTTTTGACGCGAAAGGGGCAGCTCCAAAACTTTTTGGACACCAACGCCAAGCCGGACGGTGGTGCGGTGGACACGGCAGACAGACCGATTGCTGATTTGTTTCTGGAGACGACCATCATGTTTGCCGATATTTGCGGGTTTACCGCATGGTCTTCGGTGAGGGAGCCGTCCCAAGTGTTTGCGTTGCTGGAATCGGTGTTTACGGCACTGGACGCGATTGCCCAAAAACGACGCATCTTCAAGGTTGAGACGGTTGGGGATTGTTATGTGGCCGTGGCCGGTCTTCCGGAAGCACGAAAAGACCACGCTCTTGCCATGTCACGCTTTGCCTTTGAAACATTAAGAACTGTTCATGAGGTGACCAAACGTTTGGAACTAACTTTGGGACCCGACACGGGTGACCTGGGAGTCCGTATTGGTTTGCATAGTGGAGTAGGTAAGTATCGACCGAGGTGATGCCCTTTTTTCGTTTCAAGGTACATGAAAATGGAATGCTCTTACCATGTTTCCGTTTCTGTTTTTTGTTTCTTCTTACCGCAGTCACGGGGGGTGTTCTTCGGGGAGAACGTGCTCGGTTTCAACTGTTTGGGGACACAGTGAACACGACGGTAAGATGCTATTTGATCGCAAGCAAACAGCGATCAAGACGTTTGTTCTCACGCCATGTTGTTTGTTTCACAGGCCCGAATTGAGAGTACTGGTCAGACCAACCGAATCCACATGTCAAAAGACACTGCAGATTTGTTGATTCAGGCTGGGAAACCTCATTGGGTGCAGCCCCGCAGTGATCTCGTCTCTGCGAAAGGAAAAGGGACGATGCAGACCTATTGGCTAGAGGATGCATCTAGTTCTGGTGCAGCTCCCACCCAACTTTGTGAATCTACAAAAGACATGTGGGCTAATGCTGAAGTGACTGATAGCAAGACGGATCGTTTGATCGACTGGCAAGTGGATGTATTTTCGCGTCTACTGAAACAGGTTATCGCACGACGTAACGCAAGCAGCAACTTGGAGGACGCAGAGTCACAGAGCACCGCCACGGTCCCATTTCATTGGACATCCGCGCCTGACAAGACATGTCTTGACGAGGTCAAGGAAATTATCATGCTCCCCGAGTTTGACGCTCAAGCAGCCAGAACACAGGAAAATCCCGACGAGATCGTATTGGACCAGAAAGTGATCAAGCAGCTTCGTTCCTACATCACCGCCGTCGCACACATGTACCGAAACAATGATTTCCACAGCTTTGAACATGCGTGCCATGTTACAATGTCGGTGACCAAGTTGCTTTCCCGAATTGTTATGCCATCCGATCTTGAATATGCGAAACCAGAGACGACTAACCCGGACGACAAGAACCAACTCCAGCGTTCCATTGCTTCAACGCTTCACGATCACACATATGGAATTACTTCCGATCCGTTGACGCAGTTCTCGCTTGTTTTTTCAGCGCTTATTCATGATGTCGATCATACTGGTGTACCAAATACAACGCTCGTGAAAGAGAACACAAGTTTGGCAACCCTGTATCGTAACAAGAGTGTGGCTGAGCAGAATTCTGTCGACCTCGCCTGGGACCTTCTTCAGGGGGATGAATATCAAGACCTCTGTCAATGCATTTACTCCAGCAAGTCGGAGTTCGACCGTTTCCGCCAACTTTTAGTGCAGGTAAGCATCCGTTTTGGGTTGCTCTGTTGCTTTCTTATTGGAGCGAGCGCAGCTCTCTCAAATCTTGTTTTGTCATTTGAACTTGACGGCAGGCTGTTTTGGCAACTGATATTGCGGATAAGGAACTAAAAACTTTGCGCAATGCTCGTTGGGACAATGCGTTTGCGGAAGATTGCAAAGAGGAAAGTCCACGTGATACTGTCAACCGAAAGGCTACGATTGTGATAGAGCATTTGATCCAAGCATCAGATGTAGCGCACACAATGCAGCATTGGTACGTTATTGTTTCAGAAATGAACAACCTTTTAAACTCAAGTCTCTCACAGTCGATATCCACAAATACATAGGCATGTCTACCGTAAATGGAATGAGAACTTCTTCCGAGAATGCTACCAAGCGTACAAGGATGGGCGTGCCGACAAGGACCCATCGCTCAATTGGTATGAGGGTGAACTTGGGTTCTTTGACTTTTACATTATTCCTTTGGCGAAAAAACTAAAGAAATGTGGTGTTTTCGGAGTATCCAGTGACGAGTATTTGAATTATGCAGTACAGAACCGTCAAGAATGGGAAGATCGTGGCCGAGAGGTTATTGAGGAAATGATTCATTCCATCCAACAGTCTGAGTCTGCTGGACATGATCAACAGCAGTCAGTGTCAGGATCTCTTCAACCTAGCCCAATTGAAAGGTTTACGGACGAATTATAAAGTATTATGGGATTGGAGAACATCGAAGAGAAAGGGAAGTGCATAGACAAAAAGGTTACTGCTATGATTTAATGATCGACGTCGAAAATCTCTTGCATCTTTCATCACAAACGGGTGCATGGTATATGATGGAAAAACAAAAAAGTGGAGGAGCACATCCGGAGGAATGTGGGGGATTTTGGGGGATTGACTCCTCCCCAACAAATTTCTAAATTTTAAATAGTATTTTTTCGTACACTCTAATCCAGTGACGCAACCAGTATTTCTAAATTCTACAACACCTTTGGGGGGACCGCGGGGATGCTGCCAAAAACATCAAACATTCGAAGTTCCAGAATGACCAGTATGGTACCATTCATACGTTGGAAATGGTGGTGGTCTTTGCGTTTGTGGATACTTTCATGTTTACTGATACCTACCATCATCGGCGCCGTTGCTGAATACAACAACAATGAAGATCCTGAGGAAGACAGGCTGCTCGTGTTAATTGCCAACGCAAAAAGTGATAACATCGTTCGATATAAGGAGAGGGGAATGAATTCGGACAATGATCCTTTTGAACGTATCGTTTCCAATTTAGTAGGACCAGACGAGATTCGTTGGCATAAGGAGCTGCTGTATGTCTCTGTGAAATCCAACATATGGGTCATGCCAATGTCCAAAAGCGAAATGGCTGCCTCTGACATTCGACGACCTCTCAATGCCAGAAAAAAGGGATGGTATCTTTTGAAACCTCGTTTCGACGCCGAAAACAATATCAAAAATTTGGAGAGTGTTCTTGGCTTTGATTTTCATGACAGACACATTTACGTTTCCAGTTTCCACACTGACGAAATTTTGAAGTACGATCAAGAAACTGGAGAATTTTTGGAAGTGTTCGCCTCTGGTGATAGAACAGAGGAAGGGCTGATCAATGGTCCAGGCCGCATAGCCATTCACGAAGACAAGTTATACGTGACCACAACGGGATTAGCGGGTGGTGGTATCCCCGATCAGGGTCTGTTGCACAGCCAAATCATTGTATTTGACATTGAGAGCCGGATGGGGAGCGTGTTTGTTCGACCCGCACCACCTCCTGAAGCAACAAGCCTTGCTGTGAGTATGTACGGAGTAGAGATCTATTGTCACAACAAGCAGGAGGAGGATGGCAACGTCGACACCGACATGAACGATTCCTCTTTGTGTTATTTGTATGCAACGGATTTGGGGGGCTGGCTACACGCGTATCGTTTGGGTGACGCTAGCCTTTTGTATCAAGCTTCTACAACGTACGAGGTCGGAGCGCGAACGGCAGACTTGGCCGTATCTCGTGATGTTGTCTATGTTACCGGCTTTGCCGGTACAGGTGGTGGTGTGGTACATCGGTTTTCGGCCACGGATGGATCGCCTCTCCCATCGGTCTCTCTGTCTGCAGACCCGACCAACATTGGAACCTCATCAGCCGAAGCCTTGATGTTTCCTCCCAGCTTGGACCTTGTTCAACCGACAGGTATCATTGCGTTATGGGTTTCCTCAGGGGAGTCTGATGAAAAAAGTGGAAAAGGGGGCAAGGGGGGCAAGAAAATCGCGTCAAGAAAATCGCGTCGTAAGACAACCAGAAGGATGTTGAAGATGAATACTTTGGTGGTGAAATGGAAGGCGGTGGGAAGAGAGTAAGATAGTGATACTCGGATGTCCTCATTTGTCGATTCAGCTGTAGTCTAGATTCTGTTGTACCTGTGTGTCAGTGCTTTGCTAGCCATCTTTTTGGCAGATGAAGTGCCAATCATAACTATAGCCCAGTTTCTCGGATTTAGATATTAGAAAGAAACATTTGCAGGATCTGGCGTCGGCCATAGTTGCTTCCTCATTTGGATGCTATTGTCTCTATGGTAGCTCGCTCCAAATAAGAGATAGCATAATGATGCGACCGAGCGAAGGACGGGCGAAGCCGAACGTAGTACAAGTCATCTTCAAAGAAAACAGGCTGTCAATGGTGGAGGTCTGCAAGCGCCATAAAATATTGTAAACGATGGTTTCACAATGGTCACCACAGTTTAACATTTTCTTACGCGCTATTGGACTCAAGCAGGGCTTTCGGCGAACTGGGCCATCCTCGTTGGTGAATTTGGCCTTCGTAGCAGCAGTTGGTGTTGTATCAGGTATACTTATATCATACTCTCCGCTGTCGTTTGGCTCATTGTCCATTTTGCCTCACCCACCTGTCTGGTCTAAAAAAACTTGACACAGGCAACTACATCTTCAAGAAGCCATTGCAGGAGCTATTTGAAAATGAACTAGCAGAGGAGGAAAATACGAGCAACAACATCGCAAATGGAACGAACGCGAGAAAGTAAAAATCGAACATGCCGGAGACAAAGTGATCTTTAGTAGTGTACTGTCGGATCGCGTTAGTGTAAGATTAGTTTGCAGATGCATCAAAGAACGATCCAAATTCGAGGTGGAACTACTTGCCAACTTGGCTTTCATGAGAAGTTTTTGGTGAAGCGTACAAAGAGAAAGGAATGGATTGGCCTTGATTTTAATGACCAAGAATTTGAATACTCCCGATCAATCCGTACCTGAGTTCTAATCGTCGATGCAAACCGTAGATTCATCGTCGGATATGTCTTAAGATAGCTCTTCGTTGTCATCGCTGTATGAGACTTCACTCTCAGAATCTTCGGAGGTCTCGATCTGGCATCGCTGTGGCATTCGTGGTGAAGTATCTTGCACTCTGTGGGCAGTGGGTGGGTGTGACTGCCTCTTTTCCAATAGTTTCATGTTTCCATCGCCGTTGACTGGGGTAAATGAACGGTGGTGAGCCCGTACATCGAGCTCCAAAGAGAATGCCCCTGATGAACTGTAACTTTTCGCGGCGCTCTCCAATTCTGTGGGATTGGCAAAATGTGTGAAATCGTAACAGTTTGTTTCTCTTGGATTGCCAATAGTCCTTCTGACGTCGCGATGTCTTCGTGATTCACGAGAACGCGACAGGGCGGTGGTCGATTGGCTGACGGATAATTTACTCAAAGCGTTTACTTTGCTTTGAAAGTCCCGCAATACGGCTTCTTCCGTCGTGGCACAGTCAGCAGCGTTCGGAGATTTTCTTGGTATACCTTCCTGTTGATCATTTTCGCCTTGCATGGACCAGCTTGAATCGTCTTCTTCACAGGCGCTGATGTCAACACTGCTGTCGTCGTCCGAAAGGTCCACTTGGGACAAGACTGACAAAAGTATATCAAATCTTGTTTTAGTGGGAGGGGAGCACTCGTCGTTAGATCTTTTTGTATGCGCGTCGCTGGACACCTGCTTGCTCTTCTTGAAGTCACAGTCTAATGGTGTAAAAATGGACTCTGCCTCTTGATTCAACTGATTCATGAGGAAGAAGTGTTTCAACTCGCATGCATCACTTTGCTTCGTACGAAGCCATTGATTCTTCGTCGTGGTTGTCTCAAAGATAAGGTCCTCAAGATCTCTCTATTCTTTTGCTCTGTTGAGAGAGTGTCTGTGTCGTAGCGTCATCACGATGAGCAGTTGTAAGGATCGTTGTGCAAGAGGATATAAATCTCGATTAAACAAGAGCACAAGCAGAACGAGAACGAACAGACAGAATTCGTCCCAACAAATATCTTGAGACAAATTTTGATATTTAAGAAGAATCATCCCATCAAGAATCAACAGCTGAAAGAAGTACTCGAAACTGGTAGTGACATTCATGATACCGCTGGAGAGTATGAACCTCTCCACACTACTTACGATGATTATTATACGAGTACACTACGAGTATGAGTACGAGTTACGAGTACGAGGAATGAGGGCAATTGGACTACGAGACTCTTTTCGGATAGACAACATAGACATTTGTCTGTACGCCGTACGAGCTGGTTCACGTTGCGGAGTGCATGAGTATATTAGTGTACAAGACTGTACCCGAAAAAAAACAGTACACAAAACTCCACAGTGGATAATCCGCAGCAACCATGACAATGGGATGGATCGATGTTTGGACAAATACGATGCCATTCCTGGCTACAAACACAACAAGTACTATTGCTAATCGACTAAGTAGGTTCTATTACGCATCTGCTGTAAAGAACAGGCTCTGGGTAGGGTATTTTGTCGTCATGTAGGCAAGAGCAGTCTTGAGCTCTTCCATGTGGAAGAGGCTCATGTAGAGGGTGACGACCATTGGGTCCATGCTGCTCTTCGTATCGATCGTGCACCGTGTGTAGAATTGAATGCGGCCCTTCTTCTTGCTGGAGTCCGTGGGTGAGAGAACTTCCTTCATCACTGTCTTGACAATGAACCCAACTGGCAGCACAAGCAGCGGGTCGGCAAACTCGGACCGCGCTTCCCTCTTGTAAAATGCCAACCGAAGATAGTCTGTGCTTGTCTCCCGTTGGAGGAGAACATGCCCACGGTCGACAACATTCCGTCCATTTTGTTCTGCGCCGTTGTCGACAATGTCTCCAACGAGAACATTGACCCTGTCCGCGTAAAAGCTCGTCCGAAAGTTACATCGACTTCGATCGTCTTCAGAGCCAAACTTGTCCTTGTTGAAAAAGAACTCGACCTCGTCCTCCATGCCGTTGTTGATTGTTGGTGTTGGTAGCATCGTACTCCGAACTCCGCACGTTAGGTTGATTGTTCGATCGATTCAAAGCAGTGGGTTGTTTCGTGTTTGCATGTTTCGTTTCCGGATGCATCCAAAATGTGGGAGCCACACGGGTTGGTCGGATCTTTACGCGCACCTCTTTCCGTTCAGCTATCCGTTGATCTAAGTAGGTTGTTTGAGTTTGGTCTTGAGATCGCGAGCAGGTACATTCCACATCCCATTACAAGACACAGCACGATGCTCTCAGTTGTGTGTTCGTCTCACAAAAAACAAAACAAGATGAGCAACAACAGCCATCGTCGCTACCCAAGTCGCACCCGCACCAAAACACCAAGCTTCCTGGATGACATCCAGGAAGATACTGTTCCTCCACCAGGGAAGACGCCAGGGAAGACACCAGCGAAGACACCAGCGAAGACACCGGGCAAGAAGCTCCCTCCGAAGAAGAGCTCCACGAAGAAGAACGCAAACAAGAAGCGTCGAACAAAGAAGACGAGTCCGGAGCTCCCCCCACCCCAGTCTCCAGATTTCGTCATTTCCAAGGTGGTTGAAGGGGAGACTCCAAGAGGAGCAAACGAGGACATAGTGGTATTGATGCCGGTGGCCATCGACGACAAGGCGCAGAGGCTCAAGGATGCATTGAACAAAGCAACGCAGTGGCATCTCATCCTTGGTGATGAGAATGGAGCCACGACCCTGGTGCTTGGTCGAAACCACCATCATCATTCGGGCAAAGTCTCGATTGCCGAGATTGTGGAAACGCTTAAGCAGTCTGAGCGTAGCCACAAGCCCAGAAACAATGAAACAATCAACAAAAATGGTAAGTTGATTGTGCCTTTGTAATTGATTGGAACGATCGTAGTACTCACCTCATTTTGTTTTCAGGACAAGAGGATGGAATGCTGATGGAGACTCGCACTCCATTGAAGAAGGAGGAGTCCATTGGTGAGGCGGAGACTGTCATGAAATCCAATGTGGTGGATTGGCAGTACTTGACGCCTGGTGAGAAGCACGCCCAAAAGAGACGTGAGGCCGAGAGGGCTGTGCATTTCATGGCTGACAGTTGTGCAAGCCCGAGTCTCTTTCGTGAGGCTGCTTCAACGACGTCGGATGATGACGCCACGTATGACTCTCACGTTGATGATGGATTTGAAGATACGCAGGAGGAAAATATGTTTAGTCAGGAGGACTATTACAAGTATTAGTTACGTAAAATAAACCATTCTAAATACTGAATAATTGTTGTCCTTTACTTTCATCATCGTGGCCTTAGTCGCTTTCTTCTTCTTCATCGTCATCTTCGTCTTCGTCGTGCGAATCCTGATCTTTCTCGTTGTTGTTGCCTTCGTCATCTTCCTCGTCATCCGAATCCGAATCTGAATCCTCATCTTCATCTCCTTCATCATCCGACTTCTCGGATTCCTCGTCGTCGTTGCCATCTGAAGATTCATCTTGCTCATCCTGGCTGCCAGTCCTCATGCCCGACGCCAGATTGTAGCACCAGAACAACTCTTGATTTTTTTAATGTTGCGTTTGGCTGTAGCCTTGAGCTTTCCATCGACCTGGACGTTGTAGCATTTGTCGTCCGGGTCAACAGGTTGGTTGTCGTGATACTTGGCATAGTTTGGATCGTTTGCAAAGTGCAAACCCATCCAAAGGTCTGCCGCGGATGGATCAACGAAGACAGAAGGCCTTGTACGCAGTCGGACAGCGTAAGCAGAAGGCGGACGAGACTTGTCAAGGACCTTACCACCATAGAATCCCAGTATTTCGCCTTTTTTGTAGGGCTTTGCTGCAAAAAGCCCGAGACGAGCGTTGTCCAAGGTTGATCGCTTGATGACAAACAAGTCTTCGTCGACGTACCGAACAATGCACTCGTACTTTTGTGAATTGTCGTTTAGGTCCACCATCATTGTCCCTTCGACAAGTAGATTGTTCTTGTGTTTCTTGTTGATTCCCGACCCTTTCTTATTGTTGTATTTACTTGGAGCATAGTGTTTGATTGCTGTGCCAACAGGTTTGCCCTTGGAGCCGTGGGCTTTCCGGACCTGTGCACCTTCGATGCTCACGATGCCCTTGATGTGGGAGGAAATGAACCGATATAATTCGGTTCTTTCCTCCAAAGTACCTGATCCATACAGGCCTTCAAGCTTGGCCATGAGATTCTCCGCCTTCACTGCCCGTGGCGTTCTCGTTGTTGCAATCTTCTTCCTCGCTCGTTGTTTCTGATTGAGCTCATCCATTTTGTATTTTCGATTTTGCTGCATGCGACGAGGCGGCTTTGCTGCTCTTGTTCGTGTTCTTGCGGAACTCGCCTGTTGCTTTGTAGCGGAACGTGTCTGTCGCTTTCCCATGGCTGTTGCAGGCTGCTGCACTTTGTCGCTGTCGAAAAATTCTGACTGCTGCACTTTTATGAACTTGGACTGCTGCACTTTTTGGAGAAGGCGCAGAAACGCCAACCCCTTTGAGCTTCCGAATGAGAGTGAAAACCGCATTGACAGTCATCAGACTGTCGTTTGTACACTGTGGACCAGTCTATTTTTGGTGTCACCAATGAACTTCGCAGCACTTGAGAGGTACAAAAAAGATTCTCTCATAAAATTTGCTTCTGGAAAAAGTGAAACAGCGTCTCGTGCATGACAAGCCTACAAGTATGAAGATGAAGAGGAGTTCTATGGTACGTAAATGTGTTACAATATGAATTTCAGCGTTCTGCTTCTTGTGCCTCCTTCCAGACTTGCTGGATGAACGAGTGCTCTTGATCGAGCGTGCACCGGTGAGTCTTCATACTCACATTCACATACTTCTCGATTTCGACAAACAGGATGTCATCTGTTGCACTTTGATTCCTGCTGTCAAACAACAAATAGGTAAGCATGTACCGCCTTGCTTTCGCTGAGAACCTGCGAACGGTTCTCAGCAAAACTTTCCCCATACTGTCTCTCACCACTTGCATGAACTTCGTCTTGTTGCCTTTCTCGTTTCTTGTCAAGCGTCGGAAGTATCGCTTCCCAAGACCCCATGCGTACTCGATCCCTTCACCCGCCAGTTCGCAGTGGTATTTTGGTGTGACGAGGATTTCAAGGTTGCGAGAATATCGCTGCGAGAGATCAGCCGCCAGTTGTTCGAGGGCTGATCTCTCATTCTTGAAGTCCTCGCACGATCCCATCAGGTAAGTCAAGGAATACTTCTTGTATTCCTCCATCTTGTCCTCACGGACCTGTCCTGAACCATCCAACCATGTCTTACTTATGTCCTTGCGGTATTCCTGGAGCTTGGTGGTGTCAATGAAACCACGCTCGCCCAGAACTTGGAAGAGACCCTTTGGTTGCCCGAGCCAGCCCTGCTCCATGACAACTCGGTCTACCTCGGTTGGTAGCTGCCTTGCTGTCGAAATTGCCTGGAGCTGGTCAAGGGATTTGGAATGGTAGGCTTGAAGTGCCCTGTCGCCATGTTGAGCTCCTTGTTGAATGTCATGGCGAATGAGCTCACCAATCAATTCTTTCTTGGACAGCTTGTGTTTCTTTGTTTGATTGGTTGGGTGGTCGAACTTCATTCGTTGTCGTTGCTCCTCAGTGAGAGGAACACCCTTATAAGCAAATGGGCCAGGGTCCGCATCCGTGTATACCATGGATTGCTTCGACCCTGGCTGAAGACGATGAGGGTGTGGATATGGACCGATGCACTCAACAATTGTCTCATGCATTTTGGGTACCACTCCACCCCAATCCTTGTTCATGGTCTTCTCGTTGAGCCCATCCTTCTGTTTTCGTCCATGACCGCTACTGTTGTCAAAGAGAAAAGCAAAATCAAAGGATGGATAGAGGACCATCAAACAATCAACCAAGTCCTCAAATTGGAGGGCCATGTGATCGTAGTTCCACCAGCCATCATTGTTGGATCCATAGTCAAAATACGTGCAGAACGCACTGGCATCCGTGATCTGCCGGATCCGCTTGCTGCTGCCACCAAGTACTTGACTGGCAGAGTCCTCGGCCAAGTACGTCTGCGCTCGACGAGATTGATTGATTGCCTCAAGCTTCTCGGGGGTGAGCAGGACAAGTTCGCCTGAGTTGTCTGAATAGAACCCCCATGCGCGACTCACGAATGCACTAAGCATTAAACCGTGCCCGTCGTCTTTGGGCAAAAGAACTCCACGCCCTTTGTGGTCCCCCCAACTCTTCTTCGAGAAGGACCATTGCTTGAAAATGGCTTCATCTTGGCCAACAAGCACAACAGGACGACGCTCAGAAGGGAAACGATGCGACAAATTTCCTCCCAGCAGCTTGTTTTCATCTCTAATGTATGATGAAAACACATCAGGAAAACAATCTACATGGTATTCTCGCATTGTTTGGTTCGTCGAAGGGTCTCGAAACTCGAAAGCCCAAACATCCTTCATGAGCTTTTCGGAGACACCCTCAATCTCCCCGTTTTCTAGTTTGATTGCTTGGTCGGATGGAATCTGAATCCATCGATGCGCAAGCTTTTCCAACTCGAAGTATTTCGAGATGAACTGCTTCCGGGCTTGAACATTGTCGGCGTCCTCGTGACGGTCCGTGTAGTATGTCTTCTTTGTTTCAGAGAATCGAAACCCAGCATATGTGAGAATCTTCCATGCCGCACCGACTGAAACACTGGGGAGATTCACTTTTTGACGGAACTCGTCCAACGTGAGCGGCTCTGTGGATGGCTCCCCATCTTTGGTGTCCGTCTGTTGCTCTTTTTTATATATCAATGGGATCAAACTGTCTCGAATGTACATGGCTGCCATCTCGCAGGAGAGGGTCTCCAGATGTTGGCTCGCCCACTTCTGCAGCAATGGGAGTGCTTCTGGATATTGAGCCAGAAAGCATGGGCACGGCTTCTTCCCAATCTGGATGTACCAGTTTGGATGCGGGAACTTGCCGCTGACCCGGAATGCAACGTTGGCTCTTTGCACAGTCCGCCAATTCTGCAGACCGCTTTTTGAGATTCTACTCCATTCGGTTGCATATTTGCAACACGAAGTCCACGTGGCACCATCCTCCATGGTGTGCAGGGCTCGCTCATACGCAAGCCTCAGCCCCCGCATCCTCATAAGCATCTTTGGGACACAAGAGTTTGGCGGTGGCTCATCTTGGCTCTTGTTGACAAGAGTCAAAAAACAATCAAACCGTTGTTCCGCCATTTCAAGTGACTCAATCCACCGTTCCAGCTTCTTTCTCGTTGTCTCCCCATTCACTCTCGGACCAAAGATTTTGCTCACAACGGGCCGGTCGAAGAAATCTACGGCAGAAGAGTCACTGGAGGCATTGGAATGCTCGTTGTTGTTGTTGTTTCCATTGTCGTTTCCTGTGCCTGTGGTTGTTGTTGTTGTGGTGGTTTCAAGTGCCTCTTCCAAAATCTGCTCTGGGCTTGGTGGTGATGACGCTGCCGTTGTGGCAGTTTCATCATCCTTGATTGGTGTTGTGGGTTTCTTGCGTTTGTTCCTCCCTCCAATTCGAATCCGATTGTGGCTTATGAATTTTAGCCACTCGTCAATAGTGTGGTTGAATTGAGGTGGTGGATCGGTCTGACGAGCCGAAACATAGTAGAATATTTGTTTCCCACCTCGACGTCGCACCTCGTGGCGGTAGATACCCTTGGGATTCCACTCTTGCGATAGGAAATGGAGTCGCCATTCACTACCTGAGCGCATTAAAGATCGATTCATCATTGTTGCGTCGGATAATTCCGGAATCCACTGCTTCAAGAAGACGGCAATCTCAGCGTCAATAATCCACCGGTTTGTCCAGAGGAAGCGTATTGGATGGCATCTGAAGCCAAATTCGTCGCATATGGTTGTGTATTGCCCTGTATATGATTGAACCATTTTGTCTGTTCGGGCACAGGCAGAGAGATGGAGGATGAGGGGACTGCCCACGATGTTCGACAGTAGCTACTTTCACTGCTCCTGGAGACTGAACCACAGGTCGAAATGCGCGACACCCCTATGATTTTCTACTACTTTTATATCTATCCTATCGATTAGGTTGGGTGGTGTTTCGCATTTCGACCGGCGAATGGCCATCGTCGCATGAAGCGGTCACTAGTCGTTATTGCATTTTGCATTTTTCAATATGTGCGTGACAAAATGTGAGGAACACGAAAACCGTAAGTGATCCGAAACGCTGGGGTACTGTGGGCTAAAGTGTAGTATACAATTTCCCATTATGAAAAACTCATGCACTCCGCAACGTGAACCAGCTTGTAGCACGACGTCGAGAAGCGGACGACAGACCGACGGACCTTGTGTGGATCGAAAGAATCCCACAGAAATCTTTCTCATAAAGAAAAACAAACAAAAGATTGAGCACTACCGTAGAAGCATCTCTGTCGGTCTGCTGGGTACTCTTGCCTTGTATCAGGCGCAAGGGCATCGCGGGAAGTAATGACATGCTCAAGAGGTTTCTTCATTTCTTCGCAGTTCGCTCCACCGGAATCGGCTTCTTCTACATGACGACTGGGCTGCTCGTTCGACACACAACGACGCTTCGATTGCCATTCCTCTGCTCGTCCAGGACAATCCATTCACGGGTTTCTTTTGCTTCCACAACGAGGTCCCACTTGGTGGACTGTTTTCTGCCAAGGTCATCATATTCTTCTCGTCAACGGAGAAGGACCTCGTTCCAACCAGACCGCACATCACGCTGCATGGCGACGCAATCACCGACCACCGGCAGCCATCCTCACGACGGTGAGGAGGACACGATCCGTAAGGTTATTGTGTTGGCAGGACCCACTGCAGTTGGAAAATCCGATGTTGCAGCCAAACTGAACAAGGCGGTCGTAGTATCGGCAGACAGTGTTCAAGCCTACCAAGGAGTTCAGATTGGAGCCAACAAACCATCACTCCAAGAACGACTTGTCACCCCTCACCTTCTGGTGGACATTGTCGATAAGGCAGATACTGTCTACAATGTTGCCGAGTGGAGGAGGGATGCTCTTTATGCTATTCACAAACTTTTGTTGATAGATGATGGTCACAGCAATCATTCCTTCCATGACAGTGATGACGACAACACGAAAGAGGTATCCGATTCCGATGTCCTTCGACGTCAACAATTGATTGACGACGAAATTATCAAGGCTCGTCGAACCCGCCAAGTGTCGGCAGATGAACGCATAACGCCAGTGGTTGTAGGAGGGACAATGATGTATGTTCACTGGTTGGTTCAAGGCGAACCGGATGCGCTGCGACCAACCGACGTGGCTGTGGAAAAAGCCATCACGGCAACAACGCAATATCAAAATGATGAGGATTGGGCCGGGGCTTTGCAATTTGTGCAGTCAATGGGAGAGAACTTTAAGCAGCAAGCATCCAAGCTTTCAGACAATGACTGGTACCGCCTACGTCGAATAATGGAAGTCGCATTCACCGCCCAAGAAATGATGACACAAAAGTTGAAAATCGACAATGGAGGAAGCACTACTGCTCCAGATTTTGAAAAGATTGTTCAGCGATTATACAGTGGAGATAGGAAGGGAGGTCTGGCAGCAATGAAAAACGTAGATGTCCGATGTTTTTTCCTGTGTCCAGAAGATCGCATGACACATTTCAAGACTATCGATGCTCGTTGTGAACAAATGCTATGCAAAGGTCTTATTCGGGAAACTACCGATTTGTCATTGAATGGTGCCCTCTCTGACATGGCTGCACGAGCTATAGGATATCGACAAGTGTTGGATTACTTGTCGCGAGATGATCCCAGTGAAAATGATGCCAAAGCGTTTGTAGACTTTGTCGAGAAATTTACCGCTGCGACGCGGAATTATGCGGCACAACAAATGAAATGGTACCGAAAAGATCCCAACTTTGTCTTTATACCTGTCGGTGGCTCCGCGACGGATAGCAGTGAAACAAAAGAAGAGCGAGGAGTTCAGATTGCCAAAGAAATTGAGCGCTTGGTACAAATGCCCCGAGACCAGTTTGATGAAGAAGAACGCCTTTCGGTACAATCCACATCGGCGAAAACCCGAGAAAGAAATCTCGCACAAGGCAAGGGGATGAGAGTGTTTCAATTCAAACGAAGCATTTTGATCGAAGGCTCCAGTAGTTTAGACGAAGTTATGAAAGAAGCAGATTTGTGCACCCAAAACTTCCAATCCAGAAAACGCAAGGCATTTGGATCTCCTGGCAATGAAGAATGAAGTTGTAAATGACAAGCTGCCAAATGGAGAAGCGTACAGGCGAGAAATGTCGCGCCATTTTGTTGTCGTGGGGTCGGACACAGTTAACTGGCCAAAGCAGGCCAAGTTCAGAATGGGCATGGTGTGCCTTGGTGATTAATTTCCATGGGAAAGACCATGATCGCATGTTTCCTGGATCCGAATCAATGACAGAACTGAACGTCGAATTGGAATTATTGAGTTGTCGTCAACTGATACTCACTTGCATCACAAGCTGTTCCTTGTTGGTGACTCAGAACATTTTTTATTTTACTGTAGAAATAGTGTTAGAATATGCCCAGCTTCAGTGCCATCAACTTAAACCTTATCATATCTCGACGATTATGTTTAATCGGAAGCCCATTGCTGTTTCGTCAGCCACATATACCAGAAGTAGTCTGAAGCAAGCGTTAGTCATGAAACTGGTCGACTCTCATGCCAGCATGTATGATTTTGGTCAAACTTACATCCAAATCTATCTGCTTGATGTACAACGCGAGAACGAGTACCATCGTATTGAGTGAGAAAGCCATCTTCATCAGTCAAGTTGTAAGACGTTCCAATCCAGGAACGTGAAGTAGCGCCTGGAAATGGTCGTCGGATGGCAGCGTCCTGGCTCAAACCCTGGCTAATGCTTGTCTTGCGCCAGTTTTCATACAGTATGCTGCCTTCTACTCCGGGCGTATTCACAATACCAACACGGTTTGGAATGGCAGTTGCAAAGGGGAGCTGTCCCGTGTAAAAGAGGTAGTTGTGAACGCTTTGATCATCTCCCACCAAGCCAGTGCGGCACTTCGTACGATTCATCCAGACCTTCATTTCGGCGTACATTACCTCAAAGTATTTGATCATTGCCGCTCTTGTACCAATGACGGATCCAGAACAAAGCATAGGCTCTCTCAACTTCATTCCCTTGCACTGCTTGACTGGAACATCTACTAACCAATGGCTTGTTCTGCGCATGATAGAGAACACCAATTCGTGTCAATCCAATTCAAGCAACGTCACGTGGCAACAAACGATATGAGAACATGTGAATCGGAAGTTCACATTGTGCCCACAACCGAGGAACAGCAAGTAACTTACGTCTGGTTAGGGTGTTCTTGGAACACTTGAAGCCCAGTAATGGGAGGAGATCCTGGTCCAAAGGGATCCTTCTGGAAAAACGTATCGCGGACATCAATGCTCAGAACCGGACCCGTGCACTTCTTGCAATCCAGCAACCAGTCTCGTTGAAGTGGGACACGGCCCCATCGTGATTTAATGTCTGAATAAGGATGGGGACAGTGTTCGGAATCCTTATGCTCGCCTTCGATTTTGGGGTAGGTACAAGGCACATGAGTTAGAATTTGGGGCGTCACGTTTCGAGAATCAAAGTACTCTAAAATGTTGGGTTGGACGTTGGGGGCTACACCGAGAATAATATGACCCTGAAAACCAGCACGGCGTAACGACCCAACAAACATCTTGTAGACATCCAAGCCGTAGCCCGCCGCCATGCCCATCACCGTTGCGGTCGTGGAGTTTCCCAGTAGATCGATTGTGCCATAGAGCATTGGGTCTGACAAGTCCACACCAGCATCGGTTCGCCTTGTAACATTTTCAGGGATCGTTGGAGATGATGTCATGACAGCGGCAAGATCCAAAGTAGAGCGGTCGTTTTTGAATCCGTACAAGCAGAGTCCGATGAACAGGGCAGCATAGAAACTCATCACAGTCAAACATGCTCTTGATCTGATCAAAGCGTGAGTTCTGCGCAGCAAATCTTTAGAGGCCTTCTTCTGGTCGATTCTTGTGGCCTTGATGTTCATGGTATCTTTTACAAATGCTGTCCTGTGTATGTTTAGCCCGGAACGGAACGGGGTACCCATCTACGACTTCGACATTGTTGAGAAATAGCTACCTTGGCTATCGGTGTTGTAATGCAGTCGTGGGAGAGGACGACAGTCAGACGTCGGACGAAACTTAGACAATTTCAAGCATATAGCCGGGAGTAGAAATATGGAGAAGACTCAGAGGTTCGGATTCATGGGGACAATAACGAGTGTTTTGATAGACGAATAAATGAAACGCCTAAGATTCCAGTTTCCAGATACTTCTCATCGTCACCATGAAAACTGAAGGCCAAACGGAAGTTGTAACGAATGGTCTCCTTGGAACACAATGGACCGATATACGTCTGGCCATTTGAACAACCACCACTCTAGAGGCGCGTAATCTATAATATTGGCTTGACTCCCACAAGCTTGGCGTCGTTGCTGAGAAAGATTGTCTTGCAGAGACAAGAAATACAAGTTGCCAGACGACCATGCCTCCCGATTCAGAAGATAACGCTGCGAATCCATCGCGAGACTTGGAAGAGCCACTGTTGTCTCAGCAGACAGAAACTCAAGTCGCCACCAGCGCTCCCAATGGTGAAAATGACGACGACAAGGACGTTGTGGTGAAGCTTTGTGGTCGACGATGCTTGAAATTGAACCACAATGTTTTCTTAAACCTTGTTTTGTGCGTTTTGTATGGAATGTCGGATTCGCTGTGGAGCGGTACAGTCTTTGCAGCTTACTTGAAACGATTGGGTCGGGAAGAAAACAGCATTGTAGGCGACATTGAAGCCATTAACGGTTTGGCTGTGTTGTTCTCAGCATTACCTGTTGGATACATTGCGGATCGATATGGTCGCGACAAAATGATTCGAGCCGGTGGTATCTTGTTCATGGTCACTGCGGTGCTGCATGGGTGGACGATGGCCTGGATTGGTACAGACGAAACAAAAATGTCAGACAAGGATCGCGAAACATCTTTGATTGTTCTGGGAGTCGTCATGGCTTTGTGGGGCATTGGTGGAGGCATTGTTAGTGGACCAGCTCAAGCTCTGTACGCAGATTCCACTCCGGTCGGCGAACGGTCTCAATACTATCATTACTTGTTTGTGACCTACCTGGTATCGAGCTGTCTGGGACCCATTGTTTCTATCATTTTGTTTCAGAAGATTGGCGATGAATGGAATTTGTTTCAGCTTCGAACCATTGTCTATGTTGGATTGGGAATGGAAGTTTGCAATGCGATCATCATGATGTTCTTTGATGACAAGAAGGCTCTTGAAGAAGGAGGTGGGGCAGGAGAAGAAACAGAAGGAGAGGGAGGGTCCTCTGCTGCTGACGCTGCAACATCTTCTTCTACGACGCTGGAAAACACAGAGAATGGACTTACTGAACCACTACTGAATTCGGGTGATGAGACGCCGACAACCGATGCAAATGTCCAGCGTCGGTGGATGATCCCGTACATTCTTTTTGTATCTTCTCTCGTGTTCTCCATTGGATCCGGAATGACAGTCAAATTCTTTCCTCTTTTCTTCAAGGAAGAGGTGGGTATGTCCCCAAGTCAAGTCCAAGTCATCTACGTTTTGGTCCCAGTTTTCATGGCTATTCTTTCGGGTCTAGGAACGCGGTTGTCCAAATCACTTGGACGCGTGGAAACCACTGTCTTGCTACAGGTGCTTGGAGTGTCTTGTTTGTACGCTATGGTCTTTTTTAAGCAATTTTTGGATCCTCATCCCTTTGTCTTGGTCCCGGTCTATGTCCTTCGAACCGGCCTTATGAATTCGCCCTATCCCTTGCTGGAGTCGATTTTGATGGACTTTGTACCCAAGGAGCAACGCGCGCGATGGAAGTCGTTGGAATCCATTGCCCAATTTGGCTGGTGTGGTAGCGCTGCGGTTGGTGGGTATATTTCGGATCGGTGGGACTATACTCATACCTTTTTTATCACGGCCCTTGTTCAGACTGTGGGTATCATCTTGACAGCTTGCCTATTCCCCCTTGTTCCTCGGAGTGAAGTCTCCTTGTCACGCACTGCCTCGTCGCCGGATTTAGCGACGAGCAGTAACAACAACGATACCAACGAGACTTGTGCATGTTGTAACGGCAACAATGAAAACACAGACTCTGGGGCGAATAATCCGGCGGGGGAAGGAACCACTGCGAACGAGGAAAGTCAGTAGGGATAAGTGAAGCGTTGAACGACATTCATGTCTGCAGTTCTTTCGTTTACAAACCAGTGCCTATTGTTTGGATAGGACGGTCGCCGTTTTACGTTTTACCTTTTTGCACACATTTTCATCATTGTCGATGTTGCTCTAAAGCTACTTGAGAGAGAATAAGTAATGATCGACGTGTCTTTAATTTAGAATGTTGGCATTCATTCAACAAAAGCTGTCATCAGGCTCATCTTAGATCGGATGACCAACAAAACAGTGGAAGCGCCCTGTTACGTCTGCATTCTGCATGTTGATAACGTAAGGGCGCTGGAATAGAAGCTCTTTGGTTGACCGACAAACGCTTGTCCCTGCTTGTCGATCTACGGGTGGATCATTGTCGTTTCGTTGATCTCCTCCCTGTCTGCGCCGGATTCCGGCGCTCGCAATTGCATTTGATCCAACATGGTTCGAGTCACTGTCCCAACGTACTTTACATCACAAACCTGTAGTGCGAAAGTTTTGAGTCAACGCGATGATTTGATACTACTAACCATGGAGAACGCAACATTATAGGCCAATGCCAAGAGTTGACATTGGATGCGTGTGGCCACTATATCCTCCCATGACAGGTATCCAATCGCTCTCGACATCCTGGTGCCACGAGAAGAACCCGAGAAGATGTGAACTGAGCACCAGTTCACCACCTTGTTTTTTCCTCACGGATCCTGGTGTCATATCAAGGCGTGCGGCCCCTTGTCGAGGGAACAAGAAACAAAAGGAATGAAAACAGGAAGATCGCAAAAAGTTCAATGTAGCATGACACAAAAAAGGCCTGTTGATATCCACCACGATCTGAAATGATACCACCTAAACCAGCCGAGCCACTCCAGCCATACTCGGCCATGGACTGCAATGCCCTCCATCTTGCTCTCTGGTTTCTCGGAACAGCATCCATCAGGAGCGATTCTGCCAAGGGGTAGACGGCGTCCCCTATTCCCGATTGAAGAACAAACAAGAGGGCTAATAGGAAGTGCTGGTCCTCCAACGGATGATAGAAGGTGGCAATAACATAAAACAGAGACACCGACACTAAGCTGTAGATCAACATTGTAGGAACCCGTCCAATTGCTCGAGATATAAAATACCCCGCAGCCGAGACTACTGTCATGGAAATCGGTGTGAACACGTACATCATTTGCACTTGCGATGGAGCCATCCCACAGTCGTCCTTGAAGTACAGAGGAATGTATTTCACGGTCATACCCGATCCAGCAGATGATATAAAGGACGACGCAAACATTACATATGGCACCCATCTGAGGCGTGAATCTTTTGCCGGGGACAGTTGTGGACCATGGCTTGTCCCTATGCTTGCTTCCGTCTCCTGTCTGGTTTCATTTGCAACTACCAGCATTTGAGTCTGATCGTGCTCGGGTTCGACAGTGGTCTCGTCCTTAAAGGTTTCAAGTGCTGAGCTGCCTTTGTTTTCATTTTCCTTCGTTCTCTGGATTCCCATTTCATAGTTTCCATCTTCAAGTACCTAGGAATCTGAATGCAGACTTTCGGACAGTGCCAAAAACCCCAGCGCACTCTCATGAGACTGTCCAGACTCCGACGAGCCTTGACAATCATGAACCGATTGTGAATCACGCTCACTCCCCAAGATTGATCCTCTTTCTTCGTCGCTGAGCGCCTTTCTGTCATCATACAAAGTAATGATACAGGCATTCAAACATTCCATGGATATTCCCAGGAACAAAATAATTTGGATGGGGCGCATATCCCATTCGTCGCCCATTTTACGAAAGAGGATAATGGAAACCGCCGGACCGGCAATAGTCGCAAGAACATAGACTGCCCATGCATACTGAAAGAGGTTTGAGCCACCGGAGGGAACAGAATCAGAAAAGAGGGCTTCGGTTGGTCCATCGACAAAGCTCTGAGCGACGCCCCAAATTGCCATTACGATACACAGCAGAAATATCGACGAGTTTGATTCAGCCGCAGACATTTCTGGCCCCCGACTGAATCTATCCACCACATTGCCCCAGTATGGGCAATCGCTGCAACGAAAACAACACAGATGCCAAATCGAATGGTTTTTGCTCTTCCTTGCGTATCTGCAAGATAACCCACGGGTACTGCAGAGACAAGATTGGAAACCCCAAATAAAGCTTCGATTCGTCCCATGGGGGCATTTCTACCATTGAAGAGATTCTTGAGATATGCCGAGAGAATTGCGTTTTTCCATAGCGAGCTAGCCAGTCCGTAAATTGCTGCGCTACAGAGGTTTACACAGACATTGTGATTCAATTTCAACTCGGTATGAGCGCCACATGCAAAACATTGTATCGTCACGTTCTTGTTCAATGGTGGAGTGGCAGCTCTTTGAGTGTCGTCAGAAGGAGGACTTGATGGGGAGGGAGAGTCGACTATGGTCGACGATGGTATTTCGAACGTCTCTTCCTCCTCTCCCAAGCTCACAGGCGCATAAACCGTGGGATCGGCCGCCATGGGTCTGACAGGCGAACGAATGAAAGGATGTGATTTAGACTACAAAAAGACCACCCTGTCTCCTCCTCACTCCTCTTTCCAATTTGAGAATGCGCGTCATCGTCATGGATGGTGGCATTTGATTCCCGGATACTACTGGGAAGAAAGACTCGTCTACCTGAACTACTCCTACCTAACTTGCTTCATCCATTTGGGGTGCTCCCTTCTTGACCGGGGGGGGGCGGTGCTACAGATTACAGTATGAGGAACTGGGGGCGGAGCCCCGAGATCTTTTGTTAGATAGGAGACTCGCCATCACAAAACCATCAGGATGTTCCAATGGGATGAACCCTTTGTTTGTTTCGTGGCGGGAGCTTTACTTCCCACTTTGGCCTACCTATTTCTCTTCCGAACGCGAGAGGCCCAAAGATATGGTGAGTTGAGCGGAAACGATAAGGACGAAGAAGAGGACGAGGACGATGAGGATCTGCGAGACATGCCATCACCAAGTGCCACGGCTTCCAAATGGGGATATACCGACGCTCCCTACAAAATGGTATTGTGCGTGAATACCAGTCTGACCATGGGAAAAGGAAAGATTGCCGCGCAATGCTGTCATGCTGCCGTGGGATGTTATAAACGTGCACGACGTTCCATACCCAAAGCGGTGACGGCATGGGAACACACAGGCTGTGCAAAAATTGCCACCAAGTGCCCCACACAAGAGGAAATGGAAGAGATTGCAGTGAAAGCAATCGAGAAAGGAATACCCGTTTACCTTGTCGAAGATGCGGGAAGGACGCAAATAGCACCAGGGTCGAAAACTGTGCTCGGACTGGGACCTGCTCCAGTAGCTGTCTTTGAAGGCATCAGCAATCATCTAAAGCTCATGTAAGAGAAAATGGAGCGCCAAGCTTCCCATTGCTACGGGAATTAGGCCGCCTTTGGATGCTCACATGTGCACATCAACCCAGCGATGAAATGAGACGGATTCGAAAGTACGAGCTGTTTCAACTCATGTCTTTACAGATATGTCGTTTCATTCATGATAGCATGAAACTGAACGTAGAAAACTAAGAAGCACATTCTATTGACATGCTTTTGCTGAACACATGCTCACTCATTAGGAAGAAGCACTGAAAGGAGCTTTCTCTTTGGGAGGCCAGCAGCAGTGGTATGCAAAACACGTCTATTCGTGCCTTTAGTGGACACATGTTCGTTCATGATCTGTAGAACAAGCGCTGTCTCTGGGGAGGTCAGAATTCGTGGTGGCATCCTTTTTTGTCATTCCCTTCGCTGGACGAACGGAATAGGGGTATAGGGGAGTACTTGTACTACGCATTGAGTCAGAGGACTCGCCCAAACGCGTCGGGTAGAGAAATAAAGTGTTAATATATCAAAGATATACAGTGGCAACCAAGCCCTGAGAACAAATAAGCAGTGAAATAATCGGGTGAGCACAACGTAATTTTGTCTTTTATAATCGAAGACAATTGTGACGGGAACTTTTCCAAGCAAAGCCGGAGAGCTTATCCTTATCCTTGTCCAACCCCACAACCCGTAACTATGCGTATTGCGGCAGTGCTAGAGTGGCCATGAATTGAGAGCTATGAAACATGTCGGGAAGCGCCGCGGCAATAATTCAAAATTGTAACAGATAAACAAAATACTAGCTTCTGGAATAGTCGACATACAATTCCCATTGTCCTCCCAACAAAAGAAACATGCATTCATGCACCTTGGCATGGATCTCAAACGATGATGCGATTGTTCGATCCCACTAGTATTGTTCGATCCCACTAGTACAAAGAGACGAGTACAGTCAAGAGACACGACGCTTTCATCGGAAGATCGCAAAAATCACATAGGGGTGCACGAAACTAACTGGGTTTTGGTGAACCAGTTGTCGACAGAGCATGGTTGGTGATGACACGTCGATCACGAGCTTCTTGAATGCAATCTGCCAATTGACAAGGGAAGTAGAACGAACAAGTGTTCATGGAACGTCTCTTGTTGGCCAGGGTCCGTTCTTGCTTTACGAGACTGCATGCTTGGATATCTTAGTTTCCGGGATAGGCTAGGTTCCGTTCCGGTATTTTCCCAACAGAAACACAGTAGATTGATTCGGGTCAAGTCGAAAAATTCAACGAATTGCCCCAAGCTACAATCTCACAATGATAAGCGGTGGTTCGAGAACGCAATTATTTGATGCCGTTCGGCCAGATGCTCGCAATGACACACGACCAGCTTAAGCCTCTCTGTGCTCGACGATAATGACCTCCATCCATCTGCCTCTGAATAACAATCTTTCTTCGGACGGAGAGTGCACACATGGGTTATCTCTTCCGTCGAGTGGCCCAATACGATGTGGAGTTTGTTATCTATGTTATCTTGTTCTTATTTGGGCAAGCACTTCCGTCCCGTGGGACTTTTCGGCACAGAGCTCCTCAAATGTGTTGAGAAAACGACAAAATGAACAAAATTTGGTCTCGTAGGGGGAGTTGTCAATCGGGACCATCCGATTGACAAACACGTTGCGAGCGACGGTTCAGAGGTGCTCGGAAGGAAATCACTTAAGTGAGTGGCGATTCCAAACGCTTTTCAACGCTCGGTCCGTGCTCATTCCTATCAAGATCATCTCAGAGTAAAAAAGTCCAGGGAAATTTCTCCTCCGTGGTGCGTGCTGCTGCCTAATAACAACTCACCATTCGGAGACATTTCGCCACAAATACGAGCTCGTATTGGCTCGGGGCTCGGGACCAGGACGATTCAAGTCCGTAAATTGCGTAACTTAAGAACCACCAAATGTCCTCCTTTTAGGCAAAATGGTGCTTATCTTCCGCACATTAACATTAGGGTGGCCGTAGTACGATGTCCTACGAAATGGCCCAAATGGTGCTTATAAGCGGCGGTTCTTAATTCTTAAGTTCCGCAATTTACGGTAAGTACGGCTGTTGTTTATACGGGACCTATTGGCTCCACGAAAAATACTTAGACGAACGATTGGTCGAGTAGAAGTTGTGTCACGAACCACGACTGTCGCGTCGCTATAGAAACTGCTACACTACAATACAGGCCCAATAAGCTTTTGGTGCGTTTGGAAGCTACTCACATGAAGAATTAGACGATTTCCTCGTGCCATTGACATCTGCGCCGAGGATGTAGAATCTGTACCAGCTTTTACTTGTTCGTGATCCGCTAGGCTCAATTGAATCCATTTTCTCCCGCCCTTTTTGTTTGTGAGATGGCACGAGGTTGTTCATAATTTGGTGGTACCTTTCTGTCTGAAGGATCGAAACGAATGAAACATACTTCCGCCCATCACAAAATGATCAACACATCTGGTACCATGTCGGTGAGGAAAGGAAACAAAGGGTGGGATCAAGACCTTGCCAAAGACCAATTATCTATGCTGTTTGCCATGGAGGCGGACTATCAGATTCGATCATCTCCATGTCAGATCCCCTTGGATCAGAGGGTGACAACCGAAGATTGGAGAAGGAAAATTTGCCAGTGGTCTTACAGGGTGATTGATAGCTTTCGTCTGGATCGATCAATTGTATCGGTTGCCATGAACCTGCTCGATCGTTTTCTCATGAAGCACGAGTTCCCAATGGAATCTCAGTACGCCTGTCGGTGTATATCTTGCAAGCGAAGCTTCGACTCTCGTACCTTTCAGCTGGCATCTATGGCATGTCTATACATCGCGATCAAGATCAGTCCTGAGGTTGAATGTGAAGAAGAAGTTGAGCGACGGAGACATTTCTGTCTTGCTCCTTTTGTGGATTTCTCTCGAGGACTCTTCTCTCAGCGAGACGTTGTTGAGATGGAAAAGCTCATCCTTCACACAATAGGGTGGAAGGTGAACTCACCTACCCCCACTTCTTTTATTCCATATCTTCTCGACCTCCTTCCTTCTCAAGACAAGATGCCGTTTGAATCACAACACTGTTACCCACTCGTTCAACAAGTACTCAAAGAACTTGCTCGGTATCTTTGCGAGCTGTCAGTTTGCCTTGGGAAGGAGATGACGGATGCAAGACCCTCTGAAGTGGCCTTTGTTTCTATGGCTGTGTCGATGGATCTTCTCACGATGAGTGCTCTACCGGCATCCGTGAGATCACACTTCCATAGCTCTTTTGTTGAGATTGCAGGGAACTATGATGCTGAATACATGGAAGTCCTAAGATCCAAGCTCATGACCACACTATTACCTGAAATGCTGCTGGACCATCATCACTCACATAGTGGAAGCGACCATGGGCATCCTATTGCGTTGGCGCGATACTATGGATTGCTCGACATGTCCCATCTACAGAGACAGGCAGAAGACCATACTACGCCAAAGACTTGTTGTCCACCAACGAGCCCATCCAGAGCTTGCAAACGACAAAAGTCTGTCGCTCCTGGATCACCAGTGAGTATTGCAACTGCACCTTCATTGTGACGCCGGACGCCGCTCAATGAGAAGACTTTCAAGGTACACCTAAGCAACCTATGTTCATATCCCATAAGCTATTCATACGCCTTATACCCCTATGAATTGGCCTCTCAACATTATTGCACTACCATATTTACATAGGGTTGTAACGTAGGGCTCGTATTCCATACTATCTCCACAGGATGGGTCGCTTTGACCTGAATTCACTGCCTAATCAACATCTCACGTAGACTCGTTTCTCATGGTTGGTAACAACGGTGGCATTGGATCGATGAAGAAAGCCACGATTCTTACATGTCTGAAGGACCGGTAACCCTAGAACTACGACTAGAAGAATTGAAACTTGACTCTTGAAACTTGCTGCGTTTCTCGTCCCGTTCTGCTGTCCCATGGATTGGAAATTGGAAAGTCAAGACTCGTTTGGTCGCAACAGATTGTGAGTCGTTGAACGGAAATCAATTTCTCGCCCGGCTCGAAGTACAATAAGTAGACGCTCGCTGTTGCGTAGTTGCCAACATGGCACGTGCGTGCCACAAGCCACATGACATGTGACTGAAAAACGAATTTGTGGGCACACGGGAATGAGGCCAAAAGTTTACCATGGGAATGGCCGATACTCCAATCTCCCATGCCTACCCTGACCCAATCAGAGTCCTTCTCTTAAAGATCCAAGTTGCTTCCACCATCCACCACGTCGTTGTGGATTCGCTATGTTGTCATTGGCATGACGACTCGTCCTCCATCTATTGCTACTCCAACCTCCAACCTCAAACTCTCTAGGAGTACGTGTCATGACGGGAAAAGGTTCGAGTTGGAGGTTGGAGGTTTCGATAGCAATGCTGGTCCTCGACATATCTTTTTACATGGACTCCAACAGCCGATTCGGCATTTTCCCAATCTCGTCGTACGTAGCAAGTACGTCGATCCACACGGTTTCCATAATTTCCATCACGGATAAACCGTCGATCAAATCCGCATGTTCTCGTCGAACGTTCCGATATCTAGGTAGGATTGAACGCGCTGGGGAACAAGTTCAAGAATATCCTCATCCATTGGAGTCCTTCAAGAATCCTGCTTTGCCGCATTGCCATTTGCCATTCCGGTTGGATTAGGATGACTCCTACTCTCTCTAGAGAGCTAGAGGAGCACCTACTTCTCTACCGGGATAGCTACGGTAAGGAGAAGTACTAATATCAACGGACGACGGATGGACGTTGCCCCGTCAAGATGTGTTGCCCTCCGTCGTCAACCAAGAATGAGGACTTCCCCGGTGGCATTTGCACTTGCGCTTTGACAGCACAATTGCCTTCGTATATCATCCTCTAACATGGCTGTTGAACGATCCCCTTTTCTCTTGAGAAGGTTGGCCACGCGGAGCCTCCGAGGTTGCTGCTCGACTGCTGCTGGTTCCTCGTTGTTGGATTCCCAGAGTACGGTGGTCCCCAGGCACTGCCGTGTACCTTCAAAACGACGATCCATTGAAGCAAAGCGGGATCGGATCATATGCGATCCACCCGTTCGTTTCCTGAGCACGGGTATACGACAATATAGTGCGTTGCATCCCTTTTCTTCTTCATACGATGTCGTCAGAGATGAAAGCATATATACCATTGGCATTCATGGCCAGCGTCCTGTTAAGAAGAAAAGGACCAAGAATGGATGGACACTGATTGGACAACGCCGATCCTATAGTTCCTCCATGGCTGTAGGTAGTGGAACAGCTTCACAACACGACCGTGGCATTGTGAAATCCACTGACAGCGAGATCTATACGGATTTGGATGTCTTGATCGTAGGAGGAGGCGTAGTGGGGTGTAGTTTGGCTCGTCAATTGTTACTGCAGACTCCCTACCTGCGAATTGGTCTTGTGGAGGCCAGGTCCGGTCCCTCTTTAGGATCCGATGACAGACCATTCCCAGAGATACCCAATCCCCGTTCATACGCCCTTTCTCCCCAGTCTTTGGAGTGGTTGGGCCTTATCAACAGTGATCCGAACGGAACCAATGATAGCAGCGCTAGTGATGATGAAAAGTTGACGAATCCAGAAATACCTTTGGATCGACTGGGATACTACAGTAGTATGCAAGTGTGGGAAGCGGGTCACCCGGCATCCCTGCTCTTTCAGGCCAACAAGGATATTGCATCGGATCATTTAGGTGCAATTGTTGAAGATGAAGTGGTTGTGCATCATTTATGGAGACATATCAGTGGTAATGGATCAGACACGCAAGTGTCAGGGAATCCTGTCGAGGAAGTTCCAAATGGTTGTAGTGTGTGGACGAACTGTTCTGTCGCAGATCTTCAAATGCCCTCGCAATCAACAGAGGGAGTCGTAAAGGTTCATCTAAAACCGTCGTCTCCAAACCAAGAACCAACAAGCTTGGTAGAACCAGCAAAGATACGAACACAACTTTTGATTGGAGCCGATGGAGCTCAATCGATGATTCGGAAATTGACCGGCATCCCACGATCCCTTCTGGAATACAATCAACAGGCCTTGACATTTACCGTGGAACTGGCATCCTCGCACCAACAACGTACCTTTCAACGATTCCTTCCGCAACAGCATGGTCCCATTGCCCTTCTACCTACATTTTCCCCTGAGCATGCGATTGTGGTGTGGAGTACCACCCCGGAACTGGCTCAACAATGGAAAGATCCTCGTCCTATTGCCGCACAGGAACCCCAGTCCCTTGATGAATTGGTGAACCACATCAATGAGCTTTTCCAGCAAGGTCCTGAACTCCTCTCTTCTTTGATACCATCATCGATGAAACAGACAGCTCCCCAGCCACTGGTGAATCTCATGTACGGTGCGGAAAAGTTGTATGAATCATTGGCCCATTATGGGCCATCCATGTTGGCTCAAGAGCAAGGGGGAAGTTACATGGCTCCTCCTGTCATTGAATCAATTGTTTCACCTCGCTTTGCCTTTCCCCTCTCTTGTGCGCAAGTGTCTTCCTACATTGCACCACGGTTGGCATTGGTGGGAGATGCTGCCCATTCGGTTCATCCCATGGCTGGTCAAGGTCTGAACTTGGGCTTGCAAGATGCCTCGGAATTGCTTCGAGTCATTAACAAGTCGTATCAAGCAGGTATGGATATTTCTCTTTTTTTGCAAGAATACGACACCAATCGTAAAATGTCCGTATCGGCAACTCTGAGCGGCATTCATGTGTTGCACCAAATGTTCCAGCAACACAATACGCCGTTGCAACACGTGAAGAGTATGGGAATAAACTTTATTCAAAATGTTCCTCCTTTGCGCAAACAACTTGCCCAAGCTGCCTGTCACGGTATCGTATTGCCAACATTTTCCACTCCTACACAAAGCCAATGACGAACCTGCTGAAATATTTTCAGTTTTATGGACACAACTCAAACAATGCTGCCACTTTCAAGTCAGACCATATTCAGGTTGCAACTGTTGTATAGACAACGGACAACCGTCCTAGCACCACGGTAGTAGGCCTGACACTGAGTAGCTACCTCTTGAATACTCTGAACTAATGTCTTTTCACAAAGAATTAGTACAAATGTTTTATCATTATTGCTGCAATCCTTGCAATGCTTGAAGCAGCATTCCCTTTGTTTCCGCATCTACCTTACTCGATTCATGTGTGGCTTCCGTCAATATTCGTCGAATTTCCTCGCGTTGGGCCAAAGCTTGTGGATGATTCATTTGCAACAAACCCGTCAAGCATTGGTAGACGGTCGTATTTTCCGTCATGTCTACATTGAGGGGTAATGCTCGCAAAAAGACGGGAAACACCTGTTCCAGGGGAACGTGTTCGGGAGACGCCATAATCATGCGGGCCACGGCCGCGGCGGAGTTGTCGACACAGGCCAAAAAGCCATCATTGGCTCCGCCACTCGGATCTTCCAAACCAAAGTTTTGTCCCAAAAGCTGCAAAATGGTTGGATAGTCATTGACCACATCTACCGATAGCGGCGGTTGTGTTTGCTGTTGTTTCGCCTTGGCCAGATTTTCACAACACAGACCAGCGCAAAAGGCCGAATTTCTCCTCACATTAAAGTCTTCGTCTTTCAATCCATTAAGAATTGCTGGTAAGAAGACCGTTTGCCAATGGTCGGCCAAGGTAGTTGGACTATTTATTTCTTGAGCAATTTCGCTCAAACAGCCCACCGCCATGGACCTGTCGCTCGCCGGTCGACTGGGTTTGGCAAACTCACAAATGCAAGGCAAAAACTGCGGCACATACTGGGCAAAGTGCGATCCCATGACACGACAATAGGCACCCACCAAATCACAGGCTGCCTGCATGAAGGCATCGTGGTCTTCGTCGTCATCGTCGCCTACCGGACCCTCGCCATACATCTCATCCGCGATTTGGCAAGGAGCACTCCTCGACAACAAATCAAACGTATTGCTCAGGGCATCATTCAATACGGGTGACAAGGAATGTGGTCCGCACAATTCAATGACAGTCTGCACCGCTTCACAGGCTTTTCCTACTGTGGACTTTTCTTCGTCCTTCATGAGGGCTAATTCTTCCGTCAAGACGGCCTGCGCCAAGGCGGCCGTGTGTGGCGACAAGGGACTGGCCGCGGAGGCACCCACCGCATCGGCCTTGGTCCATTGCAAATCACCATTATGATAGGCGGCAATCGAGGGCATAATCATGGACGTCAAGGCGTCGGCCGCCTCAGTTTTGATGAGAGGATGCCAATTGTTGGCCGCCTTTTGTAAGACTTGCATGCATTGTTCCAAATGGGGACAAAAGTTGGTACCGGTATGGGCCGCCATTTCTCCCAAGGCCGTAATCGCGCCCTTCTTGACTTCCAACAAGGCCGTTCGTACATGAAGCACATACTGGCCATCATTTTCATCCCCTTCATCATCGGAATCATCCAAACCAATCGCCAAACCACCATCCTTGCCTTCTTCCGGATCCGCTTGTTCAATTTGTCCTTCATCCATTTCAATCACCTTGAGCAAATGCGGTACTAATTCGGGAAGGGCGGGGACAAATTCATCTTTCATTACCTTGGCCAAATTGGCAAAGACGGCATAGGCAAACTCTTGCAAATCCGTCGACGTGTCCGGGTTCAATGTCAAACCTTCGAGTGCCGATCGCATGGTCGCTTCAAAGTAGGGACGAAAGGTATCTCGTCCTACCGCAATGGCCATGTGACCCATACATTCCAAGGCTCGGCCTCGCAAGGAATACAAATTGGGATCTTGCAATTGAATCAGCTTTTCCATGAGACTGGCCACACCTTGGACGTAGGGAGTAAATTCCTCTTCGGCCGCGACCGCCGTTGCGGCCAAGGCAGCCACGGCCATTTCTTGTACGCTTCGTTTATTGGTGACTTCCAACATGTGGGCCAATTTTCGTACCAAAGAATCCAAGACCGGTCGTACCGCTTCCGGTTCGAGCCGTTCGCAAAACATTTCCAACACATAACAGGAGGTGGCTTGGACAGCCACATTGTTGTCGTCGAGCAGGCCAAAGACAATGGGCAAAATTTGCGGACTGTAATGCAAAATGTCGGGTTGACAATGTTCGGAAATTTGTCCCAAACAAAAGCAGGCACATTCTCGTACTTGAGGTTCGGGATCTTGTGCCGCCGCAAAGACGCGGGGCATGACATCGGGCAAGGCAGCCGTTAAGGGTTCCGTACAACCTTCGGCAATGACACCCAAACATGCAATGCCAGCCTTTCGAGCACTCCCATCGGAACTCGCCAAACGTTCCAAACAGCGTTTCAAACAAGCTGGCCACACAAACTTTTTCGGTACTTCACACGCAATCATATCCAGAGTCCCCTGTGCCATACTCGTTTCGGTGGGACTATCCAAGCCACCTTCTCCATCGTCCAGGTCTTCATTGTTGGCATCGTCCAGATCGGCCTTCCAGGCCGGATTGGATTCAAAGAGAGCACCGGCTGCGGAATCATTCGAGTTTTGTACCAACTGAAAGAGAGCATCCAGCACCGCGCCCAACAAGGCTTCGTGACGACCAAACGGCTTGGGCTTGGCTTCGGCCGTCGTGGCAATGACGAGGGCCGCTGCATCACGGACCCGTAACTCCAATTGTTGTGTCACCAAACATTGGAGGGAGAACTCGACCGTAATGGGCATGTACTGCAGCAAGCAGGGAGCTGGGCTGTAGGCCAATTCGTACAAGACATCCAAAACGGTGGACAAGAAGTCATCGTCAATGGTGGCATTGTTGGCCCCCGACACGGATCGTCCGGCAACTTGCAAGAGCATGGGCAAGAGTGGAGCCATGGACTCGATTTCTGGTTCATCGGCCCAAAAGGCCATGAGTTGTCCAATGGCCTGGACGGCAGCCTTGTGAACAGCCGTAGATTCGTTGGGGTTGTTGAGGACATGGGTAAACAATTGCAACAAGCTAGGAATGTGTTCCTTCCAATGCAATCCGACCGTATCGGTCATTTCCAACAAGAGCAAAAAGCACAATTCTCGAGCGGCCGGATTTTGCGTTTCATTCGCAGCCGCCGTTAGGAACTGCAAAAAGGGCGGCGAGGCGGCTTGTTCGACTTGGGCCAAAGCCGCTGCCACACCCACCAAGCCGGATCGAACGGGTCGTTCCGCTTCATGAGCCAAGGCGTTCAAGACATTGTTTTGCCATTGCAACTTGGTTGCATCATCAAAGGAAGTGGAATAATGAGCCACCAATCGTTTTCGTAAGATAATAGCACCCACATGGCGGACGGCAATGGGTTGGTTCGTATCGGCAATGATCTGCCAAAGCGGATTCATGCAGGCAGGATTCTTCAAAATGGGTTTCAAGGCAGCTTCGGCCTGTCGAATCGTATTCGTGTCCGGCTGGGTCAAGGCCGTCAACAAGGACACCAAACTCGCAATTTCTGTCATGGCTCAAACTCAAAATCTCTTCTTTCTTCTGTTCTTCTTGGTGGATCAAAACCTTGCGCAAGACAGTCCGTCAGAACCGAGTCGACTCAAGTTTCCTGGACGGAGAGTAATGTTGTGATGCAGAGTCGTGGTAATGAAATAGTATAACGTGAATCGCTGTTCACCGAATGCACTTCTCTCGAGAGTAGAGAGTCAGGGAGAAAGGGATTCTGCTGGTCTCTTGTTTCCTGTAGTGGACCAAGACTCGAGAGTCTGTTGTATGTTGTATACACAAGGGTGATGATGGATGGAGAACTCGCACCAACACGGAAGCGCGTGTGACCACGGCGAGGAGACAGCGATGCGAGAAACCGCGAAAACAACGAGAAAAATGACGAGCGACGGCGCGCCATTGGTCCCTGAATGGAGTATCCAGTATGTGCTCATAACCTATCGCTTGAAAAGAGATGTAGGAGTAGGTAGTCTATGTTATTGTTTCACTTGTCCAACTCCATGTCCTATCTAAGAAGCATAGTATTGAAGATCCGTTGCCTTTTATCCACCTGACTCTTCTGCTCAAGGGCATGTTCGGAAAAGAGGCCTGTTCCAGTCCTCTATAGAGACGTGTGTGTCGCTTTGTGGCACTCCGTTCCCACGCGAATGTACATGCCAGGAAACATCCTTCATTGATCGACCGATCTACCTAGGAGTAACTTACACAGTTTTAATCGACCTCTGTACCTAACACACATATTTATGAGATGGTGGTGAACCAATTTCTTGTAGCTTCATTGGTGTTGCTAGCAGCAGATCATGAATGGTACTTCTAGAGGTGAGATCCACAAAACAACAGGAAACACATGGTCGCCGTCTCATGTGAGAGATGAGAGACCACCACCATGGCGCTCATGCCATTCACGACCTTAAACAATGCAAAGCTTCTATTCCTAAAGATGTACGGTAAGGTTAGCTGGTAAGGGCTGGGTAAGCCGATCCATGTTCGGCTAAGTAGGCTCAGTACATTAAGCTACGTAGTACTATTTTCATCAGTGTAACAAGTGGGGCGGATGGTCTCAAATTGAAAACTTGCTGCCACGAGAAACAATGCAAATTGGAAGCCATCGCTCGACAATGGTGGAAGCCATCACCCCCATGGCCATAACTTCCTCAATAATAGAGCTTGCCTCGACCGCTTTGACAAGAAGATTATTTACTACTAGAGTGACTATGCTTTCAATTCGGTCGAGTCAGCATTGAAAAATGAGTGAGTTAGGGCGGTCGTTCGATTTCATCACTGCAGAAAAATGAGCGTACCTTTTCAGCCAACTTGGCAAACCTTCTTTAATTTTAGACAACAATTTCAAAGGTAAAGGCAAAGGACTTACGGTGGTTGGATGTTTATGCGATGCATGGGTGAATGCATACGGCGTCACCGGATCTCGCCATCATTGTCGAGCGTTTTTGCATTTTTTTTGAAATTCCGACCATTTCCGGCGTGACGTGTACTATCTGATTTTATGTACTCTACGTAGCTTTTGTACTGAGCCTACTTAGCCGAACATGGATCGGCTTACCCAGCCCTTAGACTTCTTGAGGGTTGACGGACGGACGGACGAGACCGTGCGCTTAACGGTCAAAACAGTCACAAGTCACAAAACATTTCCTCTCTTCTACTTTCGACGACAGAAAGTGACGAAGATAGAATCCATTGTGTTGTTGCAACCACAATCACCATATCCAGTCTATTGCTGGCTCGTCCCAAAGAGCAGTGTCTTCCATTTTCCCCATACTTCTTTTTTCTCTCTTCTCAAACTCAGTGGGATCGTTTGGGCACAAACTTTCCAACAGTCATTTTTTTTGCCACCGACTCACTCTAAACCAAGACTGGCAATGGTATCACAGAAGCAACCATAACACAAGAAACAAACAAAAGAGAAGAAAGAACCACCACTGTGCAGCAGTATTCAGTGTCACCACCACCACCACCACCACCAAAAGTCTTTCTTCCCAAAGACCATGAAGAACTCATCGTTGTCGTCGTCCGTTGGCACACCCACACGTAGCATGAACAACAACAACCACATGGCGCGTGGTGGAGGACACAACAAACGGATCAAACCGTTGTCCGAACGGTTGGTTCGAAAACGACGGTCCCCCCTCTCTTCGTGGACGACGTGGATATTGCTTTCGGCACTGGCCATTTGTCTGTTTCAAACCTTTACCTACCAACTGCCATCCCATCTAAGTTCAACTGGGGAAGATCATCATCATCCGGCCAATTTAATGGAAAGTAGCATGGCTGACTTGAAACATGCCATGATCGTCTCTTCTCTACCGGCTAGCTTTGGTCAAGAAAGAGCAAAAATCGAAAACATAAATAGAACTTCTCTGAAAGAGGTCATGAAGGAAGCACACGTGTTCCTTTCCCTGGATTCCCAAGAACGTGCATCGTTGCCAGCCTTGGAAGCCTCCATGAAGGCCTTGTATGGGCCAACGAATGAGGACGAATCCAATGCTGGCCCCGTCATTTACGGCATGGACACCTGCGAAGTGTATCGTCAATTGGTACCCGACCTTCGGCAACGGTACGTGGCTCCAGCGGGTATGTTTAATACGGGAACCAACAATTTGGCCTTTTCCATGCAACACAATTTAGAACGCTCCTCCATGGTGTCGGCCTATTACCAAGTTCCCTGGGGCAAACATCGGATGGAATATCAACGATTGCAACACTCGGCCGTTGGACGGAGTGCACTATTGAATCAAACCAATTGTTTGCCGATCATACTGATCCGTGACCCCTATCAATGGATGCAAAGTATGGTACGTACACGTCTTTGTGTTTGTTTGGCGCAGGATTCATACACACTTGAGGCTTGTCCAAGTGTCTTGAACTTTCGGCTGTGGTGATGTTGCGCTTTGTGTGATGTGGTAATTGCGACTTGTGGTCTTTGTATGGAGGTGGAACTTGGTTGTGTGTTGATGCTGTCGTTTCTGTTGTACATATGTAGCCATATGCTGGTTATGCTATTGAATGATAGTCATGAAAAGATTGCAGCTGCTCTGTTCCGGTCAAGTACTACAGATCAACTTGACACATTCGTGTGGATGGTTTCTTACCAAGTACTTGTGTGCGTGATTTTCTTGTTGTTGTTGTTTCTTTTGCTTTAGTGCAAAGCGTCATACGCCGCGAAATGGAAACGTGGTCCCAATCGTTGTCCCAATTTGGTCGTTTCGGAACGAGACAAGCAAAAGTGGAAAATGTGGGCTTTCAATGAAACCATGCTACACAATCGTCACAGAAATAGAAGCAAAGATAACAGTACCAATCTAGTCGGCGGCAACAGCGACGCCGGTACAAGCAACGAAAGTAGCACCAACTACCAGCACCTGTTTGGCATACCAATCTCCATACCTGGCCTAACAGACAATACTCAGAATAGCCTGGAAGCAGAGATTGATAACGAACCACCCATGACAGGCAGTGGTGGGAAGAATGATGATGATGTGGAAGGAGCTGCGCGACGCCGAAGACTTTCAACCCTCGCAACGGCGAAGAAACCAGATATTCCATTGACAAACAATAATAAGAACATGGACGATGACTCGGCAATGGCAGATGAGTCCACCTTTCAAGTCCAGGTGACCTTTGACAAGCAGGATATTATGTACTTTGATAGCTTGGTGGATCTGTGGAATGACTGGTATCGCCCCTATTGGGAAAACAAACAAAAGTATCCACGTTTGATTATCCGCTTTGAGGACATGTTGATGCATGCGCCGACGATCATGGAAAAAATGTCGGAATGCCTTGGTGTTCCCAACAAGGAACGGTTCAGATACAAGACGGACAGTGCCAAGAAACATGGAAGTGGAACGACCTTCATCAAGGCTCTAGTGAAGACAGCGAATGAAACTCGACGAGAACAAGGATTGACACTCAAGGACAAAATTTATGCGGCTCAGCATTTGGATCCAGAGTTGATGCATGCGTTTCAGTATCGAGTGATTGAGCATTGAAAATCAAATACCTGCAAGACGTATTCGTGTATCATGGTTTTGCTTTTAGCTGTTGGCTCTCAAAAATCAGTCTATGACCGTCCTTCCGAGACGTTTCTGTCGAGCGAAGATGTTCTTTCCAGTTGTTCCTCAATGGCATTGGTGACCTCTTCACAGGACTGCCCCTTTATGCCTGTCACCTTTTCTTCAACCCGACCAGCCGGATGAATCATAAATTCCAATCTTTCCATATCGACAAATCTAGTTCCTGAATTTTCTTGCTTCTACCTGGAGTCACATCAATTCAAGATAAGTGATTTCCTCAAGCGCAGGAGCAGGTGAGCTCCATCGACCACTTAAACCCCGTTGGCGCTGCAGAGGCAGCGGAACTTGACCATAACGCTGAATCCGTCTTAAAGAACACTTATAGGATGCTGTCAATGACCATTGTCTTTTCCGCCGTTGTTGCATTTTTTCTGAATTTCTCAGAAGACGTTTAACTTTGCCCTATGATCTCAGCGAACGAGCGATTCACGCACAGCAGAAGGTTGACTGTGGTTGAGCAAGGGACCATGAAGCACGATGTTACCTGTAGATGAGAGGAGCAGCTCGCGGAAATGAACAAACAGCACAGTAGAAGGATCAGTAGAAGGATAGAAGTAGGATTCAAAAGAGTAGGGCCGTCCGATTTTAGATGCCGAATCTGCCCCTTTTCAAGAATTGCGCGTCAATGCCAACTTGGGATTTCCTTTGTGATCTTTCACAACATGACGACCCAGTTTGTGGAACGAGAACAGAGAAGGCAGTAATAGGTAGATCACAATTCAGGATCTCTCTTGTGGCTTGTTGATGTCTCTTGTGGCTTGTTGATGCTCAGTCGTTTTGACAATTTTGAAAAAGTGGACGTGAGGAAGTGTTAGTGCGATCGATCTTTGTCCGTAAGAAAGAAGTTATCTGTCCCTTGTCTTTTTCTCGCTGACTCTGTTTGGGGTATACACGAAGATACTGCATGCACTTTGCGCGCGCGTCCAAATAGCCTTAACGAAACACGAAACATGAAAGGCCAGGCACTGACTCTAGATCTTTTTGTAGGGATGGAAAGAGTTTGTATAAAGCCTTTCTGTAGAGTCAGTTAGCCTCTGGGGGACGAAGCTTTATGTAGTATAGGGAAATATAGTAGAACCAAACTTTAAAAAATACCATGGGGCAGGTGTTTCCCCACACCCGCGGGCACACGTTTCCCCACCCCACCACCCACCAGCAAACAGCAAACCTCACATGTTGAAACGAAACAGAGACAATCTTCGTTGAAACACCATGTTACCAGAAAGTTCACAGCAACCAGAGCCGGAAAGCTCAATTACAATAAACAATGTCACCAGTACAACGATTTATACGGCCGAGTTTCCGTTTGGGGCCGACGAATCGTCGTTTGAAGGAGTGCGGGCCGCGGACGTGATTTGTGCGCAAAATCGACGAGCCCACAAACACGTGGGCAATCAAAGATACCAAGAAATTGTGCAACAACACCGGGAGGCCTATTTCCAGGCTCGACGCAAGGATGATAAGTCGGGTGTGACACGATCAGTGATTCAAAAGGTGAAGGAAAATGGGGCGCGGTTCATGAAGTACGACAAAAAGACCGAAACATGGGTGGAAATCGATGCCAACGCACAGCATGAAAAAGTGTCTCATGCCCTGCGTAATGTCAATTCGGATCGAAAACGGAAATGCCCGCGACCACCTGCAAAAGTAACCTCTTCCTTGACCTCGTCTAATACGTCAAAGAAGTCAACGACGACTACCACATCACGATCTCCTTCGTCATCACTCACATCCACTCCCTCCTCGTCCTTCCAAACGAGCGATTCCAGTTTTCGAAGAATACTGTGGCAAAAACAGAGCCTTTACGAAAAGGCTATAGGAAGTGGGGACGAAGGAATCCTTGCATCGCCACTGTCGTCTCGTAAAACAACCAATCAACAAACCATGTCAATTTTGCCACAAGAAGATGACGAACCAAAAACAGAACCAGCACTGGGAACACTGGGCAAACGAGCCAATCGAAGTGCGAGCAATAAGGATTTATTTTCTCCCTTAGACCCTCTTCGATCAGCCAATGGAGAAATTTTGCAAGATTTTGCGGACAAGTGGGGGACCCATCGATCCTCCGAGTCAATGAGCAGCACTAAGCGCTGGCCGGAACCCAAACTACGCTATACGCAATCGCCACCGTCTTCTACGATATCCAAAAAGCTTCAGAACCACCACCATTTACGTGGTATGGGAGATCATTGGGTGGAACCAATGAACCTATTGCGCTCCTCGCTCAGTGAGGGATTGATGATGACGGATTTTGTCCAAACTTGGACCTACACGTCTGCCTCATCGAAGGATGCGGTCGCTCCCTTGGACGAAAGACCACCGCCAAGAAAAACCGGACAACAGCCACCCACATTCACTAAGTCTCATAGTTCAACCATGATGGAGGATCTAGAACGATCCTTTTCGGGTTTGAGCGCCCGGGATGGCCGAGAGGCCACCAGCAGTCGGAAACAAGGCGGCGTTTCCATTTCAAACGCCAATCGCTATTCATGTCCATCGATTCCCTTCAACAAACTAGACCCGACGGAGGCGCATCGAAACGAATCCAATGCAACGGCCATCATGGAAGAATTAGAACGATCCTTGTCGGGACTCAGTGGCATGAATGCGGATACAACATTGAGACGAGCGGTCAAGCAGGATGGTGGTGGGGTCCATTCCATCGCAGAGCAAGCGAAAACCAGTAGCTTTTCTTGTCCTGAGATCTCGCTCAAGACGGAGCCAACGGCGGTGCGCAATGAGTCGACTGATGTGGAAGATTTGGGACGATCCTTGTCGGGTCTTTCGGCCTTGGGTGGTGGCCCTTCCGTCGAATTCTTGTCCCACCAAACAAAGGTCCAGGGCCAAGATGTTCAAGGGCCTGTGGAAATGGGTGAATATCCTTCCGTGAATTCCTTGGAAGTGCGTGATTTCATGCAATCGTGGATGTCCAAGGGATCTTCCTCGACCGGAACGAGACCGAGTGATGACGAAAACGGCAACTCTTCCCCGCAACTACCAGTATTGGGAGAGGAAACCGTGCATGCCTCACAAGAAAATACCGAGGATAAACCGAAAGAACAAGACAATGAGGAACCGACGAGCAAACCGCTCGACATTTTCAAATCCTTTGGTTCCAGCAAACAAACGGCGTTTCTGAGTTCATGGGGGGTCCAAATGAGTGACGATAAACACCGTGGACAATCCAAGTCAGAGTCTTCCTCTAGGATACCCTGTGGAGGTCCATAATGTTCGTTGGTAGAGTTTATTAAGGGGAACTACCTTGATTTTGATCAACTTGGTGTATATTTTTATTCAATTTATTGACCGTTGCGCTGCTCTAGTTGCTGGCCTCCTCCACTTCCAATATTTTGAAAAGCCAAGATTTGTATTCATATGTATTTCATAACCCTGACGTAGCACCCGATGGAAAGGCTACCGTAAGGCGTCTCAGGATCCATTCAGTTCAAACAAAGAATCCAGCACTGACGGACGATTTCACCAGGTGCCGCGTTGACACAGTAATTTGCGCAGCAACTCATGAGGGTTGCATGAGATACAAGACGCGCACTGCCTCTGGGAGTCATGTACCTTTGCTATCGTTGTAAAGATTACCCCTCTGAGTCTCTGTGTTCGAGTCACAATCCACTTCATGATCCGATCATGCATACCAATCCTTTTTTAGCCCCAGCAAGACGTACTTTTTTAGTGCCAGATGAACTCTTGAGGTTTCATGGAACCAGGTCCCAATCGAGTTCATCGTTCTCCGATCGAACTTGGTTAGCACTGCTTTCGCGAAACAGCAAAAGAGATTTGGGTTGCAGTGAAAATTCTACGTCATTGTGTCTTTGTTTCCATCCTCATTCTTCTCCTCCATGGCCAATGCTTGATTCCCTTGGGACTGAAATCAATGTGCGGCAGATTTTCGGTCCGAGAAGGCGGATGTCGGTAGCCGTCGCGGCCAATTTCGCCAACGTTGTATTTGAAGCGATGCCAGTCCAAACGGAACTGAGTCTTCGTCCGTTGATTGGCGCGTAGATGCTGTACATTCAGTGGCTCCAAGATGTACCCAGCACCATTAGCGTTGGGATATGAATAGAAAAAGAAGGTGTAGCCAAAAGCAACCGACGCCACCGGTTCCACCAAGGGGTACAAGGCAACGAGTAGTTGCCAGGCTAGCAAAATGAGACAAAACATACCACGAGAAAATCCAACTTCACGCGTCGTTCGAATCTTCAGAATTTCCATCATGGTGGTTTTCCGTAAATGTGATCGTCTCGCCAGATAAAGCAAGTTACAACACAATATATACGGAGCAGCCATTGTCAGCGTTGCAGTTGCTGCGGGAAGGATGCCGCTATTTACAAAAAGATTCAAGCTGGTCGACGACGACAGCTGCATCGATGTCACAGACAAATCTGATGGAAAGGATGCTCCAGCCAAAGGTCTAGCAGAGAGTCTTACTTGTTGAATCAAACAATGGTGCAGAGTACAAGGTGATGGTGCCAGCATCTCAACTTCTTCACCTTCATCACCCCAGGATGATGAATGTTAATAGGAGTACGGTTTCTTTCTAGGGTATGCTCTTCCTATTTTCTACTCTAGCTAGGAGTAGAATATTGGATTATCCTAGGAGTACCGTAAGATAGAGTACCCGGAGGCGGGTGCTCTTTGGTCAGCCGGACAGACAACTTCCCCACTCATCTCACACATCATGTCTCAAGTCTCAAGTCTCAAGAGAAATAGGAGATGAAAGATGAAAGACTCTCTGTCCAATTATTCGGTGATTCTCTGCATTCTCATTCGTGGGTGGGCAGTGGGCAGGTAACATGACGAAGACCACTACTTCTTTCTTCGTCCAAGATCCAAGATCCTCTCTACTACTCGTACTCGTAGAGAGGTAGACCTCTGCAGGTTCTTTTCTTCACGACTGTTCATTGGTTTCTGGCTTCATACTTCATAGGGCAAAATGAGAGAACTTCAAAAGATAGGAGCACTCGTACGAACTACGAACATCTCCTATTCCTATTGGTTTCTTTCTTTCTTTCTTTCTTTCTTTCTTCCTTTGTGCAGTAGTCTGGGATCTGTAATCGAGTACGAGTACCGAGCATAATACTCGAGTAATACTCGAGTATTGGTGCTAAAATACTCGTACTTCCTCCAATTTTGACATACAAGTAATTACTCGATACTCTTACTTTCTTGTCGAGTATTACTCGTGTACTCGTACTCATGGATTCGTAGTTCGGCAAGTACATACTCTCTACTCGTACTCGAGCTACATCCAATACCCGAGTAATACTCGAGTGTTACTTCATCGTACTCGAGTATTTTCTATGCGCATGGTTTGTCCCCCCATTTGCACCTATTTCTTTTGTATCATCACTCATGAACCCTCGACCATCGACCATCAACCATCAACCATCAACCATCGATCATCGACCATCCTCTATCCTACCTCGTCCATCATCCATATTCTTTCTGTTTGTCGGACAGAGTCGTCTATTCCAGCCGATTCAATGAAGAACAACACACTTACGATCCCTGGAATGGATTCAATTTCAACCTGCGGTGATTTGCAAACTCTTGCCCAATTTCTGTTCATTGAATCACCAAGTTTCATGAGTGGGCCCAAGGTCGATTGCTGGCCAGGCCAACCAATTCCATTTTTGACTCTATGGTCATGAGGACTGAAGATTTGATGCATCGCTCTACTCCATTTACCATCATTTGTCAACTCGCTGACTGTGTGGGATTGTCCAAACCCATGGCTCAATGGTCTTGTCTCAGCAGTCACAAGAGGATTCAAGATTTGGGACAATCCGGTATTGGGCCACTCACAAGAATGGCAAGACAATCAATGCCTCATTCTCCTCCATCATTACTATGGGAGCAAATGTCCTTGTGGTTTGAAAATGAGTTTTGGTTTTCGACAACTACAACAACCTTTTCTATGAGTTTCTTTGGTCAAGGAGCCGTGGGAGGATCTGCTCCAGTGGTTCATCCCTAGTTTGCGGCAGCTTGTCATCAACAAGCAGACGGACAACTGGCATGTACCAGCAAGGACTATCTGGATAGCAGTCCTCCTCCCTGGGCCTCGTCGTCGTCGTCGTCCCCTCTGGGGTCTGGGCTACGACGACGATTCCTCCACAAACAATACTGCCACACAACAACGACCCCTGGGTTCTTTGTTTGAGGTGGAGGAGACTGAATGGTACCCGCCACGACGTCTCGCTTTGGCGCCGGCATTACTGCCACGGCAACAGCATCCTCCTCGTTATTGTACTGGTGGCGTCGTCCCTTGGGCATTCCGTGGTTCGCAGTGGCGGCCATGGCCTTCTTGGATGTGTGGTCCCCTGGACCAGTTTGGTTGTGGAACAAGTCCCAGCCGGACGACGGGAATATTGTTGTTGTTGGACCGTTGGAACCGCTCCTCCTCATCCTGAAACTGAAAATCCGGAACGAGTGCCGCCACCATCCGCGCACCAATCTCCTAATCATGTTTTGCCACCACACGATGGATCCTCCAACTGTTCCACCACTCATCACAATCATCATACCAATGGTGGTGCTGGTGGTCCTGCTTCGTCTCGCTTTTCACCTTCACGCCACAACACTTCCAATCACACCAATCATGCTCATCATCACTTAAAGCCCCATGGCTTGCCGCCACCAACAACGAATGCGACAACAACCACCTCCTCCATGCCATCCACACAAACAATACCAACAATACCAACAACCCCAGACTGGATGAGGTGGATTGGCCCGTAGTCATGTGTGGGGATCCTTCTTGAGTATGACACTCGCCCTGTTCCTGGCATTGGCACTGTGCTTGTACACACCGTTTGTTGGTGTGGATTCCAATGAGACAACAACAACAGTCTCATCGTCCATGGTGTAGCTAGTGTGGCCTTCGGTGACTGTCGTGTCACATACGCTCGCCTTTGTGGTGGCCACATTGCCCGCTGCGGCCTCGCCAGTACTGACAGCCCACCCAGAAACGACGATCATGTGATATCTTGCCCAGTAGACACCCTTTGATGCCAAATATAAAGTAGCAGAAACTGAAGATGATGCCGGCCCAACCATGGACTCTAGACTCGGCAGATGAGGAGAACCCGAAGAGTACTATTAGCGAAGATGAAGAGGAGATCGATCTAGCTGTAGACGATATGGATGGTGCATCAGCAGTGGTACACCAAGCACATTGGCGGCTCCATTGATGCACCCACAGAAGGTGGCCAAGAGAAGCAACTGTAGACCAACCAACACTGCACTCCTCCATTATTCACTGATACCATGCAGGACATGCTCAACACGAGTACCTGTGTACCCAGTGGTACAACAAGCACATCGGCGGCTCCTTCGATGGACCCACAAAAGGTGACCAACAAAAACAACTGTAGACCTGACCAACCAACACCATTCACTGATACCATGCAGGACACTCTTACCTGTCCCGACACCCAGTTCCCAGTAGTACAGCACCAAGCACATCGGTGGCTCCTTTGATGGACCCACAAAATGGTGGCCTTGATGGTTCTTCAGCGGAATCAAACTTGAGTGGAAACTTAGTTGCGATACCCCACCCAAGATCTCTCCACCTCTACCATGGAAGAACTTGCCTTGACATTTGACATGGATTGTCAATAAAGACTCACGTCCACATGACCTCGTCGCAACAATGTATTGAACAATGCTATGCCCTGTAACACTCTGGTTTCTCCCAAGACCCAAAACAATGAAGAGGACGTAAACCTAGCTGTAAATGAGAGGAGGTGGATCATGTTGTAAGAAGGAGACGATATACTTGGATTTTAGGTAGATGTTTAGTTGTGAAAAGTGGCTTGTACGTAGATTCCCTGATCCCTGAGTGACAAAAGGAGCAGGCTAGGTGGGGACAAATGGCGATGAAAAGGATAGAAAGAAAAGTGGGGACGAAGTGCATGTGAAGGAAAGAGCAGGAAAAGTGAGGACAAAATAGGATGAAGCAGAGAGCGAGAAAAGTGGGGACGACTTGCATGTGAAGGAAAAAGAGCAGGAAAAGTGGGGACAAATCGGCACGGCTAAAATGAAAAACTAGCCGGCCTAGCACGTAGTACGACTCGTGACTACCATAGCGGGATTCGTGCAAGTAATACTCGAGTATAGTGGAATACTTGCGAGTATATACTCGATACTCGTACTCTCTACATATTCGATGGACGAGTAATCATTGATACTCGTACTCGTACAGTCAGGAGTGGCTGGGTACTCGTACTCGAACATGTATGAGTACAGAAGTAGGTACTCGATACTCGTACTCTCACATTACGGCTGTACTCGATACTAGTACTCTAGGCGAAATAAGGTCGATTACAGATCCCAGGCAGTAGTCTCTACTAGAGTTTCATAGCTCCACTCTAACTAGAGAGTGTGATAAGTGCTACAAGCTGGCTTCGCGCCTCACATACCTAGTGCATTACAGTACAAAAATTGTGTACCAATTTTGTAATTACTCCCTTTTCTATCTTACATATTATTTCATAGTAATCTAGCGGTGCGGACGCGTTGAGGTTTTCCTGTTCATCACATAATTTCGTGATGATATACGAAAACAAAAACAAATGCAACCGCTTCCGGTCACCATAGCCGTCACATGCCGCTGGTACGTGATGTAAAGCGCCAGATCGATAGCATAGGTATAACACAAACAGATTATCCAAAAACATCACGTACGCGGTGCCTGTATCTCGGGAAATAGCAGTGCTTCACGTTGTGCACTGTTCTGTGGTCGCCTCATCCGGCGCTGCCTCGTTTGTCTCCCCGGCTGTGTGAGAAGCTTTCGCCTCGTCCGCTGCCTCGTTTGTCCCCCGGCTGTGTGAGAAGCTTTCGCCTCGTCCTCAACGCAGCACATGACTGTATGACAACCAATTTCCCAAACCAGGATCTCTTCTTCACAATGTAGTCCACCTAATACCTATGAGAATGATTAATAACATCAGCACTTACGTTTACATCCCTAGTAGAGATTCGCACACATGCTTGGCCTGGAGATTGGAGATGAAACAGTCTGCCTAGGATATGCAGGCAGTTTTGAAAGGAGTCATCAAAAATGAACAGTACTATATTTACGAATGATTATCCGCTATCAACCAGGAACACGAACTACCACAATCAAAACCCCAAACTCTAGGAGTAGCACTCGGTGGGTTGTTGCTGTTGGTTGCATGGTGGTGATTGGATGCTTGAGGAGAATAATGGGGCTTGTTCTTGTTCAAAGAGGAGACTGCCAACCCACTGTGTCCAGACAGGCCGGTACGAAAGTTGATGGTGGAATAAAAGGACGAAATGGGCTGCAGGACCGGCGCCAGTGTGCTGGTCGTACTTCCTGGTGTCGTATTAACTCGTCCTGAAATGGTCGTTTGAGGAGTGGATGGTTTGGATCGGAGTTGTGGATTGTGGATGAGACTGCGTTCGTCGATTGTTCGGCTGGTTGGGAAGAAGAATACCACTACTGCTGCTGATCGTTTGGTGATTGGTACCATTGCTGGTTCGGGGAAAGGGAAGAAACAAGTCTCGCACCACAGGATCCGTGCTTTGTGATATGAATCCAGTCGACAACAAGTTGCTTCCACATCCAAAGGTGACATCCACTTGATCACTGTCCACCACGGGCGTTTGTCTTGTATTTGGAATTGGCTGCATGAGAGTGTGATTATCATCACTGTCGCGATGTGGTTCCAGGTCCGAGTTGTCAATGGTCTTGGGGATATCGGGTGTCACTTGATGGTGGGGGCAAGCCCCATCATGATCATGCCTCCAATTGACGTGGTGGGATGCATTCGATTGGGTGCCGTCGGTGTCCGCAACGATGGCGGAATCAGCTGCGCCGGTGGAGTTTGGGGAACAGGGGCCGCTTGTGTATCGGTCGGGTCCGCACTCGACACTCGACGTGAGCGCCAAGCGCGGTGACTCATGGTCTTCTTGGTTTGAACGGCATCGTGCGTTTCCCAAAATTTGCTGTCGTCATGGTCGATAAGCAAAGGGGCATAGATGGTTACTGTGATTGTTTATGTACAAAATTGTCTGTACAGTATTTCTACTGTAATAGACTAGGCAGGTCGCTCGTGAAGCCAGCTTGTAAGATTAGAGATCTTAGCACAATTAGAGCTTTGACTCTGACCAGCGCCTTGGATCAGCTCATCGGGTCAGCTGATCCGAGGACCCGCACCGATTGACCACGGCGAATTCGGTGAGACAGCAATTTTCTGCGTGTAAGAGCTGAAACTTGTGACAGTGATTCGGTACAAGATGATGGCACTGAGGACACATGTTGTCATTTGTATTTGGGATTCCCCGCATCTGTCAGTGATTATGAGAGGGCATTCAGTATCACTGGATTGATTGTCACGTCAAAATCATCTTCTATTGACCCTGGGAGGTGTGAGTGACATTCACTTCCTGAACATGTTCTTCGAGAATAAACCATAGCTTTATTGAGGTTTCTAGGAGTATATTCTTTCCTTTATGGGTATGCAATGGGTCCATTGTCTTGCACACCTAGCTAGGAGTATGTCGCTTAAGCTAGAGAGCTGTGACTAGTGACTACCTATGCAATGTTGCTTCGTTTCGCATGCGCTGATCCTTCTCATCCATGCGAACGCAATGACGATCAGGGTGAGCGATCAGCGCTGATCGGGTTCGCGTCGATAAGCCAGGGCGAGTCAGAGCTCTAGAAAAAATTACATGAAATAATGGCCATCTACCAAGACAGGACAATACAGTGGACACAGATTCAGAATTCAGAGATAGGACATAAAGATCAACTACTGATTCAGTGGACAGTGGACACAGACGCGACGAAATGTGGTAAATGAAAAAATGAAAGCTTTACGGAGAAAAGTTCTTGAACTCTCCGTCCTCCTCAATCCTAACACGCAACACACGCGAACAATTAGAGGTCGGTTCCGCAACAGCTCATAGCTCATCTCTGCTGGAGCTAGGTATGCGCTAGAGAGGTCTCTGCTGGAGTTGATAAAATGCCTAGCTAGGAGTAGTAGGAGTAACTAGCTAGAAGAGTTAGGGTTAGGGTTGCTAGATCAAAAAATTATGACTAGAAAACTAGATGCGTAGCAGCATATGTAGGCGATGCATATTCGCCAATATGCGACCATGTATCCGCCAATATGCAACCTGTTGGCGGGATTTATTCAGATTCAGCGCTGAAGAATCTCCAGCAGAGATTTTCTGGGTTGCGCGTGTTGTAGCGTGTAGTGGCAGGATTTATACAGTTTATCAGACCCACCATCGCAGAGCCGCAGTGGTTTAACTGGTAAATGTTTCTGTTGGCTCGTGGTGCCAGGGGTTCGAATCCCCTCAGACTCAGCTTTAAGTTAAGACTCCCAATTTCTGGGGGCAGCCATATTTGGGGTGTATGGTACAAGACGTTTCCCCGCTGGTTAAAAGTGCATGTTCTTCTCAAGGGTGGCCAGACCCCGGTCTTCGGGCTAGAAGGGGTTCACCGCCTTGTACATACCAATGCACGGGGGAATTAATATTTTTTTTATCTAACTCACCAACTATGCTAGCTACGCTATGCATCATGTGAAACTCCTTGGAGTCTTGCTCTCTGCCTTTTGCCCGTACTGGCAGCGGCTGATCACCGCTTGGGAGTGTTCGCGCTAAGCTACTCGTCACGGTATGCTTGCGGCACTACTTATAGTTCACACTCGTGATGTGTGACCCATGGCACTCTCCCACGTGACGGGGAGCACTCGCTTAAGTGAGCGATTGTTTTGGTAATCTTTTCTCCATACATGAAAATATAGATACCTCCTTTTGCACTGTGCCGACGCACACGTCCTAAGTATTTGTTCTCTGCCGACTGCAGCGCAAACGCAAGTTGACACTACTTGTGCACCTTAATTCCAGGTAGAATCGCGAAATCTGCGATCTGCATCACCTTTTGGCAATGCCTCCACACTTCTGTGTTTTTGCCTGTTTTTTGCTCTGAACCTCTCCTGCTTCTGGCTCTCTTGTTTTCCTTTTGCCTTCCACCATGTCTTCATCCACTGCCCCTGAAAATCCCAAGGAAGATTTCAAGGCTGCCGTTAAACGCTGTGGATACAATGATGCCACCGTGACCTACATCATTGAGCAGGGTTTTGATGATGCTCAATCGTTCATGACTGTTGCGGTCCATCAAGTGCCGTCGATGTTGAAGATGATGGCGAAGACCCCTCCAGAGAACGGGGCCTTTCCCTTCAGTGCTAACCTGCAGCTCCACGGCTTCCGAATGTGGCTCGAATACCGTTTGTCTCGTGGTCAGGCTCTTAAAGTCTCACTTTTCTCTGATCCGCCCCTGATCAAGAAATGGACCAAACGTACCCAGGAACTGTTTGCACTCAACAAGGAAGTTGCCTCCGATGAACTGACCCCACCGAAAGAGTTGACTTCGTTTACTCAGTGGGAGGTGTTTAACGATGCCTTGCTCACGTTCCTCGCACAGCATTGCAATCCCACAACGGGTGTCCCTTTGACATACGTCCTTCGTGAAACTAAGCCTGTCGGTTCTGAAGCAAGGAATGCTGCCTACGATACTATCGATGACGATTTGATTGCTACTACTATCCTGCAAGGTGATCAGTATGCCCTTGACAATCAACGCGTCTTCACACTGATGAAACCTTTCCTTGTTGGCGGACCTGGCCTGACGTTCATCAAGCCACACCAAAAGAAGAAGGACGGCCGTGAGGCGTATCTTGCGTTGACTCGCCAAGCTACTGGAACAGCAGCTGTCACCATCCGCAAGAAAGAAGCATACGCTGCTATTGCCGACGCAAAGTTTACAGTCCGCGGTCGTTTCTCGTATCAACAATATGTTCACCGCCATCAGAAAGCTCATAATACGTTGGCTGAACTTGATGAACCCGTTGCCGAAACCAAAAAGGTAACCGATTTCCTCAAAGGTATATCGGATCCCTCTTTGGCGGCGGGAAAGACGGTCGTCAACGGTGACGCAGCAAAGCTTTCTGATTTTGAAGCATGCCAGCAGTATTTTGGCACGTTGATTGCTGCATCCCGTACCGACAAGACCAATGACGAGAATCGAAAGATTGCTGGTGTGGGTACGACTAAGACTAGTGGAAAGAAGAATGGTCGTTACAAGCAGAATAAGAAGAAGACACGTCATTACAGTTTGGATGAATGGCGCAAGCTCTCTGATGAAGAGAAGGCTGAAATCCTCCGTGCCCGTAAAGAACAGAAAGACAAAGAACAGAAAGACGCTAATGGAAAGCGCAAGGCGGGAGCCGTGCGAACTGAAGATGAAAATGGCTCTCGCAAGTTGAGTAAAACTGAAACTCCAAAGTCTGATGACATGAAATTGGAGACCACTGACCTGGATGGCGACGACGCGCCGAACTATTCCGAGCCTGATCCTCCTGTTGCTGATGAACCGACTGTTCCCAAAACCTCAGCCGGAAACAGTTTCGGACGCTTTGCCCATAGTAAAAAAGGATCTACAAAGCCGCACAACCCTGATGAAACCAAGGAGCCTACAACTGCCGTTGCGAAAGCTGCCCTTGCTGATAAGGCCACAAAGCAGACCTGAGGCTGTGTGCCCAGTGATGAAATTGATAAAACAAATCTTATCCGTCCACATTTCTCACTTGTAGGCACCCCTACCTTCAGCTTAGCCTTTGCACACCGTTTATGTGCTGCCGTATCACAGTCCCATACCACTGATCCGATTGATCTGACATGTGAAATGGACTCGCATGCTGACACTTGTTGTGTTGGTCGCAACTTTGTGAAATTCAGGGAACCTGACCGTTACATCACTGTTTCCCCATTCTCAGAGGAATATAAACCCCTAGAGCGTATCCCCGTCACCACGACCGCCACTGTCTGGACTGATGCCCACAACAATAGTTATCTATTGCTGTTTCACAAGTCGTTATTCTTCGAGGACCGATTGTCCCAATCATTGATTTGTCCCAATCAACTGCGTTCAAACGGCCTCATTGTCCATGATGTGCCGCGTCAGTTTGACCCTTACAGCACACACAGCATTCGTATTCCCGATGCTGACCTGACCATTCCTCTAGAAATGTCCGGTGTTATCTCTGGCTTCGCGACCACGAAGCCAACCCCGGAGGAGCTCGAGTCGCTCCCACAGATAGTCATGACTGCTGATTTGGTGTGGCACCCTCATTCGTCCACCTTCGCTGCTGCGGAGGAGAAAGCCAATGCATCCAATGCATCTGCTGTCCGCCAAGTTGATCCGAATTCGATTGCTGCATCCTGTGTCCCGCGATTGGTTGCTGCCGTCCGATCATACGACGAAACCTATGGCTATTGCATGGAACTTGAGAATGACGAGGATGAACTATGCAACCGCTTAGTTGCTGCCGTTCGAGTGTCCCATCCACCAAGTGCCGAGGATACTGTGGACATTGAGGACCTTGATCCCGACGAATACTTTCTCAAAGCCGTTAAGTCTGCTTCGTCACGACCAACGAAAGCCGTAAAAGTCTTGCCATCTTCTTCTAAGACTGTACTTGATCCCCAGACCTTGTCTTCTCGATGGAATGTCGGCCTTACTAAGGCCAAGAAGACTTTACAAGTGACAACCCAGGCTGGGGTCCGAAATGTCCTTGTCCCATCCGAACGCAAGGTCCGAAAGAAAGCTCCATGGCTCAAATTCCCGAATGTCAAGGGACGATGGTTTTGCAACGAGATGTTCTCCAAGTGCCCATCGCTTGATCTTCACACGGGTGCTTCCGTATTTACTGATGGAAAGGGCTATGATTTTGTCTATCCCTGGAAATCAAAGAAGCAACACCCTGAAGGTCTGATGTCCCTTATCCAGAATGTCGGAATTCCTCAGACGTTAATTTCTGATGGTGCGCAAGAGCTATTTCATGGACGTTCTCGTGAGATCTGTAATGAGTACCGTATCAAACAAGAAGTGACCGTCCCATACAGTCAATGGCAGAATGCCGCGGAAGCGAGCATCCGTGAGTTGAAGAAAGGTGTTATTAGGAAGTTACGTCAAACTGGTGCACCACGACGCACATGGTCCTATGCGCTGAAGTGGGTTGCCTCTGTCCGCCAGTTAACTGCCTCTGATATCCCTGAACTTAATGGACGAACGCCATTTGAACACGTTCTTGGATCGACACCCGACATCTCTCCCATGGCTTTGTTTGATTTCTATCAACCTGTATACTATTATACGCCGTCGCATGACTTCCCTCATGAGCGTAAATGTATTGGGCGCTGGCTTGGTCTTGCCGATGACTGTATTGATGACATGGCCTTCAACGTCTTGACAGAGAAAGGTCGAGTTATTGTCCGAAAAGATGTGTGGGCAATCCCTGACGACGATATGAAAAATCCCACAATCCGTCAACAACTGGAAGTCTATGATGGTCTTATCAAGACTCTCCTCGTGGATACATCGCCGTCCTCCGATGAAGATGCCGCCAACGTTTCCCCTGATCCACCCGATGATTTCTTTGGAGAAGACGAAAGCGAATCTCTCTTTCCTGCTGCTCTTGACTCCGATACACCTCTCCCTGATGCTGACGACTACACTCCGGAGGAGTTAGACGAATATCTCACAGCCGAAGTCATGCTGCCGCATGGCGGGGACCAGGCCAGAGCCAAGATCATAGGCCGCTCCAAAGATGAACATGGCCGACCAATTGGCAAACGTGATCCAAATCCAATCTTAGACACACGTTTCTATGACGTGCTGTATCCCGATGGATCGACCGAATCTCTTGCTGCCAATCTCATTGCCGAGAACCTTTACTCTCAAGTCGACACTGAGGGCAACTCCTATGCCATTGTAAAGGATATCATTGGACATCGCAAAACCAAGGACGCTGTCCTCCGAACGGATCCGGACTGGTTGAATGGCCGTAATCGCCATACAACCGTTGGTTGGGAACATGAGTGTGAACTCTCCGATGGTTCTACTGTTTGGATCCCTCTCAAAGATCTCAAAAACGATTCGCCTGTACAACTAGCCGAATATGCTGTTGCGGCGGGGCTTGCCAAAGAACCGGCCTATGCCTGGTGGGTTCCACATACGTTACGCAAACGTGGTGTGATTCTTGCGAAAGTAAAATCTCGCTATTGGAAACGTACCCACAATTATGGTATTGAACTGCCCAAAACCGTTCAAGAAGCTCTTGAGATTGATCGTCGAACGGGGACTGATTTCTGGCGGAAAGCCATCGAAAAGGAGATGAAAAATGTTCGCATTGCCTTTGAATTCCGTGATGATGACAAAGTACCAATTGGATACAAACATATCCCATGTCATATGGTCTTTGATATCAAGTCTGATCTTCGCCGTAAAGCCCGACTGGTTGCCGGTGGGCATAAGACTGATCCACCGAAGGAATCCACGTACTCCAGTGTTGTATCCCGTGATAGCGTACGAATTGCATTCACTATCGCTGCCCTTAATGGCCTGGACGTGTTGGCCGGGGACGTACAAAATGCATACCTCAATGCACCAACAAAAGAGCGAACTTATATTACGGCGGGACTAGAATTTGGTCCCGAAAACGTTGGCCGACCTGCACTGATTGTTCGTGCTCTGTATGTTTTGAAGAGTTCTGCTGCTTGTTGGCGTGATCACATTGCCGCAACACTTCGTGAATTGAAGTTCAACAGTTGCTTGGCTGACCCTGATGTCTGGCTTCGACCTCAAGTCCGACCATCTGATGGGTTCCAATACTATGAGTATGTACTTGTCTACATAGACGACATACTCTGTGTCAGTCATGATCCGCGATCGATCATGAATGATCTGGAAAAACGGTATACCATCAAACCCGAGAGTATTAAAGACCCAGACGAATACTTGGGATCTGAGATTCGACACTATACCATACCAGATACTGACGATCCTGAGAACAAACCCCGATGGGCCATGTCCTCCGACAAATATGTTAAACGTGCCATATCTGAAATTGAGACCGAACTGTCTAAAGTTGGCCAAAAGCTACAGACACAAGTCTCAACTCCGCTTGCCACTGGGTATCGTCCTGAGATCGACTCATCTCCTGAACTGGACCCCCGACGTGCAAATTACTATCAGGGACTAATTGGTATCCTTCGTTGGGTTGTGGAACTTGGTCGTATTGATATCATTGTTGCCGTATCACAACTGTCCCGATATCTAGCCATGCCACGTGAAGGACACCTCGAACAAGCCTTGCACATTTTTGCATACCTAAAAGCGCATGGACGTTCCACCCTAGTGTTCGACGACACAACTCCGACCTTCGACGAGGATCGTTTCTTCCAGGCAGACTGGTCTGAATACTACCCTGATGCTAGTGACCCTTTGCCGCCCAATATGCCACCACCTCGTGGACGGGCTGTTACCACAACTTGTTTTGTTGATGCCGATCACGCTGGTTGTCTTGCTACGCGTCGCTCACAAACTGGTATTCTTATGTTCTTACAACGAGCACCTATCTTGTGGTATTCCAAACGACAGAGTACTGTTGAGACATCAACATTTGGCTCCGAATTTGTCGCAATGAAGACTGCCATCGAACAGATAGAGGGTTTCCGTTACAAGTTGAGAATGATGGGCATCCCACTTGATGGCGAAACCAATGTGTTCTGTGATAATGAATCTGTGTTCAAGAGTGCAACCATGCCTGAAGTCACTCTGAAGAAAAAACACAATGCGATTGCTTACCATCGCACACGTGAGGCACAAGCCGCCCACATCGTGCGTATCGCCTGGGAAGAAGGTGAAACCAATCTTGCGGACCTGCTGACAAAATCGTTACCAGGACCCCGATTGCGTTTTCTAGCACAACGTGTTTTGTGGTGATTACATGATCGAATTCATTGTCCTCACACCCCTCTTTTATTGTCCGAATAGACACCCCTCTTAATTGAGAAAAAATAGTCCTGATGGACCGGCCTCTGCTGAAACAAGTCGTGGGCGACCTAGTCGAAATGCTTCCGATCTAGCTCGCGGGGACTGAATAAATCCCGCCAACAGGTCGCATATTGGCGGATACATGGTCGCATATTGGCGAATATGCATCGCCTACATATGCTGAGTTTTCTAGTCATAATTTTTTGATCTAGCCACTTGTTGCACGCCGTATACGCCGTGTTGTAGCGTGTAGTGGCAGGATTTATACAAATCTGCGTGAGCGCTTACCGCAGGACCGACCTCTACAAACAACAATCAAAACCAAAAACCAAAAACCAAAAACCAAAAACCAAAAACACAAAACTTCGAACCTCGGATGCAAATTTAAAATTCCAAAACCAAATGCGAACATCGATCATGTCTCGAAACTCGAAACTCGTAACTGGAAATAATAATACTCGTACCTCGTACAATACCTGGTACGCAGTATGCACGCAGGACATACGAGTAGGACATAGCCTGACTGCATCTGCATAACTGTTTGCACGTGCCTCTCATTATTGTTATTTATTGGATATTCGACTTGTCCCACCAGCCATTGGTTCCTTGTTCTTCTCTCTTGATCTTGTCTCTTGTCTCTTTCTCATGGACCCGGGACTCAATACCTAACGCATTCGGGACTCGTGTACAATTATCATAATCATTGGTGTCGAGGCGGAAAGATAATCAGAAATCAGAAATCGAAATGTGCGAAATAATGCGATTCTCCAAATTTTTGCATGATCAAGCTTCGCATTCATGCTTCGCTACAACATTTCGCCGTGACATACAAGGTCCTAAAGTCCAAAGCTTGCAACCAATTTTGGCACTCTTTCGTCGAGAAGGACAACGTTTAGCTCCTCTTCGTTTTTAGCTCGATAGCCTCCACGTTTCGCTGCATAATCCATTTGGAACCTCAAGCAATAGTACCGCTCCCGCAAAGATGGGCCGTGTTACGATTGATTACAACTCGGGCGCTCCCTCGGTCAATCCAGAGCAACTAATACTCGTTCCTCCAGTTCTGAGTTTGCCTCGTGAAACCGTGCTTCCAGCAACTCCCTCGGTGGCCCACCCAGGTAGTCTTGTTCAAGATCATGTCATCCTAGAGCTTTTGCAGGACCAGCGGCGCAATAAAAATGTACTTCTACCAGGCCCCGATGTCTCAGTAAACGCTTTGTATGGGCCACCACAAGTTGCGGGCGATTACAGCGCCCCATGCGACCAACGTCTGTCGACGCTTGTCTCACTTGGTCTTCAAGGTGCTCCTCCTCTTGCTTCGCATGTGAGGCCTCAACTTGCCTTAGTGCCATCAGCTGTGCCAGTAGCGTCGCAACCAATCATACCGGTTCTTCAAGGTGATCGAGTTCCTTTAGCTGCATCCCATACTGCAATTCATCCCGCACTTTTGACTCAACTCTCAAGACCAGTATCGACGATAATGCAGACCGGCGCCTCTCAACCTCTGGTTACAAGACTTCAGGGAGCCTCTGCAATGGATAATCTTATTCTTTTATCAGGAGCAACAACCGCACCTGCAACAACGCCGGCACTCACATATGCTCCGGCTCTCATCCCACCTAATCAATTGGGAGAGATGCTAGATCCGAAACATATGATTCGTCCAGTTTCAAGAGCGGAATCCCAGAGGACTGAACCCGATCGTGTTGTGAAGAGGGATCCATCTCCTCATCTGGAAGAACCACCGAAGCGGAAGAAACGTAAATATGATCACGAGTCTTTCGCCCAGAAGTTACATAGAATCGTGACAACTCTTGAGGCGGAAGGAAAAGGTCATATCATGTCATTTCTCGATGAAGGGGGGCTATGGGTTCATGAACCGACCGTCTTTGTTGAGAAAATTATGCCGAACTATTTTCGAGGCAACACCTGGGCTTCCTTTCGCCGTCAGCTATTCTCGTATCGATTCCCGATCGTGAAACAGGGAAGGCTAAAGGGCGCCTTCACCAACCCCCTCTTTTTGCGTGGTCATCCCGAACTTTGCGAGCGCATAATTCGAGACGACAAATATGACAAGAAGAGGATTCATGAGAGCTAATTCGTTAATCTTTCTAAGCTCTCGAGGACATTTGAACCTTATGAGAGAATCTCCGTTACCTGTTGAACCTTTGTGAGACTAATGTATCTAAGGAGTAAAACTACTTTTAATATCATTGTGAGTCTCGATTTCAAAGTGAAACGAAAATGGCTAATGACATAAACGAGAGGAATGAGATTGACTACGGTAGGTAGTTTGTTGATGAGACTTTGGTATTTGGTAGACATCGAGATAAGATGATACAAGATGGTAAAGTTTACAGTTGCCGTCACTCTCTACCTCTACCTTGTTCGTAAGTCGTAAGCCATAATCATATAAAGGAGATTCATGATTCATGATTCATGGTTTCGTTTCATGTTTCATGGCTTCTTTTCTGCATGGTACGAAGTACAGTAAAGTACGTACGAACCGTCGGCTCCATGTCCATGCCCCTCTATAAATTTTACCTTCTCTCGAACTGAGCGAATAGACCAGTCCCCAGCGGAGGTGTTCTGAGGGTGTGCTGGTTTCTATCATCCAGAATTCCATTGCCTAGGATCCTCCCTCGCTGAGGTGTTTGGCTAGGTTCCCGTAGCTCTACTACCTAGTAGAGCTAGTACTCCTCTAGCTCGCAGTATTATCCTTCCAGTCGAATAGAACTACCTCTAGCTCTAGAGGGGCTAGAGGAGTAGGAGTAGGAGGTAGGGGTGGTATCCAAAATCCAAAATATCAAGCGTAAATAGTAGATGCGGATTGCGGATGACCAACGTGGAGCTAGCCAGTGAGGGAAGAAGGGTGTTGTTTTCGGGAATTCGGGAATTCTTGGACTACTGTCGGTAGCGACCATAGCAGGTAGCAGTTTGCAGTTTCGGTACTTGTAGTGGTGGAGAATGGAGAATGGAGCTGCAACGCCAGCAACCAAACCCAACCCGAACCCCCAACGTCAACGACCAATTCCAATAATTATTAATTATTCATTTCTGCCAAAAGGAACGGACAAAGCTTCAAACAGACGGATAAAGACGTTGTACTGACTCCACCTATTGTAGAGGACCTGTCTGTCCACCCACCCATCCCCGTAAATAATCTATCGCTATCGCCATGCCCTATTCGCTCGGTAGCTAGCAGAGGATTATCTCTGTGATGGTGAATCGTACCCTAGACAACAAGTCAAGAGAGAATATCATAGCTTCCAGCTTCTTGCGGGACGAGAGCACAACAGACAAACAGCAAGTGCCCCCTTGTTAAGAGAAAATGATAGCTACGGCATTGGTTCAAGCCTTCAGGGTACAACAGTCAAACATCGCATGCCCCCGTCCCACTTGTAGGTCTGTCTAACCCATTCATAGAGCCTTTCGTCTAAGATAGAATGATTGGCCAATGCCAATCTTGTTTCCCTTGTGAGGTTATGTTTGGCAAAAGTGTCCAACGGAGGATTTTTATTCCATATAAGTGTCGAAAAGCCTTTTCTTTGTCCGTTGATTGTAAAAAGGGAGGTGCAATCACCCAGGAGAACCTCACTGAGAAGTGGCAAGGTCACCCTTGATAGATCTTCAAGCCTCCCTACCCAGTCCCAATCAGTTCTCAACAAATCCTGGGCATGCTTCAACTCTCGTCCTTCGACCACGGGTTCTTGACGAAAAGATGGATGGGCCTTTCGAACATTGAACTGTCCTCGAAGCAAACATTGCAATTGGTGGTTGGGCAAGAGAGATTGTACCAAACCTTCTTGTGTTTCCTCTAGGAGCGGCTTTTCGCACCAAATATCTTTGCATCTGGGATGATGGAAGAAGCGAAAATATGAAATATGGAATGAATAAGGCTCACGTACCATTGCAAATGTGAAGATCGGAACACTCGTAGTTCTAGATATGTTTTTCCAGCCCTGAATAAGCTGGTGAAGCTCTTCAAGCCCAGGAATATCCCCATGGAGTTCGTAAAAGACCAGCCGGTCGGTTACCTCCTTTGTGGTCGCGTGGCGGCGTTGTAGGATGTTTTCAATTGTTTGTTCCATTGCTTTAAACTCTTTCTTTTTCGACACACGTTCATACCGAAAACCAGCTAAGTCAAATGCCCTTGATTGAGCTAGCTCTCTTATCGTGGTACCTCCTGTTTTGGGAACATGTAAGAAGATCACAACGCCTTCGTTTTCGCTTTCCTTTCGGTGGCCGAGGAAATGTCTTGACCAACTCCATGTTCTGCTTGTTGTTACTGCAGGAAAGGATGGGAAATCTCGACTGTTCGTAGAGGTCTTTTCAGCAGGAGAAGGAGTGGGTCTGGCCTGGGAAATGGATGGGGGCTTTTTGAGTATGCGGTGTTGAAGACAGGCCATGCACTCCCCGTCATTGTTGGACACTTACAGCGATTCGGAACCTCTGTCGCCTCTTCACCGATACGAAGTAATGTCGGTTGAAGGGATCGAAAAGTGATACAGAACCAGAATCATTGATATGAGGAAAAAACGCAAAGCAGAAACCTAATGCCGCAATTGCTACAACCTTCCATTTGTTGTTGCAGAACCGTGTTTGATTCATCGTTCATTCCACCTCTACCTAGATGAATTTGCTCTCACAAAAAAGTTCGTGTTTTTTTCTTGTCTGGATTTTTTACTCTTCCGGTCACATAGCTACCTCTAGTAGGAGTAGGCTTACTTCTCCTACCCTTACCAACAGGAGGCGACTTGCCTGAAGCGATGCCGGTGCAGGTGCGACATGGACTCGCGCGCCTATGTAGAAAAGATTTCCTGTTAAATAAGAATTTGATGCCGACAGGTCCAAAATTGGGGAAATTCCAATGATCGGTTTTGTGCAGACTGTAACTAAGTCAATTTTCAATGAATTTGTCATCGGAAACTTCAGTGCAATACTTCAGTTCTTCATCTATTGCACTGTATGGTTCGATGACAGATCCATTGAAATTTGGGTCGTCGGGGTCCTGCACAAAATTGTGAGTCGTTTTGAGAGAATTTTTGGCTCGTATATGTCGCATGTACTATTCGAGTGAGAGTAAGTCTTGACAAGATCAAAAATTAGATTTTCGCCATGCGCGCACTACATGCAGCTACTGCTCGTATGAACTCTTTTGGATTTCAAATGAGACTGTATGGTGGCCATTATGTTGGTTTCGATTGCATCGAAAACGTGAGACAACGTACTGCTATGAAGCAACAGCTAGATCTACGCAATGGTGTTACGATCCGACACGATTGTCATGTTGTTGAGTAGTACCCAAGTTTAGAAGTCGACTGTCGACACACGGTATTCCAGTTCCGCGCACCTTGTTCATCAAGCTCAAATCTCACCCAAAACTCGTATCAGTTCTACACGACCATCACTATGCAACACACATTCCAATGGCTGAGCGTTCTGCGGATGGACAGGACAGTTATCAATGCCAGGATCCGACAGTGAGGTTCGAATCACATGATAGTGACAAATAACGGCCAAAGTGGTCGTATCAACCGGTAAGTACGCGGCCAACCACGCAAACACTTGACGAATGCGATCTTTTCTTATAACCTTGGGTGGAGTATCATGTCCACGAGGCCAGGATGTGGGCGATCGTTCCGAGGCTCTCGGAGAAGATGATGACGACTTTGGTGAGACTGTCGAGTCTGAATTTGGATATAGCAATGATTCCAAATCAAAACGTTTGAGGGTCACATCATCCACTTGCAAATCACGCCAAATGTCTTTAAGTTTGCGCGGCTTATTTTCAGGGATCAAACTCCCTACTTCTCTCAGATCATAGGCCATGAGAATGGGGATATTGGTGAATGGACCTCTTTCATTCTCAGTCACGATGGAGCATTGATCCGTCATGTCCTCATCAATATCGTCGTTATCAATCTCCATAGGATCGTTGCCCTTCTGACGGCCACTTTCAAAGCTCAGAGTCTTCGAAACTGGCTTAAGGTCATCACGGTGACGAACAAGACCATTGCTTGGGGGGATGCGGGAGGAGCGAGTTGGAAAAGCCAACAAGGTTGTGTGAATGGCACGCGTCAATGGACTGGTGACGACCAATTGAATCTTGTTGGGGTCGACGCCTTCCATGGAAAGCAATTCTGGAACGAATTTCGCCTGCTCTACACCATTTCGAGTTAATCCACAATCCGTCAAGCCTTCATCCGTTTTTCGTCTTTGTCGGGAGGCACGTTGACCCAACGACTCCCCGTGTCGAATCAAATAGAGTGTTCTCGTTGGGTTCGTCGAAGATGGATTTGATTCCTGTTGCTGTCGATGCCCTTGATTTCGACTTCGAATGCTACCGGCACTTTTGCTACTTGTGGTGCTGCCAGGAGTTCTTTGAGCGGGTACATGGGACTGTTGCGAACATGTCGCTGGTGGCGGTGTGTGGGCGACGTTGGATGGATGACTGGTTTTGTTGGACTTTTCATTGAATGTTGTCATTCTTCTTCGAATTATTCTTCGAACTTGGCTTTTGCTGTCTTGATACAATGAAATAAGCTCTGTCGATTATGTCATCGTCTCAGAACCACTCAAGAGCCATGTATTACAGTGTCATGGTCGACTCAACGCCAGACCCGGTCCAGACTTTACCGCCACAGATCCAGACCCACTTGAGATATCGCGCGGCCGGAGGAGTCCCCCCACAAATGCGACCGACCGAATCCCAGTCGTGCGAGAGGCAAGAGCAAAGATACCCCTTGCCCGTTATAGCTCTCTTTCATGTCCGTCCCATGGCCTGCAATTGTCATTCTCATCTTATATTATGATAAACAGCCACCCACTCAGGAATTAAACGCTTCTAGTAATGAGGACACCGTCATCTGAGAAGGATACAATCCCACCACCAGCAACAACGGAAGCACATGCCTCTGATCAAGTGAGTTCCAGTCCTTCGATTGAATTGTCTGTGCCAACCTCCAATGACTTTGCGGCCATTTCGGAGTTGAAGGCGGAAGCCTTTGCGGATAAAATGTCGTCGGCGGATGGAGGACGTGAATATCGACACTATGCCAAGAAACACCCGGCAAAGTTGCAGCATATGCGTGTGGCTCGTCTAGCGAACAATCCCAGCAGTATTGTGGGTGCGATCCAATTGCAACTCCACAACGATCCGGGCGATTACGGTTTGCCTGGATGTATGAGACATGTCTTGCACCATAGTGAAGAAGCCTACGTTGAATTCATTGCCACCAAAGCAAGTGTCCGGGGACAAGGCGTGGGAAGCAAACTGTTGCAATGGGCACAAGAGTTTGCTCAAACCGAAGGTTGTCGGCAACTGACATTGCATGTCTTTCAAGCCAATAAAGGGGCTGTCCGGCTGTATGAACGTAAGGGATTTGAAATCCAACATGCAGAAGAGGGGGCTTGTCTTGGAAGCTGTTTCTTTTGTCTTGTCTCCTGTGGCAAATATTGGACCTTCTACTACATGATCAAAGATCTTACTGTTGAAACTTGATTTCCAAGTCGATGGATCCTTACGACAGGAGTTGTCGCCTACATACAATGGACATCATAGCACTACCAATATCCATTTGTTGTCCCTCTTCATCATTGTATCACGTGGTAGTATTCTGTCGGCAGAACCAAGAACAAGTCTCACGGACAGAGTTTTCTTTGTTAAGCTTTCCGTCCAAAGAAGAATGACAAAGAGCGATTAAGAGCGAATCCGCTCTCATATGATTTGCTCTATATTGGACTCTGTGCTGGACTAATTGTCGCCGAGTGTTAGAGAAAGCTTTTGCTGTCAAGGGGATGAGACTCGTTCCTTGATTCATGAACGGACTCTAGAGTTTTGGTTCGTTTGGTGTTGTTGATTGGGAAAAACACAAGGAACTGCATTGCAACTTGTTCTTGTTATATTGTTTCGAATTTGCTAACGTGATGAATAGAGACGGACCAATACGTAATTATTGTTCTCACGATTGCTTCATTGTGTCGTTGCCATGAAATTTTTTTAATGTTGTGTCCTTCTTTTCACAAGATCAGCACAATTGACATTCGACACACCGTCAAGACTTGCTTTGCAAGCTTGTGACTTGCTTCCAAAGACCATCGAAGCTACAAAAGTCTGCTCTCTAGCTAGGTACTAGGAGTACTCACCGCTCACATAGAAGGCAAGTAGGCTGGGTGGTCACTCGGAAAGACCATCTTAAGCGGGACAATTGGTTTGATGTAATACAGTCACGTATCAATATTTTTACCGTCGCTCTGGGTTTTTAGCGTTTTCCATTGTCGCCAAATAAGACAAGCGTTGAAGGTGTTGCAGATATCCCATCAAGAGCTTCACTCAAAAATCCATCAATCTTGTTATCTTTGATCATAGGAGTAAATGAAAAAGCACAATGGACAAACGACGAGGATCCAAACGTACCTCCGTGAAACTTGGTGAGAAAATCCGCGTGGTCGGCTTGAATCGCTTCATGGATCATTATGGTTGGAGGGTGGAGAGTGGACAGGAACCCCGTGTTTGTGGCGACCAAACATTTGTGTGGGTCAAGTGGGAATGTACTGGCGAGTTCGCAGAAGTAGACGCTTCTCTTATTGAGTCCATTGATGAAAGTCGACAGAAGCGTCGTCGGATGTCCCCTTTCCAGGGTCGTGTAGTCCGTGAACGAAGAGTTTGGGCGGATATGAACTCGAAACGAGATTCATCCGCAGAGGAAGAAGTGGATTTTCGTGACAAAGACTTGGCTCGTCGCCAAAAAAGAACGCGTACGTGTGGAGACTGTGAAGCTTCAAGTGGTCTCAATGAAGAAGAAGAAGAGTTCGAGGGAGAAGAGGAGGTCGGTGAACAAGAAGTCAATGAAGAACTACAGACAGATGAAGCGTCCGAACTAGAATCGCAGAATGAATCGCAATCAGAATACGAGCCTGAGGATGAGCCGGATGATGATATGTTGGATGTTGACTTGGGTACAACTGCAACGTCGTCGTCCGAGCAAGGCTTTGACGACACGAGTTGGGAACATCGAACACGAGAACAGCGCTTAAAGCCTCAAATACAGTACAATGAGGATACGGAAGGCAATGAAGATACAGTTGTCGAACACTTGGAAAAGGAGAAGCAAAGGGCAGTTTCTGAGGTTATGGAACAACGAGAACAAAATTCCAAAATGCAACATACAGAAGATAGCGCCATTGATCTCTCGGTCCCAGCCTCTGTGATTGTGCAGGACTATGAACGGAGCATGACGAAACAAAAGAAGCCCAAAAAACTCGAGAGCAAGCCAGGAGTTGTGGATCAACAGAAAAAATATGAGGAGCCAAGGACACCACCACGGTGCAAGCGAATTGCCTCGAAATCAGTCCTGCACAATACCCCTCATGATGCACATGTGGAAGATAACAACGCAGTTAATCAAAAGGAGCGGGTGGATAACATGTTGGAGTCAGAAGCTCATGAGAATGAATCAAAATCAGAAGATGAGCCTGAAGATGATCTGTTGGATGAGTTCTCCAATATTGACTGGGACACATCGTCCCCGTTAGAGCAGGACTTCGAAGATACAATTTGCGCAGACGTAGACAGGGTTGGCAGTCCCTCAGATTGTCAGGAAGTCCCATACCCGAAACCAAGCACTGCGGGCGCAGGGGTAACTCCACATCCCAAGATGGTAACTCCACATCGCAATATGGAAGATTGTGCAGCAAGCTCCAACAAAAGAGTATCAGATGGAGAGAATTGTGAAATTGTTTCAACGGCAAGTTCCCCCAGACCTCAGCGTGAATGGAGATGCCGCCAAGACGTATGGGTCCGCACTGGTCGGCTTGGGAAACGGATCGTCACAGTTTTCAACGCACATCCAAGTTTCATCATAAACAACGTTCGACATGTACGAGTACGATGGGAATCAAGCAAGCAGTTTGAAGATATTCCGGAACATGATATCGTGGGACCAGTAGAGCTGATGCATCGCACACGCCGCACCAAACGCCGAATACGGTATGACGAAGATAACGAAGATAACGAAGGACATGAAGATGCGGCTGTCGAGCACATTGTACAGAAGAAGGGGAAAAGGACAGTTTCCGAGGTGTCCGAGCGAGGAGGGCAAGATTCCAGTTTGCAACAGGTAGAAGATAGTGCCATTGATCTCTCGGTCCCAACCTCTGTGATTGTACAAAACCATGAGCAGAGTATGGAGGAGCAAAAGAAGCAGGAAGATCTCGAGACGAGACCGGGTGTTGTGGATCAAAAGAAAAAATGTTACAAAACATCAACACCGTTACGGCGAAAGAGAATTGCCCGAAAAACGGTCCTGAATGAAACTCCTGATGCCCCTATTCCAACATCTGTGGTTACTGCACATGTGGATGATAGCGATGTATGTAGTCGCATGACCGACTACAGTGCTTTGGATGCCGAGATCAGCCAAGTCATCAAACGGTTCCCATCAACCGCGGACAAGGAAACAGTATCCAAAACGATTACAACTGACCGTGAAGCGACTCGGCAAAGTTCTGGTGCTCATTCTTCTAAAATCAGCCTCGAAAGCATGGCCGGAAACAGTAAAGCGGCCATACAGCCAACTTCGCATTCCGTGAGTGCCCAACCCAATGCGTTGTTTGAAAATGACATGACCCAGGAGCCTGAAGCATCATCAAAGCCATATTTGCATCACGAAAGCGAACATCCCAATGAGTTGTTTCAAAGTAACAACAAGTCAAACGCGGCCAAGGGACGTGAAACATCTTCTAAGCCATGTTCACATTCCGGTCGTAAAGGTTGCCTCAAACATTCATCCAATACCAGGAAAAGTGAGCTAGTGAAGAAGAGTGCTAAACCCAAGAGGGTTATTATCATTGATCTATGTGATGAGGATGACTAACCCATCCTTCCAAAGACGAAAGACAAATTTATTTGATGAGTTATGATCAACAGCATCGGTCGAATTGTTCAATTAAGTAGGAATAGTAGCCACATTCTTGTTTCATGTTAAAAGCAACCTCTGCCAAGAAATGGTCCAAACCCATTCAACATCAAAGTACTGGCTCAACTTCTTCGTAGTGAGACAGGTCTGAGGTCTGTTGTATCGTGGAGCAGATTCTGTCAACTCAATCAACACGACAGCAAGACGTTTCCCACGTGCATTGCGAAGGCAAGCCAGACAACCAGCTTCCTCAACGTCTGTATCTTAATGTATGGCGACAAAGACCGAGCGAAGAGCTGTCCTGTTAAACGGTGGAGTCGGAAAAGGGGCTCGCAACTTGTTCGACAATGCGCTCTGGTCCAAAGGATAGATCAGACTTGATTGATGTTGTTGCGGCAAGCCAATTACTGCCATGGGGAAACCAAAACCACACCCATGATAACGGAGGTGGCTGTTCCTGGTACAAAAGACCCCATCGCAGTACATGACAAGCCAAAAACGAACATTCGCGAATATGAAGGCTCTTGTTGACATTTTCGTTGAGATCATCAACAATGTCGATACTGTAAGCCGGTGCTGAAGCCGTCTTCGAAACTAGATCCATCAACGACCGGGGCAGTGTCGTTTGCGAGAAAGACGAAGACGTACATGGAACAGCCAAGGGATGACTCAGTGGCCAATGAAATTGCAACATAGATACTTCGTCCGGCAAGTATGTGGTGTTGTCCTTGAAGATTTCCATGACCAGGCGCCGTTTCATTGTCATAGTCAAAATGTCTTTCGTCACGATGGACATTCTATGGCCGTAGACGACTGGGTTCAGGAGCGTACGAACAAACGAGCAAGGCGAGGTCCACAGTTTGTGACGAAAGCGAATCCCAGCTGCAGTCCACGTTAGCCCTGGGCCACAGACATTGCAGGAATGCTGCTTCTGAGCTACTTGCCAAGTCGCAGAAGTGCAGTCGTGCCGTCCCAGCTCGGACAAGACGCGTTCGATCTCGCGAGTGTCCCCTTCTTCGTCATTGGCGCTCAAATTTCCAAAACTCATATCCAGGTAAGTCACTGTGGAAAGAGGATGGAGAAGACAGTAGTTGTGAAGTTCTTGCATTGTTTCTCCCACTTGTCCCCGTTCGAGAGGCGGCAACTGTTGGCATTGGATACTGCCTTCATTTTTGGGAGTCGAACAAAGAGCATGGTTCTCCAAATCAGGTTTTTCACTGGAACTATGCCCCGAGAACTGAAAATACACGAACTTAGGATTACGGTTGTCAGGTCGTTTTCGCCATTCGTTTGTAAATGCCTCAACCTGATCGATTTGTCTTCTCACGCCGGATGGATCATCGGCATTAATGTGTACAAACACTGCCGATTCTTCTCTCTTCGTATACAGAGCACCTGGAGCATCTTCTCCAATTGGCACTTGGCCCACGCGCGAAAGCGACTCATTCCTCCAAGGCAAGGATATACGGCGGCGACGCGTTGTCTCGTTTTGGGTCGCTTCCTCTGGCAAGGACAATAAGGTGTCTGCTACAAGATCAGGATGGTACATGGTGCCATGATGTTGCTCAACAACACGCAACCAAAACGGACCGTCCCGAAACCATGTCCACACCCACGAATCTGGGGGAGGGACTTGTTGATACAAAGTGAGATGTTTGATCAAGAGACCCGCAATGTAAAACACCTCCCGTCGCGAATCGTGACGTTTCCAAATCAAGTCCACAGTATCCGGGGCCAGTTGATCGGCAGGTCCTCCACGATGGCGCGGTGCCATGGACCACGACAATCTTGTGTCGTTGGAAGGAGAACGAGCCGTGAGCCATGGCTTCAATTTTTCTGTGGAGGACATGTCACATGGTTGTACCATAGGGTGACTGGCAATCCAATGTTCGCTATGATAGCGATCCAAACCATATCGATCCAGACGATCAGAATACAAATGACTCTCCAACTGGCCTTTCCATTGCAAGTACAATAGTTCTTTCACGGCCGATTCCAAAGCCCCTTCAAAGGAACCTGGTGGAATGAGTTTCGCTACATAAGAACACTGCGCCGTCCACATGTTGCCGGGGAAGAAGGGGGCCCATTCCGTAAAGAACTGTAATCCACAAACATGGCATGTTGTACTAGTATCGTCAGTGCTGAAAAGACAAGATGGATGCAAAGCAGCCGAGGTTAAATGGTATCTCCAGTTTTCATTGACGCGACTGTGGTGATAACTTCCCTTGGAATGAAGGTAGACGACACGGTGCTCATGATGGCTGGTTTCCATGTTTCGTTGGACAGTTCGACAAAACTCAAAGAGTGCCTGTAGTGTGAAATCTTCACTTCCTGTTTTTGCATGACCACCGTGAGTGCAACTCAACAACTTTGAATTCTTGTCAATGCAATAATCACTTCGGAAATGATCCTCTTTTAAGCGATTTGGCAATTCTCCACCGATTGTATAATAATACAGTTGGAATGGAAGAAACTGCTGTGACTTTTGTTGCTGCTCTAGAATAGCCGTTTGTATTTGTTGCATTTGTTCGTTGATGATTCGTAGCGCGTTTTGGCGTCCCTTGTCGTCCGTGTCGGGCACAAAAATTTGATAAAATATCGTAAAACTGGTCCCTCCTTCCCACAGTTTGCTTTGTTGAGTAGCAAGGCGACCAATATCCCGCTGAAACTCTCTTGTTCCACCAAACATGCTCCATGGTAGCATGAAGCCACGGTGACGGAACCGAAGAGAAAGCATCCAGACCCAACAAGCTATGGAGATGACCACTACTACTGCCATGTAGATCGAGATGTAACTTTCCCATGTGTACACTTTTTGTAATATCCACGCTCCATCCGACGTTGCTGTCAGGGTTGTTTTGGTTCGACCATTTGTCTTTCGGCGATTCGTCGACGTTGTTCTTGAGGAAGCACTCTTGAGCTCCAAACCACCGAACGGCACAGCTTCTAATGGTGATTTCGTCGCTGTTTCTGTGGAAAAATCGCCTCCATCGTCTCCTTGATCTGGTGGAATCCGACGACGAGAGCGAATCATCGAGCCTGATTCCATACGATCAATGACGATGCCGTACTGTCACCGTCGCAAACCATTGCCATTTCTGCCATCACAATCACTGCTGGAGAGGGGGAGGCCGCTCATCGAAAGGGGGAGATGGATTAGGGGCATCAGGGATCAGGGGGGCAAGTTGCTCTTTTTGTGTGTGCGACTGATTCGGATTTCGGATAGCTAACAAGTGTACTCCTAACAATTTGAAGAGGCGCAATCAAATGCTCTCTAGAGAGATAAGGAAAGAGGAAAACAGGAGTGTAGATGCGTTCTTTTACTTCATAGAGTGGGGCACCTTAACTCGTGTTCCAGGACACGCATAGTCTCTGGGGCAAGACAACAAAAGATACCAAAGGCCAAACGCCCCAAACCCCGTATCTCTCGAAATGGCGTGACTCCCGGGTTATAAATTGCAGCCAAAAAACAAATAAAACACCAGGATAACAATAAACAACTATTGTCTCTGTCTTATCGGACATCAGGTGGCAACCTTGAATGTTTGCGCTCGAATCGAAAAGAGAAGTCGAACAAACTCGGACAAATCTATTCGATCCTTCCGTACATCACTGGAGCTAACGGTGGTTCTCCGTTCTCTCAAGAGTTTGCGAAACAATCGCTCCACTTGTTCAGCCGAAGGCTGTATGTAATCTTGCAAAAAGGCATAGGAAATCGCACGTTGGACGTTCGGCAAGGACAGGGCGTGCTTGTGATCTTCATCAAAGGCATAGAAGAAACGACGACATATATCAAGAGTATCAGAGGACAAGGCAGGACCTGCCCATTGTTGGATTTGATCAAGAGCGACTTGATCCGGTAAGGAAGAATTTGTTAACAAAACTTGAGACGATGCTGCAAGATTGGTTTGATCCTGTAGGGCCATGGAATCTTCGGTCCAATCCATTTGCGTATTGACCTTGTGCCAACTGGACACAAGAACGTGCAAATCGTACAAGGTATGAGCCACCATGCAGGGCCACAAGCTGCCTCCTGATACAATGTAGACCAGGCCATATCCAAACAGGGCATTCAAGGTTTGTGTGGCGGCAACAACACGATTTTCTCCCACATGAGCGGCAGGATGAACGTGTCCCAATCCAAACAAGACGGCCTGTCCCAGCCAAGCCACCACGGGCATGTGCGTCAAGGCAAACAACAAGGCCGGAATATATCCACGAAAGACAATTTCTTCGGTTGCGCTGGTCAGGGCTGATAACATGGCACTCGACGCAATTACTTGCCGAGTCGATGTGGCAGCTGCCAAAGCAGTGTCATGACCCCCTTCTTGCGTGGGTCCCTCTTGTGCTTGTACGGGCACGGAAGTGGTGGTGGTGGACAATCCCAAAGTCTGGTCGTGCATTGTATGTTTGAATCGACGATGGCGTCGTCCAAAGAGAGTGACGACTCGATTGGTCGTGGCAAAATGAACATGACTGGTATCTCTTCGCGAGGACGCTTGATCAACGAGTTGTGACATCCAAATCATGGGTGTGGCGGCGGCCGCACCAAGTACCAACGAAGAACCCACAGACTGTCCGATACCACCACTACTGAATAATGTCCACCAGGAAGGAGACCAAGACGACACATCCAAACTTGAGGACCATTCTAGACAATCGGAAAAGCTACCACCACTCAAGCTTGTCACAGCCAAGGCACAGGCAGTGCTCAAGCCAAGCAGAGCCACTTGTGACATGATCATGCGGTGCATCATGGCGTGGTTAATGGCTGTCTTTTGCATCTTCTTGGAATGACTTTCTGAGGCCTTGAGGGCCATTGGACTATGTTCCTTGACATGGGATCTGCTTCGTTTCTTGGCGATCGACCTGGCTTTTGGCTTGTTGGTCTTGCGCTTGTTGTGTTTGTGAGGAGCTGACGAGGACCATAGATTCTGGAAGGAGACACCACGTTGTTTTTGACGTTGTTGGCCATGAAGAGTTGCCGAGTCGGGAGAGGAAAACGGCAAAAAGGACGATGATGACGACGATGATGAGGGAGAATCAGAAGGTATCGTTGTTCGTGTCGATTGAATCAAACAGGTTCGAGTCGTCCAGTATGTGTGATGGGCACGGGTCAGCCGACTTGCTCGGTTGCGGCCACTTTCCTCTTGCTGTTGTTGTTGTTGTCGTCGTCGCTGTGCATGGTCAAGAGAGGAAGCAGCTTTATGTTGTCGCGACAGGGAGGACAGCGACAAGGCGATAGATCCTGAAGTTGTGGGCACAACAAAGGCATGAACCTGGAGTGGCGAGGGCACAAACTGTCGCCCAAGTAGGAAAGCTATCGTAATGCCAAGGAGGCTCACTCGACTCGGAGGAGCCATGAACATGTTCTTTTTCTGTGTTTCCTTTACTTCGACGTATAGCTTCCGACAATTCGTCTGTTTGGATTATCTGGCAAGAAAGAAAAAGGTTTCGATCTGCTTGTCCCTCTGATTTTGCGTTTTGGTTTCTTTGTCAGGCCACTTTATAAGGACAGCAACTACCTTTCTTGGTTCCTTCCTGGTCGTTGAAAATGTGTTGTTGCTTGACAGGTTGACACAAGTCAATCGAACACAAGACTCGTGTTCACTTCACCGACGGAACTAGAGGTGAAAATGACAGAATGCCAATGGTTGGGAAAAGAGGTGCTGGTGTCAAACGAACCAGAAAATATACAGTTGATCCTCTCTACTCCTCGTAGAAATGACAGTTCGAGTCTTTTTCCGATGTCAGCCACCTTCTTGAATGGAACGGTAGGTAGAGAGACTCGGTTGATTTCTCTTCTGTTGTCACGTTTGTTCCGAGCACAATGGTTTTGTTTTGTTGATGTCGCTCCTTCAGCTGGTTCTTCTTCTCTCGCTATCACCACCAGAAGAATCTCACTTGCGTGACGGCAAGTGTCATTGTTTGTGTGCAGAATCAGTTCCAACCGCGAGCACGTCAGGCCATCGGTATACTTTGGAATTTTTTTTAAACCGTGGGGGTCGGGCACGCGCGATGCACATGTGTTGCATGGACTGACTCATAAAACTCCCGATCACGAAGAGCATATTTTTGGTAAGGAAATACAGACAGACGTGTGTGTTTGGAGAGATGAGAATTTTGGCACGAAACAATGACACACTCCAGCTGTCGAAGAAGAAGTACGAACGACCTGCTGTCATTGTTATATGCCTGACAGCGCTGGAGAGTGACCAACACACACACGCAAAGGCCATTTTGGTTCGGGAGATTCTTTCGTTCGCCCCATTGTTTTGTTGGGAAACACAACACTTACTCCCCCCGAACCTTGTTTGTGTATGAGCCAACCGAGAGGAGAAGAAGCAGCGACGGCAAGTCCCAAGACCACAACAGCGTCGTCTTCCGACCACCACCACCATCATCATCCACCACACCACCGTCGTCGAGGAGGCGGTGGTGGTGGACGAGGTGGTGGTGGTGGCAGCTCCACCACTCCATCGACACCCACGGTCGCCGAGTCGTCTCGTGGTGGAGCAGGACGAGGTCGTTCCAACCAGAACGATAGCGCCCATCCCAAGAATCCTACCAACAATAACAACAACAACAACAATCACAACGGTAGATCTTCTGGTGGTGGTGGTGGCACTTCAGGTCGAAACAACAGCTCCGGAGGTCGTGGTGGTGGTCGTCACCACAGCAGTTTCTCAGCACGCGGAGGAGGTGGGAAAAGTCCAACCAACGGCAATACTACTACGAATCCGAACAGTGGAGGTCGAGGAAGTAGTGGTCGAGGTGGACGTGGAGGACGTGGTCGAGGAGGTGGACGGGGCAGAGCAAGTGGTCGAGGCGGACGTGGTGGTGGTGGGCGAGGAGACCCAGTGGAAGAGTCGAGTACTCCCAAGGAAGAATCCAATTCTACGGTTGCTGCTACGAGTCATGGTGAACCGTCGAACGCAAGTGAGTCCAATGGACAACAAAAGCAGCAGTTCCAGGGAAATGCCAACGCTTCCAGTCGATCCAATGAACCGCACCACACCAACCAGCCGAAGGAAACGCCAGAGACCGCCCAGTCCCACGCCACTTCCAAGAACCCTCCTAGACCAACAACATCCAACTCAGATCCTTCTACTAATGGTCGAACAACAAGAGGGGGCGGAGGAAATTCGAAGCACTTCAACAATACTAGCAATCCTCGAACTCATGACAAAAAGCCCCGAAACTCGCACCCTCATCCTCAACCTCAGGACAACAAGACAGAAGAATCAGCCACTACAAGTACTACAACATCCACAAGTCTTACTTCCCATAACGCCTCGGCTGCGGAAGATGCAAGTCATGCTCCAGTATCTCGGGCCCCATCCTCGTCGTATCATGGTCGAGGGCGTGGACGAGGTCGGTCCTCTGCTCGAGGAGGGGGGCGTGGAGGACGGGGAACAACGTCCTCGGGTCGAGGAGGAAGGGGCAGAGGCCGTGGACGCAATTCGTCGTCCTCCCGGAAACCAAAATCTTATAATGGAAACACACTGCACAATCCGGAATCCCATCCTGACGAAATTCATGAAGAAGAAGAAGAGCATCCGGACAATGGTGGGGAAGGAGAAAAAGAACAACTTGAGACTGTTCCGGACGTCCTGGAAGAAAACACGGAGGAGAATGAGAGGCGCAATCACTCCGAACTGCGTCCTGCTCCAAACGAAACAGAAATGGGTGACTCGGTCGTCGGTGTCGAAACCAATCCTGAGACGGGTCCGCCACAACCGAGTCAACCCTTGTCAGCTGGGGAGAACCATGTACGTGAACACGAAGAAGATCAACCGGACCATTTCGAACAAAACCAGAGTCATACAATCCAGCAAGAGACCGACAGACAGAACGAACAAAGTGGTACCAACCATGAGTCCGAATTCCACGATGCAAACGAGCAACCCATCCAAACTGAGAATGCTTCTCACAACACTACTACCTTGGGACAGGGGCCAACTGAACCCATGTCGAACGCATCTCCATCCACTCCTTTCAATTCTCTGCCCACGGCTGCTCCAGGAAAGCACGGCAAGTTTTTGATTTTGTCTCGTGGCAGTGGAACCAAGGGACCTGTCCTTACGGGGACTACCAACAATTTGCCGGCTCACGATCAGGACGGTGAGAATGGGAATGCAAACCATAAAAATGGGAATGCACCATCCAAAAAGAAACCCGCCAGATCCAAAAAGCAAAAGAAAAAGAATGTGTCCGATAAAGACGGGGATAACACTGCTCGTCCATCCGAAGAGGATGGTGACGTTCCTGCAACGACTCCATCTTTGGACGTCCCGAGGAGTACCGGTGCTGCTTTGGATGCACTTCCGGCTCAGGAAGTGAGTATCACAGCCAGCACGGCAGTCAAAATGCGGACCGAACCCATGGACGCGAGCAAGGTCAATCATAATAAGGGTTTGGCCAACAAAACCATGTCGAAAAGCCAGGAGAAACCCACCAAGAAAAGTACCAAATCCAAAAAGAAAAAGAAAGGACTTTCCAATGATGCGGAAGCCAATCGACGTGCTGTGCAACAGTTTAACCGAGCTGTGCAATTGTGTGTGATGCAAAGTGATCCCGATGTGAGTTTATTTTATTAGTTCGGGTGGGTTTTAGTTTGATGATATTGGCTCACGTATTGTTACCTTTTTTTTGCGGACAGGCCATGAGGGATATTCTGCATGACCCACGCAACCACAATTTTGCCTTGGATGGATCCGTGCTGGAAACGGTGATGAAAGCCTATGTCATGGCCGCAATGTTTGAGGATGCTCTCTACTGCTTGCGTCACTGCACACTCCCAGGCACTCTCGATTCGGCACAAACGGAACACATTCTATCCTGTTTGCCTCAAAACTTGCGAAACAGTAGTGCGTATACCGCAGCAGACATGATCAATGCCTTGTGCATTGCTACCGCCTTTGATTCCCCCACCAGTCGAACGTACTTTCTCCGAATTGTTCGTGGTATTTCTTTGGAGTTTCTGGAAGAAGCTACTTCAGCACGCGATCGGATTTGTTCATCTCCCTGTGAGCGATTGGTCCGGGCAGGTCTTTGTGTTGTGAATGCACATTTGAAGCGGGGCAAAAAACCTGCTGATCTCTTGGTTGACCCTGGTGATCAGTTGGGTGTATTTGTACCCGATACAATGGAAAATCGTGGTATCCAAGCGGGTGATGCCGTATCGATTCTTCCCTACGCGGGCCCGTACCCCATGTCTGCGGAAAGTCTGGATCGGAATATGATTGAGGCGACTGTGACCAATACCAACCCCATGGTATTGCGATTGCAAGACAAGGCCAATGCGAGTTTGTATGCGATGCTGACGGAACCACTGGACGGCAACGTATATCGCATTGACAAACTAGCCAATCGCATGGGCTTTAATCGTCAATTGGCTGCGGCTGTGGCAATTGCCTCCCCTATTGGTGATCCTCTCATGCGTGATCCACGTCGTCCTAGTCCAGAGTTGATTCGGGCCATTACGGCCATGGATGAAAACATTGATTTGGTCATGCGAGCATCGCAAGGAGGTAAACTTCCCAAAGGAGAGTTGACATCGACTGCGGCCTTGTGTTCTCAAGCCATTCCTTGGAATGCCGAAGATGAAAGTGAGAACATGGACCAAGATGCCATCCGATCGGAATGTCGGTTGGCTTTGGAGAAGTATGGGGCCCTCGATCGATTGAATGGATCTCAAATGTTGGCTGTGGAAGGTGCGACATCCAATAGGTTGACGTTGGTACAGGGACCACCAGGAACGGGCAAAACCTTGGCTGCCACACGCATTTTGCAACATTGGGCTCGTCTCACGGCCGCTGCGGCAGCCAAGGGAGAAACACCGCCACCGATTTTGGCCACATCCGATTCGAATATAGCTGTTGATAACTTGGTCGAAGGATGTGCCGGCGTAGGACTTCGAGTCATTCGATTGGGTCGACCAGAAGGTATGTAATTCTAACATACGTTTCACCAGATGCACGCGTGACCATGCTTGTTCTCATCATCATCGTTTCCACTTGTTGTCTTCTGCTTTAATCAAAACAGCGATTCGTCCCGAACTTTTGCGATATTGTATCGACCGTCCTCCGTCGTCGTACAGCAACGATGGTCATTCAAACGGTCATAATTCAGGTCCAACACCTGCTGGGCATCGGGAGAGATTGAAGCAGATTCGAACCGATATCAAAAACGCACAAGTGATTTGCTGCACATGTATTGGATCTGGTGGTGATATCTTGGATGGCATGACGTTTGACCGTGTCTTGGTGGACGAAGCCACTCAAGCCACGGAACCAGCCGTTTTGGTGCCTTTGATGAGAGGCTGTCGTCAATTGGTTTTGGTAGGTGATCACTGTCAGCTCCCACCCACTGTACTCAGTACTAGAGCAGAAGAAGAAGGTCATGGTGTACCGCTGTTCTCGAGAATGGTTGCCTGTGGTGTTCCTCCGTTCATGTTGGATACGCAATACCGAATGCACCCTCGTATAGCCATGTTTCCGTCGGATCTGTTTTATGGAGGGCTTCTCAAGAATGGTGTTTCGGCACCGGAACGACGTCCCTTGGCAGGGTTCCCTTGGCCAGTTGAAGAATTTCCCGTTGCATTCATTCCAGTAAAGGGTGTTGAAATGGATGACGGCGTTAGCAAATACAACGAAGATGAAGCACTTGCAGCCTGCAATGCTGTTGCGATGCTCATGTCGGGAGGTCAATGTCGAGTGTCTGATATTGCCGTGGTGACGCCGTATGCTGCACAAGCCAAATTGATTCGTCGCATGACCAGGCGATTACAAGAAAATACTGGTCCTCCCTATATTGAAGTATCTTCTGTAGACGGTTTCCAAGGACGGGAAAAGGAAGCAGTTGTATTTTCGGCGGTTCGTAGCAATGACTACGGAGCTATTGGCTTTACATCGGATTGGCGGCGTGTCAATGTTTCTTTTACACGTGCCCGTCGGGGTTTAATTGTCATTGGTAATGATGCAACGTTGCGGCGTGGCGATCCCGAGACTTGGGGACCCTGGTTGGCCTGGGCCGATGCTTATGGGCTCAACGTGGACAAACCAGGTGTGCCTCGAGGGCGATACGATCCGGAACAATTGCGTCGTGTGCGTGGAGGCACAACTGCCGCAGAAATGTTGAAGGATGTTTTGGAACGGCAACATGCTCAGCTCAAGAGTGCCGAAAAGCAACAAGAAAGGGCGGAAAAGAATGCGTTGGGACAGATTCGGGCAACATCAGAAGGTGACGGACAAGAGGGCAGTGGGGACGACAAAGCTCTCACTTTGGAAGAAGATATTGCGCAAATGGAAAATGCGGATGGTCATTGGGATGACTCGGACGAGGAGGATGAATCAGAGCGTCAAGGTACTAACCACAACAACGACGATGAAAACAACGACATGGACAAGATGTCCAATAACACAAAAACGACAGGCCTGGCCTCGGGCGAGATGAATGGATTGGACAATGGGTCCAATGCCGTGGTTGATGTATGGGACCTGTAAACAATACTATCATATCGCATATCCTCATGTAACCACCACGACCTGTTGTCATTTAAAGTAATGTGACACAGAATGAAATAAAACTATAGAGAGAGATTAAGATGTGAATGTTTGTGTTGCGTTGATGTGAAATGAGAACAAGGTCAATCGTTGGTGTTGCCCATTTACACAAAGACGTGTGTGTGAAAAGAAACTCGAAAATATGCAAGTGAAAATGTAAAAGCGCAACGACAGGAAACAGCACGAGAAACGAAATGAACGACGGAACGGGGCCCATCGTTTCTGGACCAATGGTCATGAAAGCAACCCAGACGTCAATTACATCCAGGCCAAGAGACTTGCCAAGACAGTCCCCAGAAGAATGGTGGATCCAGACCAGAAGGAGAATGCCGCCGACTGATCAAAAACTTCTTCGTAGACTGTCACGACATTAATCGTTTTAAAGCATCGGCAGGCATCTTCGTACTTGAGTTGTCCACCAAAGGCGAACATCATGTCTTGGTAGCCGACGGCCGCGAATCGGAAGCGATGATCGGGCAAACTGGACAAAATGGTCCAATGATTGACCCCGACATCGTATCGTTCCACCAAATCCAAGGCAATGGTTTGTTCCCCTGGTTCGGGCTGTTCGTCGGCCGACAAATCACACAAGCCTTCAATTTGACGTTCTCCGCCAATGGCAAAGACCTTTTCTCCGACCGAGACCAAGACACGTTCGGCTCCACCGTAGGTCAAGCCTTCAATTTCCGTCCAGGTATCGTCGGCAAAGGAATACTGTTCGGCATGGACATGGGGTTCGCAAAAGCCATTGGCATGAGTAAAGCCACCGCCCACAATGGCGTAATTGTCGGTTGAGGCGGCGGCTACGTCACCGCGTTCGACATCCATGGTGGCCATTTCTTCCACCTCCACCGTGGTGGGAGTCGTGGAATCCAGAGTGGCGGCACTCGCGTCAATGCGAAAGGTGGTACCAAAGGCCGTGTAGTTGACATCGTACCCTCCGGCAAAGTACACAAAATCTTGAAAGGAAAAGCCTGTATGATCCGAAAGCAAATACTTGTCGTCCAAGCCAGTCACAATGGACCATGTATTGTTGGCAATATCATAGACCTGCCAAGCAGAGCCAAAACAACCAATCAGCAACCATACAGCGCCCCAGAACAATCACACACACATGACCCTCGTTTTCTTACATGAATATCTTCCACAATTTGATCCAACAACGTGCGGCCACCATGGATCCAAATTTGTCCATTGGCGGCCGCGGCCGCATGTCGGTAGCGGGCGAGGGGCATATCGGTCAAGACGACAAAGTCGTCCGAAGACGTGCCATTGACCGAGGCCAAATCCAACGAATAGAAGCTTTTGCTCACGCTGCCACATTCAAAGTATCCGGATACAGCATTGAGTGTATTGCCCGACGGATCGTCGCAACCACCCGCCAAATACACCGTGCTGCCCACCAACGTGGCCGTATGGTCCGAAAATGGCTTGGGCAAACGGACGGTCAATTCCGTCTCGTCAATCTTGTACTTGTCATCACCGTCATGGTCCGCCACCGTCAAGGCAATCAAGCTTGCTCCGGAAAGCAGCCACGAACGAACCAACGAGTTCATTCTGTTTTATCCACTACTCCTACTAGATTGGTTGTGACTGTGATACCCACAATCCCTCTCTCCTTCGTTATGTGTTTGGTTCTGCCCCACGACGGAAAATCGTGGTTGGTGGCGGCGCCGGAAAGAAAATGTGGCAGTGACAGTGACAGCGCGCGCGTGTTCTACGCAAAAGTTCTGCCGACAAAAATGAGAGAACTTGAATGTTGAATGGTTCCGGTGGCTCTGTATTACAGCGACCGAGCGCGATCGAAAAGCGCTCGCACGACAGACGGGGAGAGAGCGACGACATCAGTAGTTGCCGAAGAGCAGCTGTCGACATGAAACAAGGAACAACCAATAGACCAAATGCCAAGACGAACAAAGACACAAACCTCGGTTCGCTCTTTGACTTGGACCTCCTTTCGATTGGCAATTGGCAAGCAACAACGAAGAGAAGAACAGATAACCTTTGAGCCCAAGATCCCGAATTACATGAGATTTGGACCATGGCGGCCAACGCAATACATCATACTGCACCATCGGATCCAGGAGCCAATGCTTTGAGCAGCGGCAGTAGTGGTTCCCATGAATCGCATGCGTCGCAACGGCCATTGGACCATTCCTCTTGGATGTTACGGCCCACTGCCGCTCCAGGCCAATGGCAAAAATTTGTCCGCTACGGTGCCACCATGTCGGAATTGTTCTTGATTGGATGGACACATCAAGATATTCGAGACAAACTACTTCCTCTCTTGCTGCAAAGGCAGAAACCACAAGAACAACAAGACGATGCATCAGAGAACACAACAACCACAACGACAGGCACCTCTTGTCATGAGGGACGACCGCCCGACTCGTGCTTGTTTGGTCATGCCTTGCAACAATTGTACATTGTGTCGACCGAATTGTGGACCTGTCGGCCCTTGCGATCGCCCCATGCATGTGGAACAGATTCCATCACGGCCCAGTTGCTTCTGTCCCAGTTGTTTCCCCAATTGCACACCTTGTCCATTAGTCGTTCCTGTGTCAAGGCAGATCCAGAGTGGCAAACCTTTTGTCGGACCGTCAGTCAGTCGTTGCCGTGTTTGAAACGATTGGAATTGCGCGATGCCTCCAATGTCTACAACCCTCCTCCTTTTGGTCCTCCTTCCCACAGCCGCCATGGTCCCAACGACCGCAGCAATCCACAACCACAGCAACAGCAGAATCCAGACTTGTACGGCCTGGCTGCCCCACTACCACAGGTCGATTCGATCGTGAACGTTTCGTACTTGTTTCAATGTTTGGCCGAGACACGTGTGGGACTGCCCTTGCAAATACTCAAGATTCATTTGAATTCCTACCATCCTGGACAATTGGATCTGGACGTATGGACGGCCTTTGCGACTCGCTATCAAACTCAACTGGAGGAACTTTCCCTGCACATGATTGACATTGTGACCGACACTTGCATCACCCATGCAAGAATTCCCAAACCGCAACGAACAATTTGTTTTTCTCGTTTGCGAGAATTGCACTTGTCCTTTGTCAACTTTGATCACCCGTCTACCTGGCAACAGTTTTTCTTCTTTTCTTCCACAAAAAACAACAGCTCCAGTTCCGTGGTCCATGGAGAAGGACTCGTGACATGTCGCCTCGAAACCTTGACCTTGGTCTGTCCCTCTTTGACGCACAGAGAATACCAATCCTTGTGGTCTCACTTGTTTGTCACCTTGCCTCATGTGGCAAACAATACCAATGACCATTCATTGCAGACAAAATCTTCCTCTTCTTCTTCATGTCGTGCTGGTCCACATGGCTTGCGTGTCATGAATTTCGCCATGACACCCAGTGTCTACAAGCACTTATCCTTGAGGGTGCCTGCCAGTGCTCTGAGAATGTCCTTGGATGATCCTCCTACGACCGTTCGATCAGCAGCAATGAACCAGAGGAATTCCAATCCCTTAAATCAAGTCCATGCCCAATTACGACATGGCATGTATCCCTCCTTGACGTGTTTGTTGGATTGTTGGTATCAACAACCTCCTGGCAAGTATGGAATAATGCATCAACCAAGCTCTCCCCCATCCAGTTGTGGTGGTCGGTGCCCTCCTGGTCGACACTTGGCGTTGCCACTTGTTGGGCCCTACGAGCTGGGCCAACAGGACTCCAATTCTCGAGCGGAACAGAATGCCACTGGTTTGCTCCGTTCGAGTGGTTCCGCAGCGGAATGGCAAGTGGCTCAAGACGTTTGGAATCTCTACCAAACGATTGCTTTCCTTCAAAACAAATGTCAAGAGCATCCAAACAGGGACAAGGACAGTAGTTTGTATACCATGGAAGCGACGACGAACGCACTGGTTCAGGCCTTGCTGTTTCCCAATGCCACGACTGCAGCGGCAAGACACTCATCGGGCTTGGATTGTATCTTTCATTTGGTTCGTTATCTAGTTCCTACACTTGTACTCATGCCTGCCAAGGTCACCGCAACCAAATCTGCCAAACACTACCCCACAAACTCAGAGGGGTCCTCTCCCATGTCGTCGTCGTCGACTCTCCCCGTGGAGTGCGATTATATTTGATCCACGAAAGCATCCAAGTCTCCGTAAGGAACAGGATGAGTTACACGAGAGGGGCTTTTCCCAGTCCTTTCTGTCCGCGGCTCCCTATGCCGCTGAAAACAAAACTCCAAATCCATGCGTTCTTCCGTTTTCACATGTGGCTATCGACCATGTTCATACGACTGAGTTGATATCAAGAACGTCACTGGTAAATACGGAAAAGCGATTGGAGTTCACATCAGAGGAGAATAGCTATGGGCTGGAGCAACAGTCCTATTCATCATGGTTCTTAAGATGCGTTTCGAAACTTGCCATTAAGGAAAGCGCAAGTAGGACTAATGGGAATCTACTAGTGCTTTTCGTTAGTCATCTGTCGACAAGATCATTTGTATCTAATTTAGTGTATTATCTTTACATCCGTTTCATTTCAAAAACAGCTTGAGAGGACAAGACTTGTCCTGCCCAGCGGCTGCTGAAATGAACCCCGCAAAACTTTTTGCGGTTCGACATGGTATATGCTACCTTGTATGCTCTCTTGTCAACACCGATTCATTGATAGTCGTTGTCGTTATTGCGTACTGGTGGTTTCATCCAAAGTGTCATTCTCCTTTGGTGGATCCTTCTGTTTGGGGGTTTTGTCGCCACCGCTTCGATCCCAGAAGAAGAGGGGGTTCCGGCCTTTGCTGGTCGGCGTTTCCTTCTTATCGGATGCTTCTTCCTCTGCGCTTTCAGAGGTTTGCCCCTCCGTCTTGTCGTGACCATTCTTAGCCTTTTCGCCACCTCCACCGAGTCGAAGGAAACCCAGACCATCCTTCTTGATACTAGATTTGGTATCCTTTTTCCTATTGTCATCCTTACTTTCTTCCTTCTTCTTATCCGACGCTTCTTCCTTCGTGCTTTCAAAGCTTTCTCCCTCTGTCTTGTCTTGACCATTTTTGGCTTTTTCGCCACCGCCAAGTCGGAGGAAGCTGAGCCCATCCTTCTTGCTTGTTTCTTTTTGCCTTGTCTCATCATTGCTGTCCTCCTTCTTTCCGTTTGTTGGGGCGTCCTTCACTGTATCCTCATCCACTTGTTCTTTCTTGCCATCGGTTCCATGCGTCTTGTCACCACCACCACCAAGCCGAAGAAAACTTAGGCCATCCTTCTTGGTGCCCGGAGAATGGTCATCTTTGTGCTTTACGTCCTTGTCGTGATTACCTCCAAGACGAAGGAATCCCAACCGGTCTTCCTTTTTCTCTCCGGCCTTTTTCTCTCCTGCACTGGATTCTTTCGGTTCATCACTTTTCGATTCTTCCTTCTTCTCATGGTGACTTGCCTTGTCACCACCAAGACGAAGGAATCCCAGTCCAAACGGTTTACTTTCTCGTTTGGATGCTGCATCTGATGGTAACTCTGGTACATCACCAAGAGTGTTTTCCTTCTTCTGGTTAGCAGACGCCTTTTCCGCGTCCTTGTCTACAGACGCCAAACGTTCTCGCTGTCGTTTGGAGAGAGAGTCATTCCGAAAACACATAAAAAAGAACCGTTTCTTATCTCCAATCGATGAAACAACAGACGACTCATCGTCAGTGACTATTTCCTTGGGCTTGTCGGTTTCCGTATCGTCGGTCTTGCCTTCTTCTACTTCCTCATCAACCTTGTGGCTATTCTCCATACTGGTGTCCTGATGATCGACTGTACTTGCGTTCTCGTCGGTATTCAAGCCCGACGATTCCTGGAGCACATCCATAAACTTGCGCATCGACCATTCTGGATCAACGGCTTGCCCGTGAATCTCAATGACACGAGCTCCCAAAGTTGGTCGGGGAAGTTGTTCCGCATGTTCTGGGACTCCATCATACCCCGCTACGATGAATGCGCGCCCCTTTACTTTTGGGGTATCGGCTTCCTTTGGTGATGTTTTCCGATTTGACGAGCCAATGCGGAAGGGTTCCCATTTGGATTCTTCTCGTCCATTTCCCTCCTCGTCTTTGAGAAAGTCTTGAGTCAGCAACCCCTTGGGTGGAAGAGGGATTTCATGGAGGGGTATACATTGAAATCGTAAACCAGTCTTTTGTCCGTAGGGATACTTCAGCTTGTACACATCGGGCATGCAAGGAGATGCGGGATGTTTCAATGGACCCCCCGGTAAATGACACGAGCTGTGCGAAGCAAACGCAGGATCATCCGATCCCTCCGACATGTCGCTATAGTGCGAGGAATTGGCAGTGGCTGACGAAGACATCATGTCATCATGGGCCACCAGTTTCAAAACTGGAACACCATCTTCAGTGATACTGCTACTGGATGAATGCAAAGATATCAGGTCTTCCTCGCCCTCGGCTGGGAGAGGAGAAAGTTCGGAAGGATATCCACCCTTGCCCCCATGAAGTTTTTCGGAATTGTCCGGAAATAAGAGTGCATCGGCGTCGGAAAAGTTCGAGTCGGACGATTCGAGACGAATCCGACCAGAAAGAGTGAGCACTTGCTCATGAGCTTGCAACTTGAACACTGCATTTTGCTCTTGTAAATCCTTTTGAATTTCTTGCGAACTTCGGAACAGATCTCGCGCTTGCTTCAACAGGCTTCGTTTCTCCACCAACTTTTGGTTGACAATTCGATTTTGTTCCGTGAGGGCACGGCAAGCTTTTCGAAGTTTGTGATTCTCACGCATGGACGTTTTTAATTCTTCTCTCAAGTCCATAACTTCGGCCGCGTGCTTGGCTTCGTTTTCTTGCAAAATAGCCAAGTTGGAATGGAGTCGATGGAGAGCCAACCATAAGGCGGGTAAGGGAGTGTTTTGAAAGCTGTTTTGCTGTTGAAGTTGCTCGAGGCGTTGCATAGACGTTCGGCACTTTTGTTCTTCAAGGGTCATGGCCGATGCTTTTGGAAAGGAAAAACTGGATTGGTACGTGAGAGAATCTAAGGAAGCAAACTCTTTCAACAAGAGCAAGCCTTCTGTCATGGTCTGAACATTCATTGCATCCTGAGGTTCGTTGTGTTCATTCTCCGAATCGCTGCTGCTGCTGCTATCCATGGTGTCCAATTCCTGTTGGAGTGGATGCCCCGCTACGCAAGGAGGAGTGGGTACAGTTGCTCTCAAAGGCAACGCCATTGTCAGTCGTGTCTTGTCGTTGTTGGAATTGTAGTATGGTTCTCAAACCTTGTTCGTTGACAAACGTGTGAGTATGTTTTGTGCTATCCGGTCGTTGACCCTAACAGTTACGGTTGTTCGGAAAGACGGGCTTAATTCGTTCAATCGTGAAACCTGAGATGGCGTCTTGGAGAGAAAACACGCTTGTTTGCTGGTGTCAATCCAAATCGGTCAACCGAAGAGGTGATGATGATTCAAGAGAGGGGGGTTTGGTTGGGTTTTAATTGTAGCGAATATGTTGTTGTTGTTGCAATCAAGTTCAAACGTTGATTTTCTTCTTTGCGGCCTCTCGCTTGACACACCGAAGAAGAGATCGCTTCTCGCTCGATTCTCGTTGTTTCTCTTCGTCGCCCCAGCAGGTTTGCTGCGCAGGCGTCTTTCACGCAGTTTGTATTCGGCTATGTCGTGAGCGAGCTGTCAGTCCCGGCTTCTCACGGGGTCACCCTTGTCGCACGCCGAACCGCGTTAGAGAGAAAGAGTCTTGTCCAAAGACTGGACGCGTCCGGCGACAAAATTTGTCGGCTCGCCTGGGGGCCTCCAGTTCGTCACACTTTCGGACAAGAATATCCCCCATCGCGCCAACCCATCCATTACCACGCCTGGCGAGATACTGTGATGACGAGATATTAAGTAAAATTGGGGGATTGGTGCGCACGGCACACTCGCGGAGTCTATTGCTCACAAATATTTTCGTTCCACGGAAAGAAGCTCGCGAATCTTTTGGTCTCCGCCTCTTGGCTCTTGGACGACGTCAATTATTGCTGTGCGCATGACATCTTCTCACGTATCTCCTCCATTTGGAAAATGAAACTGCAGAGCGGAAGATCTCCAACCGACAGTACTTATGCAAGTCTTGCGTCTTGCCGGTCCTTGATTCGATCGAAGGTCGGAGTCGGAGGACAGGATACGGAAGACACTTTGATTCTGCTGTGGTGATCTCGGTTGTCTCTGCTTGTATCTTGCCAACCTGATCAGCCGCTTTTTCTATTGCTGATTCCATTGGAAAGTTTCATCGGACCCGGTGAGAAACGAAACGACTCGTTTCTATTCAAATCCAGACTCAACATAAGAGAGAGAGAGAAGTCTGCAATTTCAGGAAATTGCACGTTATCACTTATCCCATTGTCAACTTGTGTACTCGTTCGTTAGGATGGCATGAATTCTCACATCTATACAATCCCAACTGCAGTGTGGTACGACGTTGTCCATTGAAAGTCTGTAGATCCTGCTTGTCTGTCATTTATTTGTGTGCTCTACGGTCATTGCGTAATGGAGTACAGGGAAGGGAGATGTCAACGCTGTCAGATCGTTGCTTGATCACGCCATCAAAATCAAGAGCACTAGCAAGGTCGCGCAGGCTACAACTGCACACGAAAGCAAGAGAATCGTCCACGAAAACTTTTGATTGTCGAGAGGACAGAAGATATGATTGTCGACGATGCTCCTAAGGGCTGGGGATACCGATCCATGTACATCTAAGTAGGCTCAGTACAAAAGCTACGTAGAGTACATAAAATCACATAGTACACGTCACGCCGGAAATGGTCGGATTTCAAAAAAATGCAAAAACGCTCGACAATGATGGCGAGATCCGGTGACGCCGTATGCATTCACCCATGCATCGCATAAACATCCAACCACCGTAAGACCGTTGCCTTTACCTTTGAAATTGTTGTCTGAAATTACAGAAGATTTGCCAAGTTGGCTGAAAAGGTACGCTCATTTTTCTGCAGTGATGAAATCGAACGACCGCCCTAACTCATTCATTTTTCAAGGGTGCCTGAATCAAAGTGAAAGCAAAGTTGCTCTAGTAGTAAAGATTCTTATTGTAAAAGTGATTCAGGCAGGCTCAATTGTTCAGGAAGTTATTGCCATGGGGGTGATGACTACCATCATTGTCGAATGGTGGCTTCCGGATTGCACCTTTTCTATCGGTGGCAAGTTTACGACGTGCGACTCGGTGTGACCATCCGCCCCACTTCTTACACAGACGAAAATAGTACTACGTAGGTTAATGTACTGAGCCTACTTAGATGTACATGGATCGGTATCCCCAGCCCTTACCTAGTTTACTTCTCTATCATCTCTTAATAGTTTTACCTCTACTGGAGTCAGTAGGGATTACGATAGGGATAAGCTGACATATGGGATCGCGCACCAAACATGACCCGAATCCCGGAGATGTCCGTTGAGAAGATTTTTATTGTCAGTCCCGCTCCCCTCAAAATCAACACAGTTCGGGAAAATCTTTTGCGTGCTTCCGGGAGATGTTGTTATCTCTCTAAGGGGGTATGTTATCGGGCGCGCGGAGCATGTGCTGACCCTGCTGTTGGCTCTGTATCCAGGGTGTGGAAGTTGAACTTGGCCATTTTCCAATTTCCAAATATTTTTACCAAAAAAGTTGCATTTTCACCATTTTTAGTTCATTTCCCCCCTTTTTTTACCAACTTCGCGTCTATAATTCATTCGCAACGAATATTTCTATGACTTTTCGTCGATAAATTGCAACTTTACATTCACCCTAAGTTGCATTCAATTTCCTCGCAATTCTCCTCTGACTTACTATCAAAAGTCTATTCTCATAGTCATCGGTTCCAACTTTTCTGTACAAATCTATTTCCAATTTTCTTTGTTCTCTCCTACCAGCCTACAATATACTCCAGTCAATTACTTCCTAACACACACTAAGATCACTTCTTTCGTTCCACATGTTGCTTGATATTCCTCTTGCCTCTCGACATGTTTCGCCACTCATCACTCATTCAAGACATGAATGAAGTGACCAGTGACCAGTGACCATCAGTTGCCAGTTTCCAGTCTGTATAGAAAAGAGGTGCTTCCCACTCCCAACTCGCCAACTGTTTTGCATATTCGAGACTCCAGAGACCTTCTCACTTCTCACCCACATGTCTCAGGGTCTCTTGGGGCTTGTCATAACGAGTATCAATAATTCACCGGCTGTTTCAACTCTTTCTCCTCCAACCATTGCAATGTCCCCGCCCCCTACCAACACAAGAGGACAATCTCGCCAAGCTTCTGTTTCATCTTTGGAATCATCAGTTCCCAACAACCGTGCAACTAACAACAACACCAATCCATCAGACAACGTGAATCTCAATATGAACAACGAAAACAACGACAACGATAACGAAGATGATGAATCTGTTTCTCCCGAACGAAGAGAAGAAATAAAACTTGAAAAGTCGTTCATTTCGTTCCAATCTATTGCAAGATCAAAACAATTTCGTAATTTCTACAGATCTTTTTGGGGCACGGTTCGATACATTGACTACAAGAAGCTGTCGACACACAAAGGCAAGATTTCCGAGGACAGTCTTTTGAGAATGGAGGGTCTCCTTCGCTGTTTTGACATGTTAGAACAGGCCTCCGAAGATGACATACGTGAAAACGACACTTATAAGACCATTAACAAGAGGATGGTTGTCTGCCCTCTATGTTTTGAGAACCCCAATAAATCCCTTGACGAGTGTCTTCTTGGCCTGGGTGATGGCATTTCCTCCAACATCAAGCAACACCACGATGCTAAACACCCTCACATCAGCGCAAGTTTGAAAGATGATGATACCAATAATGATCCTACACAATCAACGATGAAGCAATACTCTGGAACAATGGTATCTCGCTCGGATGCCAAGTCCTTACTTCACCAAGCCATATACAGGTTTGTGAACGACAACGGATTCCCTGCTCGAACTGTGGAGAAAGACTCTTTCCGAGAACTACTGCAATGTGCAATAGCCAATGCCCCAAAACTTTCTCCCAAGGACTGTGAAATCAGCAACAAGGCAATAACAAAAATGCGGTTGCTATCATACAATGAGTTTGTCGCAACAGTGACCATGTTGGGAAATAAGGTTAGAGCCGCATATGCCTTGTTATGCGGAAAGCCCATTGCCTTTGCCACCATATGTCACGACATATGGCAAGGCAACAACAAGGATATTTTGGGGATAACCCTGGTCTTCACTGATCCAAGAAACGGTGAAAACTATAAAATCCCCATTGGTCTTGCTAATGTCAAAGGGCATACTGCTGTCCAGGTTGCGGAACATACGGCTAAAATCCTGAAGAATGTTTCGTTCACACAGACTGACTTGTGCAGTTCTGTGAACGACAACACTAATTCCGCCGTCCTTGCTGGCAAATACATTATTGGAAACAACAGTGGTGGAAAGTGCAACATGCACAGAGCGGAATTGATACTCAAACACGCCACCGGTCTAGCAGTACGCAAGAGGCATGGGGAAGTAATCGACAGCAATCCTTCCTTTATGAAGATATATCAAATCTTTTTCAAGTTCTCATCCTGGCTTATGAGTTCCCGGTCCCCCAAGCGATTCCAGCGTCTTAAAGAATATGCTCAAAAGAATCACCGACACATAATCAAGATCCAAATGCCTAATACAACCAGAGTAACAGGATGCATCATTATGACGCATGACCTCTTTCGGGACAAGCATACCATGGATGCATACAAAAACAACAGAGTTTTGAGACAAACAAAGACAAGGACTTTGTCTCAAAGTACCCTAAAGAGAGTGAATGGCAAGCCCTTGCAGAGTTTGAAGGTGTTCTATTACCGTTGAAGAAATGTGCCATGTCACTGCAAGTGGATGATCCTTCTGCCTCGGCAGGATCCTTGTTGGAAATTTACAACAGCAAGTTTTGTGTTGAAATCATGAAAGAAAAGGGCATACCGGTTCTGGTACTGGACAGAGATGCTCCAGGAGTGACACCCTGGGATGCATCGGAAACAATCCACTCATTGCAATCGAAGCGGACCATGTTGCCCTATAATGACGCACTCGAATCAACAAAGAAACTGATTGATAGGATTTTGATCGAATACAAGACCTACATGATGGAAGGGGATGATGTTCATGCAGAACATGCCATGCTTGGTCACCCGTTTCTGTGCTATCTTGGACCATCTATAATGAAGGAGGACATAGAAGTTTATGACGACAACGACATCAAAAGGATTCGTCGCCAGTTTGTCATGGATGTGGTACAAAAATTTACATCTCCAACATCGTCAACATCCTCTGTCTCTGGAAGCACTCAAGAAACACCTCATGTGGAGGACAACGCCAGTACTGATGATTTAAGAGACGCAAGTCAAGCGCAACCAACAAACAGTGTTGCTAACGTGATGGATGCATTCAACATTTTCAAAGCACACCGAAGGACTAGAGAAAGAGAACATGCCACACTAACTTCTATGACTGGCCAAGCAGCGGGGAATGGACGAGATCAGACAGAAAGAGCAAAATTCTACAAGCAATGTGACAATGAATTCGGTGCCTATCTTAATTTTTGTGAGACTGTAGTTTCGCACTCATGGGCAGACCTTATCCAACAATTTCCAACACCCCTGTATGATGCTTGTTCCCAGACATGGACAGATGAGGAGCAAGATGAGTTTCTCACCGCCTGTGCCAAGGAAGAGTTCCATGACGTGGCGCAATACTTCAATGTGATGCAGTGGTGGATGGCCAATCGCACACAGTTTCCCAAGATTTTTCCTAGTGCAATCATATGGATTTCGAAACCAGCAACGAATGCGTACCAAGAGAGAGTTTTTTCTACCAGCTCTTGGTTCGACAGGAATCCACTAATGAATCGACAAGGCAACAAGGTTTTTGAATTGAGAACCATCGAGAGTCTAAGTCGTCCAATCCGGAAAACAATAAGCGAAAGAGAAAAGGACATGTCTAACAACAAAGTGAAACCAGAGTTACGCAAAACCACTTCCAAAGCCAAACCAAAAGGTCGTAGAGCTGCTGCTGCTGCTGCTGCTGTGACAGGAGTGGAGGATGGTTCTACACCTGAAGGTGCTATCGAAGTAATGGATACTGCCCGTGAAATAGTGGAAGTGAGTGATTCATCAACACAAGGTGATCTAGGACGGCTCGAGAAGATTTTAGACGGAACAACGGACCTACAAGGATTTGTCGTTCAAGGAAGTGCTTTAGAGAATGGAGTGTCCGGGCAAACGTACAAATTCAAGAAACTGGGCGATAACAACGAGGAAAAGGTAGAAGAATGGGATGATGTGGAACTGATTGACTTGGTACAGGATAAAACTGATAGGGAACAGATGGAAGCATTGAACAGAAAGATTGAAGGAGAGAAAGATAATGAGGATTCGGACGAGAGAATGGTCGAAGTTGTGGAAGAACGGAAAACGGAACTTCAGAAACTTCAAGCACTGCAGCAAAGTCTCCGACTTTGTGCCACTGGAGAGCAATCAGTCACAGGTGAGCAGAGTTTGGCAAACGCAAGTAAGGTTACGGAAAGTTCTTCGTTCCATTCGCAATCAGCATCAGTTTCCAAAAAGGTACAGACCAGTTCCCAAAAGCGAAAGGGAAGTACAAGTAAAACCAAAAGAACCGGCCTTTCTTCACAGAAGAAACGTAAAATGAAACAGCAATCGTTGGCTTTGCGGTTTGGAGCAAAGAAGGCGCCCCCTGAACAGGTAATGGCAGAACACACTGCAACAGGCGAAACACCTCCACAAACTTCAACCACAGAAGCAAGGCGGTCTATTGACACTGGGGCATCGACTGCTCCAGTTCCAGCTTCAGCTCCAGCCGCAACGACAGCTCCATCGGCAATATCCCAGTCAGTCCAGTCAGTCGGGCAATCCACTCCAGCTCGTACTGATCAAAACGGTAATGGTGATGTAGTCGACTCACCACGTCGATCACGTCGATTGAACAAGGATTGAAGACCGAATGTATAATGACAGAGTACACGAGAAGCATCAACTGAAAAAACAGAAAACAAGAAACAGAAATCGAAGAATATCGAATACTAACCATTTAGGACAGACGTAGTCGCAAGTAAGAAAAACAATATTAGTAGGAAACTTTTTATCGTCACTTCCCATAGCCTCGTATGATAGTGACGACTTGATTATGCATGTAGGTCATTTGCTTCTGTGTAACATCGGTGTTGTATATTGTTGAGTAAACGTCGTTCCCATCAAAGTTGGATGAATACTCTGACAGAATCCTGCAACTCTCTAATTTCAATGCAGGCACATTGAAAATTTGCCCAATGGCACCGAAAAGAGGATTTATCTCGCCCCATACTTCGTTGACTAACCAAGATTCCAAGAATAGGGAACAGAGCATTCCATCGTTACAGGATTTGGGGATCCAGCCAAGTAATTGGCAGCATCTGATGACATGCACATCGGATGGGATTGCTTCAACCCGTCCAAAAGAGTACGCGAGGGTGATTGCGGCCGTTTTATATCCTACTCCAGGGAGAGTAAGAAGTTCTTGCAAGGAAATGTTAGATGGTATGCGACCATCGTGTCGTTGAATGAAATAGTCTGCCGCGTTTACGATGCGCTCTGCACATTGATAAAACCGGCCACTCTCTGAGAACAGACTTGAGAACGCGTTCATTCCAAACATTTTGGCAACTTCCACGGTTGCTGGAGCAGATATAACCCCTGACTGGAATAATCTAGGTACCACCGTTGATAAGATTTGATCAGAGGTGTTAGAACTCATGAGAATAACCACCAAACACATGAAACCTCGATCAAACTCATACTCATATTCCATATCAATGGCGTCGTCGATCCAAGACTCCCATGTATCTCTCGGTGCATGGAGACCTTTTGATTGGAAGTATGAGTGCAATTTGCGCAAATTGTTTACAAAACAATGTCTCGCTTTGATTGTCTGTGGTGTTGGTTTTCGGAATTTGGCTGGCAATGATGGCAGTGAGAATTCTTTGGTGATAGCTGGGGTGCCAGGCATGTGACGAGATTGATTGTCATATTCGATTGCGACTCTTGCTTTGGAGGCATCTAGAAGGGCTTGAGAGAATATACTCTTGTCTTGTCACGTAAGAATATTGCTTGGGCTGCAAAAAGAATGGGGCTTGGGTGAATGGGGTTTGGGTGGAGGAGACGAAGGAAGGTCATGGCTAATTCCTGTCGGTGATTCAGTTCTGTTCTGTCGTGTCTGTTGTTCAGGGGAAGTAGTAATGGTGTCTTCTAACACTTGGTCAGCCTCGTTGTCGTGTGGTCTAATCAAACTTAGGAGAAACGTTTTTAAGGCCACGATGATGGGAGATAAAGAAGTAGGGTAAAATTGTGATGAAACCACCTTGTCATCAACATCCGCAACAGCGACCCTGCCATTATGACGAGACATCCAAAGGAGAAAACAGTCACGGACAGGCAATGATGGATTGGTGTTGAAACATGAAGTTATGGATGATAAGTCGGCATTGTTGTGTATCTTGAATGTAGGAAGGCATTGCCCGTGTAGAATCAGAATCGGAGTGTCATTATGCTGTGATTCCATCTTGTATGTAATAGAGGGAGCATCTGATCCGGATTGAATATCTTGGTTGGGATATAACCCGCAGTGTACCAGCTTGCAAAGGACATTTATCGCGTCCGAAAAAACCATTTGGTACGGCAGACAACATGGATGGCTGCAGTGAGTAACCAAATCATTGTTGTAGTAGTATATCTCTCCATTGTTTTGACTCAGCCACAGAAGAACGTGATCTTTAATACTTCTCAATGTTGAATGAAACGAGTCTGTCAGAAAGTATCTTTCGTTTTCCAGTATGAACTCAATGAAAGATGATGGAGATTGGTGAAGCGTGATAATGGGTGTACAGGAAGATTCCATTAGTAATATAGAACAGTCGTCGGGACTATTCATGTTCTAACCAATTGGGGTTGGAGGTAATACGAGGGAGGTGCAGCAGTGTTGGTTGTTCTTGCTTTCAAATACTTGGATGTAAGGAAAGGGACGAGGGACATGCACAGCAGTAGGAGGCGCGCAATGGGTGAAATGCATGTTTTTTGCTGGTAGTTAGGCCTTAAAGTTGCAACTTAATTCGTGTCAAGTTGGAAATGAGGCAGTCAGTGTTAATTCGTAGTTAATTTGTTAGTATTACAATGCATAAGAAATTAAGTTGGAAATATAGTGGAACCAATTAACCAAAATAAGTTCATTCGCATGGAATAAATGTCAGGGGTAGATAAGTTGAAGTTAATTTGGAAGCCTATTATTACATGCGTTAAATTTGAATTCTATTTGTTGATATTAAGATATACAATTATGACGAGTAAGTCTAATCACAGTTATTGAGAATGCAACTTAAAGAAGGTATTTAATTTATGGTATTATTTGAAATAGACTTATTGGATATAAATTAGTTCCAAAAAATACGGTTTTAACTTCCACACCCTGTCTGTATCGGTGACCAGTGACCACCTATTAATCGTATGTACGTCGTCCGCACAGAACTCTGTCCTTCTCCCCCATAAAATCTCCAAATCGTCATGTAGAATGGCCGGCGTGCAAGTGACAGTTGAAGGTTGGCGGGCGTCCTCTGATCAACACGATTCAAATTCCAGACGCTCGCGAGAGACGGCCCATAAAAACCGTGAGAGCAAACTCTGGAGGGCCCTATGCCCTATCACGGTACCGGTAAGACCATCGGCCATGGCACATGAACCGCGGACCGAATCATTGTAGACTGTAGACAAAGCGCGTCGTTCCTTCAGTTGTTGTTTGTGCCTACTGTTTCTTCTTAGAATTGATAGATTGGTAGTGTTCTCGCCCATTTTCTCATTGTGGGGCTTGTCACATCCATGGTTTGCGTTGTCTACTAGGTAGGGGACGCTTTGGTTTCTTCTTACTCCTTGGAGTAGTAATCCAAGTTGAAGATGGCAAACTGCATGAGGCTGATTGTCACCACTTTCTTTCTAGGCTATTGCTCATTGAGACCAATTCATAGGAGTAGTGTTTGCTATATCTTCTTCATGGTGAAGACGAGGAAGGAGAAGAATGCAGACAATAAAGGCAAGAGAATCCCTGCTAGAGCCGGACACCATTGACATTGATATTTACCCCTACTCCTATGATAAAATAAAGAACAGGAATTCTACCTAGACTAGTATCAAAGTAAAAGGGCTACAAATGTATCAATCATCAAGACTAACAAGCAAAATTGGACTGGTGAAAAGTGGGACGTCGCAACGAGTCCAGAAAATGGGGCTCATGGGGTGAATGCAAACAAAAGCAACAGGGAGGGACTATTGAGATGCTCATCCTTAGCCTAGTTGCAGCTCTGTCTTTCTTGACGTACCTGGGTTGCATGGTAGCTGACAAACCATGCCATTGCCAATTGCCATTGGCAATGGAGGTTTTTTTTTTTTGGGAGCGTGTGCGAGATTCGTGCACAACTACCAACAGCAACCGTCATGCACGCTGGGCCGCTCAAACGTGACACGGAAATGCCGGCGTGTCCTTTCTGATTTTTTATGGAAAATAGGATTTGAATCAAGAAAAAATCTCCATTGGGGAGAAAGTTTGCGGACGACGTACATACGATTAATAGATGGTCACCGATACCGAGGGTACATTTCGAAGAACTCTGTTAGGACAAGTGGATGCGAGTAAGGCAAAGGAAACGAAAAGTGCGACTGAAGAGGAAAAGGCCCAATGGACTTTGGTGACACGTCAGAGTCATAGGCACAAGATCGAGGCGAAACAAACAAATGAGCCAAGAGGAGGCTCATTCTTTTTAAAATAACACGAGATCATCTCTAGTGGTTACTTGTACGGTACGACCGGAGTTGTGTTTCAACATATTTTAAAAAGAAAACAATCATTCAGCTTACACTGAATGTCAAATAGTGAAGGCCCGTGTTCTGAAGGTCCCGCGGATGGTCCAATCTCAAGATTGATAACTGCCTTTATACGCCTCCAACGAACAGAAAAGCGCAAGACCGGCCAGCTGGAACAAGCCCACGAAGACCGTCTTCGTGCGGTGGACCGCCGGTACTGGGCTGATAAAGCTCAGTTAGAACAGCGCTATCAAGAGGAACGTGCTACTGAGAATACGCGGTATAGACAAGCGCTTCGTGAAGCAAGAAACCAGTTTGAAGCCGACTCAGGAGCAGTATACAGAACAGCACTTGAAGAAGAAGAACATCTTTTGGGACAAGCAGAACGAGGTGAACTACTACCTGAAGCAGCAGCAGTTGAAGTTGAAGACACAGAAGAACAAGAAGTAGAAGACGTGATTCAAGTTCACTCGAAAGTCTCAGTCCTCACTCCTGTCAAGTTGGCGCAACACGCTAGGGGGATTTCCAATCTTCAAGGGACTGTCGTGAGATACACAAAGTCGGGCGAGCAAGTTTGGGTCCGCATTTGGAACAAAATCACGAACAAGTTTGAAGAACATCGAAGACAACTCAACAACGTGAAACTTATCCGAGAAACATAAGCATGTCAAAAGCAAGACCTGACCAAGTGGACTCAGGTGGTCGAGGACAAGGACAACAAGGACGAGGTAGAGGAAACCAAGGCCGTGGTCGTGGCGGACGCAACCGAGGAGGTACAACTAGTAAATTTGAAGGACAAGAGCCCTTGCTCAAAGGGTGCATTTTCGATTACGCTGAAGACTCCCAAGCGAAGAGATACTTAAAAAACATAGAACTATTAATCGGTTACATCGGAACCAAGTTCTCGAAATACAACCAAGATTTTCAAGTCGCTGTGGAGAACCTCAACCTACAAGACCCAGTTGCACCAACGGAGCCAGGACCTACTGCAACCAACATCAAAGTCGAAGCTTGGAAGATGGAGTACAAGCGAATGGTGGATAAGCGAGATGCAGTGGCAGATTTTCGATCTGCTCTCTATAGTATTATATTGGGACAGTCAACAGAACTCCTCAAGGATAAACTTCGTGCTCACAAAGACTTTGGATCAATTCAAACCAAGAGAGACGGGATTGAGTTATTGCAGCTCATAAAAACAACTACCTTCACCTACCAGCCTGGGAGAGTTTACACTGGAATGGCAATGGATCGAATCCGGTTTGACTTTTATCACTTGAAACGGCATCCCGGTCAGAGTGTTCACCAGTTCTATGAAGTGTTTAAGGCGAAGGTGAAAGTGATAGAGGAGCTTGGAATTATCCTCTGTGATGCTGCCTATGTTGAAGAGATTGCTAAGAAAAATGGACGTGCTGGCAACGCCATCGATAAGGATACAATAGAAGCTCAAGAAAGAATGATCGCCAATCGCTTCATTCGAGCATGCCAGCAGAAGGAGTATGAAGCTCATCTTCATAGCAACTTCCTAGATGGACAGAATATTTATCCAGCTACCTTGGCCGACGCTAGAGCAATCATGGATGCAAGAATGTCAAGAAAACAAGAGCAACAGAGTCAACATGATACGACAAATGCAAATGGAGGTACTGGTGTTGCATTCATCACCGATTCAACAACAACTACAAATCAAGGCGACACCCAAGGTGGTGCCAATCAACAAGGTTTGAATCATACTGACCATATATCAACTGTTATTCCAACCTCACCTGTTCTTTCTCTTTCAACTTCCCAGACTAAGATACCCAAGACCTGGATCCTACTCGACAACCAGGCAACAGTCCATGTCTTTTCAAATCCACAACTTCTACGAAATCAACCATCCAAGGCCCCACATCAGATAGCAATACGGGGACATGGGGGATCCAGGACAACAGCACTTCAAGGCAAATTTGACCCTTATGGAACGGTCTGGTTTGACCAAGGGGGCTGGGTCAACATCCTCTCATTCTATATCATTACCAAAACCCACAAGATCAAGTACAACGACGACAACGATACATTCACAGTATATGACAAAAATGGAGACCAGGTGGAGGGCTTGTATTATACTGAGCGTAATTCAGATAATAAATCATGCCTAGTCACCACAGTGTCTAAGAATAAGCAAGGATATACGGAGAATGAAGTTGATCGTGCTAAGGGAGTCCGGTCGCTTCAAGCAAAAGTAGGGCGACCAAGTGACCGTGAACTGTGTAAGATTCTGGACTCAAATTTACTTCCGAATTGCCCATTCACGAGTCATGATGTCAAGTTAGCAATGAAGATCTTTGGACCCGACATAGGGATCCTAAAAGGAAAAACAACGCGAAGACGCCCACACAAAGTGGAATTCCAAGAACTCGTTGACGTCCCCATCCCGGACAAACACAAAGATGTTGTTCTCAGCATGGATGTCATGCATGTTAATGGCGTGGGTTTCCTTGTCACCATCTCTCGGAATATCAAGTTCGGGACAGTCCATACCCTACCGTCAGTTACAGATCAGTCTGTCATTACGGCAATCAAACAGGTAGCGTCAATATATCGACGAGGAGATCTGAGACCACGTGTTCTCTTAGCTGATGGAGCCTTTGATACGACAGAGATCAATGCAGCACTCAACAACATTGGGATCAAGCTCAACCCAACTTCAAGAGAAGAACATGTTGGTGAGGTGGAGCGATACATACGAACGCTCAAGGAACGAATGCGTTGTGTTTATAACACACTCCCATTTTGCTATGTCCCAAGAATTATGGTGATTGAACTGGCAAAGTATGCTTGTTATTGGCTGAACGCTTTTCCAGCATCCCAAGGACTTTCCAACACGCTCAGTCCTAGAACTCTCGTAACTGGGGAAATGATTGACTTTTATCGTCACTGCAAATTTGAATTTGGTCAGTACGTCCAAACCCACGAGCAGCATTCAAACAACATGGGACCAAGAACAGTGGGAGCAATTGCCCTTCGCCCTACAGGGAACCGCCAGGGAGGATACTACTTCATGAGCCTGGTCACTGGCCGAATCATCAACAGGAATCATGCAACAATTGTGCCAATGCCTGAAGGCATCGAAAAACGCGTGTATGACTTAACCAATGCGCAAGATCGGTACCCTAATTTGGCATTTGGCAACCGTGACAACCGAATTGTAGCCCTCGAATTTGATGATGATGATGATGAATCAAACGATGAGGAATTCATTGTTGACGAAGAAGAGCAAGATATTGATCTTAGGTATGATGAAGAGTATATTGACGGCGAGCTAGAAGAAGTGGATGAAGAGGTAGACGAGGAAGACGAAAACCATGGATTGGGTATGGAGGTCATCGGTGAGGAAGAGGAAGGATTAGGTGATCCAATGGAGGAGATGGAGGAAAATCAAGGAGTGGGGGATCAAGGAGTGGAGGATGTGGAAAACGATGATCAAGTATTCGACCAACCATCAGTAGAAGGAGAACCTTTCGATGGTCCGATCAATGCTCCAGCTGAAAATCCAGGAGTGGAGCAGTATCATGAAGGAGAACTCAATGAAAATCCTGTATTGGCAAATGAGATTGACCAACAGGACAAACAAAATATAGAATATTTTGTTGATCAAGCCGTGGCAGACAGCATGTTAGCAGAGAACCAAGCTTAGCCGGCCCCGGAACCAGAACCCAGAACAGAACCCACTGCAGCACCAAGTGGTGACAGAGACCCATCTGAACGACGATACAATCTACGTACAAATAGAGAACGTAGCTACGCGCATAGATATGACCATGATATCTATGTGACGAGCGCTACCAACGAAACTCCACAGATGGGTATGAAACAAGGAGTGAGGATGTTTGGAGATCTGGGAGTCTCGGCAGTAAAGAAAGAAGTTCTACAACTTCATGACCGGGACGTGATTTGGGCAATTCACAAAAGCCAACTTACGAAAGAACAAATTCGCCAAGCCTTAGGATACTTGATGTTCCTAAAGAGAAAAAGGAATGGGAAGATCAAAGGTCGTGGTTGTGCAGACGGTAGAAAGCAGCGGGGTCATATTGCAAAGGAAGACACAGTCTCACCAACAGTATCAACCGAGGCGGTATTTATCACGGCAATAGTTGACGCGATGGAGAAGCGAGAGGTGGCAGTAGTTGACATCCCAGGTGTATTTATGCAAGTAATCATGGACAAGGACGTCTATATGCGCATAACGGGACTGATGGTCGACCTCTTGATCGAAATTGACAAAAGCTATGAACAATTTGTGGTATATGAACGTGGAGAAAAAGTTATATATGTGGAATTACTACGAGCTCTATACGGTACACTCAGAGGAGCAAGACTATTTTGGGAGAAGCTCACAAGTGTTGTGAAAAGCTGGGGCTTCGAGATTAATCCATACGATTCTTGTGTGGCAAACAAAACAATCAACGGCCATCAGTGTACTCTTACCTGGCATGTGGACAATCTTAAGATCTCTCACAAAGATCCTGCCGTGGTAACGCAAATCATCGAGGATTTGAAGAACACTTTTGTCACCCTTGGTGAACTGTCCATTTCACGTGGCAAGCGTCATGATTATCTGGGAATGTGGTTGGACTTTAGTGAGCCCGGTACCCTTATGGTCGATATGCAATTATACATCCAAGGATTGATTGAGGAAGCGCCAAAGGAATTTCATGGCAAAGCCTTGACACCAGCAGCTAATCATCTCTTCATGGTGACAGAAGAGTTCCCAAAACTGAAACAAGACCAAGCCGACTATTTCCATAGTCTCACTATGCAGCTCATGTATTTGGCCCAACGGGCACGACCTGATTTGAGAGCAACTCTGGCTTTCTTGAGTACTCGAGTTTCTGAGCCGACTGAGGAGGACTGGAGGAAACTCTCCCGACTGATGAAATACCTGCAGTCGACAAAAGACCTCCTGTTACGCCTCAACTGTGATGGGAGTGGCATTGTCAAATGGTGGATTGATGCGTCATACGCAATTCATCCAAACATGCGTGGACATACTGGAGCAGTCATGTCAATGGGACAAGGGGCTGCTCTGAGCATGTCAAGCAAGCAAAAATTAGTTGCCAGAAGTTCGACTGAAAGCGAACTAATTGGGGTCCACGATGGACTTCCATTGATCATGTGGAGTAAGCAATTTATGGAGGCCCAAGGCTATCCAATAAAGGACGTGATCTTGTATCAAGATAACGAGAGTACCATCTTGCTCGAGAAAAATGGACGTGCTTCAAGCAGCAAACGAACAAAACATATCAACATCAGATATTTCTATATCAAGGATCGTGTTGACAAGAAAGACTTACGAATTGAATATTGCCCGACTGAAGAAATGATCGCTGACTTCCACACGAAGCCGTTGCAAGGATCCATCTTCTATACTTTTCGTGATGCCCTAATGAATATCCCGAGAACTAGTAAATACCATTCCTCGCGAAGGAGTGTGTTAGGACAAGTGGATGCGAGTAAGGCAAAGGAAACGAAAAGTGCGACTGAAGAGGAAAAGGCCCAATGGACTTTGGTGACACGTCAGAGTCATAGGCAAAAGATCGAGGCGAAACAAACAAATGAGCCTAGAGGAGGCTCATTCTTTTTAAAATAACACGAGATCATCTCTAGTGGTTACTTGTACGGTACGACCGGAGTTGTGTTTCAACAAACTCGCGGCATTTTGCTTCACAAACCAACCGTATTCGTAAGCAATAGGCAGAGATACAACGAAGAGATACAACCCTCGCTTGCTACATCAACGTTGAAGATGACGACAGCCCAGAAGATGGACCGTGGATCGGATTCCATGAAGGCACACTTTGCGGAACCAAAGGAGATTGAAATTCGACAGGTGCGACCATAGTAAATTCGACAGACACTCTAGTGTTGATAGGAGGACCAAAACCGTAAATACGTCTTTTCGTTTCGGAAGAATGATCTCACCCATTTTTGTGTGTGAATTTCTTGAATGGGATCGTTGCCCTCAAACAGACCCGTCGTGGGTGGCTCCAGGAGTGCTGCGGATGCGAAGCTCGGACCGAATTCAAATGGTTCATTGGAGAAACGCAGTTTGCTCATTCCTTGGAAGACGCCAGCTGCTGCTGCCGATTCTGGTGTGCTCCTTGTCACCCGTACGTTTGCTTTGTCTCCGTGCGACGAACACTGAGAGCAAGTCGTGCACCTCCGTCTCATTTCTTTGTGTGCCGTGTCATGTTTTCAGGTTCAAAATGCAAGTCAAAGAGTTGAACACGGATGCAGAGATTCTCACTGTAGATCGTCCTTGTAAATGTTGCATGGGCTCGTGCAAGTGCTGTTGTTATCAAATTGCCACCATTTCTTCGGGTGGACAAGAGCTGGGATCCATCCAAGAGAAGTACTACTATTGCATTCCAACCTTTACGATTTCCGACTACAACCAAGAGCCACTTTATATCCTCCATCAACCAACATGTTGTGGTGGTTGTTGTGTCAATTGTGGCGCCGAAGGCAACCCTTGTACGCGCAAGGGATGTTGTAAAGTTTCCTTCCGCGTGTACCCCGCCGACCAGAAAGGCAACACCGGTGGTGACCAACCCTATGTGGGCTTGATCATGAAGAAGCCCAAGTCGGCCATGGTGGAAATTTTTACCGATGCCCAGGCGTTTGATATCAAATTTCCAGACAATGCCACCACGGAGCAAAAGGCACTCTTGTCGGGAACTGCCGTCTTTATCAATGCCAACTTTTTTGAAGGAGACGACAATAACGAGAACAACTGTTAAGTTTTCCTCAAGAGTCGGTCGTATATATTATTTGTATCAGATTACGTAATGAGATGAGACAGGTCGAGAGTTTGTGTTCTCTTGCATGAAGGAATACTTTTATGTTGTTGCAGTGTCAGCATGTTGAAACATGAATGGATAAGACCCTACGGGTAATTTCTAGTGCTTGACTCTGATTATTTTAGTTTCTAGAATGGGATAAAGAATCTTCCCAATTGCGCCAAACAAGTTGGACACCACATGGGTTTTAAGACACCATGATCATCCTGCCAATGTGGAAATACTCCAACGTCCTCTTCGTGTGTCATGGTCCATTCGTGAACCAAATGAAACAATTCCTTGTGGAATTCATGACATCCACTCAGAGGACTTTCTAGAATGGCATCCGTGTGCGTCCATGTCTCAAACAATCGATACTGTACACTCTGACGTGTGGACTGAGAGTGGGATTGTAACTCTGCCAGTGCCTCACCAAACAGTTGCGCGGATTCCCACGGAACGGTTTTGTCCCGCAACCCATGCCATAGTTCCATTCGTGGCAGATGAAGTCCTGGAGAATCCCCCGAGTATCGGTCCGAGTGCTGTGACAAGGCCGTATCCTGGCGATACCGGGCGAGTCGTTGTTGAACCAAGTGCAGTGGGTCATAGTCATTTGGATTTTGCTGATTGCGTTGAAACATTCCCTTCCAAACGACATGAGGATCAAGACCATGACGACGAAACGTTCGAGTCATCATGTCAAAATTATAGGGTGCCGACACGGAGACCAATCCACACATATCCGTCGGAATCCACTCACGACGATGGATGCGAGGGTTTTCTCGATCATCATCATCATCATCATCATTCCTGGCAATTGTGACCAATTGCTGCTCTTGAAACTGCTCATGTGCTGGAGGCGCACTGCGTTCAGTAACAGGCTGTTGTGTGTGCAATGATGGTGATGTGACTTGTTCATTTTGGTCGTCCATTGGAGATGACAGAGATTGTTCCATTATTGCTTTTTGGAGCAGCGCAGTGGTAAGTAAATGCCCACCGGCCGATTGTCCTACCAGAACAATGCGTTGTGGATCTCCACCATAGTCTGCCACATGGTCAACGGTCCATTGAATTGCCATGGATACATCACGGACCATGTCAGGAATTTGTGGATACCAACAACAACAACCCCCACAACCGCCTGCAGGACAGCAAGACGATTGAAACATGAAAAATGGATTATTCCGATAATCGGCCACAACTGTCACAATGCCAAAGTGTGTCAACACTCGTGCCGTCAAGGCCGCCCACATTTTGTAGCCAATCATCCAGGCACCACCTGGAACAAACAAGACAACCGGATGCAGTTGTCTCGTAGGATTGCGGGGATTGGAATCACCCTGCTGGTTGGCATTCGACGAAGGAGGTCCATCTCTTTGAGAACAGCAAGGTTGGTCGTTCGACGACCTTGTATACATCCACTGTTTGTCGTCGTCCAGTTCCATAGGCAACACTTGTTCGATTGGATGCCGTCACAAAATAATACCATGCAAAACGGACAAAGCCTGGCAGCAAGACCAATACATAGGCCACAAAGCACAAACCATCACAGAACAACAATAGCCATGAATAAAAGAACCAGCACAAACGACGACAGTATCAACCGGAACAACAGGTTCGGTCTTGTTCATCCTCCAACGAAATGGGAGGAATGCCATGTCTTGTCGTCGTTGAATTGGTGGCTTGCCTGCTTGGATCACCAGTTGTTGCTCGTGTCACCGTTTCGGGATGCTCATCATCAACACCATGATCAGCATCATTGCCTTGACGTGACGACACACTACGGATTGGGGCCAACGACCCTGCAGTGGATCCTTCGGCATCCTCACGCGTTATCGTCAATCCATCCATTGCACCAGCAGATGATGTTCACTTCTTGTTTTGCTGTGATCGGGCGTCTTCTTCTGTGTCACAGTTGATGGTTGCGTGCCATGGTGGAATTGGCACCATCATCCGAATGTCAGATATATATTATGTGAGACCATCATGGTTCTTTGGCGGGTGTCAACTTCCGTATCGTGGATCGTGGTTGGAGGTATTGAGTCGTGAATCAAAAGATCCATTTCCCCGTGTGTGGGCAGTGAAAAAGAAGATCGGTCGCGGATCGCAATCCACCTCTCCGACGACGACGTGATGCTTCCAAGATACCCTGCAACTGCAATCCGGAACCGAACCCATCTCTCCACCATGGTGCTGCATCGCACTGTGATTTCATTCGCTGTGTTTGCATGTCTATACTCGACAGAATGCCTGGGATTCCATCTCTGTCCAATCCAGAAGCGGAATCTTCGATTGTGGGCTGAGAAACTAAATGATGATGGTTGGGCACCGGATCCCAATCACGTCGTGATGAGTCGTCGCGGTGTGTTCCAAACAACGTTCGCTTCCTCCTTGCTAACGACTGCTGCAGTTTGGGCGGTGCAACCACAACCAAGTTGGGCCGTTGTGACACCTACCGGTCCGGACGATTTGGACCCAGAGTTGCCACCGGACGCGGTACGGTCCTATCTTCAATATCGAGTGCCCTTGCAAACGTCGGCCGACTTTTATGTCTTTGAACTCCAACAACTGTTGCAGGATTCCAGTGAATGGGGCCAAGTTGGAGAACTCTTTCAAGTAAATAACAATCGTGGACAGGGAATCCCCAGTCGAATGGAACGGGAATTTACCAACACGATGCGAATTCTCGGCTTGTCCATGCCACCCGATACCGCCGATGAAATGCGCGATGCGCAATTTGCCTTTGAAAAAGGTACGTGTAATGCGGATAGCGTCTTGTGTGTATGCTGGAGGAAGATGCACTGATACAGACAATTGGGTTTCACTCTTGATTTGTTCTATATATTTGTCCAGCGATGGTACGTAACACGTTCGAAACCAAATGTTGCTTTTTGGTGGGACATTCCTTTTGTTCTGAACCCAATAAACCATGCCGCGGTCCTTGTTTCGTTCTTGCCAGGCACGAATTGGAAAGGCCACATCAGGCATTCGTCGCGACTTGCCGGTCGAGATTGATGCCACCGCCGTGCCCCAGGCCGTGGAGGCCTGGGAGGAGGGACGCCAGGCTCTCAATGGATTCTTGGCCTCCTTGAATCGAGCGACGGGCTTGCAGGAAATGAAGGCCATTCCTCCGGCGGGGCCGAACCAATTCGCCGACTATGGTCGCAGCCAACGTCGCTATGTGGAATTGAAAAAAAAGATCAAATTGTGTCAAAATCGGGGAGGACAAACCTTGTCCCAGGCATGGGGGCAACTCATGGTGTCGGGGTATTTGCAAGATTCGTGTGGGATACCCGATATGGAGAGTTACTTTTACCAGTCGTGATGGATAGATTGGCGGCGTACGATCACATTATTAGAGTGAGAGCAAGGGGGGAACGTGATCAAGGCTCTCCAAACCATGGATGCCCTTGGAGATTCATGGTACCCTTTGACTTTGATATATTCGTCTCTTTCAGACATGCCATGAAGTATTGAGAGAGAACTAGGGTTTGTTTGTCCAACTATTCCTCTTGCCTATTCCAGTAGCTATGGTATACTCCAAGGAGAATAGCAAGAGATGGAAGGATTTATGCGCTCGACCGTTGAGTGGGCGTTGAGGACGTTTGAAAGAGTGTACACATACACTATATCGTTGTATAGGGTCTATTTGTCGTCTCACAAAATGGATGAGGATTCCCTCCACATCTCTCGACTTTCGATACAACCAAGAGAACTCTGTCATTCTCGTCACCACCTGATCTTTCATCCCTCCACGACGTCTCTCCTTCTTCCTGCATGAGTTAATTCGCTAGTATGCCCTTGGAATGGATATCCTTGGACGAATCCCAGGCGCACTGCGGAGACGGTTCTCCCACCGGCTTGTACCAGGATTGGTCGCATCATCCCCATTCGACGAACAATGCATCCCCACCAGAACCAACGACTGCCACCAAGAACAATTACTTGATTGTCTTTATGGGTGGCGGTGTCTGTCGTACCGAACGCGAATGTCTGGATACCATGGCGAGACAACCCTTTCGCTTGTCGTCCAAATATGCGCCGACCCACATTCAAGGCGACACGGTGCTTTCCAATGATCCAACCATTAATCCAGTATTGCATGACTATGCCAAAATTGCCGTCTATTACTGTTCGCAAGACTTGTATTTGGGCTCGGGTGTCATGAAACAAAGTGGCATTTATCGACACGGTCATGGGCAGTTTCAAGCCGTCCTCGACTACTTTGTCCACCAAATTCAACGCTTGTCGTCGTCGTCATCGTCGTCGTCGTTTTCCTCGGGGGGAGATGCCTTTGTCGTGACCCAAGATGACGCACAACAACAACAACAACTTTTTACCACCTCCTCCAGTGACAACCACCATCACCACCCTGTCAATCAACTCGTTGTGGTGGGTGTGTCGGCTGGAGCCTTGGGTGTGTTGAATCATATGGATGCCATACGCGCGGCGGCACTCCAAGTGGGTGCTCAGCAACTCAAGATTGTGGCCGATTCGTCCTTGATTTAGCCAAGACAGCATGAAAGATCATCCGAGCCAAGATGGTTCACAACAAGACTTGTTTGGAGACGTGATAGATTACCAACAGTTTCCCTTGTGCAATGTCACCGCCCAAAATGAGGAATTGTCATCCCTGGTGTGTTGTGCCTCGACCCACTGTCTGGCACGAAACAGTGTCTTTTCGGTATCCTCGTCGACGAGTGCGTCTGTGCCAGAATCCTTTTTGCTCATGGATTCCACGTACGATCTCAACACGGTGGCCGTTTCCATGAATGCCCTCTTTCCCGATGCCACGACAACCCACAGTCATGCCGTGGAACAGAACAGTGCCATTGGTGAATGGACCGGATCACGAATCCGAGCCACACAAGAAACACTGTTTGGGAATCCCTCCTCGCTGGTAGGAGCACCACCCATGTGCCCGGCCAACAATACCAATGAACAACAAGAACAACGACGACAACAAGAAGAAACTGACGGCATCACCATGGATGAATTGCCTTCCGTGGTATGGATGATGCCCTCCTGTTTGACGCGTGGCTTTCTGGTCCCCTCCATGGAAGTCAATCACTTGGCTTGTGAAACGTATGAACTGCCCTTGTTCCACCAGAGCAACTACAGTGATCCTATTACTACGGATTCGAATTCCCAGGACGACGACATGTTCCAATCCTTTCGGTCCTCCTGCCGTCCGGGGCGATACGGCTTGACCACAACCGCTCGAAAGGAATTGGATGTTACCTTTTGGTTTGACGTCGATTCGTGGAATTATGCCACGGTCCATGGAACCTCTCTGCGCACGGCTCTGGGATTGTTTGTGTCGACCGGTGTCTCGGCCCTCTTGCCGGCCAATGAAACGGTTGGCATGATGGTGGCCGACTGTGCTGGACCCAATTGTGTCGTGTTGGGAACCGACGACGAAATTACTACCAATGCCTGTCAAGCATTGGTTCAAGTCCAAACCACTTACCACGAAGTGAATCGTACCTTGCGGATTCAGTGGTTCCTCTACCTGGTACTCGTTGTCTTGTTGGGTCTCGTGATTCGATCCCGTCAGGCTGGACCGGTCCTGTCCAACCTTGTGGCCTTTCTCCACAACGGGGTGTCGTATCAGAGGAACCAATTCACGCAATGGCGTTCCCAATGCAAGAATCGACGAAGTAGCACCGGTAATCCTCGAGACCATGACAATCCCGAGGAGGACGATACAAAGGACGACCATGGAGAGGGTGACAATCACCCGAACCGCCGCACCATGGCCGACAGGACCACTCCCGACTCGTTCTAGTCCCTGACGAGTGCACTGCAGAGTAGTAGTACTCTTGCAAGTAGTAAAAGCATTCTGGAGAAACTCAAACGTGTGGGATCGAGACGACGACATGGACCCCCTGTTGTGGGTGTGCAAATGAAAGACTTGACGGTTCACTTGACCGCTACTGGGCAGGTATTATTGGATCAGGTGAATTTGCATCTGAAACCAGGAACCGTCAATGGCTTGATGGGACGATCCGGAACGGGAAAGTCTACCTTGGTACGTGGTATTTCAACATATAGAAAGAACCGATTTGAGAAATTGGTGTCTTTGATTTTTCCTGCTGCTGGACTGACGAATATATAACTTTTTGCTCACTTGAACCTCTAGCTTGGCGCAATTAGTGGCCAGATGCGTCCGGGTGTGGAGATAGACCCAATCAGTGATATTCGAATCAATATTGAAGGCACAACTTACTTACGGCAACACGACATGGTCGCCATGGGAAACTTGACTCCGGCCTTGTATTTGCAGTCCTGTGCCATGTTGTATGGCGCCGACCCCGATCAATTGGACCAAGTTCGACGGTTTGTTGTGCCATTTTTTCCGTCCCGCAGCTCCGCCAAGTCGGGAACGGATACTGACGACGACATGACGACGGAAACGGATGGATGCAGTGTCGCTTCCAGTACCCATCACAAGGACCGACCACGAACTGGACGAGTGTTTGATCGTATACCGAATCCACGGCCGCGACCACCGCAACATCGAACAGCGGAAGGAGGAGGAACTTACGACGTCAACGGGGTTTCGGGGGATGTTACGGAGGATTGTAAAGACGACATGGATGATAAAGAGTATCGAATAAACCATATGGATATGGAGGAGACGGAGACAGACTCTGTCACTTCAATGAATGATGAGCATTTTGAATCAAACTACAATCAACATCCCCTTGGAAATAATGAGCCACATGATGAAGAAATGGGGAAATCGCCTTGTATCGGAGGAGTTCACCAGCAGGGTATTTCAGACGACCATGAAATTGACGCATCAAAACGCATCGATGCTGTGACAAACGATAACCCGCAAGCCCCAGAAAGCCCGGCAGTTGTAATCCGGAAAGATGATGGTTTTAGCACGACTTTTTCAAAGGCAACCGCAGATCAAATTCCAGCATCAATCACCAGTCCCTCACACTATGACCAAATCCAACCGGAAAATGACCCAATCCAGGATGTAGAAAGCAGAAGTGACCACAGTGAGGTGAGCAGAGAAAACGCAAGAGAAAGAAACGATGAGGAGGAAAATCATCAAGCGAATGGAACTAGTCTAAACTCAAAAGAAGATATGGAACTGGGCGGGAGTGACCTTTGCAACGATCAGAATTTCGAGAATACAGAACTCGCTGGGCAAGACATAGACAATGATCAATCAGAAGAGATTGAAAGACATCTTAGGGAAAGCATTCTGAGCACCCCAATCAAAAACCAGAGTGAAGAGGAACATGGGTTCTTTATGAAAGACATCGATGAAGAGGAAAGAGGTGGAACGATTCAAAGTTATCATGATCAACATACGGACATAGAACTTGGAGAATATGATCCTTTCAGCTATCCGCATGCGGAGGTGGGAGGGTCTGTCATGAGAGACGAAAGCGACGATAAATCAGAAATGAATGAAGTGCAAGAACAAGAAGAACATTATGGAGAGGACATCGTGATCAAACCTCACAGTGACAACATGAGTAGGTCGGCGCTTGCAGACACAAGCGGAACTTCAATACGAACGCATGATACAGAAGGAGTTGAACGACCCACGATGGATCGACTTTGGCACAGTGACCGCACAGAAGGAAATAAAGTGGAAAGGAGCGTTTTGGGAGAAGAAGATAGACAAGCGATGGATCAACTGTGGCGCAGTGACTACGCTGGGCAAATTTATTTCGCCAATGGCGACGATATAAGACAAACGTTTGCCTCTGGAGAAAGCGAACACGACCATTGGAAAGAACTTGATAGGACGGACCTCGTCGCCAACAAACTTGAAGAAGAAATTGTGTTCATAACCGAGCACAGTTTCGAAGCAGAAGCTATAGAACAAGGGGGAGAGAATGGTAACAAAGAATTGGAGATGTCGGAGGGAAGAGAACTGCCGATCGAAGGTCACACAAAAGAAATTAAGGACGAAACGCAGCCGGTTGACAGCCCGGAAGAGGACAAACGAAAGATGACGTTATCGGTTGGAGCTACAAACAGTGACAAGAAAGTCTCAGAAGATTCGTCATGGTTTCTTTTGCCCCCGGACGAATCCGTTTCCTCAGAAATGTTTATAAGGGGCGATATCCTTAACGCTCCGGACGACACTCTCCGGAGCATGACTGATAACGTCGACGACAGTTTTCCGATGAAGGCTACCTCCGTTTCCATATCAAATGAAGAACAGGGGACCAGGTTGGACGTTTCTTCATCAGAAAAGCTATCACTAATACAAACAGAAGCAAAAGAAGCTGACCCCATGAATAGCAGCAATACAGCGGAAATTTCAGCGATGCCTGTACGTTCTATCCTGAAAGTGAAAACGGAAGACCTTCAAGCCCAAGGCAGACAGATATCAAATCTTTCAGCGCTGTCGAATCAATCGCATTCAGACGGGGATCTCATGTCGAGGACTACACCCGTAATTATGGAAGGAATTCCCGAAGATGATACAGACTTTCGTGATGGAGAAGCAAGAGAACATCCTAGTGGCTCAGAGATGCAGGTGTTTGAAAGTGTCAAAATTAACATGTGCAGTGGTGGTCAACGAAGAGTCTTGGCCGTGGCCGCGGCATTGTTGACTGATCCATCGGTTTTGTTACTTGATGAGGTACGTGACCATGAACGGCAGCATATTTTTCCATCGAACCATGTTCGTTACATTGATTTTTCATGTTTTGTTTTGTGTTTGTCGATAGCCTCTTTCGGGATTGGATAGTGTTGCTGGTGAATGCCTTATGGAGTTACTATGCACAGTGGCGGAGAAACAAGACCGAACTATCTTGATGACCCTTCACCAACCCTCGGACGACGTTTTGCATTACATTCACCAACTAGTAGTAATGATGCGAGGCAAAGTAATGTTCAACGAGAAACGGGATATTGTGAACAATGCATTGACTATGCAAGACAACCACGAACGCCTTTCCGATTTCATGCACAAGATTGTAAAACATGGATCAATTTCCAAATCAATGGAACTGAATCTGATGCTGTTCCGTGAAGAAGATGTGTCGATAATGGGTGTAAACACGTCCTGTGGACGCATGAGACCGACAAGGGAAAATCGACACCCGCTGGACCAAGTCGTTCCTCTGGGAAGGCGACTTTGCCTCGAATATGGATGGAACTTGTCTGATTTGTTCGTCTTGCCCATTTGTTTCTGTATCATGTCGTTTGTTTTGAGTTTTGATCCCAGCTCTCGTACCACCGTTTTCATTGGAAGCCTATTTTTATTTTTCGTCCCCATTATCATTTTTCAACACCACGTGTTGCTGGGGACTCAAATGTGGTTAGCTCACCGGTGGGAAATCGATGATCGCCGCATCTTCTTGTTGTCCTACCAGATTGCCACCCTCGCCTCCTCACTTTCCATTCCATGTATTTCAACCGGTCTCTCTCTGATTCTATCGTACGCTATCTTGGGGTGGGACTGGGCTTCGTTTCCGAATCAGTTTTTGTTCGGATGCGTGTTCCTACTGGTTATCATATCATTTGGCCGATGTCTTAGCCTGATTTTCAAAGGAAAGCACGAGTTTTTCAAGGTCTACCTTCTTTGCATTTTTCTGAATGTTTGCTTTGGTGGTCTCTTGGGCAACCCAAGCCAAGCTCCACCGGGCGCTCGGTGGCTGTTTGGCTTGTCCTTTACATTCTGGGCATTCTCGGGAGTTCTCACCAATCAGTTTGAACACAATAAAAACATTGGGGAAACTCCTTGTCTGAGTTTTGCCACCTCTGTGGTGTACGACGGAAATTTTTTGTCCGCCCAAGCAGAATTTTGGCCGTTTGCCAATGCTCGGGTGGCATTGAACGTGTTGACCTGCATCTACCTTTTCCTTGTGGTTGCCGAGTTCTTGCTTCTGCGCAAGCGCCGTGCTCATGTCTGGGACCCCAGCAGCGCCAAGCAACTCGACAAACAACGGTCTCGACGCACCCGTCGTCGACGACTTTCGTGAAACCAATTGTTGAGAGTGGTCTTTCTCCAACCACCCGCCTCAAAAGGTTCCTTCTCCCGTGTAACGGACAACAAACTGTCTGTTTGAGGCGAACGCCATAGGATTACGGAATGGCGCTCCTTTGCCTGATCTCCTTGTTGCGACGTGGACTGCGGACGTCCTTGTTGCAATTACCAATGAGTAAAATCACAACTTTTTGTTTTATATTTAAAAAAGAGACCTGTAACAATCCAAGTCCGCAGGATACATAGTAGCCTTGAGTATGTAGGTTTATAGAGGGGGCAAGAGTGTGCAATTTTGCAGTTTTGTGTATGGAGTGTTCATACCAACCCCGGAGTCAAGTTTGGTGGTGTCGTTTCATCCGTGCTGTTTTCATTGGTGTCTTCCGAGACACTGTCCGCGTTGTCCGTTGATTCTTCCGGTGTCTCTTTTTCCAAATGTTTTCTCGTAATGTATTCTTGATAGGCCTTATCTCCTGGATAGGGTCGTGGTCCAATCAAATCCACCATATCATCGTGTGTAATGGTTTCTCGTTCCAGGAGCAAGTTTGCCACCATGGCGACCTGTTCCTTCTTTTCCGTCATGAGATCCACAGTGCGCTGGTAGGCTTCATCCACAATCGCTCGCGCTTCTTCATCCATGGCTTCGGCGGTGGACTCTGAATAGGGTTTGTCGCCCGGACTTCCTCCGCCATCGTTCTTGTCGGGAAAGGCCAACTGTCCCAGTCGTGGGTTCATTCCAAAGTCTTTAATGGTACTGTAGACCAATTGTGTGACACGTCGCAAATCATCCGAGGCACCCGTGGTGACTTGGTCAAAAAAGACTTGTTCGGCGGCTCGGCCAGCCAAGGCCATGCACACGATATCCATAATTTGCTCACGGCTGCGCAAAAAGACTTCTTTGGGCAAGTATTGGGCAAATCCCAAGGCTCCTGATGTTCGGGGAATAATGGTAACCTTGAGTAGGGGATCGGTATGTTCCAAAAACCATCCCGCCACGGCATGTCCCGCTTCGTGATGGGCCACAATGCTTTTCTCTTGATCGCTCATGATTTTGTGACTTTCCAATCCACCAATGATCCGGTCCGTGGCCTTTTCAAAATCTTGCAATGCCACGGTATCGGCCTTGCGTCGAGCCGCTACAATGGCAGCCTCATTGCACAAATTGGCAATGTCGGCTCCCGCAAAGCCCGGCGTCAAGCCGGCCAATCGACCGGCATAATCGTCCTTGGATCCCTCCAACGTAATACCCTTGAGATGAACCAAAAAGATTTCCTTGCGTCCCTGCAAATCGGGTTTGTCCACGGTAATTTGTCGATCAAATCGTCCCGGTCGCGTCAAGGCTTGATCCAAAATATCGGCCCGATTGGTTCCAGCCAAGACCACGACATTGGTGGTACTGGAAAAGCCATCCATTTCGACCAGCAGTTGATTGAGTGTGTTTTCTCGTTCGTCATTGCCCCCTCCAAAGGCACCGCGACCTCGTTGTCGACCCACGGCGTCAATTTCGTCAATAAAGACAATGCAGGGGGCATTTTGGCGGGCTTCGCGAAACAAATCGCGCACGCGGCTGGGACCCACTCCGACAAACATTTCAATAAAGTCGGAACCGGAAATGGAATAAACTGTACATGGTTTGGAGGATATGCCATTTGAAAAAGTGTATTTGTAGTTGGAACGAGGAGCAACGACACGTATTAATCACCAAGCAACACAAACAAAGAAGAACAAGTACAAGAAGAAGAAGGCTTGATGAGACGTTTGTGCATCTGTATACCATGATACCCCTGGGGCATGCACACAGACTCGTCCAGTTGCGTGTGTTTGTTCCGACTTACACGGCACTCCGGCTTCTCCCGCCACGGCCTTGGCCAACAAGGTCTTGCCCGTTCCGGGTGGTCCCGACAAGAGGGCCCCCTTGGGAATTTTGGCACCCAATTTTTGAAACCGCGCCGGATGTTTCAAAAAGTCGACAAATTCCATAATTTCCGTCTTGGCTTGTTGACATCCCGCGACATCGTCAAAACGGGTACTCACGTCGGAGGGTTTGATTTTGCGGGCACTGCTCCGTCCCAAATTAAAAATACCCCCCGCACCGCCGCCGGAACCACCACTGCGACCATTGCGACCACCGCCTCCAAAGCCACCGCCCAATCCTCCCAAGAGGCGGGAACCATAATACATGGCCCCCACTCCGGCAATGAGCGGGGCCAATTTCAAGGCTTCGAGCATCCAATTGGTTTTGGTCACGTAATGGACATTGACCCAATCGGCCGGATGCCAGTCGGCTTGAGCCTTGGCCAATTTTTCTTCCAAGGATTCTTCACTGCCAATATAAAAATGAACCACGCCCGTGGCAGAGGCCAACAAGGAAGACGACGACGACGACGAACCAGTCGACGACGAACCATCCAAGGAGGAAAAGGACGACAGCGAATTGGACAAGCCATACTCGGTGTTGTTGTTGTGGTCATGGTGCGCATGAAGGGAGGTTGTCCCACTCATACCACTGCTTCTCAATGTCGACGACGATGATGATGATGATGACAGGGAGGGTTTGAGAAACACTTTGGCGACTTGATGATTAATAACTTGAATGGACTCCACCTTGCCCTTGCTCAAATAATCGCGACGAAATTCTTGAAAGGTAATTTCCGGTCCGGCCCCGGTACTGTTCTTTTCCGATTCCATGGCCGACCGCAAGGCCAAGATCAAGCCCAACAAGAACAGGAGGCCGGGAATATTGTTATTTTCGTCATTTTCATTCTGGTTGTTGTTGTTGTTGTTGTTGGGTGGTGGTTTTTGCTGTTTGGTTTTATTGGTATCGTCCGTGTTGTTGTTGTTTTGGGAAAAGGTTTTGCTGTCCTCCTCTGGTCCAACGTGTTGCTTTTGTCGGTCCGCCTCGGAGGGTGGAGGTGCCGGTCCCTGTTTGGGAAAGAAGTGTTCAAAGCCCTTTGGTAACTGGGGCTTTTCGGACGACCACCACCAGTGCCACAACGAAGAAGAAGAGACGGCGAATGGGCGGGAGGACCATTCATGCTCCGTATAAGGCACTGCTGTGACAAGATCTGGTTCTCGTGACTGTTGGTCCTGTTGGAATCTCGACTGGTCGGGTTCGTCCTGTGGGAATAGTGCACCGACGGGTCGTCGTTTTCGTCTCTTGATGTGGTTGTTCCAAAACGAAGAAGAAGAAGACTCGTCGTGGTCGTCCGAGCCATTGGTTTGTGTCGAAAGCGTGGCCGTGAAACGATTCTTGCTACAGTCCGACACGAGGAATCGCCGTCGTGGTGCCACGGCGGCTCTCCATTGCAGTGTCCTTGAATACCAGGAGGAGGACGACAACATCCTATATCTTGAGATTGTGTGGATGCAACAAAGAAACAAAGCTTCAGTCCTTTCTCTCGGGGGTGTTGAGTCCCAACGTTCAGAAGTCTCTACAGACAAAAGAGAGGTCCTGGTCGTCAATCAATCAATCGATTTTGGAATGTGTTGTCGAGATTGTCCACTTCCAAAGAACACCACCGTCACTCGCGAACACAAGCCTCTTGCGTTTGGTGGGAGTCGTCCAGAGTCTCGTTCGCCTCAAGTCTTGTCCTCTCCTCGATTCAATCTACTCTTGCGCTTGCGCCTTTCCTCGTGTTGTTGTGTTTTGGGTCAGAGCCGACGAATCCAGATGAGATGACACACGAAAAAAAGAAGCAGAAAGAAGGAGAGGTGCCCCATCTGCTCTGATGACACGCACCGACACGAATGCGTCGTCTGTGCGTCGGTGTGCTCGTCCTTGAAAAAAGTCCATGATCCATTCCATCCTCCATCTTCAGTGCCATACCTTTCCACGTGGAAGATCCCATGTCTTCCGTCGGTGATACGAACCATTTTAGACTCCATCCGCAGTGCCACGATGCCAAATGTTGTGCGACTGAATCTTTTCTTCCCCATCGGCATCCCTCCCTGTTCTTGTGGTTTCTATCATGGCATGTACAAAATGAATCCTCCATCCATTGCATCAGCATCCACAGACGACAAGAAACAACATCAAGAGAAGAAGGATTGTCCAATCCAATCAAAGGATGATGATGCAAGTGAAATATCACCAAACCCCCCAACGACGACAACAACCACCCGGAACGACAACAATTCTCATTCTCGTCGTCCACGTCGTCCACGTCGCCCACCGTCCATGGGTCCGGATCCGCTCTTGTTGAGTCGAACCGAAGTGGATGCCTTGTATGAAACAGTGGCTGCTGTCCAACAAGCCTTGACGACCCTTCACGTTCCGTGGATTGTCACGGGAGGGACCTTGTTGGGTGCCATTCGTCAACATTCCATTTTGTTTTGCGATGACGATGTCGATCTCGCCATTGTCGAAACTCGACCACCACAACAACAAGAACAAGACGAGGCGGATGCTTCCTCCTTCGTTTCTTATTATACCCGCGTCCAACAACACTTGCAAGCCGTGTTGAATGAGCAACAGGGTCCCGACCGGTATCAGTATCAAATCAAACCATGGCCAGGTGGCGATCGGATTCGACCGCGACACGTGAATACCGTCTTTTGCGACTTGTTTGTGATTCAACCCTATACCGGTTGGGACCATGTACGGCAGGTGTTGGCCACCAAAACCAATGGACAGCCGCAATCAGACACATATGTGGAGTCCTTGGTGCAAACCATGACCCGAGCGCTCCTCGGAGAAGTGTTGGCCACCAAAACCAATGGACAGCCGCAATCAGAACCGTATGTGGAGTCCTTGGTGCAAACCATGACCCGAGCGCTCCTCGGAGAACCAAACCAGCAACAAGAGGAGGACGACGACAATGACGACAATCGACCAGTCTCGGACCAACCAGTGTCTCCCCATGCAACAACCACCACCACCAGATCGTCACAACGGTTGTTTCCTGTTTGGCATTTTTCGACGCGCAAGGCCATGGAATTGTGGCCCAAGGAAATTTATCGACCCTACGAATTGTTTCCTCTGGCACTGGATTTGAAATTGGGACCTCTCACCCAAATCCCTGGCCCGGCCATGCCGGTCCGCTTGTTGCATCGAGCCTTTGGAACCGATTGTTTTGACGTGTATTATACCACGGTCGTCAGTCATCAACAACCACAACAGCAGCAACAATCAGCAAACCAACAACCACAACAACACCAAAACAAAGGACTGCTGCCGGCCATTTCCCAACCACAAACGCCTGTCAATGCCACCCATTCTGACAAGAGCACCACCAAACACCATCCCTTGCCGCCTCATGTCTTGACCGCCGGTACCTGGGAGGGTGGAGTCAAGGTACCCCTTGAAGAGTTTCAGTATATACCCCTGCAACCCACTCGACGGCAGGCACGACGATTTACCAACTTTAATCGACACCAACTCGTGCAATACTTGTCGGAGCAAATGCTACGGGAAGCCACCATACTCCAACAACACCACGCACAATTACAACACGATCAAGATCAAGACTATGAACCAACTTCTGCTGCTGCATCACCATCCAGCCGAGAACCACACGTTTCCTCTCCGAAAGAATGTGTCGGAAACAGTTGGGGATCGGTGATTGCGTCTGGCTGCAGTACCAACCACCAAACCAATCACAGCAAGAACAGCAACCAGAAGGAAGAGCAGGGCAAGCCTACCAATCGCCCCAACCACTCATCCAATTCACTGAATTCCAACAGACACAGCACGAATACTACGGTCCATTCCACGGATTCCCATCCACTCCAACCTTCGGCAACAACACGTGCAACAACGACAACTACAAGAGTTCCCGATCGTCCTCATCGGACCGTCTATATGGACGGTGTCTTTGATTTGTTTCATTTGGGTCATTTAAAGGCCATTCAACAATGTTCCGCCTTGGGCACGGTTGTTATTATTGGTGTGACGGGCGATGCCGATGCGGCGGGGTACAAACGACCACCCATTGTCCCACAAGACGAACGAAGTGCCATTGTCGCCGCACTCGACCTGGTCCATGCCGTGATTTGTCCCTGTCCGCTGGTCGTCACGTCCGACTTTATGAACCAACAGGGCATTGATTTGGTGGTGCATGGCTTTGCCAGCGATCAGGATGCCGCTCAACAAGCCACCTTTTTTGCGCAACCCATTCGACGAAATCAGTTTCAACGCATTGACTACTATCCTCATGTCAGTACCACGGACCGACTGGCCCGGATTTACCAACTGGAACACCAACGACTCCAACAAGAGCAACAAGAGGTCCAACAAGAAGAACAACTTGACCAAGAGCAGCAACCAGAACCACAAACTGTTGACAAACTGAACGATAACAACCAAACGAAAATGGCTTCTTCAAACGAACCGATATCCAACCTTCCTCACAATACACAATTCCAGAACGACGCAAAGGATGACATGTTAGCGGCTCCAACATCCAATTCCAGTAACGAGCCACAAGAGGAACAACCATCCATGCACGATATGAAAACGAAAACAAAGGGGACGTCCTCATCCTCATCGACTACCAACAAGGAATGGTTGGGTACGGCCATGGCTCATGCGACCCATCATGCCACCTTTATCCCCGTTCAACCCTTTTCCTTGCCATTGCGAATGGTCCTGGAACCTCATTTGGAAAAGGCTCGAAAGAATCGACGCGAGGCATTGACAAACATTTTATCCAACAAAGAGTCTGGATCTCCAACAAACAGTCATTCCATGACAACCATGTTCTTTGCGACGAACAACAGTGTGGTGGATCTCTTTTTGGCCAGTGCCTTGGCGCAAGAACGAGATTTTTGTTGCAAACACCTCCCACCGGTGACTACTAGCAACACAAACACTAGCCCAATGGATTTGCGAACATCCTTTCTCTCCAGTGTCGGCCTTTTGCCCGACTTTGACTTGTCACAACTGCACAAGGTACCCTCCACCGACAAGACTGGCAACCACCATGGGATCTCCAAAGACCAATTGCTCTACAATCTTACACAAAACTACGAGTCGTTTCAGCATGTGTATGATGAATTTGTGAGAACTGTTTGTATTCCACATGTCGTCCAGGACGGTGGTCGGGACGACAAGGATCAAGAAGAAGAAGAACAAGAAACGGTGTTTTATTATCAAGCCTTTCCCTGTCTGCGCGTGATACAACCAAAAGAGTTTAGTATAGGGCCGCACAGTGATATTGCCTATGGTCATCACCCTTGTTGTGTCAATTTCTATGTCCCGTTGACAACCATTGCGGCAGACCAGAATACTTCGACCGTTTTTCTTGAAAGCCGACCTGGGAGTGAAGATTGGCACCCCATTCTGGGAGGGTACGGTACGTCACAAAGTGTCGGATTGCGATGAATCGATAGCAGAAATGGTAATCGCAGCAGTCAAAGGCAATTCGAAAGAGTCCTTTGCTTTCTAAACCATGTGTCTTTGTTTACTTCAACACAGGAACAATGAAGCGCTTTGCGGGAGGCTTGTGTCTTCATTGGACGATTGACAACCAAACCGACGAGACTCGCGTGACGCTGGACTTTCGAATCATTGCGAGGTCCCTGTTCCATGGTGTCACGTCAAGTACGGGTAATCCCTATAATACGAACAACTACTACATGTCCTGTCGTAAGGACCCCGTGACAGGGACATGGGGACGCGAGGGTCCCTTGATCAAACCGAATGCCCGCATGGGATTTCCTTGGACCGTCAAAGACTGGGACAAGTTTTGGGCCAATCAGCAGCAGAAAATTTGAAGAAACAGAACAAGCGCATCCACTGGTGGTGCCGAGAACAGGAACAAATGAACACTGGACCTTATTTCATATCCACAAGGAAACTTTTCTGTTCTTGTTAGTAGTAAAAGTCGTTGGGACGTTTGTGTTTCCTGGAACGGTCCTCTTCGTTTTTCTTCCTGTCGCTGCTGGCAGGTTGTTGGCCCTCCACAATGGCACGTGCGACCAAAAGCCCATCCACCGCCGCTGATACAATTCCCCCGGCAAATCCAGCACCTTCTCCGGCAGGGAACAAGCCTTGCATATCCACCGCTTGCAAGGTGTCGGCATCTCGTGCGATCCGTACCGGACTGGATGTTCGGGTCTCGACACCATGCAACAAGGCCTCGTCACAGACAAAACCAGGCAAGGTGTGATTGAAATAGTCGACGAGGGCATGCCGCAACGCGGTTGTTAAGGCCGGTGGATACAGTTCATGACACGGAGCGGATTGAACACCCAGTCGATACGACGAAGAGGGGATAGTTTCGGAAATGCGTCCCTCCAAAAAGTCAGTGACACGTTGGACAGGCACAGTCAACCAACCCCTCCGACGGACAGCAGGATCCGTGGCGCCGCCATCCAAATCCTCCTCGTCATGGCGGTCCCTGCTGTTGGTTGTTGTGTGGACGCGTGTTCCCATGAGTGCGGCACGACGTTCCATATCTTGTTGAAAGGCAATACCGGCCATGACACCATGTGTTTTTTGATAGGGTATCAAAAGCGGATCGTCTGGTGCAATCGTTACGACCAAGGCACTGTTGGCCCAGGGAGAATCACGACGACTAAAACTCATTCCATTAACGCAGAGCTCGGTTGGATCGGTTGAGGAGGGCACAATTTGACCACCCGGACACTTTGAAGAATAGATTTAAAGAATGAGAACATGCCAAAGAATGCCATGGGTTTTTGGTCGAGTGGTTTGGTCACGTACCATACAAAAGGAGTAGACACCCCGACGACGACTGCCATCCCATGCCTGGTCCGTCGCCAATCGATAGGACGGAACAGGGAGTCGTTCGTGTGGCTGTGGCTGCGATGTCGTACTTTGGTTGTCCTGATCACTAGTCGCGTTTTTAGTATTCCATGGCAGGGCCTCAAAGTGCTCTTGATTGAGCTTGTCGGTCGTAGTCTTTCCGGTCCGTACCGACAATCCCCATTCGGGTCCGTACTGCAGTTGATTAATAATGGCTTGGGGATGTTCAATGCGAAAGCCCATGGCAAATCCCTTGGCTTCCAAGGGGACGGGTGTTTCCGGTGAGGAGGCCAAAAGTTGATAGACATCGCGTGCCGAATGACCCGTGGCCAAGACAATAGCGTCTCCATACAAAATACCCTCATTGTTTGTGACCGAGTCTTTCTGGACCTTGTTCTCGTCCGTCGTATCACGTTTCATCCGATTTTTCAATGGTGGTGGTTGTGTGCGCTTATACTCCACGCCAATGACTTTTGGCTGGTTCGTTTCCTCGTCCGTTGCAAACAAAAGTTTGGTCATTTGATGACCAAACCAAACTTGTCCACCCTGTGTTTCAATTGACTTTCGCAAGGTTCGCAACAAGTGAACCAAATTGTCGGTTCCCAAATGGGGAGCGCCTTCCGTCAAGATTATGGATGGTGCCCCATACTGGACCAAGGTTTGCAAGACGCGTCGGACCAAGTCGGAATTGCGTCCAATCCGAGTGGTTAATTTTCCATCACTCCAAGTGCCCGCACCACCTTCTCCAAAACAAAAATTAGAATCCGGATTCAATACCACGAAGCCTTCTTCTTCTTTTTCTTTTTGTGCATGATCCGGGTTGCTGGTGTGGCCCCCTTGCTTGGAGGCTGCCGCTCGTCCATACCGTTGTGCCATAATGGCACCAATGTCTTTGCCCCGTCGTTCCACCGGTTGGCCTCGTTCCAGAACAATGGGTTGAAACAAGACGATAGTACGATTGTCATTGGGCGAAGAATGGTCCTCCTGGGAATTATTCCTTTTGTTGGTAGTTTGCAAGACACGTTGGTTGTGATGGAGCAATTCCAAGGCACAAAACAATCCAGCTGGTCCGGCACCGACTATAATTACCGTCCGGGTACTGATATTCTTATCGTTGTTGACAATACTGTCGTTGGTATTGGGGAAGGAAGCATTATGGAGAAGATGCAAGAACGGTTCGTCTTTGTTTTTTTGTGGTTGTTGTTGTACTATCAATGGCTGGTTGTGCAACATGGGATTGGAGGAAAGGAGTTCCAGTTTGCCTGGTTGTGGTTTCCAGCGTCCCAGAAACAAGGACTCATCTGGTTGTGGTTCTTGTTCTTGTTGTTCCCAGGACGTTACGGTCCTGGTCGTGGAGTTTGTTGTTGTTGTTGTGGCAGACTCAAGGTCGACATCCAACACATAGACAAAGCGGGGTCCCTTGCCTCGTCCATCGTATCGTGGCTTGTGTCGTCGCGCATCCAGCGATCGTCGTACCACTCGAATGGAGGAAACTGTTAGAACGGCAGTGGATTTTTGTTGTTGTTTCTTGTGTTTGGTTGGCTTCTTCTTCTTCTTCTTGTTGTTGTTTGTCGAACGAGCCTTGTCGCGATTCGGTTGAGATTCCTCCTGTGGTGGTGCCATGCCCAAACCGCTGTCGTTGGGTTGTGTGGCATCCGTATCACCCAAACGGGGATATTTGTGATACAAGGCTTGTAAAATTGACGGATGCAATTCCGATTGCAGCGTACCAGTGAACGAGGTAGTAGTGGGATTGGATGGTGTTGGTGGTTCGTCGTGTGGTGGTGGTTGGTTTGGCGGTCGTTGTCGGCGGCGGCGTTGTTGTTCGGAATGGGGATCCCATTGCAAGTCATCAGGGTGTACTTCAATCCCATAGAGTCTCCAGGTTCTTCTTCGTGTCGTCGTCGTCGTAGTAGTAGGTGTTGTCGTCGAACAAGACGGCTGCGACCGTAGTGGTTCTTCTTGGTGCGGGGGTGCTTTGGATGCTGCACGCAAACTCGAGAACGACGAATCGGAGGAGCGTGGTAGGAATGGTCGAACCCCAAGAGACTGTGACTGCTGGGGTCGATCGGAGGAGGAGATTGTGGTGCTCCATGGACCATCCATCATTGGAGCAAAGGCATGAATTCCATTCAGAAATGCCAAACAAGAGACCAAGGACGACGACAACGTCCCTCCTACCGAACACCACCCCATGGACCGAAAAGTCCTTCCTGTTTCTTTTCCTGGTCGTTGTCCTAGTCCTACAGGTCGATCGGCATCTTTCATGTTCTCGTATCTTTGTCGGTTCTTTCCGTGGTGGTGGGTGGCGAATAATGATGGGTCGCGGATAATATCCTTGAAAATCCAGTCACGGACCAAATAAATCAAGACTAAAATACTTCCATGTTCAGACTTCGGAATGAACTGGCATTTTCTATCTACGACAAACAAGGAGAAAGTATTCACTCCAACTTTGACTCATGGGTCTCCTTTTCTCGTTTGGTGGTGTACAAACTGATGATGGATTGACGGACTGGGACGACTGACTGTGTTTTATTTATTCTTGTCCCGGTGGTACCAAATCGTCTTGATCCGACGGTTCCGTTCCCCAATTTCGGGAAAAGACTTTGGATTGGCGCACCAGTACTTCTGGTGCCCCCGTCGAGTCTCGGACAATGAGCAAATCTTCATCGACATAGGTAACGTACAAATCGCGCGTGTATTGCCACACGTCGGGCAAGTCGACGGGCGCACCGAGTGCATTGTTGTTGTTGTTGTTTGTCCAAAAGAAGAAGGAGGGTGGTGTCAGAGCAATGGATTGATAGGTTTCCCGCAATCTTACGTCCGACAGGACATCGAGGCGGGCGACAATGGCGACAGTGCCCGAAAGTTGTTGGTTTCCGGCAATCCGATACTGGGCCGAGGCTTCGACACGAGGTTGGGATCGTCCAATGACCACTTCCAAATTCACCCATTCCACCAAGGACGGAGACGCCAACAAGGGCGAGGAGGAGAAAAAGGGCGCACCCGGCAATCGAGAAAGAATCCATGTTTGGAGGGATTTCAAGACAAACAAGAGTCCTCCGGCTCCCGTCGTATTGGGCAAGAGCGAGGAAGGATTGGACGCGGCGGCTTGAGCGGAAAACGATCCACCGACATACTTGAGTTCCCACACGCCATTGATCAAGGGTGACATGGCAATCGATGATTCACTCGTAGTAGTAGTGGGGGACAATTTTTCCAAGCGATACAAGGCTTCATTGATGGACGCCCGAACGTCATCCGAGACTTGCGCGGTAGCATCGGTTGGCAACATGTCCATTAAGGAATGGACTGCTGGTGGGCTGTCACTGCTTGTTTCTTCGTCTTCTGACTCCAGAGTGACAATTTCATCCAGGTCGTCGTCCCAGGTACTGCTCGTGTCGGAAGGTTCACTAAAGAGCACCACACCACCACCACCACCCAACGGTAACGACGCCGTCGTTTGAGTTTGGGACACAAACCACGATTGTATTCGTTTGGTTGGGTGATGGTGGTGAATGGATGGGTGACTGGAAAAGCCGTCGACCACACAGGGCAGAAGAAGCAGGAGCGAACCTGGAACCGCCAGTGGCAACAACAAACTACTAGTAGCCACCAAGAGAGAACGACTGGATCGGATCATGATGAAAATTCTCTTGTTGTTTCGTATTGCTTTGAGCCTTTGGTAGATTCTGATAGCAAGATGATTGTTGTCGTTTTTTTTTTTGCTGTTCTATGGAGCAGTCGGATATCATTCCAGACCCGTCTGACGCAGATTTGCGTTCGAAGATTCCTCCCTAAGTCCAAAGCGCGACCGAATACTTTTTCGCCTATTCTACAAATGTGACTCATCCGCGATTCATCAGTGATTGGCATCTCTTCCGAATCCATTCGTCCAACGACGAAGCCAATTGAACTCATCATCGCTCTTGCGTGTGTTGTTGCTGGTATTCGGACTCTTTCCTCTTGCATTCATCTGCACGAACCATGTCAACGACGACACCAACGCCACCAACAGTAGTATCGTATCCGGTCCAGTTGGCCATTTACGATTTATCGCGAGGCATGGCTCGTTCCTTATCGGCTCAATTTCTAGGTGGTCCAGCCTACTCGATCGAGGCCATTCCTCATTCCGGGTTGATTGTGTACGGTCAAGAATACTTTTTTGGATCCGGCATTCAATCCGAATCTCCCACCTTGTTTCGTCAAATGACGGGTATGGTACCCATGCAAGTGTTGGACTTGGGTCGAACGACCGTATCGCAAGCCGCCTTTGAAGAGTGGTGTCATGCCACCTCTCGCTTTACGGCCCAGTCGTATGATTTGTTGGAGTGCAATTGCAATCATTTTGCCCATTGTGCCGCTCTGGAAGGCTTGGCCTTGTCCCAGGGGGTACCCGATTGGGTGTTGCAAGTACCTCAACGATTTTTGGCCTCTCCCATGGGACAATTGGTTCGACCCATGCTGGATCAAATGCAATTGCGAGCACCGGTACAAGGAGCCCACTCGCTGTCCACGACAACTCCGTATCATTCTACGACTGCCGCAACAACAACAACAACCCCAAATTCAATGACTCGTCCTACAACATTGTCCAACCATGCAACTAATCCATGGGCCTCCACCAACTCCACAGCCGCGGCCAATCCTTGGGCCAATCTGTCCACTACTTCTTCTACCTCTTCTACTACGAATGCTTCTTCTACCAACGTAGCCTCGAATAACAACACTGCAGTTAGCACCACCACCACCACGACTCAAAGTACCAACAACCCGGCGGAACCCGATCATCCTCCACGGTTGACGTTGGATTCCTTTGTGCAACCTCTGGTATCCAATGATGTCACCACTATTTCTCTTTGTTTTCGCAAACTGACCCCACACGTGTCGTCGGAGGACGACGCGGCCTTTTTGGTATCCTGTCAAGAACCACTCCAGACCAATCGCCCACTGTCTCGACCCGACACGACGCGATTGTGTCACATCTTGTGGCAATGTCTTTCACAACCACAATCGTCATCTGGTTCATTGGTGTTGTACATACTCTTGGTGTTGCGCATTGTCGTTACGGACCCACAAAGTCTCTTGGTCGAGCCTTGTCAGGAATGCCTCGGTTGGATTGTGCATCAATTGACCAACCAACAACAACAACAACAACAACAACAACAAGACAAGGAAGACGACAACAATTCCTCGCATTCGTCATGGTCATGGACGGTCGTCCATTGGACCGTACCCACACGGGCCTTGGCCTGGTTGGTGGTGAGCAATGCCGTGGCCGCCTCGTTTCCCAACAAGCATTATACCATGGGATGGAGGACGAAATCCATGGACCCGAATGACCACAAAAACCAGCAACAACCACAAGCCGATACTCCAGAAGAAGCCTTGGTTCAAGCTGCGATTGGTGCCATGACCCACACAGACGACGACGACAAGGGTGGCAACACGACAAAGCACAAGAAGCAGAACAACAGTGCCATTCGACAAGCGGCTGCCGCCTGTTGTTACAACTTGACACTCCAACTCGCCTCGCAACAGCAGGACGACACAACAACAACAACAACAACAACAACAAACACATTGAGTGACACGTTGGTCACCTTGCTGTGTGCCGCCTTGGAAACGGTATCCTTGGAACCAGATGAGACGGTTCAATTGCGAAGACTGGTCATGGCGGGACGAATTTTGGTCCCCCTGGTCGTCGTGTCATCATCCTCTGGCACTGCCACTGCCAAAACGACCATTACAACAACCACTCGACCGTCTCGTCCGGCGTTGGAATTGGCACACCAGTTGGGATTGGCGGACGAACTGGATCAAGTACAAGCCGTCGTCTTGTCGTCGTCCACAGCAGCAGGAGCAGGAGAACAAAGCAAAGAAAGTGAGGATGCTGCAACCAGTCGTCAACTGGCTCAAGAACTCCGAAGGGTGATAATACAACAAATGGAAGGGTAAAAGTAACATAACACTGTACTCCTATTCCCTCATGTTCCTACTCAATGGTTTTGTGGTCTTGCCATTGTCCTTTCAGTTTTCAGCTACCGTCGTCCAGAGTATAGTTACTCCCTGGGAGTAGTTGTTAGTTGGATAGAATTGTGGGATGGAAAAAGCCGGTGGGGCGTGGGGCTGCAGTCGCAGGGTGCACACAAGGCACGCGTGCTCCACCGGCCCACTCTCTAACATCTCTACCAAAAACCCTACGGGACCAAGATCAAGGCATTACAAACAAGAATGAAAAACACCACGAGTCTTGCACCAACAGAATCTTTTGTCAACGCCCTCACATTTTTGGCAACCATGTGAGAAACCGGAGCATTCTAGATACAAATGACAGCCCGTGTCTCTACTAGATCAAGGGCCTTGCGGAATCCATGAACGTACCACAAAAACTTGAGGTGTCGACCAAACACGTTTGCTTCGAAAGACTCATATGATGATGAGACTACTCACTGACTGCAGTTGCGCGACGGATGGGTCATTTCTTTGGTCGCATCGGTAGGGAACCTCCATCTGTCTCATTTTCCTTGCCCTCGCAATCATGCTTCAACTTGTTGTGCTCTTGGCTTCGATTTCAATGACAGTGCAAGAGACTGTGATTATCCCCTTGTCAATCCCATCTGTTACCAACAACGAAACAGTTATTAGCCAGAATGTTATTCCCATTGGTGGCGGTGAGTACGATGATAGTGATATAGCAAAGACTGGCACAACAGAGGACTGTGAGGAGGAAGAATACTACGACGACCATGCCCAAGTCTATACGAAATCGACCAAGGAAACGAAAAAGAAAGACTCCAAATCGAACAAAGACGATAGCTATTCAAAATCGACCAAGGAATCCAAATCGGCTGACTCCAAAGGCAAGAAAAGTACAACCCTTTGTCCTGGAAGAATCAAGTCTGGAAAGAAAGCAGCATCTCCAGTAGGCACGAAAAAGGAAAACGACGACGACGACAAAGTCGAGCAACGTGCCAAGCCATCACAGAGTCCAACTCCCTATGATGATGTGCACATGAGTAAGAAAGAAAAAGACAAGGACGACCCTCGTGCAAGCACTGAAAAGTTGTCGAATGGCAAAAAACACGCGTCAACGCGTTCGCCGGCGAGATACCCCAATAGTAAATCATCCAAGGCACCTAAGAAAACAAGCAAAAAAGTCAAATCTCCGAAAACTCCAAAATCTGACAAGAAATCCGATGGTACCTCTTCACCATCAACGAGCAAGAAGAGTAAAAAGGAGGTAGAAAAGAAAAAGAAGATGAACAAAAGCAGCCGGGACGAGAAATTAGCAAAACCAACCACCCCGCCAACCCCAAAGCCAGCGTCCAGTACTTCGTCTCCCACAGAGGAACCACAAACGGCCAATCCGACAATGGCACCAACCACAGGCGCACCGTCTCTTTCGTCGGAACCCTCCAACGTTCCAACCGCAAATCCATCTGGTACAACGCCAACTCTTTCTCCTACCTCCAATCACCCGTCTTCCTCTCCTTCTACGACTCCCATAGCATCACCGTCGGAGGAACCCACAACCACACCATCAGCGTCCCCTACAAACAGCCCTCCTTCTCCATTTCCGACTGTTAACCCAACGTTTGCACCAGTGCTTACCACTGCGGAGCCAACCCAATTGCCTACTACCAATCCAACATCGAATCCAACTCAACGTCCATCACCGAATCCTACAAAGAGTCCAACACCACAACCAACACCACAACCAACACCCAGTCCTACAAGGAATCCGACACCGAGACCAACACCCAACCCTACCAGACAACCAACGCCCTTTCCCACTGCGCTTCCTATTGACTTTCTGTCTGGCTTTCCCTGCGATCAAAGCATTTTCGCGTCCATCAACTCCAACCCTGCTGATGCTGAGTATCCGCGATTCGAGGAAATCAATCCGAATGATCCAAACACTCTTTGCTTCTTGCGAATGACGGCAAACACTCAGGAGTTTACGGCAGGATCAGCATTCTTGGGTGTTCCCGTAACAGATCCAAATCAGTTTTCCTTCTCAATGACCATTGGATACCGCCTCTATGGCGCAGGTGATGGAGCAGCCGATGGTATGGTGTTTGTCATGCACCAAGATCCTCGAGGAGCCAGGGCGCTCGGCAATACTGGAGGTGGTATTGGCGTATATGGATCTTTTCAGGAAACCATCAAACCATCTCTGGCGATTGAGTGGGATACTTGTAAGTCGCAAAGTGTCTGACTGCCTTGCTACGATAAGCAATCTGAACCCTGACATTATCTTTGGAATTTTGTCGTGTCCAGTTCAAAACCCTGGTCGACAAGACGTTGGCAGAAACAATATCCATGTTGTACAAGTAGGTCGCGGTATGGGCGAGTTTGACACATTAGCGCAGACCAGTGATGAACAAATCCGGACGGACGACGGAGGTAACAACGTTGGTCGTATGTGGGTCGAGTACAATTGCGGAGGCAACGATGGACGACTCGATGTGACGTTCAACAATACGGGTGACGATCGACCCCGATTTCCCAATCTCCGAATGAACAATGTACGGTTGCAAGATTTCTTTTTCCAAGATGGCGATCAAATCTTGTTTGTGGGATATACGGCATCCGTCGGAGGAAGTTCTGACAATCATGACATTTTTGGATGGGAATTCAAACAGGGATGCTAAGCGATTGGAGATTGCCGAATAAGACAAATAACGAGCAACACGGTCTTAGAAGGACTACCAGGGAAACCCGATGTCTGTTGGGCTGGTACGAAATCCTTCAATTCGATGGAAAGCCTGCAAGTTTAGTTGTAAGGGCACTGCATGATCGAGTTCTGGAGGCATGCTCGAGCACGCAAAGGTTCACGGTCTGCTTTTACTCTGATATGATGGCGCTGCTTCAAAAGCGATCCAACTTCGCTGTCAAGACGCTTGTCACGCTGTCTCTTTGGTTCCCCAGTGGAATCGTTTACCATGTTACATAGTTCCTTATTCATAAAACTAGAGCGAGATGAAAGTTGGAGCTCTGAATTGGGGGAACTGATAGGGCCTACCTTAGGGGTACCTCCTAGATACTCCTAGCTAGACGTTTTTCCACACATTTTATTTAAATCGCGCATATCATTGCATTTTTTGGTCGCTCAAGATCAAGACTGGAATTGAATCCCACTTCTTGTTTCAGAGATCACTGTGTTGTTTCCAAAAAAAAAGAATCCGTTGTATTGACCATGACAAAGCAAGGTAGGTGAAAAGACGTCGTTACCCTGAAATGGGAAATGATAAACCTAAAAGGTCACCATCCAGAGAAGCAAAGAATGTCTGCACCTGTTTCGATGTCACTTTCTTGATTGTCGATTGACTCATCCGTGCCTTTTGTTGTTTTCCTCGTTATCTGTTTCCTTGGGCCATATCTATACATATTATACAATGGACAGACCCCGTCCAACCCTTCAATCCCTACGCACATGTTGATCCGGCCCCATCGGCCCCTCCGGCTACGCAAGAGACGGAGATATTTGTTCCTGCCACGCCCAGTACCAAACTGACCGAAGACGAACCCGAAATTGCCGTCGCCACAGCAACTGCTACTCCAATCGAGGATCCTGAGATTGCTGTCGCTGCTTCCGATGTCGTGGTAGCGCCTTCGGCACCGCCCGCAGCAGCCATGGTTCCAGCCGCGGCAACGACTGTCACAACTGCTACCACCACGACAGCATCACTTTTATCGGGCCACAAAGTTCAACTTGTCCCTTCTCTTTCGCCGGGGAAGGAGTATCGCATCACCGTTAAACGTAATCTTTGGCTACAGGGTACCCCGGAACATGAATTGGGCATATATACAGATACGGGAGCAGCCTTTCCGCTTCGTTTGCAATCAAAAGTAACGGCTAAAGGCTCGCAAGTCATTTTGTTTGATACGAGCACGACCCCTCCACAGCCCTGTGCTGTAATGCGCAAAAACGACCCGCAAAATCCCGACAAGTTCCATGTATTTGGCTTTGTGCCCTACGTACCGAATCAGAAACCAAGTATTACCATGAAATACGATGATGGCCGCCCTCTCTACACCTGGGGGTCTCTTGCCAAGGCCGATAGCATGCTCACAAATGGTTCGAAACGAAAATTTCATCTAACCATGCACAATGGATGGCAATATACCGCTGAACGAGAAGGAAGCAGTGGTGGTGTACGTGGTTTCTTTCAAGGCCGAAACGATACCAAACCCAAGCACTATGCCGTCAAAGTTGCCACCCATTCTACCACTGTCTCGCAACGCAATGTCAGAACCACAGTGGGTAAGGGATCGTCCTACGCCTCTATTCAAGAAACAGGACAAGACTGGAATGTCCACGTCCAAGCACACTCGAATCATGATCCTGGTCTTATGGTGGCCTTTGCCTTGCTAATAGACGAACTCCATCGATCTCGCATGTAAGACAAAACACTTTGGACCTTTGATTATAAGTGTGGATTTGAGTGGAATTAATCGCAGCAGAAATGAGTGAATGTAAACAGCAGAAAGCACTTCTTTCACCCAAGTGTGAGTATTTGTTCCCCTCTTTCGAAGTATCCCCTAGGCCACGTAGCTTTCCAAACAGTTGCGCATGCATGGACGGAATATTCGAATCAGTTCGGGATCTAGGTCGTCAAACATGTAAAGCAAAAGGCTTCCTTCTTAGAGTAAAGATTACCATCAAAACAACCTCCTACGACGCGCATCAACTAACATTACAAGCTTTTCTAGATAACTCTACTACCCTCGATACGTCCAATCTGGACAAAAGTAAATCGACACGTGCAGGACTCGAACCTACGCGGGTGACCCCAACTGATTTCGAGTCAGTCGCCTTAACCACTTCCACACATTTTATTTAAATCGCGCATATCATTGCATTTTTTGGTCGCTCAAGATCAAGACTGGAATTGAATCCCACTTCTTGTTTCAGAGATCACTGTGTTGTTTCCAAAAAAAAAGAATCCGTTGTATTGACCATGACAAAGCAAGGTAGGTGAAAAGACGTCGTTACCCTGAAATGGGAAATGATAAACCTAAAAGGTCACCATCCAGAGAAGCAAAGAATGTCTGCACCTGTTTCGATGTCACTTTCTTGATTGTCGATTGACTCATCCGTGCCTTTTGTTGTTTTCCTCGTTATCTGTTTCCTTGGGCCATATCTATACATATTATACAATGGACAGACCCCGTCCAACCCTTCAATCCCTACGCACATGTTAATCCGGCCCCATCGGCCCCTCCGGCTACGCAAGAGACGGAGATATTTGTTCCTGCCACGCCCAGTACCAAACTGACCGAAGACGAACCCGAAATTGCCGTCGCCACAGCAACTGCTACTCCAATCGAGGATCCTGAGATTGCTGTCGCTGCTTCCGATGTCGTGGTAGCGCCTTCGGCACCGCCCGCAGCAGCCATGGTTCCAGCCGCGGCAACGACTGTCACAACTGCTACCACCACGACAGCATCACTTTTATCGGGCCACAAAGTTCAACTTGTCCCTTCTCTTTCGCCGGGGAAGGAGTATCGCATCACCGTTAAACGTAATCTTTGGCTACAGGGTACCCCGGAACATGAATTGGGCATATATACAGATACGGGAGCAGCCTTTCCGCTTCGTTTGCAATCAAAAGTAACGGCTAAAGGCTCGCAAGTCATTTTGTTTGATACGAGCACGACCCCTCCACAGCCCTGTGCTGTAATGCGCAAAAACGACCCGCAAAATCCCGACAAGTTCCATGTATTTGGCTTTGTGCCCTACGTACCGAATCAGAAACCAAGTATTACCATGAAATACGATGATGGCCGCCCTCTCTACACCTGGGGGTCTCTTGCCAAGGCCGATAGCATGCTCACAAATGGTTCGAAACGAAAATTTCATCTAACCATGCACAATGGATGGCAATATACCGCTGAACGAGAAGGAAGCAGTGGTGGTGTACGTGGTTTCTTTCAAGGCCGAAACGATACCAAACCCAAGCACTATGCCGTCAAAGTTGCCACCCATTCTACCACTGTCTCGCAACGCAATGTCAGAACCACAGTGGGTAAGGGATCGTCCTACGCCTCTATTCAAGAAACAGGACAAGACTGGAATGTCCACGTCCAAGCACACTCGAATCATGATCCTGGTCTTATGGTGGCCTTTGCCTTGCTAATAGACGAACTCCATCGATCTCGCATGTAAGACAAAACACTTTGGACCTTTGATTATAAGTGTGGATTTGAGTGGAATTAATCGCAGCAGAAATGAGTGAATGTAAACAGCAGAAAGCACTTCTTTCACCCAAGTGTGAGTATTTGTTCCCCTCTTTCGAAGTATCCCCTAGGCCACGTAGCTTTCCAAACAGTTGCGCATGCATGGACGGAATATTCGAATCAGTTCGGGATCTAGGTCGTCAAACATGTAAAGCAAAAGGCTTCCTTCTTAGAGTAAAGATTACCATCAAAACAACCTCCTACGACGCGCATCAACTAACATTACAAGCTTTTCTAGATAACTCTACTACCCTCGATACGTCCAATCTGGACAAAAGTAAATCGACACGTGCAGGACTCGAACCTACGCGGGTGACCCCAACTGATTTCGAGTCAGTCGCCTTAACCACTCGGCCAACGTGTCATTTATAGTTAGGAGAAAATGAATCTAAATATGTCCTTTGCAACACAACCTGAACCGGCCAATTTGTTTTTTCTTCTAGTTTCAGGGCCAAAAGCCGTAACAAATGGGAAAGCATTAATGTACATCTAATGTGTAATACAGGACAGGGAACCATCTAAAATTCCGGTTTTTCAACGTGGACAATGTTGTGTGTACACCACCGGCCTTGGTTCAGACAGATCTAACGTCTAACATTTTTCACAAGCCAAAACACTCGGTCGATACCAGGATTATCGTGGTTCCCCATAGAGTTGTTCGACTGGCAATAAATGTTGAAGAAGCGCACGCTTGGACCTCCTTCGTCCTTGAATATGTCCTAGGAAGCGAGCTAGTTCCGATGGCATCCAACTGACGCCATTCGACGTTGCCGCTTCCCCGTCAACCTGATTACCCTCTACTTGCTGAAAGCAGAAACCTAAATGACCTCCAGAATCGGTTCGTACCAGCTTGACTGGGGCACGTCCACCACCGTCGACGGTCTTCTCAACGGGATGCACGGATGGATCAAAGAAGGGATCTGTTCAACACAACACCGACAACAAACAAAACAAAAACATGGATCGGAATGTGATGCTACGAGTTTCAAATCCAGCGACCCGCTACAAGCCTTTACTTACCATCCTGTGCATTGACTACCAACGTAGGAACAACAATATCTTCCAGGAAGAATACAGATGATGTCTTTCGATAATAGTCCCAACAGTCATCAAATCCATAAATGGGAGCAATAAAGGCGTCGTCAAATTCTGTAATGGTTTTGGCAGCAAGAGCACGTGGCAAATCAAACAAGTCCTTGCCTTTGGTTGGTACTAACTTATCACTCATGTCCGTATGGGCCGTTGGCAAAGCCGCCAGTTCCGCTGCGCGCTCTTGACGAACTACTTGAGACTGTCTCAAAAGTTCTTGGCCAAGGAGAGAGACGGAAAGTCCCAGATTCCCCATTACCCTCATGGCAGCACCTACAGGACCTTTGAGGAGAGATGAGTAAGCCGCCAGCAGACCTGTTGCGACTGCCACATCCAAGTGGTCCATTGATCCAGCATTTGTCGCGACCAGAGATCCCATGATGGCTGAGGCCAAGATTGTTTCACGAGACACACCCGTTTGTATTTTGGAGAAACCGTTTGTAAAAGACTTCCAAATTTGTTTCATTTCTTCAAGCCGTAGTTTCGGTACATTGGTGACAGATGAAACATCCTTCAAGGCCCAAGCAGGCGTGATTGAGGGTGCGGGAGCGGATTCCGTGCAGGGCTTTCGTTGGGACGTTTCAGGTTCGACCTTTCCAAGTCCATCCAAAAATTTACCAACGGAATCGACAAGCTCAGACACTCCTTGTACCACGCCTTCCCGGGGACCTTTGATAATGTCATCCATGTCCACCCATGTACGTTGCAGGGCTTTGGAGAAATCTTCCATGGCATCCGAACAGCGATCTTGAAACTTCTTTTCGTACTCGCGCACTGCCTTGGCCGACGGAGACTCTGGATCCGCTTCTGAGGAACAGAATTGTTTCCATTGATCCACGGCTTTGCGTTTCAAGCTCTTGAGCAAACCGTTGGTGTAAATGAATCGATTCACACCAGGCCGTGCCAAAGCTTTGGCATTTGTTTCTTGTTCAAAGGGTGCACAGGCCACGGCAGCACCACGGATACCATAGTCTTGCACCGCCTTGATGCCCAATTCGCCCAGTGCCTTGAGTACGACATTGGCACCCAGTGAGAAGCTAACAAAGATTAAACAAGAGAAGAAGGTGAGAGTCTGCGATTTGAATGTACTCGAGACAATACAGAAGAAAAAAGGCGTACCCAACGAGATAAATGTCTTCATTCTTGTTCTTGTTGAGTTCCAAATAGTACTTGAGATCATCCGTAAAGCCGAGGTGGTCTAGAAACAGAAAGAACACAGAAAATACTTTTGGTGAGAAAATTCTGACAAGAGTTTGCATACCACGGCAATGCAGTCCAACGAGGTACGACCCAGAGTCCGTTCAACATATTCGCTCCTCCGGTAGGTCAACAGAAAACGAAACTTACATCCTCCCAGTAATTCATTCGGAAGCGTTTTGCCTTGGCCATCCATGGAGCAGGATCGGAAATTGAGGCAGGTCACGGTCATATCTTGTTCGTGACAGGCCTGAGCAATTTGTTTGGACAAGGAAGAGTTGGAGTTGGATTCCAGTCCATGAATCAACACGACATGGGTAGGACGACGGTCCGTACTACTGGAAGACGACAAGTGCTCCATCGTGGAGACATCGATCAGAGGATGATGGTCATCATGATTGTCGTTCTTGTGGTTGATAGTGGGCAATGTTTCGGAAAGAAAAAAGGGAGTCTGTTTCATTTTCTTTTGGCCACCCGCCGAAGCGGTGCCAATGGCGTATTTGGTGTCGGCATGAAACCAATCTCCATCCTTGGTTGGAATGGTTTGTCGAACATCCCAGAAATCGGACCGACTGCACGCTGGTCCATTGTCATCCGCAGGTTTCTGTACTTTGGACTGAATGCCTTGCCATATGCGACGGACCGAACCCAAGGGATTGTGTTTGGGCAAAAAGGCTGCCGGGGTATCGCGCAAGACAAAGCCACCAATGGTCTGAACATGACAATTGGTAATCCATGGATGAAACTTGGTCGCTTCAAAGGACGAGGCATCCGTTGCGGCTTGCGCTTGAAGTTCCAATGTTAATAGTTCCATTGATTGTTCGTCCGATTCCATGGCAAGAGCACTATCACCAACCACACTGACCAGAGTCTCGGGCGTTGGGATTGTCGATAGACTTGAAGTTTGAATCACCGCTACCGTATCGTTGCTCTTGTGCGCATATCCATTGGAATGCGAGGGCCAGAGAGGCGCCACCTGGTACGGCGATGCTTGTTCCTCCTCATCGACCGTCAAGGGCGACAGGGTGGGTGGTGTACTGAGTGTACTGCTACTTCGAGCGGCGCTCGAATCCAACGATCGTCCAGCCATGGTGTTGGGAACGGTTCGTACCGCAAACGAAGGAAATGCATTCCAAGCAGCCGTCGTTGACAGCAACAAGCTGACAAAAGCCAACATTAGACACGGAGACATGCCATCCACGTTCATTCTGATGAATATTTTGTCTGTTCGAATGGATGGGCTCGTTGTCAATGACCTCTTTCCGCTTGGTACTGAGCTATGGATGTCTTCGTTCAAGGGTACTGAGCTTGTCGTTGCAACAGGATGAGCGATCCGAACAGTCTCTGAACCTGTAATTATTCTTTGCGATTGTGCTCTTTGCTCTTGCATGCGATTTCTCTTATTCAACAAGTACTCCAAAGTTGAGGTTGCCTTTGCCACCGCACACACTTCAAAGCGAAAAGAGAGAAAGAAGTGCGTGACCGTGCGACATGGATTTTTGAGTCAGCGAAAGATTTTTCGTTTTCTGAAAAAGTGGAAATTCTTTTGTTGGTTGGGACAGACGCACAAAACCGTCGGCTCCTGTCCCCCATCTCTCCCCCACTTCCGAATCATTTCGCGCATGCCGAACACTATATTCCTAACCCTACCCTTTGTCCTTTTACTATTCTCCATGGCGGTACTCCTAGGTACTCCAGACAATGAACTACTCACGTTCAAACACATTGCCGTCTCTAGTTGAAAAAGAAAAAGGAACATTGAATACAAAGGCAAAAAAGGATAGACACAAAGTTGTTTGCAAATCTAGCCAAGACCCAAGAGAGTTACAATTGTGCCCGGACATTGAAAAGCCACAATGCTTTGTTTTGAGTGGAAGGGGGTACCTCTAATCCAATCCAATCTTTGTGATGCCTCTTGTGCCTTTGTTTGTTCGAAACGAGTCTCAATCTCATTGTCGACCCCAAGGTCGACAACGACGACGGACTAACAGATAAAGAATCAGCATGGCATTCCATCACTTGCCAGAAATCCTGGTGGCGTAATTTCACTCTGTTGCAACTGGAAACAGACAGCAGTATTCGTTCTCATTTAGTCAATGTAATTCGTGTCTGCGACCAAGCATTACTGAGTTTCCAGCGCCATTACACTTATTTTGAGCTTGTTGCGACTTTTCCAGAACGAAGAAGCTTGCACATTTCTTGGGCCCGTGCTGATGCCATGTGCAACGCCACAAGCAAATCGTCTTCGACAGCGATCGACGCAGTGCCCGAATACTCCAAGGACAAGATGGACGGTGTAATCACCGACGATTCCTCTTGTCCTCCAGCAGCGGCATCCACCACGACCGTCAAGGCAGAATTTAGATGTCCCGATTCTTCTTCCATCAAGGTTGGATCCGTAATCCAGTGGTGACCGGTCAAGTCGATACCACCATCTTTCTGGTTGTCGTTCTCCTCCCTGTGATGATTTACCCACATACCCAAAGTCAGGGGAATGGGAAGAATGGGCAATTGGAAAGGGCAACCCCTCTTGAACTCTGTGTTTGGTACTTCTCGAAACCAAACTTGCCCATTGTCATCCATCAACAGCCCATTCTCGTCGGGAAGCGTTGTGTTGTGGAGTGCCGCTATGCTGGCTAACAAGGCGGCATCCCATATATTTCCATCGTGATTCAAAACTTGTAATGCTACGTTCAACCTTAGTGCCATCATGGAAATCTTTGTCTTGGAAGAAGAAGCAGCAGACGAGGAAGATGACGTAGTGGCCACTGAGTTTGGCATCAAAGATTCCAAGGACAATTGTTCTAGATTCAATGTTTCATCCAGAATCCTTTGTATATAATTTTGAATAGGAATCCATTGTTGCTGTAAGAGAGAATCATTGATTCCACAAGGTGGTGATAGTGTAACAAGGACATCTCCTCGACACGTTGGCATGACAGAACTGCTGGTCGAAGATGAAGATGACATTTGGTCCGCCGTCGCTTGTTGCCCCACCGCCAAGGTGACACCACCAAGAACTCGAGTCTCTCCCAATGCCACCATCGATGATCCCACTACACTGTCGTTTGACAGTGAAGTTCCTGGATATCTCGTTTGTAGCGGTCCCAATTGGACCGAGGTTGGCCGAGTCTGTGCAAACAATCGACCGTCGGGACGTGTTCCTTCTCTCCAAAATCGCTGAACGTATTCCTTGGAGTCCAAGCTAACCGCAATTTGATCCATCAGAGCACTCCATTCTTTCATGTTGTTCTCATCGTTGTTACTCTTGGTATCATTGTTACCTTCGTGGTGTTTCGGTATCGTCCCCATGGTAACCTTAGAATTGTGGAACAGAGGAGACAGGAGAGCAAAAGTGTTGGTTGGACAGACTGCAAGACGCAGCTATGTATATGTATACTGTGGTATTGTAGAGACAGTAGTCCTATCCCGCTCTCGCCACCATAGGTGAAAATATGGAAAATGGAGGACCTTTTGCCGATGACAATCAATACCAACTCTTTTAGCTTCAACATCCAGTGGCTTGATTCATTCAAAATCACAACTTTAGGGCAACATGTTACATCAACCATGTTCTACAGAGAAAACATGTTACTCCTAGTGAAAAGTGGACCGGTCAACAAGGACAAGCACTTCATACGACAACAATTACAGGGCAAAACTCAAGTTGATCAGCTGTCTCTATGAAGTTCTTTAAATGACCTTGGCAGCGTTTCCTCGAAGCCCATTTCATTCCATGGACATCGTCACACGCTACATGTCTAACGGAGACATGCCACATGGCCATGTAATGCTCCTCTCGATTGTTTCACCTTGCTAATCAACGTTCTTCAAGTAAGACTGAGTGTCGTGTTGCTTCGTTTCATTTGTGGGCGAGAAAGCTGGGGATCCGTAGATGTGGCGTCATCGCTGGAGTCATTATCATCGACTTCACCAGATTCCTCTCGCCCATGGAAGTCCTCTCTGTCGTGATGGTCACGTTCTCTGGGATGAGACTGATGGCTCAGTGCATGATTGACCACGGGTTCATGATTTGAATCCAGTTCCAGATCATGACCGTCCTCGGATGTCAACGACACAGCGTCTGTGTCAACTGTAGGAAACGGATGATCGAATTGATTCTCTGGAAAGTGTTGAGCAGCAAGAGTCCGTCTCATTTGATCTTCCGGAATGTCCGAAAGATCCGAATCTCGGTGACGCAGCTCCGAGAACTCACTCGATGCTTCCTCAACTGGTTGTAACGTTCGACCTCGACGCCTGTCTCGCGGCTCATCCGACAGATCCGAGTCCAGTTGCAGAAATGAGGGCGGCTGTCTTTGGTATGATGACTCCTGGCGGGATGTATCCACTTTATCTTGTGGTTCGTCTGATAAATCGGATGGCATCTGTACGAAATATGGGCGTGTGTTGTTTGCTTTATCCCCGATTTTGCGGTCCAAAGGCTCATCATGAACATGACGATTCATTTGCTCACGCATGTGCGCCACCAAAACCGGATCCGGAGGCTCTCCTTCGTACACCCATTTCGGTGAGTCATTGTCTTGATTCTTCCACTTGGCAGAACTGTCCTCAGGCCGAGTGCCAACAAATTCCGCAAACACAATCTCGCTGTTCTCCAGTTTACTGCGCTTCTTGGCTGTCTCGTCATCACCGGGTTGTTCCAAATCGATATCCTCCAAATCATCTTCATCGTCTTCAATGTCAATGAACTTGCCCGGATCACCAAATTCATACTCGTAGTCTTCACGGCGTTGATAATCCCGTGTAATGGAGGGCGTTGGAACGATAAAGTTACAGATTGCGTCCACGATTTTCAAACCTGTTGCGATCCACATGCACCACAGACCCGGTCCAGCCTCCCATTCTAAATTAACATTCATTTCGGATTCGTATCCCTCCCAGTTTTGGCGCAAGTGGTCTGGGATTAGGAAAAGAGTGGAATTGGCAAACGATAACGTTGTATTACCACCATCGGATGTGATAATCCCAAAGTCACTGAGGTCCTTGGTCAATGATGTGAAGCAACGACTTCGGTAGGCCAGAATAGTGTACAAGCCCAAAAATACTGAAAGCGTCGCCATGAGACTACCAGCAAAGTTGGGACAATTGAGATCATATTTTGGGTACATGCGGGTGATATCTGAGAACATGTTCTTGATGATAAAGATAAAGTTGAACACAATGGATATAACGAATCCCTGTGAACTTTGCGAACAAGAACCACAAATTTCAGGAGCCAGGGCTTCCTTGAAGGCGTCTTCTTGTGTCATGGGTTCCTCTCCTGAGTCACCACCGCCGCTTCGACTAACACTCGTGAGTCCATGTCCTCGACAAAAGGTCGTGAACAGGACCGAGTTGGGATTCACTAAAATGCCGTCGTTGCTGGTGAGAGCTCGAAACCCCATGTACAGGGTGGCAACTTTAGTTTCACCCGTCTTGACCAAAAACGGTGGGTGATTTGGAATCGATGCCACACCCTGGGCAAAACTTGTGTGGTTCAAAATGCGATAATCCCGAGAAAACGCCATGGAGGCTGCCACCATCAAGATCAAGGCAAGCAGGTTGAAGGTAAAACCAACGGCAAAGATGCGGCGACGGGCTATTCGTTGATTTTTGAAGACATCGTGTAATCCAATTCTACCCACGGCTTCACAGAACCGATTTTGTTCCAGGACACCCGGCCATCTAGCCACACAGGGCGGAAGGTAACATAAGAAATGTGGTGGTCGATTTTTGCAATCGATCGGATCTTCCTCTTCTTCTAAATTGTCCGGACGATCACTGTCCGCATAACTTTGGATACTGCGAAAGACACCACTCACATTATCTCCATTGAACATGAAGGCATCGGACACAAAGTCAAAAAGCTTTTCAGGATCCTCGATTTCACTCTCATCAATTCCCAACCCAGCACTGCTGCTGCTCATGCTTTCTCGTTCTGGCTTTTTTTCATCCTTTCCGTTTTTCTTAGGCCTCCTGTTCTTGTTCGCTTTCAAAGCCTCTCGTTCAAATCTTGGAACAAAGGAATGTCCATGAACGCGATCATGAATGTACTGTTGGTAGACAGGAGGTGGTGCTGGTTTGACTGTGGTGATTGCAAATGAGGTTAAAACACCAGCGGTAGACGATGTGGCTTGGCTTCTTCTCTTAAAGCTACTTCGAAACGATCGACTTCGACCGCTCTTGTTGTTCCGCCCAACAGTGCTGCTACTGCAGCTACTGGTGCTGCGCCGATAGCCTCGCAAGGGAGCAGTGCTGCTACAACTACTAGTGCTTCGATGGTACCGTTTGGATTCGTTGGGGGCTGCAGTGCTGCTGTCAGTACTTATGCTTCTTGATATGCGAGACGGTCGGGGTGGACCGTCCAGAAAGTCTGATTTGTAGTCCATGGCTTTGTTTTTCCGCATTTCGGATTGAATGTATTGGAGGGCTTCCTTCCCTTCGGCCTTGTACACACCATCGGGAGAAGGAAGATTAACTTCGGCAGTGGCTGATACATTGACCTGTACATTTGGATGCTTTGGTGACCGTGACGCTTTCGATCCTTTATCTTTGAGCTTGTACAGCCCATCACCGGGTGGATGTTGAATCACCTGATCATCGTCCTCTTTGGCCATGTCATCTACCGGTTCATGTAGATCAAAAGACTCTTCTCGAAAAACACCCGAAAGATGACCACTATCAATCGCATCGCGAAACAAACCATCCACAGACACATCCAGCGACTCTGTAGGAAGTGAGGGTTCGTTCATGTCCGCAACCGCCACGTGCAACCCATCGTCCGACAGATTGTTCAGGGACGCCGAGTCTGCATCGATAGCTTCCTGCGCTTTGAAGATTCCATCACCACCATGACTCAGGGAATCCCCATCCGTGCCAACGTCTTCTTCGTCTCCTGATGCTGAGGAGGCAAATGTTGGATCAGGTCCCATGTGCCTTCTTACCCTGAGACGCTGCATTCAGGAGACTGATGAAACGGATGGATGATCCGACAACTGGTTGAAACAAAGCTCTTGTTGAAAGGGAGCTTTTGATCCCTTACAAAATCGTTTGCAATGACACACAGCTCTTTTCCGAGAGACAGACACGGCAAAGGGCCGTAGTGTGATGGACAAAGTGTGTTGGTGAGTTGCTAATGACAAGAATGGGACTTGGGACTTGAGGAGACCACGACGACGCAGAGGAAAACAGCGTAAAAAATAATAGAGAAAAATAGGCTTCTCCTGACCCGGCTAGTTCGTGCGCGAGGACGGACCTAAAAAAGAGGCCAACACGCAGACACACTATCATCTATACTCCCCTTCATTCACGAAGGAAAGAGAAAAGAGGGCGCACATTCTACTTATCGGGATTGCTCGGCTTGTGCCGGGTCGGTTGTAGATCGGTTGCGTGGGCGAAATCGAGGGAAGACTGTACTACGCTGTACTACGTACAAGTAGGAATTGTCGAACTTGGTTTTTCGCATCGAGTACCGGATTCGATGTCACATAGCAGCCTGAGTACCGCAGACATTCGCCATTAAATCCCCTCCATATTGGTGAGGCGGCCAGACAAATCCCCAACCCTATCCTTTTTTCAATGTCGCCCGCCACTGCTCCAGAAAGCTCTAAGTATCTCTAATTGCCAACACCGACCGTTGCTTCAAGGTCGGCTTGCGTCCAGTGGTTTCTTGTTTGAGACGAATGCTCATAAATTTGGACAACCCTCTCGTTTTCGTCTGTCACAAAACCCAAAATGCTTGACCATGACGTGAGGTAAGAACCATGGACGGATCATGCTGGGCTGAATCACTTCTAACTTCTCACTACTGCTGCTTATTTCTAATCTTGTTGTCTCCTTTTCTTTCTTCCTACTCATCACTGCTGCAATCTTTCCTTTTGTTCATGCATGCTCCTCTGGTTTTGTCTCATGTTGTACGAATAGAATAGGTATAAGCTGCTTGTGGTCAAGTGGAATATCTTTTCCTTTCCCCTTCTTGTAATTCTTTTCTTGTTTGATTGTTGGCTGGTCTGTTACTTTCATGTCTTCTGTAGGATAGATGATTCACTATTCATAGCATCATTCTCAATCATTTCTCAACGACCGAACATTTTGTTGTTTTTGCTTCAAGTAGATGGCTCCATCTTGTTCTTGCCACACCCTACCTCCAATTATCAGCTCCTAGATTGATTCAATTTGTAGCTGTACAAGCGTGTAAGAGCTGCTCTGTCATGTGTTCATGGTGAGACTGAGGGTCATTGACGTGCTCCAAACAAAAAACAGATGTACAACACGAATACAAAACGCACTAAACTCTTGGATGGCTAGCACTTGAGTTCTATTTCTAGGAAAGAAAAGAAGGTTTATAGTCTGTGGATAAATGCAACAAAAGTTATGGGTCTCATTTCGACAGAAATGAACAATGGCAAGTAATGAGCTGCTGAGCCAGAGACACAGCAGATGAGCAGACTCTCGTCCAATGAGCAGAGCAAGCAAAAGTGACAAGTGTGAGTGAGCATGAGCATGAGCAATGTAATTGTCATGGCAATCTGCAATGGATTGAGCTCACCTGGAATGCCATTAATAGGATGTGCTTTGGCAAGAGAAAAGGATTGTGTGTTGTGTGCTTGTCCGGCATTATGAAACAACCAACCGTCATCCACGCAGGGCCGCTTGCTGGCAGTTGGAGAGCTGGCAAAGCCACCCTGTTTGAGAGCAAGCTCTCCCTAGCACGTGTCCAGGACACGCGACCAACTTTGGTCTGGCCGCCTCACCAATATGGAGGGGATTTAATGGCGAATGTTTCGAGAACGATTCATACATTATCTCAAAGTGAATCGCTGGTGGGTTGGATGTTCGCTTGCTACATGTCATGGACGGAGTGTGAGGGGTGAGGGTCTCTGGAGATGTACTTTCCAGTCAATATAAAAAAATCAATTTCAATACAACTCCGCGTGGGTGTTGGAGCGTTGGGAGTAGAAAATATATCTATGGTATTATGTACAGTACATCTCCACTGACATTTCTTCTTCCCCCATCTTGCGTCATGGGCCTTGCCCCCAACATCATCCAATCGCGAATCACACATCACACGTCGATCATTTTTTTGCCATGCGGTGCGCATTGACCATGATGATGTCGTCCATAGACAATACACATAAAGGATGGTGTGCTAGCACTTGCGTGAACACAAAACCCAATACAAAACCTGAGCCTCAGATCTGAATTAGAGCCAATGATCTCGTTTTCTTAAGGTCATACGAATACATGGGGCATGGGGCCTTAGATATTCGACATCTTCACTCCTTGGTTCACATGGAGAGACCTGGTACTTGCTTGGTATCCCTTGCACTTCCTTTTTCGTGGCCTTTGCTACTCTCATTGTTCCTTAAGGAAGTTTCTTGTTATACCATTTGATTTCCGCACTTGACCCACCTGATTCCTTTCGACAAAGGGTAAAGATCATGGCAAAATACTCAGGTTCAAGATTGAACTATCATCCCACCAGGTTTCCTACGATACGGCAGATCAGATATCAGATCGTTCATACTTTGCGTGCCAGAGTCGATCAGTCACTTTGTTTGTTTGGCTCGATGCGATAATAATGATACCATTTGTAAAAGAGATCGACCGTTGACGATGAAGCAACAATCCAACTTCGATCGATGTAATAATACCCGTGTCCGACGTTTACCAGAAAAAGAGCAATATAGAATGATGATGGCAAACTCTTGCCATGCATGAAGAATCGTTCGCCTGTTCGATTTGCACCAAAATCGTACGCTGAATAACAAACCGGATGGTTACCAACGACAAGGAGCAGCTTTGCGACAAATTGCACTGCTCATTCTCGCAGCTACCTAGTGAAAGGGAGCGCTCTCATGATAGCGTCTTTTACAAAACAGCAAATTCTATATTTACAAATCATAACAGATAATTCGTCGGTCATCCCTTTGAAAACCACCCATGAGAGAGTTGCTTTACGATGAGATCCCTCGCATGATTGGAAACTCTATGCTGACTTTGCGACCATGTCTGCACCCACCATGTGTTCCCCGATCGGCCTTGGATTTCGAAAGCTCGACTCGGAACGCAGACCCAAGTAAATGACCAGAGCAATTACAAAGGCAAGGTCCGCAGCAGCGGACCACCAAAATGCTTTGACCGTTCCCATCTGGTGCTGTAACTTGCCACCAATAATGGCACCAAGAGATTGTCCTAATCCGCCATACATGGCATTGACCAACATGAGCATAGTGGCATGCAATCCAGGGGGCGATACCTTGTGTGCGTAAATGGTAGCGGACGACCAAAAGGCAGCAAAGGTCACACCCCTCAAGGCTTCTGCCGGCAAGCCATGAAAGGCCTTTGTCATGGACGCATAGATGACAAAGCGCAGCACATAGCTCAAAAGGGAAATGGCCAATACACGATCCACTCCCAGGCAAGAACTCAAGGGACCTGAAAACCAAAACATGGGTGCTCCAGCCATGGAACTCACCAAACGAGATATTCCCATCTCCGTACCGGTTCCTCCAACTTCTCTTATTCGTACGTATGCAAAATTCTCGATAACTCCGCTTGAGATTCCAACTACCAGCACCAGAAAAAAGAACATCATGGCATCGGCATTGCGGAACACCAACGAAAGTCCATGCTTCACACTTGTATCATCTTCGTTACCCGTGGAACTCCCTGAAGTGACTGTCGGCGTTCCTTCCTCAGACTTTGATGCTGCATTTTCACGGTCGAGTCTTTGGAATGCTTTGATGCAAATTAAAGTTGGAACAGACAGAGAAGCGTAGGACAAGAACAAGAGTTTGTATCCTGACAAGGATCTCCAACATCTGGAGGCAAATCGAAAGGCGGTTTGTAGCATTAAAGGATATGCCCCCAATGCCTGTTCAAAAGATTCGGAAAATGAGAATGATGAGGCATCTGACCACGATTGGTGTTTGCTTTTGGACAGCAAATATCCCACTATTGATGATCCCAATCCAAAGCCCAACTGTCCCCAAAGTCGTAAACGGCCGTAAGAGGATCGATCAAAAATGTGGTCCATAGCCATGGAATCTAGCAAAGATTTCACAGGAGCGTTGAAGAGTGCCGTCAAAAACACCATGGTCATGATGTAAGCTGTATTGTGTCGGGCCCCTACCAGTAACTGTCCCACCAAACTGACCAAAAAAGTGAGCTGCAATATCAAGAAAGGATTGTTGGTTTGATCACTAATGGCGCCCCAAAGTGGCGCCACTAAGAAGGTGGTAAAGGGCTTTACCGCTCCCAACATGCCAATGATCTGGCCGCCGTGTCCCAGTGAATGGTAGTACACGGGAAGAAAAGGCATCAGGCTACCCAACGAACCATAATAAAACAAGAACAAGACTCTTATCAGCATCATGATGCGCGGATTCTCTTTGGAGTTGGCGCTGTCATCCATTGATGTTGCATCTTGAGCCTTTCTGGACACTGGTGATATTGGCTTTTGCAATTCCTGTGAAGATGACGAACCAGTAACTGGTGTTCTCCCGCTGTTGGACGAATGTGTCCCAGTAGCTGCTGCAGTGGATGAAGAACCAGATTCTTTGCCATTTTGAGGTGGAGAAAACATTGGTGCCTTGGCATCTGAGGTCTGTGAAACTGCAGATGCGCCTCCACGAGTTAAACCTGCCACATAAACCGCTTGTCGATGTAACCTGAGCCCATCTCTGTTGTTTATACAATATGGAAAGGAGGTCACGCTTCTTCGTGACGGAGGGCATTTAGAGAACGTGTGTCCGAGATGTGGCTGCCTCAAATCAAACGATTTGGATTCAAACGATTTGGATTCAAACGATTTGGATTCTGTTCCGTCAATCAGCCAAATGTATGCCAATAAGAACAAAATCAACGTTGATCGTTGACTCATCCTGAGAGTCGATCCAAATACTTTGAATCCATCAAAACTTGATTGTCGACCCCAGCAGGCTACATCCATTCTAAGAATGGATCTTTTCTGTTGTTGTGGTTTGCACAGTAGCAGGGCAGATAATGCTGTTCCGTTCTCGTCGTGTTAAGAGATCAAGATTCTTGGTCGTCCCATGGTCTCGGACTCGGATGGTTGTCACTGTTGTCGCACGTCTGTCATGAATTCTGGTCGCGGATTTTCTGAATTCCGCTATGCTTGCTATGGCGATAGATCGACATCCTTGGCCACCGCATTTCCTCGATCACCTAAGAGTGCTCCTAAGTCTTATACCTGAGGAAGAATGACCCAAAAGTTTAATAATCTTACTTGCAATATGATCGATCTTCATAGAACAAAGGGCCATATACTGTGTTCTGGCGTAATATAGAGACACATGAGTCATACTCCTAATAAGAACCTTTTCTTGAGCAAGAGGGAAGAAAGAAGAAACATCAGAATGAAAAAGATCCATCATTTTTCACTGTGCATGACATTCAGTTCGAAAACTGTTTGTGTGTTCCACAGGTCATTCTAGACAGATGATTCAGTTGCGAGGCACGGGTACAACCATTCCAACCAAACGTTGTTCCATTCAATAGTTTCATCCTCTTCGCCTTTTACAAAACTGCGGGCCCCATCGAAAGTCGCCATGCATGCCAGGGATTATCTCACTGAGCTGTTCAGATTTCCGTCCTCCGGACTATCTGTTTGTTCAAGAAGACTTTGTTCATGTTGATCGACTAGTTCTTGTTGGACGTCATCATAAGCCGATCGGACTCTCCACAAACAATTGCCATTGACACAAAGAGTCGTGGATCGGCTCTTATTGTCTGCCACAAATTCACAAAGGTACTTGTTTGATGTTCCCCCATCACTACTACTACTGCTGCTCACCAGCGAAGTACTCGACGACTCCTCCCAATCTGTTAGTTCGTCTTCGTCTGATTTTGCTTTCTGTGCTCGAAGACGAGCAGTCTCACGCCTAGCAATGTCCTCAGCTTTGCGTAGAGACCATTGCCCAAAAGGTTCCCATCCTGGCCGTTCTCCATACTGTTGGATAAGAGACTTCCTCAGGTCGTGATGACAAGGACAACCGAACATTCGTTCCACCCGCACGGTTGGTAATTTTGTCGAACAACCGTCTGGTTCAGTAGACGATGAAGGCCTTTGCTCTTCCAAGTAAAATCGAAATGGCGCGTACTTCTTCTTACACACCGCCATTCCAATTGATTCACGTCCTCGCTTATTCCGAGGCATGATATCACCCCATTTTTCATTGACCGATTGTATTGCCTTTCCCTGTAGAGTATCAGGAGCAGCAGACCTGGCAAACATACTCCCACCATAAAGTTCTCCCTGATTCAATGGAAAGCCACATACAAATCCCAGAGGTACCCTGTTGGAACGAAAAGAGGAACAGCAAAACGTTGAGACCAAGTTCATGCAATAGTTACTCTTGTTTTTTTCTCAAACCCCAAACTATGACTTGACACTAGTGTTAGCACACGTAGCTCGTCCTCCACCAATGAGAATTTCGACGCAGCGATATGACCCTCGGGTCGTGAACACTACGATGGAACTTACCGCCCTGGGATTGCTGAGGCTTTCACCTTGGATCAGTCGGAAGGAAGTATGCCGGTGTCATCGCCGTACAGCTTGGAATCACGGATGCGTTTGCTCTCCTTACGTGCCGATCGTCGCAGTTTCCCTCCCTCCAGGAGTCCCTCCAGCACAGTAGCCTTCCGCTTACTCCGACGTCGAGCCATACTCTCTGAATAATTCTGGGCTTCGTGGTCCTGCGTTGTAGTCCTTGGGGCGGGGTTTTCCAAGCAATGTGCTTCCTACTTCTGCAGACGAAATCGAGAAGAGTGTTTGTTGCTCACATGGGTTCGGGTGCGGTTGAGCGACCGCGGGCGGAATGCCTTTTGTGAGCGAAATGCGGTGCGTGGTGCGTGAGCTAGCGATGTGAGATGCGCACAATACACCCTAGCATGTATTTGAAATCATGATAAACGGTAGTATGTCATACTCCTAAAATAACATACGGTACTAACATTAGAATCATGTTGAAACTTTTACTCTACCGCTAAGGACTATGCAGCAGTATTAGCGATTTTCGATAGAGGCACAAGCCACACGCACGACCACGAAACACGCCGACACGGAAAGAAAAACGTGGACCGATCTCTTTCACGAGTTAGATGATCGGATCCCGGTTGTATTCTATCTACTCTTCAACAGGCTAGGACCAGTAACTACTCCTAGTGACCTCCTCCATTGTTCTGACTGTAATGTTCGATCTTCTTTCCACATTTGACCATGTACTTTTCCACCCAAGAAATCCAAAGGAAGCTTATCGCTCTCTCTATCTTCGGGTTCGTTCGCTTCCGGTGGAAAATGTGACCTAGGAGTAGCCATGAGCTTCTTGATATCAACTACTAGCTAGTAGATCAGAAGTATATTATGATTCATCTCCAAGCGTGTATTCCATGTTTCTAAAAGTTCATTACTCCTACCTTTTAGGGTTCGTACTCGGCCAAAAGACAATTGTAAGTGAGTTGGCCATCAGGAGAACCTTCGGTATGCGGCGTCCAGCAGTCGTCCTGCTTCGAACATTTGTTGTGTTGATCATTGAGATGTCCAAGAAATTTTGGGGATGTAGTTCTTGTTAGGGCAACACTGGGTAGTTGTACTGGTCGAATACTAGTCTGGCAAAAAGTGGACATTCGTCTCTTCCCTTCCCCTCTCATTTAAAGTTAGAAATGATGAATGCAAATTCAAACTCAGTAAGACGAATGGTCTTGTGATTGAAGTGTCATTATCGGAGGGTGGGAGCTTAGTCACGCTGCAGAAGAAACCACCGAGCAAGGCTCTTGCGGCGAAGTTTTTGATCTGGTTGTCTGATAAGTGCCAGATTTTCCACTACACCCATCATTACTTCGTCTTGGCCTCAGAACTGGGGGAATATCCCCACGGACATTAAGGTTTGATGGAAGCATCGCTGGATGTGCTTGATTTTTCTTTCTATCGGATGGGGTTGTGATTGCCTCCCACCTGCATGGTCTATTGGATCCTTTTTCTTTGAATGACAGGGCAGAACGAGCGTAGTCAACAGTTCCGGGACATCGCGTGGTAGCTTTGGATTTGGAGCCTCTTTCCCTCTTTCTTCTCCTCTTGGTGACGGATGAAATGATTTCGTGGCTGGCGCAGTTGTCTGTTTCAACTGTTAACTTGAGATCTGATATGCCTCTAATCTCATGATTCTGGTTCTCCTTGATCAGGGCATCAATGAATAGAGTTAAGTGCATTTTGATAGGCGGTACCGTCATCAGGGTTTCACAAGTAGAACCAAACTCACAAGCAGAAAAGTGAGCCGATCCAGGATCAGGCCCCGATTCTCATTTCCACGCTTGAATAGTGAATAGCTGTCATGGGTCAGTAATCTTATTCGTAAAATTTTTGATATTCTCCTATTTCTGTATTGATCGGCTGCCCGATGTACTCGAAAAGCATTGTTGAGATCGTTTGACTCTTCCGGAGTATTCGTTATTCGTATGTAAGTACGAGCTCGTAGAATACTTTTGATTTCGGACATCAGATGTCAGATGAGATGTCAATGTCAGATGTCAGATGGTCTCCGGTGGAGGGAAGGAAGACGGAATGATTAGAATGGCCCTGATAGAGAGGTCAATTACGTCATGCTCGACAGAAAACTCTGAAAATTTTCTTTGCGGCGGAATTTGGTTTTTCGCATTTTCTTTGATGAAGCCCCATTCACCCAGCAAGTTCGTTAAAGGTCCCCAACTTTCATGAATGAACCCAAGAAATTGCGCTGGGCCAGTGTGGTGAACAATAAACGATGAAACGAGATCTAGAAGATTCTTGTTTTCTTATTCTCTCTTTGATAAAGGGCAATTGTAACGGTCGTTGTAAACGCTCAACAGTTTCTGTAGGAACGAGAAGCCCTGGAGAGTTCCTGCAATTCGTACCCCAAGCCCTGCCCAAACTCAAAAATCAGACTTTCTCCACATAATATGGGATTTCGAAGATCTTGATTGTAACTGCAGGAACAAGGAAGCCTGCCCCTACGGTGGGAAATGCAGGCGTTCGATAGTAGTCTACAAAGCGACGTGTCTCAAAACGTGCAAATTCTATATCGGCAACACGCAACAACACGTAAAAAAGCGAATGCAACAACACGTTCAGGATGTCAAAGCCTTAGTCCTCCAGAACAAGAGCTCCGACTCCTTTGCAAGCCACGTCGATAGACGACGAAAGAGTCTCTATCTTTCGGCCTGTCTCAACCACGTCAACTGACTCAAGCTATTCTTGCTTCACGTGGACCTCGAACCTGTCCCCCAACACGACTACAACAAATGATGTAAACAACTTTGGTGAGGACAGGAGGGACGAGAGCTTGCTCAATGAAATCCCTTCGATGTCCTACCAAGAAAGGCGACTTGAAGGCCTCAAAGCGAGGTTTGCCTTCAGTATCCTGAAGACCACTCCCCCAGTGATCCAAATGAACGATAGCAAACTTGAGGACCTACCGACCGCCGAAGAATCTTTGATGACTGATGATGTAGTTTTGGAGGACGCGACAGAAGTGCGAGTGACGACTGTCTAGCCTACACCAAGATCAAAAACCGGCGTGTGCATTTAGCGAACTAAGAAGTAGAATTGCTTCCCGGCCCTAGGTGGGAAAGAAACTAAACTAGTATTCACACTCTTTGCTGTTTTCGATCTGTGATAATATCGATATGATTTTGCATTATTTTAGGTACGAGTAACGAGTATATCTTATTTGAAGAATGCAACCCCTGGTCGCAAACCGGGAAGACTCAGACTCCGGGCTTTTGTTGGGCGTCTGGATCTGGAGTCTGGAGGCCGATGCTCCGAAAAACAGCGAAAACACTACTACAATTACAAGTAAGGATGACGGAGAGACAAAGGGGTTCGCGTTGCGCAACAAGTTAAGTGGGCCGGTTGTCTCCTTAATCAAGTTTGACGCATGTGCAACAAGATAGGCGATGTCATTTGTCATTTGCCAATGTCAAGTGCCACCATAATCCAGCTTCGACGTCTACCAATCCAGCGTCTGTGAAGCTACACAAAAAAAGCTAAAATGTGAACAGTCAACGGAGAAAACTCTGTGCTTCCGGCAACAGGGTATGGGATCGGGCTATCAACTATCAACTGCCTTCCCTCGCGTTCTTGACAAGAAAAGCTGCATAGAACTGACAATTCGCATTGAATCTCAACGTACCGAATCAATCACAGTCAAAGATAGGCGATAGGCCGTTGCCCGTTGCCCTTTCTTTCGGAACATTCATGGGAATCAGTCTGCGGGCTATCCGCGCAAATGAGGAGGGCCTGTCGGTTGCGAAAACCTCTACCAATGTATATAGTTTCCTGTCCTTAGTCCTTACTCCTTTTTTATTTCCTGAATAGTCTGGAACGGGACTAAGGAGATGGAACTGTTGTCTCTCCGCAATCAAGCTTTCATGCTTGATGAATGTAACAAGTTAAACGATGCCATTGACCTGTAATCAAACTTTGACGTACACAAATCCAGTGTATGTGAAAATGTATCATTCAGGTGTGTGCGAACCGTCAACATAGAAACTGCTCATGTTACTTTTGTCAACAGGATATGGGATTGTCTTCTTACTCTTGAGCAGCGGTCGTCTCAAACAAATCGAAACAAAAAACTGCATATGAGTAGAAGTGAATGTTCGCATTGACTCTGAACTTACCCGATCCAAATCAACAATAGGCCGTTGGCCATTCTTCTTTATGATTTCGACCCACAACTCTGTTGAGGGAAGAAGCGCTATGTGCTGTTTGGGCAGAAGTTACCCCCAAGCTCCGGGTGAGTTATGAATCCCGCCTGAGTCGGAGAAAAGGTGCATTCGTCTTCTCACCCCCACGGCGCGTCCTCCAAATTTGGCGATTTCTCGATCTTGATACAAAACCATTTTCACCTCCATGGTCTCACCACGGACCCAACCTTGTGTGACCAAGTGCACCAACCATGGACCCTTCCACCCCAGTCCAACGCTTTTCCCAGGAAACTAACACCATCGAAGAGCTATCTACGGTGTCCCTGGTGCTTGCAACGAACCACTCTGTGTCCACAGCCAACCTTCTATCAGCCCTCCGTCACCACAGCAACGAGGCCAGTGATGCCCATGAAACAAACTCCCAAGACACCTCTATCCACCCCATCCGACCCGCTTCCCCTTTTCCTATCAATAAACCTCATGCGTGACCCCTACTCGAGCAGGCCATATTGCTTTCCTTTACGGACTGGCATGGCAAAACAGCAAGGCCATGGCAAGTGAATGCTTGTGGAGAAGTAGTGATCAAGCGGCACACCCCTCCCATCCTACGTCCTCTGTGGAGTATCAGAAGTGCCAATCAATATTGTTGATCCATGAAAGTAACCATCTAAGCGACATAGATTTGTTGGTGTCCTTCACTCCTTCGGACTTGGAATCGAAAGCAATCACTTGGAGCTGTGAGGAGCTAGCGTTGGGTAACCTTCATTTGCTGGGAAACCTGCATCTTGATGCAATGGAGTATGCAGGCCAGAAATTCACCGTTTTCTGTAAACTGGCACCAGCTGATATCTTTGATGGACAAGAACGCATCCTCATGTCTTCAGTACGACTCGAAGCAAATCCTCGTCCAGGAAAAGGCCAGTGGTCCCCTTCCGAGTTGGTGAACTTTGAGGTTGAGGTTCTCAAAAGCCAGATGAAGCGACTTGATGATGTAGCAACTCTTTATTCTGGACAAGCGAGGATAACATCCGTTTTGATTAGCTTCCTTGCATTGGTCCAAGCAGTTGCTCGTCAATGTCTCAGCACAGTAAAGAGGGAACTGGATTTGATAAATCAGACCCGTCCTCTTCTTGATCACGAAGTCGCATACCTCAGAATGGTGCGTGAAGCTGCCAACAGTTGGTAGTTAGTTGGAGTACTTTGAAAGGATTTGCAGGAACTTTTGAATCCTTGCTCTTTTTGACCATCAACTGAAGCAGATCAAGTTTTAGATAGAGTGTCTTGTATCTCTTACATGTGCTACATTAATGAAATACCTTTTCCGGAAGCCCTACATTGTTGTATGTGTCTGTCCTGATTGAGTCCAAGTATCTGTTTAGTTGTGTATGTGTCGTGTGGGCTTTGTATCACCCCTATGCATTTGTTGATGCTTTCTCGAAACAACATTCATTCAACATCTTGAGGTAGATCTATGTAGAGGCAACCAATCATCTAGAATATTACTGACGCTTGACTCAAACCGATGACTATATCTTACATTCAAAGAATGCAACAGGTGGACTTCTGGACAACATCAAGCTCTGGACGAGCCTCCAGAACACGATTTTGTGCCAGCGCTTTCCAAGCCGCAGCGGGCCAAGGAACATCTCCGACTGGTATACTAGAGAGTTGGTCGTGACGAATACGCCAGTGTGTCAAAAAGTTGCAGGGACCCTCGCAGGACCATGTCTTGGTTCCAAATTCACCGGGTTTAGGCTGGTATTGGTACATGGGATGTGGAATTCTCTGTGCTCCATGACACTGTTTGCATTCATGCAACAAAGGGTTGGAGTTCCCTATTCCTCGCCAAAGGGGTTGCGTAGATAGGAAGAGACGAGGTGGTGACTTGGACCGATGAAGGAAAAGGAAACGGATTGGATGGAGAAGGGGTGGGAGGATTCGGCTCTTGTGAAGATAAGTTCCGAGTTTTGGGGATGCTGTTGTTTCTGCCATCTTGCGTTGACGCTCGGGACGCTTCGGATTCACCTTGCGCCGCGAAAGCCTCTCGGGCTTGCTTCTGAGAGAGACGGTGCTTTCGGAGGGAGGATGTTGACATTGAGAAGGTCATTAACAGACACCTTACCTCTACCACCGTGATGAATGTGTGGAGGTAATATGTGTGTTTTGGGATTTTGTATCAAGATCGAGAGCTCCAGGACGCGCCGTGGGGGTGAGTATACGAAAGCCCTTTTTAAGTGCGACTCAATACTCGCCCGGCGCTTGGGGGTAGGGCAGAAGTATAGCCAGTCGGTCGCTACACAAATAGCTAGTTTCGTGTTTCGTTTCCTCTTATGTTGATCCAGAATAGTCTGGAGCATACTGATGTACAGCCTATCATCCATTGTTGTTCATGATCTTGTGGGCCCTTGTAATATAGACAATACTTCATGATAGCTAACAGCAATGACAATGTATTACGAGTGCAAGGAGGATGTTTAATGATTTGCGTGTTGATCTATGGATTCTAGGAGTACCTACCTAAGCGTCATAGTCACATGGTCCTGGAATGGTCGTACCCGATTGTTGAATAATAAAGCCAGCTGCCCAGTGTCCAGCCTTGACACAGGCTTCCATATCCTTTGCCAACAAAAGTTGGGCCAAAAATCCTCCCACAAAGGCATCTCCTGCACCATTGGTGTCCACCAACTTGTCGGCCGGAATAGGGTCAACGGCATATTCCGTGACCTTGCCTTCGGTAGCGACAATGGTGGACTTGCTTCCCTGTGTGAATACGACAATACGGGGTCGCTTGTCATTCTTTTTGGGCAGTCCACAAATGTGCAGGGCAATCTTACCAAGGTCGTCTTCGCCCAAACCGTGTTTCTTGCCATAGGTGGCTGCTTCCGATTCGTTTCCAAAGACATAGTCGGCATATTCGATAGCCGTAGCCAATTGGTCACCAAAGAAGTCAACAATGAAGGGCGCTGACAAGTTGAGGGCAAAAATTTTGTTTTCGGCAGCCATTTTGGATGCCACGGTCACAAGGGCGTCGACCGACACGGTCAAGAAGAAACCTGCCGAGTAGTAAATGTCGATGGAATCAATAATTTCCTGAGCTTTGACAGTTTCCAAATGGCTGGGTTTGAAGTTGTTGGCGGCTGCCAAGTTGGCCACCAAGGCACGTTCCCCACCCTTGATGAGGGCGGCGCAAGTTCCCGTCGGCGTGGTCTCGTCCTTCATGTAATGGACCAACACACCATCCTTGGAGGCACAATCTTCCAACTGCTTGGCGTAGTCGTCCACTCCAACAGCTCCCATAAAGGCAACCATGTCGGATTTTCCATATTTCTGAAGCATCCACTGAGCAATACGCATGGAATTTTGAGTTGCCCCTCCAGCAATGTACTGAACGGCAAAGTTGTTGACGAGTTCTTGGTACAACGGTTGGTGCTTGTCTTCGGCCAGAATAGCAGAGTCAAGCTTCACGTCGTACTTGTCCAACGTGTCTTGTTCCACATTGGCAGAGATATCCAGCAGGGGATTTCCCATTCCCATTAGTTTTCCTACAAGGAATGACGAACGCATCCGTCGATCGATCATGGATCAAATCCCGCCACCACAAACAAAGAACCGAATGAAGGAAATTCGCACGTGAGCTTCGAGCATTTCGCAGCTACACCAATCACATTCAAGCAGTTTGTTGTATATGCAGTACTTACCGGTAAACGCCATGGTGAAGGAGCAAAAAGACTGGTAAAGAAGTGGAAGGATACGTATTCTGTCGACCGATTCACAAAAAATGACAAACGTATCAAGATTTTGGGGTTTGGGGTTTGGGTTGGCATTTGATGGGCGACACGTACCCAAATGGCGCGACACGTTCTACTTTCCGGGTCCTCATGACGTGTACCGGCACACTACCAGCACGATTTTATCAGCGACTTAAAAGGTCTTGAGTCGCTTATTAGACGCTCCAAGTTCTTGGCTCGCGAGATCTTCCTGCAATTATGTGCGACCAGATTCTCGCCCCTCCTTGGAAAGAATGCGTTGAGCCCATTGTGTCAAAGATTTCCAGGATAAAGCAAGGGCAACCAAGAAGCCACACCATCGTCAAGAGCATTTCCAACAACAACTAAACCACACCAATTCATTTTCTGTCTTCTTATCATCGTCCCAAAGCCATGTTCCAGGCACGGCCACCGCCAACGGCATGCTCCATTCTCATCACTTTTGTTTTTCTGTGGTGCAATCACTGCTGCCATGCACTGGTGATCCCCCCTGCAAAAACGGATCGTCGTAGTACACCTCATTCTGTGCACATGAGACCAGCTTGGCAGGGTTCCAGTGCACCGGCCGCAAGAGCGCTCCAACTTGACGCAATCAACGGGAAAACAGACCAAGAGATCGAGGTAAACAGCAACAATAGCAGTAGCAACATGACAGACACAACATCCAACCCAGACTTGGAATCGCTCGAACAAAAACTCAAACGGTTGCAACAAGAAATGGATGAACAAAAGGAAAAGTACGACACTCAAGTATCCATGTTGAAAGAACAATCGGATGTGGACGTCCGCACAGCGCAAGCCTCATTGGAAAGTATGAGATCCAAATATCTTTCCTACAAGATGGAAATGGAAACCAAATTAGCAGCTGCTCCATCGAAAAGTGAAGTAAAACGAATGGAACAAGACATGGCTTCCTTGAAAGAAGCTGCTGAAACCCAAGAAACAAAATTGGCAGAGGCCAAAGCCGAGCTTGCAGACAATCTTGAAGCTCGAAAAGCCCTTCAAGCAGAAATGGTGGCATTGAAACATGGGTACTTGCAACGTTTGTCGGAGATTGAAGATCAGTTGGAAGAAGAACAAGATCAACGCGTGCGAGAGCAGCAGGAATCGGCCAAAACTTTGGAACGAATCCAAACGGAACTCAAGCAACGACTCAAGGACGTCGTCGAAGAATCACGACGCAATGTCGAAATTATTACGGCCGATTTTACACAAAAGTTGGAGCAACGCGACCAGGAATTGGCACAGACACGTGACAAGTTACAAACGGCCCAAGATGCCGTGCACAAGCGAGAATCACGGATTACAGAGTTGGAAGAAGAACGACAATCTTTGCGAAAATTGTTTGGCATATCGTTCCGATTGGTTCGACAACGTGTATCGAAACGGTTGTCCATGCGAAGACGGCGAAAAGACACACTGGCGAAAGCAGAGGAGGAAACCAAGGTAGAAACGGGGTCTCAAGAAGAAGACGGGTGAAAGTTTTGTTGCAGTGCGGTTGGGACTTGAGTAGTTGTTGTCGTCGACGCTTGATGCACGGGAGGCGAGACAGTTTGTCATTTCTTGGGATTTTTTTATCCGGTGTTTCTCGGTCACATGGTCGTTTTGTTCTATAAAACACTCTTCTGCAATATGCATTTGACTGAGAAAAGTTGATCCAATCTTTTGAGTTTCTTCGAAATAGCTACCGATACTTGCATTGGAAATGTCCTTTTTCATCGTATTCTTAAGAGTGTTACAAATCGTTTCGTAGCTTCTAGGTAGGTCCAATTCGGTAACAAGCGTCAATCCCGGCATACAAGTAGGAGTACGCTTAGCTAGCTTGGTCCTCCGCCTCTTGTGGTCCTAGCTAGCTAGTAGGAGTAGTTTTTTGGGCGGAGGTGCGGTGACGTGGCCCGTGTCAGCTGAAAAGAACAAAACGACGCACATTTTTATGTGTCTCAATGCATCCATTGTCCTCTCCACAGCAATAATAAGAAGGGCATCACAAACCAAAAGAGATGCCCTCGCAATCATCCACAGTGGCATTGCGACACACAGTTCTCCCATCCATTTCTTCTAGTACAGAAGCCACACAACAATGGTTGCGAGATTGCATCTAAACACATTTGCCATAGTTGGGCTATTGGTTGCCTGGACGGATTCATTTTCCCACCATGCCCATACATCTCGCGTCCACAGCTCGAGTATGGGCATGGTGAGTTTGGTGGAGCAGCAGCAGCAACAACAACATCACCACCACCAACAACAACACCATCGATCTTATCCGAACCATCACGAGCGACCACATCTTTCACTCCCAACAATACTCCCAAATCATGTAAGAAGCAACACAGTCCTAATTGACAATTACTCGGATACATCGAGACGAGAATTTGACTTGGATACCGATCTAGCAGTTCGAAACATGTTGCAGGGCCAAGTCGAGTGGTTGCAACAAGAACTAGACGAACAAAAGCTTCGGTGGGATGAAGAGTTGCGTCTTCAACAAGAAGAATTCCAACACAGAAGAGATCAACTATGGGATGAAGGATGCAAACAATTGGAAGAGGAACGGCATGAGTTTGACGATAATTTGGCAACGCAAAACATGGAACATCGATTGGATGTGGCTGCCAGATATGGCCGCATGCAACACGAATGTCAAGAACATGAAAAAGAACTTGACATGGTGAATCATCAATTAACACAAGGGAAAGAGCAAATGCTCAAAATGCAATGCGACCTTGTCTGTCTCATGACACAAATTAAACTTGCGCAGCAGCAATTGACTACGGTTCATGAGGAACGCCATTCCGATCGGACCGAACGACAACAACAGTTGCAGCTGGAACGACAAAACGCGGATGATGAGGTTGCTTGTGCGATCAAGGAAGGACGAGCCCAACAGGTAAGCACCGCACAAGTCTATCGACAAGAGTTACAGGCATCGGAAAACGTCTTGCGGGAGCAAATGGATTTGATACGAGAGGCCAAATTTGATTGTCGAGACTTGGATATCCGTATTGCCCAAATGGAAGAGGATCGCAATAGTCATTACAAAGTGACCCTGACAATGATGAATTTGGTAATGCGACGAACATGGATTGTCGTTTCCACGCTAGTGGGCATAGTGCTGGGTATGTTACACACGCATATTTGGCAGCATCCGGTCGTCCAACAACGAATCGAATATGTTCGTGAAAAAGCACGGCAACGCATCCCTATGGAACCCATGCAGTCCAGTATGGAAGCGGTACTGCAATTGGGTTGGAAAGCCACATGTGTAGCCTGTCGCCAGTTATCCTTGGGCATGCAACGCCTGTGGCAACACCCTAGGACGCAACAAAGTAAGCAGTCTCTGAAACAATGGATATCGACAAAAGTCCTGCCTCAAGTTAGATCCAACCTTCAGTGGCTATTTGAAGGAGTCTGTCAAATTTTTGTTGTTGTGTTAAAGACAGGGAGGGATCAGTGGAAGAACAATGCTGGTCCGCGTTCTTGGATTGAAAAAGAAAGGTTACGAGCCCATGGTCAACAATTACGCCAGCTTGTAGCCGCCGGTCGAAAGCAAGTCTTAAGGCTTGCGAAACAACGGTTGCAGCCCCTGATTCAACAAAAACCATTACCGGAACAACGACCGGTCAGCTCATGATTTGTTAGGTCCCTTGAAGCCCAGACGTCCCGACCACAGACGCTTTCATCTCGTTTATTCTTCTCCATGGTACAAAACCCACCCACAATTATTTATCGCTTGGCTCATAGTTCGCTTGCATAAGACGTTGTAATTTAGAATCAGTTCTTTATAGATTAATATACGGCCATTCCCTTTTCCCGATATCAGACATTGCTATTTAGTCCTCTCAAGTCTCTCAACTCTCAATGAGTACTCCTAGTAGGTTGAAGTCGATTTCAGGACTGGACTATGCCAGATCGAGTATTCGTGACTGAACGAATCTTCATTTTGACACTTCGCTTCCCATCCATCCAAAGATCATATTATGAAAGGAGTACGTCATGTGACAACCTATGTGGGATGAAGAGTACAATCGATTTGGGTTTGCGATCCGATTCTTGTCTCTTGAAATCAATACAAGAAGTACCTTCTTCTTTGAAGCGATCTTTCGGACACCTGTTTGCCCATCGTGTCTGTCGCTGTTGCTGATAGATTCAATCAAGCATCGCCTTTTGTCGTCCAGTTGACTCGTCGAGAGATACTGCCGACAAGCTTATTCTTCTTTGTTACGGGGATAACTCATCGGTTTTTTCGTTCCAAGCAATTCAATATTGTCGCCTTTCCCTTTCACTCAATCAATAGTCTGTATTAAACATCATGAAGGTCTCGGTTTCGTTCATGGTCTTGGTCGCGTCGTGCGAAGCCTTTGTTGTGCAAGATGGTGCAAACCATCGTGTCGCTACCGAGCTCTACAAGTATCGTCCCACAAAATGGACGCCCCAGTACGGTGCCACAGGTGGTTCTTCCTTTGGTTCGTCATGGGCACCAGGAGGTGGCGGCGCTGCGGTTGCTACTCCTCCTCCACCGGCACCTGCACCCGTCGGTGGAGGTACCACCATGGATGATTTGGCCAAGCAATGGGCTGCCATGAATTCCGAATCGGGCATGGCTCCGGCCCCTGCTCCAGTGGCGGCGCCTCCCGCTCCGTCTCCACCCGCCTTTGCAGGAGCGAGTAGTGGTGGTATCAAGGACAGCTACGCTGTCACTCGGTGGAGTCCCCGTACAGGATCTCATCCAATGACTGTCAGTGGCAAAACGGTTGGTAAATGGAGTCCTCCTGCTTCAGCTAATGCGGCTGCCGCCTCTCCGGTATTGGACGCTCCTCCCCCTCCTCCTCCGGCCGCCCCAGCCGCTCCCACTGGTCCCAGCATGGCTGATTTGGCACTCGAATGGGCGTCGGTGAACAGCGACCATGATGGCGCACCTCCAAAGGCAGCGGCTGCTCCTGCAGCACCAGCGGCTCCTGCGACGCCTTCCTTTGCTTCAACCGGCAGTGGCCCCAAGAATTTGTACTCTGTGACCAAGTGGAGTCCACAGGGTGGTTCTAGTCCAGGTGCTCCGGCCGGATGGACCCCAGCGGGATCAGCACCAGCTCCTGCCGCAGCTGCACCGGCTCCAGCCGACCCCATGGCCGATTTGGCTGCGCAGTGGGCTGCCATCAATAAGGAGTAAGAGTCAAGCATGAGAACGAAGACGCGAGTCACTCTTGAGATCAAGAATGTTGTAAAAGCCAAGCCTTGCTTAAAAATTATCCACAGGTCCACAACTCATGCGTGGTTTAGGTAGAGCTAATTCATCAGTTACGTGCTTAGTTTTAATAAAGGTGACGAATGAGAGCTTGTATAACATGGGTCGTGGCGAAGCCCTACATACGAGTTCATCTTCTTCCTAGTAGATGGTCCGTTTGCATGGCTGAGAGCTGTGAAAGCATGCGACAATTTGTTCGAGTGTGTCTCTTCACGAAATTGAAAACTGAAAATGTGAGGGGGATTCATCCTCGAGATTGAGATGAGAGAGGAGGAGGAGAGGTCGGCGTGCATCATGGCGCCCATGCCGGGACATCCAAGCGCGGTGACACGGTCGCGGGCACTGATTTTCATTTGTTTGTTGTGTTGCGCTTTTGTCGAGGTTCGAGGTGGAGTCTTCAGATGCTCTTCTCCTTGAGCCTTGAGTTCACAACGTGCTGGACCCTCTCCTGCTCCTTGACCTTGAGGCATCAATTCGCAGCTCTTTCCGAGCGACACGTAGCATGATTCCGCCAAGCTGGACGGAGAAACATGGTGATTCGCAAAGTCAAATTTCATCATTGCCTTCGTCGCCACAAAAAAGAAAGAAGCTCGCGTACTCCCTAAGGCATGTGTTTCTTCCTCCTCCGCCACCACCTAGGTCAAGATCCCTCGTTTCGTTTGGATTTTTGCGACGCCATCATGGACAACGAAGGGATCTCCGGTCCATGCTTGTGCTCACGTTGGCCATTACCCTTTCGATGAATGTCATCATGATGTTCGTCTTTTCGGCCGTCATGTCTCAATTTACGTCGACGCGATCCATGATGACCATGATTGTGGAGCCAAACGCTCTGTTTCACGACCTTGTTTCGAACTCATCGGAGAAGGAAATTCAAGACTTGGCAATATCACGTTCAATGCAGTATCAACAAGACTCTGAGCTTCCGACGTGGATCTTGGACTACACTGCATGGCATCGATCGTGTCGAAAGGAAATGGAACAGAATGCAACCGCTTGGAGAAAGTACAATTACCTTATTTTGAGATGTTTGAATCGAGATGAATCTTGTGGTGGCCTCGCAGATCGACGTACGTCTTTCTTTTGCTTATAGACTAAATGTGCGAATCTGTCATTGTGCTCACGCTGAAATGCGATGTTTTGTCATGAATCGTTTCTGCTGCTGCTGCTTCGTTTTTCGAAAGTCCGTGCATTGCCTTTCTTGCTACAGGTAGCAGCCATGACACGGCGACTGATTCTCATTTATTGGGAACGCCCTGCACCCCTCGAGACCTTTCTGGAACCTGGACCACTGAATTGGACGGTGCCGTGGTACATGCTTGAGGGTGGCTTAGAATTTGGTCTGCTTCCGGCCTTGACGCGTGTACAGGATGTACAGGACAATCGAAAACTCACATCCTTCCCCAAACAAGTTTTGGATTCACGCTTTCAAGCCTATCACGAAGGTCAATTGTACTACGATTCGCATAAAGTGAACCTTGAGGATCCCAGTATGGAATCCATATTTGCATCCGTCTGGAAGCTCTTTTTCGACAGACCTACAGCTTCTATTCGAAATGAGCTGGAGCAATTTTGGGACAATTTCCCACGGTTCTCCTACGATGCTACCCATGCCCGCATACTCTATACAGCAACCAACGACACTGGCAATATCTCCCGTGCTGTGGCCAATGCTCTTGCGTGTACACAATTGCTAGGAAAGACGTCGCCGGATCGAGTCATCTTCTTTGCGTCGGATTCCATTGACGCTTCTATCTTGGCATTGGAGTATGGACGACAGTACAGCAATTCTTCAACCGTTGTCGTATCTCCTCTGAGTGCTAATGGCACGTCCGAAAATCCTCCCCTGCATTTGGACAGAGGACGAGATTTCTTGACTCCCACAAAAGGAAACTTCCTCGACGGACAAAAGATCAACAAAGGAATCCATCCCTTTCACTCCCCATCTGCTCGGAATCACTCTGCTCCAGCTTACAATAGTATATTTGTGGACCTGTACTTGTTGGCGGGCGCCAAATGTTTGTCGTTCGATAGAGGAGGGTTTGGCAAATTGGCAGCACTCCTTTCAGGAACCAAGTGCTACCGCAAACATAGAGTGAGACAGTGCTCAGCGGAAAGTAAAAGTAATGCCAGTACCACGGAGATCTGAGCTCTTGGTTCCTGAGTGCCCCTAACCACAAGAAAATCGTTGAACCGGGTCCAAGAAACATTGCAACTCTTTCTGTTTGTCATTCTCAGGGTAAGCGTCTGTGGCTAATATACGATAACAGTATACAACTCACTGTTGATCAAGTGTTGCATCGACAACGGGCACCATAAACCAATGCCCACGAAACTGAGACGTGGTTGGTTTGGGTATGCAAGTCCTAAGAATTAAACGTAGTTCCAAAATCATGAGGACAGCGAATTACAACCTGTTGGGGGTGACTGCCTATCCGTAGGTAGGTAGGGCTCGTACGATATGGAGCGTAAATAAGGATTTGTACCAGCAGTCAGCTATTGGTTAAAAGAACGATGGCCTTCCGTATTGCAAGATATCCATCGTTCATCTGTCGCGACGCCCCACATTTAATCTGCTTTGAGATTGAAATAAGTTGTGTCGATTCCACTGGCAGTAATGACTGATATTTCCACCTTGTCACCTGTGTAGATATCGCGTTCTCCACAACTCACAAACGCATCCTTGATGAGCTCCACCACTTCGGCTGCAGGTAAGACTGGCTTCTCTTGCAATCGGTTGCGATTTGCAATAAGATTGTCCAAAAATGGGATGATGTAGGCCTGTCCAGATCCACTTGCTGTAACTTGTGTACGTTCATAACTTCCAATGGCATCGTACCCATACACTGCGCCCTTGCCTTCGGCATCCAAACCACCAAACACATTAAACGCATAGTAGGGAAAGAATCGCTTTCGATACAACGTCGTAGAAAGAAATCGAGCCACAGATACAGTGCCCATTGTCTTATGGTGATTGTGTTCATACATCTACGAAATGTCAACAATCAAGCAAACACAAAAAAAGACATGAGATTTGATCGGCGATGCTGCGAGGAAATCGTTCAACATTATTCTTTGTGATGAACAACCACATGCCAACATGCACTCGAACGAGTATGTACCTTCAAGTAAATATCGAGAACGGAACGTAATTGTTCCACATCAGTTTTGCATCCAGCACTGGCCAAAATGCATTTGGGTGTGAGCGTGTGGAGTTTGGTGGTATCCCGTGACAAAATATCGAATCCAGCGGACAATCGTGTATCACCAGCCATAACCACATAATCTTCTCCGGCTACTGCCACCACTGTGCCTCCATTGAACTCGTACGGCGAGAAACGATGCTCCTTTGGCGCATGAACGCCAGGGTGAAAAGAAGCAGCATGGTGATTGTCCTGTTGCTCTCGTCGACCACTAGAAACGATGCTACTAGTGGCATACAAGGGTCCTTCGCTGTTCGCAATCAGCGGCAAGAAAGCTGGTTTCGATTCATGGCCCACCATTGTTGTTGCTTTCGTTGAATGTCTCTAGAATGCAACAGAGCGAGACAAGTCCACAATAGAGCGACCGCTCGCCGTCCAAAAGGATCTGCGGCCGGTTTCGTCGGGCATCTTCACCCATTCATATATCCACAGACAAGCTGACACCTTTCAACGCGGCCCGTCTGCCCGCTGCCCGACGTACAACTACCTACACCTACATCTCCGATCTCTCTAGCAAAGCAGACTTTGGATATCGTCTATCCCAATCAACACCGCCATATTTTAAGTCTCTTCCATTGAAGTCCTTTAAGTATTAACTCTACTGCGCTACATGCGTCGAAGGTTGTTATTGAAACAAGTACCCAAGTTTAAAGCCTACCGAAACCACAGCGACGGTTTTCCCGGTGTAACATTTTCGACAATCCTGTCGGGAAGTTCCTTCGACGCAGCATCATCGCCTCCTGCCTTAATGATATCTATGTCACTCACATTGCTCAACTGGGATTTGATGTATTTCACATTTTGAGCCAGAATTTCTTGTTGGTCAAAGGGCACTTGAACATCCATTGCAGCTCCACCCACATCTTTGACTTCAGTCATGGTAAAATTGCCGAACTGCATAGCGAACTTGATCTGCTTCTTGTCTGTGAAATGTTGCCCAGTCCAGTTCTTCATATCTTTCATTATCGTAGTTGAGAACTCGCCATCCTTGTACTGGGATTGAAGCCACGTCAAAACATCAACTTTCCATTGTGGGTAAGTGTCCGAAACGACAATGGAGACTGTTTTCCAACCTTTTTTCGCCTTCCCTGCTTGAGCACGGAACCCCTTCAGGGCGCTTCTTAAGAAAATGGCTTTTCGAGTCAAAATCTTATCTTCTGGTTCTTGTTTGGGCCACGGAGCTTTGACTGCCAATCCCTCATTACCAAGAATGTTAGTCCAAATCTTTTCAGACCAGTGAGGACAAACAGGGCAAATGATAATAACAATAGCCTCCATCCAGCGTCGAATGACTTTCTTGTGCATAGGAATGTCACTGGCAACTAACCACGCTCTGTACTCGTTCCGGGCATTCAACATCTCAAACCAACCCAACTTGATACCAGTCTTGAACTGCATCGAGGCAAAATTCTTTTTTGCACCATCAATATAACGATTGACTTCGTTCATCAAAATCTTGTCCATCACATTCATGTCTTCGCCGTCTCGCATCTGTTCCATCGCAGCAACAGTTTCGCTAATCCAAGCTTCTTCGGTAACCAGCGTCAACACAGCAGAATCGGCTTGTTCACGACTGAAATTTGCATCATCCAGAGAATCACCGGCATCGGCACATGCAAACCGAGTAGCATCAGTTCCGTACTTGTCACAGGTTTCCTTCATAATCAGGAAGTTTCCCTTTGATTTACTCATCTTCTCAGCATCGACCAAGACGTGTCCATTGCAGTAATATCCACGCGGCCATAGTTCAGGTTCATCTTCCCAAATAGCAGCGTGATTGAACAACGCCATCGTCAAGTGATTGGGGATCAAATCCTTCGCACTCACTCGCAATGTCATGGGGTACCAGTATCGAAACTCGTCCCGCATCCGGTTAAGGGTTTCAACAGGGATCTTACAGTCAGAGGGAACCGAGAATCCCTTTCGATAAATGTAGTTGAACACGTCCTTTGTCAAGTCAGCAGGATCAATCTGCCCTGGTGATTTCGACTTGTCACCTTTTAAATTATCTGGCCCTTGCAAAATGTGGGAAATGGTATAGTATGCCATATAGATGGTACTGTCCGACAAACTTTCAATTACCCATGCGGTATCCCATGGTAAAAAGGTTCCAAGTCCAAACTGACGGGTGCAGGCCCATTCTTTTAACCACCCAATAGTGTATTCATATCTTCCCAAGGCATTGGGATCATACGCATCAAAGTTACCACTTTCCATTACATGGGTTCTTACAGCACGTGACCATGATTCTTCCCCGTAAGCCAAATACCATTGGTCAGTGGCGGCTGTATCAAGAAAGTTTGACAAGGGAAAGGGAGCAGTGGTTAGATTTCACGAACTTCTCAAGGACATCGAAGATCTAGTTAGTCGAACTTACCAACTACGCACTCGTCATTGGTACGCGAAACAACCTTAGACTCTGGTTCAAAGTACAAACACGCCTGTCCAGCGTCGATCATCTCTTGTTTGATGATTGGTTTGGCCTCGCTGACTTTTTTACCATTGTGTGGACCATAGGACATGACACCGATTGTGAATCCTTTCAAGTACGTTTCGTCTTTTGCCTCCGTCAATTTCGCCTTGTCATTTGGTGACTTGATTTTGAGCTTTTCACACATAAAGACAGCAGAAGCTTCTCCATAGCCTTCGATTGAGATAATGGGAACGACTTGAAATGGCATCACCATATCGTCCGTAATGTCATATTTGGCGCGAAAGTCGGGCTTATCTTGCAAGGCCTTCAGGGAAACATAGTCATCCGGTGCATCACTAGGAACTGAGGTTACGACTCCCGTTCCTTTATTCATACTGATGGTCAACAAGGGCAGCGTGTAAACCTTTTCATAAGTGGCCAACGGAGCTTTTAGAGGCAACCCCAGAAGTTCATTACCCGTAAAAGTTTCAAGACATTCGATTTTACCAAATTCCTCGGTAAAGTAGTCATTGCCTTTCAAGACTTGACACGACAAGCCACGAGCGGAGCGATCACTCATAATAAAAACTTCATTCGTAGCGTCAATGACATACGCACCGTATTCTCCTTCCGGCAACACAAAGCAATTGGTTTGACCATACATGGTTTCAGGCCGCAAAGTGGCTGGAACAAGATAGACTGGTCGACCACCCGCCTTTTCATCCAACAACTTTTGCATCTTGACATGGCGCTCTTGTCCATGGTCCGGAGGGAGCACCTGCAACTTGATCAAGACATACTCTTGCGGACCAACCCCCTCACCTTCGGACCTATCGTGATCGGCGCAGACTTGTCCATCTACCAACGAGTACACGTTGTTACGTTTACCGAACAAAACTCTCTCTTTCTCCTTCAGGACTTCAAATTGCCAACGAATAAAAGCATCATAGTAAGGGTTCACATACGTCGTGATGAAGGATCTTCTCCAATCGACACCAGCTCCAAAGTCTTTCAAATGATCGACACCAATCGGAGGAAAATAAGACAGCCAATGAAGGGCGTCTTGAAACGAGGGAATTTCATCCTCTGCGACCATTTTCTTGAGAATATTCCATTGCCTTACAATACCGGTCCCAGTCTTTTGGACCAGCTTCGTTTTACCGCCCTTGGCCTTCTTATCACCTGCTGCTTGCTTCTTTGCAGCTTCTTCCGCAGCTGCCAACATCTCCGCCTCCATCTTCGCTCTTACTTCAGGATCATCTTCGGGAAATTTTGGTGGACAACCATATGTCTCAATCTCTGTTTTCAGCTTATTAGCAGCCTACAGATTTTAAAAACGGTGAGAACGAAAAGCGGCTGACACTTATTTAATGCCACTTTAAATATCGCTGGCACCCAGAAACAAACATTTCGTTGCACTCACTGCTTGAATTGGCATGCCGGTGCAATGAAATGCAAAAGGGAAAAGCACATTCTTGCCCATGTGACGTTCAAACTGCGCTCGAAATACGGCTTTTGTCAAGGAAAACGCATGACCAATGTGCAAATTTCCATTGGAATAAGGATACGGAAACGTGACCATAAATGGCTCCTTGCTGGTATCGGGGTCCGCTTCAAATGCGCCTTGTTCCTCCCACATTTTTTGTACTCGGAGTTCGTTGGTGCGCAAAGCATCACGCTTTGCCGTACTCTTCCCACCACTTGCACCAGTGGCATTTGCCGACTCCTTGTTGTCCAATGCAGACATGATTTTCTTTGGTGGCGACAGGATAGACCTCTATGTTTGTTTGACACTAGGTGTGAACTGTGAACGTCCTCGTGGCGTGTGTGAGCTGCAAGTTGATGTGTTGCAATGGATGGTTGCTCGCGTGTCTCGAAAAGATCTCGTCCGCATCTCTTGTTGCTTGTTTCATGCGTCCACGTTTGTCATTGTCCAGCAATGTTTCCGCGATCGGAATGTGCTACTCGGGAAACAAACATTTTTGATTCTCAGTCTACCTACTCTACTCTCTACAATAGCTAGAATAGAGGCCATCTAGCTACCGTAATTTGCGGAGTCCTGTCCCCCCGGAATGTTACTGAAACGACCATGGGGGGACATGACTAGGCAATTTTGGATAATTTTTCTTAAGATTCCACTCACTAAGTACAATTAAATTGATAGTATATCAATTTTTTACATCGGGGTTGTAGACGAGGTTTGGTCGCACAATTCCAGTCAGGGAAAAGACCGTGCTTCAAAGCAAAACATTAACCCTAATGATATTACCCATCATACTGGATCTCTTGTTTCTCCTCTTTGATTGACCCCCATATAAATATAATGTCAGGCAGAGCGATAGAAAGCTCGGAACGTGAGGAATGTGGGGGCACTCGCAAACCCTGCTCAGCACCCACCATGTCGCCATCCAACCTCAGGATCCCTTTCTCTCGCGCAAACACAAAGACAAACAGCAGAATCAAATCATAAACTTATCTCATTAGATTCTCGCAACCGTAAACACTAGTTTAGGTTGTGTCGTGGGGGGAAGGGTAATCCTTCACCACTCAGGGTCCGATCTGGCATAATGCTCAGACAGGGGAACCGGCCCAAAAGAACAAAAAGAAAGACCCAAATCAAGACTCCTGTTGGATCCGCTTGTGGCCCACCAACGCGATCAGGTTGCACCATGCAATCGCAAAGGCGGAAACGGACAGGGGACGCAATCGGCTCAAACTCTCTCTCTAATGGACAAGAAGCGAAGAGGCCTTGCCATGTCAGCCTCAACGCAACTTGCCAGTTCCAGAAACCCCAGGGTGGGAAGGGAGGGAAAAAAGAAGAAATGGGTACTATCCGTACCCACGAAAGTTGGAGTTTCAACTCTTTAGAAATCAAGAACGGCGCCAAAGGGGATCAGACCTTCGCCGACGAACCGTAGAAAACCCAAAGAGTGAGCTCTCCGTGTCCCTCTTGTTTTGTTTGCTGCGTCTTTGCTTGTTTGTCATGGATCGCATGTCGCGCTCCATTAGGGATCCATTGTTGGCGCATTGTTGTTTGATTCAAGAGTGCCCATGCCTCTTGAATCGGACGATCCTCTATTTGGAGGCAGTCCACTTTGAGATATGGAATGGAAGAGGCTTTGTCGCAGTAGATGGGATGCACATGTTCTTTTTAGAATTTCCTCTTCCGAGTTGCACGCCCGTTCTGCCTCATTCTTTGTGTGACAGCGAGGCCGGCTCTTCTTTTGGGTGGACTGCCCGACTTGCACTCCAACGCCAATGCTCAGACTTCATGACGTGGCCTGACCATGTTCCTTGGTCCCATCTTAACTTGGGTGTACATTGAGGGCACTCGCAAACCCTGCTCAGCACCCACCATGTCGCCATCCAACCTCAGGATCCCTTTCTCTCGCGCAAACACAAAGACAAACAGCAGAATCAAATCATAAACTTATCTCATTAGATTCTCGCAACCGTAAACACTAGTTTAGGTTGTGTCGTGGGGGGAAGGGTAATCCTTCACCACTCAGGGTCCGATCTGGCATAATGCTCAGACAGGGGAACCGGCCCAAAAGAACAAAAAGAAAGACCCAAATCAAGACTCCTGTTGGATCCGCTTGTGGCCCACCAACGCGATCAGGTTGCACCATGCAATCGCAAAGGCGGAAACGGACAGGGGACGCAATCGGCTCAAACTCTCTCTCTAATGGACAAGAAGCGAAGAGGCCTTGCCATGTCAGCCTCAACGCAACTTGCCAGTTCCAGAAACCCCCTCCACCGAGAATCTTGGTTTGGTCGTCACATTGCAGAACTGTACCGGAGAAACGGCCCCACAAGCATCGACAGGTCTGCATACATGTGGTCAATGGCCCTGCCTGGTTTATTGGCTCCTGCTCTCTCCTTTATTCTCCATCGGTTGACAGTTTCAAGGTCTGGCTGCTCGACGCCCACCTCTTTTGCTCTTGTATTCGAACCCCGTCTGAAAGATCGGAACACAAAGTATTTTGTGACGATGTCCTCTTCCCCTTTGATGGCAGTCAGAGGAAAAAGGTTTTTATCGTTGTCGAAAAGTTTGCACAAATGTCGATGCAGGATGTCATCCAGCATTCGTGGCGCGATGGGTACACCCTTTCGATCCATCATCAACGGCCCGGTCGTTCGTCCAATGTCCCGAGACAAGACCATTGCTCTGTTCAACCATTGGCGAACTTTGATTCCACTCCCTGTTACATTGCAGCAGGGGAGGAGATGAGCCCGTTCAGAATGCTCGCCTTTGAATTGGCCCCAAAGACAAACCACCACGCAATCCCGGTCCTTGTAAAGATCCGCATATCGAGTCATGGCTCCTAAATCAAGGAGCAGCCCTTCCGGCCCTCTCAAGGACAAAGCGAAAGACACAGCATAAAAGGTTCCCGCCATAACCGTCACAAATGGGTCCGTCACATTGTTCGCGCGCCTCAATTCTTCTTCCAAGGAACCCAGCAACGCAACAACCAACTCGCTAGATATTGCTTGGTCCGGGCGCCAGTCTTGGCCCATCCGTCGGCGACAACCTTCAACAAATCTTGAAAACCATAATGATCCGCTCTCGTCTTGGCCCAACCGAGAGAAGGCTTTCCCATTGTTGTCCGTCAAAACCAGGGGTCGATTATCAACCAAAGTGGCCGGTGTTGCTCTCACGTGATTGGAGTACACCGATCGAAATTTCCGGATGGTGTCAAATTGCTTTCTATCCGTATGATACTTTCCCTCGTCCAACGAACTGTCCAACATCAAATATGCCACTTGGTACCCACAATGATCGTAACTCGGGAACGGGCCATGGCTCATGAACGGTCCATAAGGGATTCCCACTTTCATTGACTTCTCAATCATCTTTTTGGCATTTCTAGTGTTTTGCGCAACCGTGCTTGTTGCCCGACTCCAAAATGCATCGAGATTCATGCGTCTCACACACACCATCAAGTACTTGTCTTGCACGCTTTTCGGGTCCGGTTCCTCACCTCTCAACTTTCGAAAGATGCACCAATCACACTCGAAAGGAGTCATCAAGTGATCACCCGCTCGTGCATGACTATAATCTTCTCGTCGGTCCTTTGTGCGCGCTCTCCAAGTGGCTGCTACGATCCGGTCCGCGTCCGACTCTTCCACCATCAAGTTCCTGGAAGCCACAAAGAACCGACCCTCATCGTTCGAAGAATAACAACTTGCGCACCATGCGTTTCGACATGGACTGCATTTTCCAACACTGAACGCAAAATTTCCGCAGAAGATCCCTTCCACCCACTGGATCTTCTTTCCACAATTTGCGCAATTGGCGGTCCATTGAGAACATTTTTGGGGTGCCCCGCAATTGCCACGGCTGTGCCCTAATAAAAGGAAAAACAAGACCAACGATGAGAGGTTCATAATTTCCTTCAGGCCAAAAAGAAGTTCCAGCAGGGATCTCCATAACCAAATCGCATGCCTTGTGTAACTGCTTATACCATTTCGGAGTAAGCAGGCGTTGACAAAGAAAAACATGCATGGAAGATTGTCTTTTGTGACGTGCTTTTCTCAATTCCTCGAGAGCCACATCAGCTGCTCCTGGAGGCGGAGCCCACACAAAATGTCCTGGCCGAAGGATAGGCAGGGACAGTTTGTTATGTTCTGTTGGGAGAGACCATCCCCGGATGTCGTGGCCTGTTGTGAACCAGTCCATGGGGGTTAGTGCTTCTGCTTTGGGTCCCAACCAAGAACGAACCCATTCGAACAGATTCTCGGACATCTGGAATGGTGTCTTGTGAAGAGGAATATAGGATAACATGGGAGTCCCAGCCATGACTCCCTCGTTCAATTGCCCTCTAGAAATGCCATCCACTCCCACAGCGATCATCCTCTTTCCTGATACGTGGGAGCTATGCAGCCGTATTGCATGGCGCATCTCTAGTCGTCGTAGACGGATCACTAGTTCTAGCAGTTTTGGACTTGATGATGAGCCCTTGTAGAAACAACGTTCGGCGGTTGAGTTGTCTGTGAAGAAGAAGACTTCTGTGTTGTCCAAATGGCCCAAGGACGCTTCTTCCTCCAGCGACTCTACACAGTTGGTAAACTCCTTCCAGTTGGAAGATTCTCCTACCACGATGTCCTTTCCCCATGCTCCCACTCTATACGACAGTTTCTTTTGAGGGAGTTGGAAGGCTGCCCCGAATCCACATCCCGAAGCATCGCCACATCCGAATAATGCAACAAAGATGGTGTCCGACCTGACTTGGACCTTGGGAGGATCCTCTGAACCTAGCATGACCGCAATGGCTCGTACATCGGTTCGCAGCCTCGGAACTGCCTAGACCCATGCTGGTGGAATGTCCTTTTCTTTGTTGGTTGATTCTGCATGCGAGTCTTCATCTTCATCTGTGTCTAAGAAACCACAAATGGTGTTGATTTCTTCGTCCCCAAACTTTTCTTGTAACTGGGAAAGCCACTCCCTTGTTGACAGCTTCCATCCCTCGCCATTGCGCCCGGGTCTCCAAACATTCATAGTCAAATAGAATCCCTTTAAGAAGGGCATTAGCGAATTGTAGGTCAGCGCTTGATGAACGAAGAAGCCCACGTCTCGTTGCATTTGCTTGTGATCGAACGTGGGAGAGTCACTCTTGGTATATGCATCCACGTATTTTTCCAGGAGTTTCTTGCCCTTGTCCCATTTCTTTTGGGTAAGGGTTTTTGATATGGTCGTGGCTGAGATATGGTGTACACTGCCAGCCCATGCGCCGGGAGTTTTGGAAGGTGGTCTCCGCTTTCGAGGTGCGTCTTGAATTCCTAGATATTGCAATCTAGCCCCCAGTTGGCGTGCCACCTGCCATGCATGTTCGGCTGAGGAACCGACCGTTCGCAAGTCGTCCATGTAGGTAACTACATCTCCCGTAATGTTGTCGAGTCTAGAGCTCCACTTCATGACCCAAGGCAAAGTTGGGGTGTAATCGGCGGAGCCAGGGATGTTGAAGCGAATTGAATCAAAACCACACGGATTGGTTGGATCCTGTGGTGCTCCTTTTGCTATTTCCTCAGCCAGGTAGTATTGGCGGGCGGCGTGGAACGGACTCGGAAGCATACCCATAAATAAACGATTCCACCGCACCCTACCAGATTCAGGAGAGAGGGCTGTAGCTTCTGGGGTGAGGTGTGACTGGACAGGATTCATGTCTACACCAGCATAGGGTCGAAGGTGTACGTCCATGGGGAAATTCAAAAACATTTCCCCCAAATCCATGTCCCCACAGTAGGAATCGGTGGTCAATAGTCGTAGAGCCGACTCAGACGTTGGTAACCAAAAATTTGGTGCCCACAGAGACTTATTCAACCCGCAGCTTGTGCCATTATAGACCATCCGAATGTCATTGTCGCCTTTTGGAACAGCGAAATAGTCGGTCATGCTGGAGGGAGGAGAGACACCGTCCAAATAACCACGCTCGAGCACGGTCGATAATTTCTTGGAAACTTGAGGGAGTATTTCCGCAGGAGGAGCACGCTGACGCCGATGATAAGAAGGAAGAGCATCGGTGACATGGATGGGAGTGCCAAACCAGGCATCTGCTTGTTGGGAGAGGCCGTTCCAGCGCCAAAAAATCAACAAAGAACCCGCATCCCAGTCCCACCAGGTGGAACGAAGAAGTTGGGACAAGACACAGCGGCCGGCGGATAGCAGTACGGGAAACGAATCGAAATTGAAAGACTCCTCCCCCCCTGGAGTGGTGAAGAGGCCACTAAGGCTGGCCAATTCGCACCAAACCGCAAGCGTAAATAAGCCAAGAAACTCCGCACCAATGAGCGACGCCACCAAAGCAAAGCCAACAAGCGGAAGCCTGAAAGCGCCGAATCTGTGATCCAAGGGTAGATGCCCCGAATCCGCCCATCCCAAATCCAAAAAGGGGCCAGGGCGTCGTCTGCCTTAACCGCAATATCCGCAATCTTGGAATCGTCGAGCCACGCGTCATGAGGGAGAAAAGCGGGCAAGAAGGAAAAGGTGGTACCCAGGACGCCATCTTGGACAGTGTCCGAAAGAGGGGTCAACCAACGGCCGCGTTTGCAGGGACGAAACGGGGATGAGGGTCCACCATGTTTGTTGCCGGCGGTACTAGTGTGGTGAATTAGAACAGGGTCCAAGTGTGGTAAAGCGGAATTCAACACTAAAGCTGGGATCTTGATGGGAGTAACTCGCGGATGAATCATGTGGGAGCACCACCAACGAAAAGCAATCGAATCATTGATGACCCAAAGCGGCAAATCGAACGCCGTTCCAATTTCTTCATCAGTAAGCGGACGACAACCCCAACCCGTCTTTGAAAAGTGTGTGGACAACCGAATAGACTTGAAAAGAGCACGGGTGTGCAACTGATCGTCACAGGAGTAATAAGGATCAGATAGAGTGGGCGCCCCACACGGGGAAGGACGGATTGAATGCGAGATGATCGAACCCAGCGTGCGCCGCGTGGTGACATGGAAAAACAACGGAGGTATACCACGACGCCCAACGTGGACACGAGCGGTCGTGACACCACCACATTGACGATGGGTGACCGACAACCATTGGACTTGAGGAAGGGTGGGGCGACTCCATCCCGAAGGAAGCAACAATAAAACAGGCCAACTCGGAGGGACGAAAAGCAAGGAAGACGCGAGGTAATCAGGATCGCCTTCCAACAGTACAACCGAAATGATCCCTCGTCCCAGAACAACATCGATGCTTGGGACTAAGTGGAGCTTATCCCCAAAATGAAGCAAAACGGCACGCCAAAAGGGGTTCTCTCGTCGTGCTTCATACTCAGCAGCCAACATGTAAATGCCGTGCCAGTCCCCAAGACTGAGACCAAGTCCCCACGAAAGGGATGTTTGACCAAGGATAAGACACGACAAATCACTTCGGAAGATCCGTGATCTGCGATCAGTAGGACGATGCCTGGAGCGTTTGACCGAAACGACAATGCTAGGCGGTGGTGAGGCTGGACGTTTGGCACCAACACCACCAGGAGAGCCAGGTCCCAGACTGCTTAAAGATGATGCAATACTACCAGCGTCTAAACCAGAGTCAACATACGAAACGTTTTCATCTAGTTTAGGCGCGGCACACCGTCACTTCTTGTCACCGTTGGTAGATCCTCCACGACGCTGGGCTTGTTTCTTCAATTCGGTCACATCCTTTTTGACACTATCCACAGTGCTGCTGGCCGTGTCGGAAGCTTTCTTGGCCGAGGTAACATCTTTGACCAACTGAGCAGAGGTACGCTTCAAGGATTCCACTTGATCTTCTAGCGTCTTGAGGGACTCGAAGCCCGAGTTGGTGGAAAGGAAGCGAATGTATTCGCTTGAAACGGACGGATGGTTCTTGAAACGAGCTTTGACGTAATCGCTCATAACATCGTGGGTACGAAGAACGCCGTAAAGTATCCATGCGCACTGGCCAGCACTATCAGTGGTCGAAAGGGACGAGTAGACTTGAGCCCTAACCTTGTATAAGTCCATGAAGAAGCGCCTGACCACTTGGGTAACCAAACTGAAGGCCTTGCGGGTAGTAAACTTCGACTTGATAGTGAGTTCATTCATGGTTTCATCAAAATAGGTTACCAATTCACGGCAACAACCCACCGAAACAGATAGCATAGATAAGGCTAAGGAACGGGCTTCAGGTTCATTGGCCATCGTTGTGGCAATTTGTTCTCCGAACATAGAATTCATGTTGCCTAGACGATTCAGGATTCGGTCACGAACTCCCGTCTCGGGCGACTCCCAATCCGAGTACTCTTTCATCGCAGTGAGAAACGAAGGGTCCCGCCCGGTGCCAGGGAAATCTTTGTACAAGAGCTGGGGAAATTCATTCTTCATCGCATAAATCGCTCGAGCTTCATTTGTTGTCGCGATCTGCATCTTGTGTCGTTTTTCCATGGTAGTCAGCATGGATAAAACATCCCCATTCTCCTGCGGGGCACACCATTCAAGCACCAAGTTGAGATCAAACAAAAGACCGTACGCTCTTGACCCGAACTTGAGGGCCACCCAAGCTTTGCAGTCATCAACCGTTGCTACGCCGAGATTTCCGAACTTGATGGTGGAAGTGTCGACCTTGCCCTTAAGACGTTGCATTTCCAAATTGGCATCTCCCAAGAGAGTCCTCAAATTCGCGATTTCCCCTTCAAGAGCAGTGACTTTGTTTTGAAGGGCTGGTGATCCTGTGTTGGATGTCGTCTGTGTTGCACCAAACATCTGCGGGGAGGTTCCCAGTTGGCTAAGCAAAATTTCATGGGACGACATCTTGTTTTCAATGGTCAAGATACGGTTGGTGAGCGTCGTGTTGGATTCAAGGGCCGACAAGCGATCGAGGATTCCTTTGAAGCCTTGCACGAATTGGTTTCGAAGCTTGTCTACCGAATTACGAGTCTCAACTTGGGTCGAGGACAACTTCGAAGAGACTTGGCCTTGGATGGTTGAGAAGAAAGTAGCAATAGAGGACTCAACCGCGGCAAGGCGACTATCCACAGCACGTTGGTGAGATTCAGTCGTCAAGGGAGAGGATTCTTGAATGGAACGAATCATCGAAGAGATGATTCCCCAGAGGGTCGGGGCTTGGTACTCGTCCGGCAAGTCCTCTCGAGGTCCAATTTCCATGGACAGTTTATCAAATTTGATTCCTAGAGCTTCAACGGCTGTGCTGTTTTGACGCGAAATGGCTTGTTGTTCCAAGGACAAAGTCTGGATCACTTCTCCTGCTTCCATCACCGAGTCTTCGATTTCGCGAAGAGTTATCGGAACCAAGGAGGAGTCAACAGAAATCTTCCGAATCACATCCTGCAGATCTCCGTCCAAAATCTTGTGGTGAGGAGAGAAATTCTCAACGACGAAGGAGGTGGAGGTAGAGGTAGCTTTCTTGAGTGTAAACGGGGTACGGAGGGAGTCAGCCTTGGAGATTTTATGCTCCGTTTCCTTCAGACTGGCATCCAGGTGACCTTCTTTCTTAACTTGATTAAGACGTTTCATAGCAACGAATTTCTTCGTCCATTCTTCCATAGTGTGTTTTTCATGCTGGACTTGGTCCAGTGTCTCCTGAGAGATCTCACTCAACGAGATAACCGGAGTGCAAAAGGCAGAGGCAGGGTTCTTGGTAATGAACAATCCTCCTGAGGGTCCCAAGTCGACGGGAGCTAGACCAGTTCCATGGTCCCCGGCTTTAGCGCACTTGGGGTCGATGCAAAAGGTTGCCCCGCCGCGCTTGAGACCCAAACACAACAACTTGTCTGCACATTCGCTTGCGCGAAGTGCCACGACACCAAACTTACTACCACCGGTAGAGCGTCCAAGGACAGTAGGGTCCATGGTGCTCTCAGGAAACAATGCGGTTTCCGTGCCTTGAACCATCATCTCATCCGTGGGAGGGTCAGCAGCAAAGGAGATTTGACCGCGATCCCCCCCAGAGCCGCCGTAGAAGGACGGGCGGCCCCAGCCGCAGGGGTGTTAGCCACGGAGGCCGAAGCGACGAGCGCAGAGAGGAGCGTATCAGCATCCTGTGCAGGAGGAGGAGGAGGAGGAACCGACATGGTAGAAGGAGTAAGTAGGAGAGCGAAGTGAGCAGAGAAAGTTGGAGTTTCAACTCTTTAGAAATCAAGAACGGCGCCAAAGGGGATCAGACCTTCGCCGACGAACCGTAGAAAACCCAAAGAGTGAGCTCTCCGTGTCCCTCTTGTTTTGTTTGCTGCGTCTTTGCTTGTTTGTCATGGATCGCATGTCGCGCTCCATTAGGGATCCATTGTTGGCGCATTGTTGTTTGATTCAAGAGTGCCCATGCCTCTTGAATCGGACGATCCTCTATTTGGAGGCAGTCCACTTTGAGATATGGAATGGAAGAGGCTTTGTCGCAGTAGATGGGATGCACATGTTCTTTTTAGAATTTCCTCTTCCGAGTTGCACGCCCGTTCTGCCTCATTCTTTGTGTGACAGCGAGGCCGGCTCTTCTTTTGGGTGGACCGCCCGACTTGCACTCCAACGCCAATGCTCAGACTTCATAACGTGGCCTGACCATGTTCCTTGGTCCCATCTTAACTTGGGTGTACATTGAGGGTTACTCATAAGCCCAGAAAGAACCTACAGATAAAAAGTTAGGGGGTCATGTACGTTTAAGGGGAGTGGGGGGACAGGACTATAGGGGGGACAGGAATCCGCAAATTACGGTAGGAGTAGCGAGGCTTGGCTGTACCGTCAACGTAGAAATCAACGTACAATACGACAATGCTCTAATGTGTACGACGAGTCGAACACCCTCGAGACACCTCGAACCTACGATTTGGTACCGTTCACATAGAATTGTACAGGCGACTATATTCTTTTGTGTAGATGACAAGGAACACTTTTGCACTTCGATAGATACTGCGACTGTCTCAAGACGTAGTTTGGCTCCATGTACCGCATGTGTAGAAATCAACGAAGCACTATCAACGTTAGAGTATTTGACTCGGAACAGTTTTGCGTTCATCTTGTGTCAAGGTAGCCCATGGACTATGCCTCTACGAACCCTTTCATCTACTCCTATGCTCGTCGGCGGCTTTTCGCTCTATGCTCGATGATATGTCGAAACATTCAAAACAAGAAGCTCACAAAAAACTAGAACACAAACTAGAAGACAAGCATCGGAACAAGAAGCATCATGGCATCGGCAAGCTACAAAACATTCACTGCTGTGGACGATAAGGAAGGTGTGCTCACCGTCACCTTCGATAATCCTCCTGTGAACATGCAGGATTTGGCAATGTTGAAGGATCTAGGCGTCCTTGCCGACTTGTTGGAAAAAGATAGTTCGGTCAGAGTTGTCGTCTTCCAGGTCCACACAATGTGGCCCCCCAATGTTATCTTTTGAAAGGAGGTTATAGGGCCTAGCCCGACCACTCGACCAACAGCGCTGTTGGTCGAGTGGTCGGGCTAGGCCCTATAACCTCCTTTCAGCATTCTACCGTGTGGTGGTGGAGCTTCACGCATGGCACGCCAAGTTGGGTTGGGCCGTGCATTGGAAATCATCCTGGGTGCTCAAGACTTCACCGCGGACGAGGCCGAAGCCTATGGAACCGTCAACAAGGCTCTGGAACCTAGCGAGATTGGGCCGTACGTTGACGCTTTGGCCAAACGCATTGCAAAGTGGCCTGCCGCTTCGATTCATGCTTGCAAACAAGCTACTTACGCCTCGGTTGATATGGGCATTGCCGATGCCCTCAAGGAAGAAGCCTATTGGCTGTATCAGGCCACGAGTCAGACCCCGGCAATTAAACGTTTTCAGATTACCGATGATAAGAAGCTTACTGACAAGATGGAAGTGCAGCGCACTTGGAATCAGCTCGTGATTGACACACAGGCCATTCAGAAGATACCTAGAGAGAGGAATGAAGGACCAGAAGGAGAGTGATAAGTAAATAAAGAGTCATGTTCAAAATCCACAAACTAGTAACGTACCATCGCCAAAGCCAGCACGCGTAACTGGACGATAAATGCCCGCAGGTTGCAACTTGCAACATCGACCACTCTGAGTAACCTTACCTTTTTACCTACGGGGAGACTTAGATTCCGAGATGCAGGAGGTCGAAGCCGTGAAAAAATGTACCTCCCCCCGCGCGCATAACCGTATGGGGATGACTTAACGTCCATGGAATCTCCGCATGCGTCATTTCTCCATCCAAGATCAAACAAGCCCCTCACACTTCTTGACCATGGATCATGGATAGAACTGTGCGGAAATCAATTCCAAGGAAGTACAATGAACGAAGCACAGCCACTTCTGAATGCGATTCCCACCAGCCCCTCAGCAGGTGGCAACAAGGAAGTGGAAGTTCATCGAGGACCCTCATTGTTTGTGTATTTTCTGGCCGGTTGTGCGGTTCTCAACACTTGCAATGTTGGATTCGACATTGGAGTCAATAGTCCTGCAGGAATTCTGATTCAAGAGGACTTGGAGTTGACGGACTGGCAGCTGGAACTTTTTATGGGATCCATCAACTTATTTTCGCTGTGGGGGGGCGATGCAAAATTCTTGGTTGGTGCAACGTTGGGGTATGAAAGCATCCTTTGTCCTTGCCTCCCTGCTCTTCTTCGTCGGAACCGTGTTGGTGGTGGCGAGCAAGAACCACTTTGGTGTCATTTTGCTTGGTCGTACTTTGGTGGGATTGGGAAATGGATTTGGAATGACAACCACGCCCCAGTACATCTCAGAAATATCGCCCAAAGACCATCGCGGATTCTTGACATCCTGGTCCGAGATTGCCTGCAACGTTGGAATCTTGATTGGATTTTCCATGGGTTTTGTGTTTGCCAACTATCCAATTGGCCTCAGTTGGAGACTCATGTTTAGCATGGGTTGTATCCTTCCCGTCGTCATGCTATTCTTGTGTTGTTTTGTACTGACCGAGTCACCACGATGGCTTGTGAAGCAACAACGACTTGACAGTGCTCGAACCGTGCTGCAACAGCTCACGCCATACGCGTCCACCGAGGAGCTTCAAGAAGCCATTACCGACATTCAGCGCGACATTGAGCGGGAGCATCTTCTTCAACAGCAGCAACAATCATCTGGTTTCATGGGATGGATCACCTTATTGAAAGAAACAAAACGGCGTCCGGCCATCCGTCAAATGATGGAACGAGGTATTGGTATTGCGGTCGCCCATGAAATGTCTGGCATTGATGCCATTCAATATTATCTTGTTTTTATATTGGATGCCTCCGGCGTTACCTCTCGCGAAGCGCAAGGCCAATACATGTTTTGTTTGGGCTTTTTGAAGTTGGCCAGTCTCTTTGTTGCCAGTGCCCTTGTGGACAAGTTGGGACGTCGGCCCCTACTTCTACTCTCATTGTCTGGTATGATTGTTTCTCTTGTCGTGGTGGCTTCCGCCTTCGAAAATATGGATCTAACTGTGTCCCCTAGCAACGACTCTGGAAACTTGACCAACGACACGGAACTCATCAACCAGGACAGGTCGTCCTTTCACAATAACCAACACAAATCCAACTTTGAGGTTACCATTGCTGGTTTGGCCCTCTATCTCATTTTCTTTTCTCTTGGCCTGGGTCCACTGGGATGGATACTGCCACCAGAACTATTTTCGACCACCATTCGATCCAACGCTGTCTCTTTATCCACCTTTGCCAATCGGTTGACTGCCACCTTTATGACCTCGACCATGCTGTCGATGGCGAATGCATTGGGTTGGGTAGGTTACTTTCTGTCCTTGGCCACAATCAACCTTTGTACCGCCGTCTTGGTGTGGCTCTTTTTGCCTGAGACCAAGGGGGTGAAATTGGAAGATGTCGGTGCGTTTTTTCAGCATTGACGAAAAGCCACGACGAATTAAAACCCTGCTTCATGAACCAATGACTGCATACTGCAGACACAACTGTTGTCGTGCGCTTTGGTTGCTGACGAAGATAACGTCAGGCAACATGAGGCAATGGATCCATCACTTCTGATACATCCTTCAACGCGTACAGTTCTTATGAGAAGTCGACGATGAAGAAATGGACATGGTCCAAACGTAACCGTCTGAAACGCCTCTCAAAAGATTTGTTTCGTATGCCTGCACAGTTGGTCACAAAGCCATGCTATAAGTTACGTCCACGGCACCTAGAATTTGTCTCGATCTGGCATGACATCGGCATCGATCCCCATCCAACAATCCGGATATTCAAACGCGTAGGCATAATGGGTGATAACATTCCATTGATGGAGTGCCGTCTTCTTGGGCAAAAAGCTGTACCACGAATCCATCATGGACATGCCATGGTATCCTCGTAATCGATTTATGTAGCCCGTAAAAGTGCTGAACCATGTCCCCGCAAAGGCTCGAGCACGACTGGCCACGATTGTATCAATCATTCCCATAAAGTTGGGATCCAAATCCGACAAACCAACTAATTCTTTATAATCGTCCAAAAAGCGCAAGTCGTAATGTCGCGCCAAATCATCAAAAAAGGTCTTGTTCCGCTCGTCCGTGGCAATGTACATTAATTCCTTGTCTTGCCAAACTTCTTTGGTATTGTCGTACCACTCCTGAGCAGAGATCTTTACGCGCTTGTACTGCAAGTCGCCTCGTCGAATGTGCATGGCCGAATAGCCGCCACCCTTTTCCGCGTCCAACGAGAATCCCCGTCGCATTCCCTCGGTTTGTAGCGCCTTGACAATCTTGCCGGCGGCACAGTAAATTTCATTATTGTAATGCAAGTAATCACGGACAAAGCGTTTGAAGTAGTTACCAATCGCCGGATCGGAAAAGTACATGAGATTGTAATAATGGGTCAAGAGACGATATTGTTTTTGATTGGCTGGAAAATGCAAATGCGTGTGTTGGCCGTGCTCCTTGTCGGACCAATAGACAACGTCTCGTTCACCACAATATGTTTTGGCAACTTCCGTAGCCTCCTCGGAAGGTGGATTGCCCTGAGCCGCATCTTCGTCAAAAATCAAACATGTTGTATCTCCACCAAAACCGGGGTTATGTCCCACGTCATTGAGATAATCCGTCAATATTCCGCAGAAGGAAGCACTCTTTTTGTACTTGTCGCAGGAATCCGCTGCTTCCAATATACGTTCGGAGGAATCCTTGTATTTCTCTTGAGCGAGCAGCTTTTGTTGATCTGGGTTTTTGGTCAAAAATTCCTCCATGGTTATGAGTTTGACAGGGAAATCGGGGTGGTCCAGTGGAAAAAAGTCCGCGTACCCCCGATGTTTGGCACCCTTGTCGCGATTTAACAAATACAGTGGTTCCTTGGGTGGCAAAACCAATGTTCGACCGGTTGCAGCCGCCAAAACAAACAGGATTTCCATGGACATGCGAACCTAGAAGAGGAAGAAGAAGTAGTTTCCAGGAGCATAGGAAGACAGGACGTTCAATCCATCGTAGAAGACGGGGAGTTAGACATGAGAACTTTTTGACGAGAAACTCGTAGCCGCAAAGTCTTTCTTGTTTAGTCAGACACAACTTCTTTGTGGTTCAACTTACATTATTCCATCCACCTCGATCGGAGGCAAAGGTAATGTACTTTTCCTGTGCCCCATTGCTTTCTGATTTGGTGACAAAGGGCGACACAAAGTTCAAATCTCGCGATCCCACTGGGTCATTCCAATATGCGAGGGAGTCGACATTAATATCACACTGATCAATCGAAGCACGTTGTGCACCCTCCATGGCCGGTGTTTCCGATTTGGGTCGACCAGCAATTCCTCGTGCCACTGGTTTGGACGTCCAATCATCCAGGTCGTCGCTCTCTAAATCCTCCAACCGAAAGGTGGGTTTGGCCTGTTGCTCGACCAAGGATGGCGGTGGTTGTACACCTTCCTTATTTTTATTATTCTTGTCCACTACGGTTTTGGTTTCGGTATTTGCTGTCTTGGCGGGTGTGTCAGGTACTACTGCTTCCGAATCAATATCATCAGGTGGTGTCTCGGTGGAAAGGACCTGTACTTTGACATCCTCTTGTTCCGGTGGTCCCAGACCGGTATCGAAATTGTAATCCTTTCGTAGTTGAGCAGAGGCCTTATTGGTGACAACGGCCACTTTATTACGTATTTGTTGTGCCATGGACATGAGTTGATGGACTCCATGAACGGCGCGAGGATGATGTTCTGGATCCGTCATGCCCTCCAAAATCCAAATGGGAAGAACGGAAAAACATATCAAACACACAGCAGCTGAAATGGATACAACCCAACGATTCTTTTGGAAGGGCAGCACATGGGTAGGTACAGGCTTTTTCGGTTGTCGCCGTAACCGAGACTTGCGCATGGGAGCGCGGGTTGTTGTGCTCAAGGAAGGAGGAGCACCGCTTGCAAGGTTGCCAGTGGAAGCCGACGAGAACATCATATCTTCTTCTCGTCGAACTGAAAATGTTCAATCCGTTACGATCTTTTATCTCTGACAGACCAAAATTGAGTGTTCCAGTTGTCTCTCCCTTGTTTGTTGTTGTCCTTGAATCTCGGGAGTCATGATGATGACTGCACACTTCGTCTCGCGGTAACGGGGTGCGCGATGCGCGATCCCAGAATCAAGGAATGAGCGCGCCTGTCGGTCGGCGCTACCCATGCTACCCATGCTACCCAGATGGGGCACCGCAACGTTAAAGGAGTAGGCCTCTAGTCCACTCGTACCTCCTAGCTCCACCTCTAGAGGAGAGGACACTCGACGAAAGCAGTATGTACTTCAACTGAATAGCATAATCCATTATTTCTTATTCCTACATGTCCCATAATTTGTAGCGTAATAATTATTAGTATAGTTTTCATTGCTTATTGTCGATTGTCGTTTCTGCGCATACTTCGATTAAGAGCAGCCCAGAAGTTCAGAAGAAGCAATCGGAACTGCCGGAAGCTCTCAAAACTAGCAAGCCCATAGCCCATAGCCCATATCCATTATCCATGTATCCATTCACTTCTTCCAGCAGACCCGTCCTCTACCCTCTACCTCTACCCTCTACCTGTCCCCATTCCCAATCCCAGAAACAGGTCTAATCAAAGCTTCGGAGCCTACCTCCCTAGTGGTCTAGCCTTGATCTATCCCTCCATGTCATGGAGCTGGGAGTACAATTAAGAATCTGAGGATTCTTCGATGTCGATGGTTCCAATGGCTGTCAATTGGCCATGGCAGATCCCAGCACAGATATCCTACCTAGAAGTAGATTCGTATTGGTAAGAGAAGATGGTAGACTCCCCATTAGCTCTACGAGTTAGAAGCGTGGGAATAAGCGAGCCAGCGACCTTTTCTTCGCTGTCTCCTGTCAACCTACCTACCTAGCTTTCGCCTGATCGTAGCACTTAGGCGAAACCCCAAAAAAGAAAACACAGAATTTATAATAATTATTTATCACTTGTCTTTGTTACTTCTTGTTACTCCTAAATCGAAGACTAAACCCTCTAGTAAGCCGATCGACAAAGACCAGGTGATTGGTATTGGTGATACTGACTTTCGGTTTTCGGGATTTTCTGCTCTAGAGTAGTCGTAGAGTGCGGTACCCCTATATGGATCCCGCCATACGTGTCGCCACGTTCCATTCCCGGTTCGCGTTCTTGACACTGCGACATGAATCTTCCGCCATCTGGCTGTTCCTCCTCCAGTCATTTTCTCGTCGCACGTGGCACTGTGGATTCCTCATTCCCCCTAATCCCTCGTAATTCCTAAAGATCACAATTTTTATACCGTGCTATTTTACATGGGTATGGCACTCTGATCAGAAGCTCAAAAACTTCCCCCAGCACTCTTTCACCATAACCACTTGCCGTTCTTTGACCGATCCTTGTTGATCTCATCATCCTTTGATTCCTTTCCTTTCCTTCCCTTTGCAGTCTCATCATGAGCACAGGATCTTCCCTCATCTCCCTTGCGGATGTTCAACGCTTCCAAAAGCGCTTCGATCAAGCCTCAGCTTCAGATTCTTCCTCTGCTCTCTCCACCCTCAAGTTGAAAGACGACGACGATGACAAGTACTACGTCCGTCTCTTGCCATTCCGAGATGGCGTGGATGAAGAACCCTCGAATCTCTTCTTGTGGGTCCTCCATTTTGTTGACAAGGTCAAGATCTCCGGTCATCCAGAGCCCTTTGCTGCCTGTTGCACCTACTTTCCCCGTGTTACCACAAGTCTCGTAGCGGACAAGTTTCATGATGCATTCCAGGCCTTGCCTGATGGCGCCGACCTTGATGAGGCGTGTTTCAAACGGTTGATTGCTACGATCTTTGAACCCAAGTTGACGGTTTCCGAAGTCAATGCCTTTTGGGCACACCTTCTTAGCGGTCCTCGCAAGCCACCTGATGTGACCATGGATATCCATTATCACACCCTCCAGAAGATTTCTAACGGTCTCCGTTACTTGTCCAACAACAACGCCGTCCAAGCCCTCACTGACGATGAGTTGAAACAAGCCTTCTATCTTGGCTCCCCTGTTGCTTGGCGCAACGAGTTCAAGACGGCCAATCCTTTGGTTGCCGATTTGGTGAACCATTTCAATGTCACCGACCTCCTTCATGCAATGCGCGGCTATCAAAAGGTCTCTCAAGAGAAGATGGCTGCCAATGCACAGTCCCAGGCCAAGTCCCGCAATCCTCGCGATGATTCCACTTCCCGTGGCTCCACTAAGCGTTTTCGCTCCTCTAATGGTGGTCGTGGCGGTCTCCGCGGCGGCAATCGCCAGTCCAATGGTGGACGCCAAGCGTCCGGTGATCGTCCCGTCAATGACGGCGATGCCTGTCCTTATGAGGACGCGATTCCTTCGCACGCCAATCATACTTGGGCCAACTGCATCTACAACCCGCAGTCCTCCAACTTTAACCAAGAGCGTTTCAACGCCTTTCTTGCCCGTACCGGGTCTGGTCTTCGTACCCCTACTGGGTCTCATCCCAACAATGGTTCCCAGAACCAAGGCCGTAACGGCCAAGGCTCTCGTAGCCAGGGAACTCCCTCATCTGGAGGATCTCGCCCTACTGGTTCCAGTTGGGGCGCTGTTCCCCGTCGTTCTGGATCTGGCTCTGACCAGCATGCCTCTGAAGGCACCAACACAGGCGACAATCCACCGGTTGATCCATCGTTGGCCGAGCCGTTGCCTTCTGTGCAAGACGCGGCTTATCGTGCTCGTCAACGTCCTCTCGATGATACTCGTGATTGGTCGAGTCTCCGCAATGCCGATCAAACGGTCCCCGGTATGTGCTCTTCTTCCTTTTTCACTTCATCCTCTCCGGATATCTCTCATCATCTTGATGTTCTTTTTGCTCAGCAATGTCACATCCAGACTGGCCCTCCACAGGCTATGCCGGCCGAGAATGCCATCCTCAGGCCCCAATTCTTGAGGTCCGCGAACAATTGTTCAAGATCTACGGGCGTAACATGGATATCGCCCACATCTACGACTTGTCCTCCCCTGGAGGCAACGACGAATACCGTCGCTTCCCCATGTCTTAAAAACTGTCCCAATCCTACGGATGCTGTCATCGCTGACATTGTTGATCCCAATAATGGTTTTTTATCTAACCTAGATCACTATGAAGATGTCTACTCATCTAGTTCTGTCTCTGACGCTCCTAGTTTCTCTAGTCCCCTTTTGGTCGCTCCCTCTGAGCCTCCGTCTGTTCCCCTCACCATTTTGATGGCTCGGTCCATTGGTGGAGTCGAGAACACCGTCCCGTTGCGTGCCCTGCTCGATTCAGGCGCCGACAAGACGATCCTGCACGCGCGCTGTCTTCAGCCCGGCATGCATCCACGTGTAACCAATCGGTCTGTCAATACCACCATGGGTACGCGCGACCACGTCTCCGAGATTCTTCTCGAAGATTTGGTTCTCCCCGAGTTTTCTCGAACCAAACACATTTCATACCCCCTTTGGGCCGACATCTTTGATGCCCCCAATTGTCGTTATGACATCATTATTGGTCGCGATCTCTTGCGTCGCTTGGGCATTGTGCTCAATTTTCACACTGGTCTCACAACTTGGGACTCAGTTGATGCCGCTATGCGCCATCGCGATTCATTCGCCACTGACCAGACATTCATGTCTCATTTCATCGACATCTTTGCCGACGATCCCATTATTGGTGATCAATTCCTCTTGGATTCCAATTATGTTCCTACGGATCTACAAGAGTTGATTAATCAACAAGAACATCTTACCGATGCCCAAAAGCAAGATCTTCTTGCCATTTGGCAAGACTGTGGCAAAATCTTCGATGGCGAGCTCCGTGAATATCCGGATCGCACGCTCCATCTCCATCTCAAGCCTGATGCCCAGCCTGTCCATCATCGCCATTTCTCGGTCCCTCGAAACATACACGATACCTTTACAAAGCTGTGGCGCTTTGTCGACATCGGCATCCTTGAGCGCGTCGGTTCCACCGAATGGGCTGCTCCACACTTTGCCATTCCTAAAAAGGATGGCCGCATCCGAATGATTTCGGACTTTCGTTCTTTGAACGCCCAACTCTACCGTCGGGTCTACCCCTTTCCTTGTATCGAGGACATGCTCCGTAAACGGAAAGGCTACAAATACTTTACTAAATTGGACATCTCCATTGGACATCTCCATGTGTTTTTACACATTCCGCCTCGATGAGTAATCCAGCAATCTTTGCGTCATTACTACGCCTTTTGGCAAATTCCGTTACCGTCGCTTGCCGATGGGTGTTAAACAGTCCCCTGACTTCTGTCAGGAGATTATGGAAGACGTCCTCAAGGACTTCAGCGACCATGTCGAAGTCTATATCGACGACATTGGCATCTTCTCCAATTCTTGGGAAGAACATGTGAACATCCTGTCCAAAGTTCTCCAACGTCTTCAAGACAAGAACTTCTCCATTAACCCTTCCAAATGTGAATGGGCCGTTAAAGAAACGGAATGGCTCGGCCATTGGCTCACGCCCACTGGGATCAAACCCTCGAAAAAGAAGATTTCTGCCATCTTGGCATTGGCTCCGCCAAAAACCATGAAAGAACTTCGTTCCTTCATTGGCATGATCAATTTCTATCGCCACATGTATCCGCAACGATCTCATGTTCTTGCTCCCCTCACATCCATTACGGGTCACAAGACCCTCGTTTGGTCCCCGCAATGCCAACGCGCTTTCGAACAAGCCAAGTCCATGCTCGCACATGATGCCTTTCTTCGGTATCCCGACCATAACCTTCCCTTCCATGTCTACGTGGACGCCTCTGATTACCAGCTTGGCGCTGTAATCATGCAACAAGACGTTCCCGTCGCTTATTACTCTCGCAAGTTAAACCCTGCTCAACGCAACTACACTACTATGGAAAAGGAGTTACTCTCCATCGTCGAAACCCTTAAGGAGTTCCGCTCCATGCTTCTCGGCTGTGCCGAACTGCACGTCCATACGGACCATAAAAATCTCACCTACGCTACTCTCAACTCGCAACGGGTCCTCCGTTGGCGGTTGTTCCTCGAGGAGTATAACCCTATATTTCACTACGTTCCTGGCCAGGACAATGTCATCGTCGACGCCTTGTCGCGTCTCCCTCTCTCTGAAGAGGAGGAGAAGAGTGTCTCTCCGTCGTCGACCTCCTCTACGGATGCCTCGCCGCATCCACGATCGCTCTATGATCATAGCGGACAACACTCAGTGTTGCAAGTGCCTCATGGCCCTAATGATGACCCCCGCTCTCATCACTCGCGTGATCCCAACGCTTTCGAATCTCCCATCTTCATGGATGAGGATTTGATCGATGTCTACCTCAATCATCCTCCCATCAACGCAAATCAACTATTGCCCGTCGATTACGCGACGATCCATCAACACCAACAGAACGATGCCGCTCTTGTGGCCAAGTTGACCGAACAACCACAGAGATTCCATCTCCAACCCTTCCCTACGGAAAACCCACAATACAACTTGATTTGTTATCGTCAGAATCCTAATGCCGCATGGCGTATTCGTATCCCAGACAACCTCTTGGCCCATACCGTCAATTGGTATCACCTGTCCCTCAATCACTTGGGGTCTACACGTCTTCGTGAGACGATCTCTATGCACATGAGTCATCCTAATTTGGGCTTGTATTGTGAACAAGCCGTGGCTAGTTGTGCTACATGCCAACGCTCTAAAGTCATACATCGCCATTACGGTGAACTCCCTCCTCGCGAGGTCCGAGGCAATCCATGGGCTGACATCTCTGTCGACCTCATTGGACCGTGGAATGTTACCGTTCATGGGCAGAAATTAACATTTCAAGCCTTGACTATTATCGATAATGTCACTAACTTCTGCGAACTCATTCGCATACATGACAAGACGGCACGTCACGTGGGTCTTTAATTGGAAAACGCGTGGCTCTCACGCTATCCACGTCCCGTTCGTTGCCTTTTTGACCAAGGCGGTGAATTTATCGGACATGCGTTCACGCAAGTTCTTCGAAACCATGGCATCAAGCCAGTGCCGTTGACGGCCAAGAATCCTCAATCAAATGCTCTTTGCGAGCGCTTACATTTGACTGTTGGCAACACTCTTCGTGTGATCACCAACTATGAACCACCACAAGATGCACAAAACGCTGCACTTGCCGTGGATACTGCTCTGCAGACTGCTGCGTATTCCACTCGCACTGCCATTCATGGCGCCTTGAAATATTCTCCCGGCAGCCTTGCGTTCCATCGCGTCATGCTGTTTGACATCCCTATTATCGCGGACATGGAAACAGTCCGTCTGAAACGACAACAGATTGTCGATGAACGCACTCGTCTCGCAAATCGTTCTCGTGTCTTTCATGACTACGCTGTCAACGATCGTGTGTTGCTTCGCGCCACGAATCCAGACAAGCTTGAGCTCCGCACAAGCCCCAATCCCTTTCGGATTACACAAGTCCATTCCAATGGCACTGTGACTATCCAACGTGGTCCCCACGTCACTGAACGAATCAACATTCGTCGCCTTGTTCCATTTCGTGAATAAATGGGTTTTAATGCTGGTCTCCAAGCTTTCCCATTCTTGTCCCGCTCGAACTCCCTAGGTCCGACCAGGGAGAGGTAGAGTGCGGTACCCCTATATGGATCCCGCCATACGTGTCGCCACGTTCCATTCCCGGTTCGCGTTCTTGACACTGCGACATGAATCTTCCGCCATCTGGCTGTTCCTCCTCCAGTCATTTTCTCGTCGCACGTGGCACTCTCATTCCCCCTAATCCCTCGTAATTCCTAAAGATCACAATTTTTATACCGTGCTATTTTACATGGGTATGGCATAGAGAATACGAGTACTACGAGCTACGAGTACTGGGTCTTTACTGAAATGTTTTTATCATAAACATAACATAAAACATAAACACAAAGTTTTTGCCTCGTTATGTTATGTTTATGTTTATGACTGCTCATGCCACTGAAAACTCTTTGAAACATAATAATAGCAAAACATAAAACATAACAGCGGGAACACAAAAATTCTCCAAAGTTTCCCCCCACCAGGGTTGTGAAGTAACTATATATGACATAGTGAATGGACTTAGCTACTTTCAAGTACTATTTAAATTTATAGACGACTTTACTTAGTGATTAGCAAGTCACTGTAACAATTCCAGTGAATTTACTTAATGACTATTAAGTCTACTATCCATTGCTATAGAATTTACTTAGAATTAATTCGTCAAGTCAATTCCCCCCGTCTCCCTCATGCGACTTAATAACATTACAGGCATGATGGAATTTGACTTTGACTTTAATGCTAAATTCTTCATAATTCCCTGTAAATTCTCTGACTTAAACCGTTTAAGTCAAAGTGACTTAAGTCACATAATGCAAGACACAACTGTGCACTAATGGTTAAGGAATCGCTGTGCTTCTGCACTCTGCACTCTGTACTGTGTCCGCGCCAACTCTTCTGCACTCTGCACTCTGCACCTCTGCACCTCTGCACCTGTGCAAATTTGCAATGTACAGAATGGCTTGTGTAAGCACGAACAAGAACAACATTGTATTCGAATCTCGATGTCGAGTTCGATACATAATTCACTGTCCCTATACTCTAATCAGATTCCTAGAAGAGGAACTTGAAGGGCATCCTTCATCTGTATCTGAACCCGAGGAAATGGTTGACGAAGACAACGTCTTAGTGGATGCTATTTCCGATATACTTCTAAGATGGCTAATGCGTTCGAACAAGACAATTACAATCAAGCAAGTGAATACTTTCATGTCCAGGACACACATCTGCCAAGTCAACAGCATCCCTTCCAACGAGGTCATAAAACAATTTTCCCTCGGTATTCTCGAAGCCACAGCTTCAGACAGTTCGCCATATACCATCAACTATGAAGTCCCAGAAGGAGCCAATCCATACATGGAGATATTTTGTTTGCCTACATTCCACCGACAAGACTGTTCGACCTTCCTTACCACACTCTGTGCCTAATATACCCTGGACCAAAGAGATACTTGCTCAATCTCACCACTCACCCACATAATGTCTTGGATGATTCGATCCGACACGCGATTCGTTGTGCAAACTCCAATCACGGTTGGCCAGGAAGGTCCCCTATTCAGATTTGTTCCCGATACCATTTTCCCTTTCATCGATTTGTTCGAAAAGGAAGTTCTGTCCATAATCCAAGAACATGACAATCAAATCACTTCCCCTGGTGGGTCTCCGACCACCAAACCAAATAATTCATCCTCTCCATCCTCTTCCACAGGCAAAACCACAACGAATACATCCTTGTTCCACCCATACTCTACCCGGAAACGAACGAGACTAATTTCACAACTGATTCAATCCGCCTCCCGATCCAAAATAAAAATTTAATACAACAAACTAGGTTATGATTCGACGGAGAAGCGCCACATGCCTGGTGAACCACCGAAACTACTACCCCTCCGAAATGTATATCTGGCTCCTATTCCACCATTGGCTCCACAAATAAAGGAAAAACAACTCAATCTTCTTTCCGGTCTTCTTGATTTTCGGCAACACCTTCTCGATAAGAACATCATTTCCCCACGAGACAATTGGGAACGATGGATGGACGATTATATCCACAATCAATCGAACTCTGACGACATATCCCAACAACCAGACCGAGCTTTCATGTGCCTGATCATCATCATCATGAGTTCGAGTACGTCAGATGCACAACTCAGCAAAATTATCCCACGCCTTTTCTCCATTGGCCTCACATCTGCAACGGCTTGTTATGACATCGCATCCCGTTATGGCATGAATGCATTCTGTTCCATAATTTCTGATGCTGGTCGCTACTACAACAATGCCGAAAGAATAGTCAACTCAGCTGACTATTTCATACAGCGCCACGATGGGATCATTCCGTCCAATATTTGCGCTCGCCAATTTGAACAGCTGATTGGGATTGGCCACAAAACTGTCATGATTGTTCTATCTTCGGCGTTTTCCCGAGATGAAGGAATACCCTGTGATATTCATGTTTTCCGATGGTGTTTTCATTTGGAATGGACCCATGGCTACAAAATGGAGAGCGACTCTTTAAGATGTTCGCACCTTCTCACCTCATGGATTCCACGAAACATATGGAAACAGATCAATCCCCTCTTTGGTTCCTTGGGCCAGCTCCTTCAATCCAATGAGACCCGACCCACTGTTTTATCCGCACTCGATTCCTATAACGACACACATTCCGGTAATAATTTGAAGACACTGATTCCTATGATGGCGAACATTTATCAAAGATCTTAGTAAAACTTAATGGTTAATCATGCAAACATGCAACTTCATCGCCTCATTGTTAGTGAATCATAAATGGAATAAGTGTATCACGGCGGTGATTTAAGTGTGGTGTTGGAGCGGGTACGTTTACTCGATGGACTATGGGTTTTCTTGCTACTCGTATCCTTCCTTTTCCCATATTGTTTCTTGCTCGTGCTTGCTTTTTGTTTTTCACTTGCTTCAGGAGTTGAGAAATCAGCGGCAACAGCCAGAGGAGTCGTGATGACGGGAGCATCCTTGGAAGTTCCCTCTATGGGTAAGTTGGCGTCGTCCTTCAACAGACCAACAGCCGCAGGACTGATCGCAATGCCGGTAGATTCTACCTTTACTTCTTCCATTTGTTCCTTCAAGGCTTTCAACAATCCACAATCATCGTCATCTCCATCGTCTCCCTCATCCTGGTCTTTGTCTTGCTCGTCGATAGGAATTTGAACGACCACAATGTCGTCTGCTTCTTGAGGAGGAGCAAGATCATCATCATTGTCTGTATCAGCGTAGAACTTCATCAATGTTGTTGTTTCTTCGGCTGTCGTGCTGTTGCCGGCTACTTCTGGATCGACCGGAACAGGTCTTGTTGTTGTCGTACTCTCCGCCACTGAGACCGAATCTTGCCTGTCATTGTATTGGCTTGTTCCTTCATCCACAACCTTCTTCTTACCGAACTCTTGTAGTTCCATAGCGGCTTTCTGAATGGCCATTGCCATTCGTAACTGTCGACCTTGCATCTGCCGCCCATGTTGGTCCAGGTCCACTGGTGTCGTCTTATTCTTCTCTTGAAACGGCAATTTCCCATCTTGTTCCGTGCTGGATAGCTGGTCTGTGGCCCCAGTGCTAATGTCTTGTGCTGGTGTACTTTCCGCTGTTATATTGATCGGTTCACTTGATGTTCCGCTTCCTGTTCCACCACTTGTTCTTTGTCGCGAAGGTGTTTCGGTAGTGCTTTCAGAAGCCACTGGTTGACTGGCTACTGCAACTGCAACACTTGCAGTGGCTTGGACTTGGCTGCTTGTGCCGTCTCCTTTTGTGCCACTCTCGTCTATCGCAGTCATGTCGATCACTTCCTTTTTCTCTGTTTCTTCTTTTTTATTTCGGCTTCTCTCTGAAGAATCAATTTGCGCAACGGCCTAGTCAACTTTTCCAAAGTTCGCATCTCGTTGTGTTTCTCATACATATTGCCCATCAATTTGTTCTGGTGATACCAAGTGCTTGCAGAGAACACTCGTTCTTGAAAGGCATTAGTCGGAGGTTTGGTAAGCCAAATGAGAGCTGAAGGGAGCATGAAAGGATATTCCGAACCATGAACCTTCCACCATTTCATGACGTCGAAATATCGTGCTATGCCAAGGTAGTAGTTGTCACGGCAGTGTTCATTGAACTCGTCCCATTCCAAACGCCCCCATTTCTGAGATTCCTTCTTGAATTCATCTGTCGAATACTTCTTGATCACCACCTCCCATCTATGATCAATCATGAGATCACACATTTTCTTGAAATCGGTCCAACATTCTTTGCATGCCTCGCGGAGGTCCGCAACAAGTTTTGCCTCTGCGCCAGCGTTACTGGCCTTGCCCGACAGTCCAAGCAAGTCCTGTTGTTTTTTCTCTCGTGCTTCTCTGATCTTGGCAAAGGCACTTGCCACCTTCGATTTTTTCTTAGGTTTCGCACTCGAGTTCGTAGTAGGTGTGGAGTCTGTTGTTCCCCCACTGTTGCCAGTCTGTTTTGCAAACACTGTACCAAGGCGAGAGACTCGTTTGTTCGAAAACTTGGCAACCATATCCTCCACAAACATCGTCTTAACACGGGAGATGTCGTCGTCGTCATAGGCATCCAAATCTTTGAAGAGTCCTTCAAAAATATTGGCCAGGAGTGGGTTGCAGCACATGGCTTTCTCTGCATCTTCGTCTTTTTCTTCGAGAACGTACGTCTTGTACTCTTTGATAATCCGACGGATGAGTTTCCGACTAGTCGAATGCAAGTCCTCAAAGGCAATTGGGTTGCGTTGTTCGTCCAGGTCATCCATGTTCTTTGTGGCATCCCACTTCTTGATTGGGTTGTCCAAATTTTCTTTCATGGGCAAGCATTCGATGTCCTCAATTTCCATCAACTTGGCAACATGACGGGCACTGTACAACTCCAATAAGGACGCAGATGAAGAACCGGGAGCATCGACTTGGAGCGATAGAGACACTGCCTTTAGAGGGGATAGAATGGCTTCAAATTGGGAAAGAACTTCCCATACATCCGGATTGGGATAGCGGCGTTTGAAGCCTAGGTCTCCATTTATAGTACTGGCAGCGTATTCATCCATAATCCATTTGTTGCGAAGGAGGCCAATGATGAGTAGGATGCATCCAGATACCCTTGTTTCATTGGGGAGTGGAATCATGATGACCACAGCTCCCATTTTGTTCGCGAAATCTTTGAAATTCTCCCATCGTTGTGGTGCTCGACTGCTCATGAGCCATGCAGCAAACTTCTTTGCAATACCATAGGCTTCAACAAATTCTGGATTGGCGTCGATGATAATCTTGTTTCTGCTTCGTTGTACCAAGCCGGTGGCATGTTTCAGAATCAGTTCAGCCTTGTGCATGTCACACTTGCCTTTACTGCCACTGCCACTCCCATGACGTAGAGTGCCGAGAATGTACTTGCCTGCAAGCACGGCTGATGCCGTGTTGTCGTTTACAGAGGCGCATAAGTCACTCTGAGAAAATCCGACTTGATTTAGTAGAGCGTGTGTCAACTTGGCGACATCGGCAGCCGAGTGACCTAGTATTTCAGCCAGGCCAATGGGAATTCTATAAACTTCACAGTTTCTGGGATCTGTGAACATTATAGTGACACCCAGAATGTCGCCCCTGGGGCCGTTCCATATGTCGTGGCATAAGGTCCCAAAAGGTACGTTCTGCTTGCATAGCTTGTGATAAGCATTGCGAACGTTATTGCCAAGTTCTGACACGACGAAGAGGAACTCTTCATAAGAATTCAAGCGCATTTTGGTGATCTCCCTTCGACTCATATTTTCAGCCTTGGAATCTTTGAGCTGGAGGCCATGGGAGGTTGCGAATTGAAGTAGTGACCGAAATTCTGGCTTCTCTACTGTCGATGCTGGTAGGCAGCAATCATTCACGAACTCATATATGAGTCGTCGGAATTCCTTGCGAATACCTGATCGTGTTACGATTTGATTTGTTGCATATTCGCCAAGAGTAGCCTGTGTGTCCGGTTTCTCGTCGTCAAACGTCAAATCTTGATGACACCCAGTTCGGTGCTGGGAGATATTGGAAGTTTTGCCAGAGCAACCGATGATGGATTTGGCCAAGGTTGTATCCGGATCGTGGAAGCAAACAGGGCATATGATGCAGAACCGACAGACATCTTGGTACTTGGCTAGCTTCTTCGATACAACCGGTTTCTTCCTGCCTTGTTGAGAAGGTTTTTTCTTCGGCCATAATTTCTTGATTACAACATGTTCGTAGGATTCGAATAAGCTGGTGACTCCCTCGTACATTGAGAAGTCTCGTTTCTCGTCAATGGATTCTTCGTGAAACTTGTCGAACTTTTCCCAATCGATGTGGATCCCCCATTTCCATAGAGGAGTAGGATTCTGAGTGAAAAATTCGGGAAGTGGGGAGGAAAGAATGGGAATGAGCTCCTTCTCCTGTTTGTATAGAGATTGGCGAGCCTTGATCTTGTTCGCCGTTGCAGTATCCAATGGTGGATCATCAGTCGAGCTTTTCTTGCTCGATGTTCGGCTCAACGACTTCCTCTTTGGAGCCATGGTTGGGCGCAAGAGGTGCAGGGTGCAAAGTGACAAAGGGGGGACGGTGGTGAAAGGATGCTGGCTGCTTGTCGTTCTAACTGTGAGGAGTGAGAAGTGAGGACACGACGAAACAAGGCCAAGAGTCAAGGGTCATTCTGATAGGTGTTGGGGAAGAAGGTATGTGTAGGTCATCAGTTGATTGTTGTTTGTTTTGTCAGTTTCGAGGTGCTTTGTATGAAGAATACACGGTACACGGTGATTATCGGTGTGTCTGTACTTTAGGAGAATGGAATAACTGACTTAGGGAGTTTTGGTAGAATGGAATAATTGACTTAGGGAGTTTGGGTAAATGACTTACTATAATGACTTCAAGTAGGGAACTTTGGGCCTAATGGAAGAAGACTTGGGAATGACAAGTCGTCCGGTCATAGTGAATGAGATTGACTTGGGGAATGAAAGTCATGTAAATAACGAAGGAGACTTGACTTGAACAGAGTAAGTACTCGTGGTATAGAGTATAGAATTGAATAAGGAATTGTCATTCCGTATTCTACGGCATGACGAATGGAATGGGACTTGCAAAAAAGTGGCAAAATCAAGTCAAATTCGGTGTTGACTTTGGAATTAGTGACTTATGACTTCACAACCCTGCCCCCCACCTCAATCCGACGCATCTCTATGCTTTTGCCTTGCTTTTCTTTGGCATCAAAAAAGAGGTGCTAGTGTGATGGTCAAGCTTGATGATTCTTCTTCCTTCTTCCTTCTTCCTTCTTCCTTCTTCCTTCTTCCTTCTTCCTTCTTCCTTCTTCCTTCTTCCTTCTTCCTTCTTCCTTCTTCCTTCTTCCTTCTTCCTTCTTCCTTCTTCCTTCTTCCTTCTTCCTTCTTCCTTCCTTCTTCCTCATCAAGCATTGAGCGGAAATGACATACCCAGCGTCTACCAGTACCAGTGTATCATCTCGGCAAAGTGAGTCCCATGAATCTGGTGGGGAACTCGTGTCCATTTTCATGCGCATGCCCGGTGTTGGGCATGCGCTGATAATTTTTCGGATGTGTTTTGTGTTATGTTTGAACACAACGGTTATGAGGCATGAATTCATGCCTCATAACCAAGCGACGAATCATAAACTCAAACATAACCAATAGGTTATGAGCGGGTTATGAGCTCTACAAAAATTTGCGTTGTGTTTATGTTTTATGTTATGTTTATATGATAAAAACATTTCAGTAAAGACCCACTACTCGTAGAGCATGACTTACGAGTAGATCAGTGCCTTTGATTTCGGTGGTGTTCCAGTTTTCCTTGGGATTCCAATGACCCTGTAGAGTGTCTAAGAAGCCAGAGCCTTTTGTTGTTCTTGCGGTATCGTTAAACATACAAGAAGTAGTATCAACTTGTAAAATCTCGAGTAAGACGAGGAAGTTTGGGCCACCACGAACCAACAAGTAGAAGGACAGACGGACCCACTCAGAAAAATGAGCAACCACGACCACTCAGACTAAATGACCAATGACTGCAACAACAGCAGCGACTTGGGCTTGCGTGTCCTCTTCGTCCAAGGGATGACTGATGACTCCCGATCCCCGTTGACGAGCTCACTCCGATGGAATTCGGCCTCGGCGTTACAAAACTTCCGGAATTTTCAAGCTGCGCTTTTGTCATTCAATGATTGGCGTGTCGCATGTCGCATCATTTCGATGATGAATCATGACGACAAGAAAATCTGACGAGCTGCAACTTTTCAAATAAATAAACGCACGAAGTGCGTAAGAAAAAGAGACGCTGGCTTCAAATGACGGATTACTGACGGGCAAGGTCCATAAGCAAGCACGAGCGTCGACGTAGCTAATTGTGCAGAATGAGAACTCAGACCTCGGAAAAGTCTCTCGGGATCTGGGCATTTTGGATTTTCTCCGATATACATTTTACAAGAAAGAAACACCCACCGACCACCGACCGCGCATCCAGCACACAATTTCAAGAATCCCAAACAGTAAAAGGAGACTTCTCGACTCAAGACCATTCGAATAACTCAAGAGATCCAAACGTCTTTCGACTGATTGAAAATGCCTTCCCCATCGCTCACCTCTCCAAGCACATGCAGAAGTTTGCCAAGAGTCCTGTCACCACAAGCACAGCAAATGAATCTGGCACAGCTTTCTCGAGACTCTCTCCTCTTTCCTCCAAGTGCGCTCTCCACCCCACACCAGCACGATGACCTTCTGTCAATCCTTGAGGCCGCCTTGGCTGTGTCCGCCATAGACGATGACTCCTTATCAAGATCTTCATTTTCAAGCAGAGATTCACGAAGACCTGAAGGCCAATAAAATTTCATCAATCTTGGATGAATCAGACTGAGGGGAAGCAAGATGGTTGCTTCCGAGACGTACAAAAACGACGATTGCTCATGGTCCTGAAATGACCAGCTATTACCTCGTCTTGAGAACACTGCACAAAGAAAATTATCCGACGGCCATCTTTACATGATTCCTGACTCCTAACATTACGCTTAGCAATGATAAGAACAGGACAATGTTTCGATGCTCCTTTTCTTCGGAGGTTTGTTTTGTGCGTAAGCGAAATACTGGCTTCGGGTCTAGGAAGCTCCAATTTGAGCTGGTCCGTGCACGTCGTTTCATCGCTCTTGCCTCGTCAGATCCAGATGATAAAGATCCGGTCGCACATATGCAGGAAGCTTTTCACTTTGAAAAGAAATCATGATGCAGTTTGATGAAGGCATACTCCACCGCAGGCCAGTCACACCAGTATTGAATGTTGGGTTCCTTGTGGAAGATTGCATAGCCATACTCGTGCATTCGTTTGAAGAAGCTAGTGGTTACTTCCACATCCTCTCTTGTCAAATGCTTGTCCATGTGGACCTTGTAAGACACTTTTTGTCCATATCGCGTCGGAGTTGGCTTTTTGGCGTGCACCTCCACGAGAATTTGGTGCAGCATGGCAGGTTGGTCCGTGATCCACGTTTCAAAGGTCTCAAATTCACATCCATCACAATCGATCTTGAAAATGTCAATGGTTCGGTTGGCATGGCCGAGCTCGTGAACCGTCTCGTTCAGAGTTTTAAACTTGGCCTCGTTGGTCTTTCCAATGCCCCAGTGATGAAAGTGTAAACGGGAGCTGTTCACCTTGTCTGCTTGGCGGGTGTGGTTGTTGATATCAAACGTGTGGATCTCACAGTGTGACCCAAGTCGACCAAGGGCATGAGTCTCAAAGGAAAAATCTCCTCGAGACCCCACGCTATAAATCAGACACGATTTGTTGACCAATCGGTGCGGATCGCAAACCCACTTGCCGCCGTCTCCCATTTTACCAATCCGTCGTTCATGCAGACAGGAGAACTCGGGTTCATAGTTTTCTTGGTACCACGACATTGGATCTAACGCCCCACTGCAATTTGGACCACATGCCATGTTGGGTTGGGCCTCGTGTACACGCTGTTTCATCATGTTCCATGTTTCTATGGGAATGTCGGTGAAGAATCCAAAGCTTTGTTCCTTTGCCAGTGCATACTGGTTAGTTTCCAAAAAAAGACTCGCTTCCTTCTCAAGGCTTTGCCGACCATGGATAGAGGACGATGCATCGATCCAAAAGATGGTTGAAGCGCAATAGACAATGCATAGCACAAGGACTGTCACTGGGCACCGAAGACTGATGCTAGCAGCAAAATCCTTCCTACCACGCCGCTTTGGTGCTGTCATTGTCCTCATGGTCTTGCAATCTACAAAATATGTTACAGTTTGTGTGCCAGGTCGCTTAGCGCCAGCCGGCCACCGCTGAGGAGGTCCGACTCCCGACTCCTAACCCGGGCGCGATAACCCGAGAATCAAAACCGTGATAGGAATAGGCGCACTCGGGCTTTGGGTATCACCCCGTCCTCTATTAAGCCAAAGTTCTCGAGATTTGCGTCCTTTCTGTCCACGTTACCATGGATAATAGCAAAATTCAAGGTCGGAGGATAATACCGTCATTGGTCTGGTAGGAGTAGGAGCCGTTCCTGAGAGTGTAGGATATCAAGAAGCAAGACCAAGATCCAAGATGCAATATGCAATGGCAAGAAGAAGACCCGACACAAAGCAGTCAAAACTGCATATGTGGCAGTGTTTTATGCAACGCCCGTCGTTGCTCTAACTGGTTTCAATTTCTATCGCAAGCTTTAGAAACAAAGACAGGCGACAACAGCTGCCCAGGTTTACTGGTCAGATTAATTTCAGCCAGGTTTTTCGAGGCACCCACGCATTCGCGAGAACCATGCGCTCCTGAAAGTTCATCTTTACTCTTTACCAAAGGTCAAATGTATTCGGTGATTGAGTCAACTTCCTAAACACTCCACTCCGCTGCCTCAACCTGGATTGTTAGGTAGCCTCAATTGGGCGGATAGCAAGAAAAACACGACAAATGACAAATCCCAAATCCCCCAAGCTTTCTCCTTGGGCGTTTTCTCATTCGATGCCTTTGTATACATGTTTAGAGTAGACCCCGGTTTGGGGGAAAGACATCTAAACCCAAGATCCACTCACTCATCAAAACCGTCAGAACCTCACCATTATTGCTGGCGGGACAAGACAGAGAGTAATCGTGTGCACACGCCACGAGGAGCGTTGATCGCTGATCGCTCCAATCAACAGTCTTTTGATTGGATGATTGGCCTTTGTCAAACGTCCGACAGCGTCCGACTTGGTGCTGTCACCACACTTTGCTTCCACTTTCGGGGATCTTTCGTTGTACTCCTAGCAAGAGTTCTGCTGTGCTCACATTCACGGTTCTCACGCTCACCGTGTTGCTCGCAATTCTCACTATTTTTTTGGTGCTGCCGACGTTGTCAAGAAGCCAAACAAAGGGGACGAACTCTTGGTGACACCCAAGTGCGTACAAGTCTTCTCGTCACGGTTAAGCATCATCACCATGTCCTCTTTGGAACTTGCCACCCAAATCAGTGCCCTTGTCGGCACCAGCTTGCTGTTGTTTTTGGCCACGACGCCGCGGCCTCAAGATATGGAACGGACTGGAGAGCAAGAAGATCCGGTGACGGGGCTCAAGGGCATCAAGAGATACAGTTCCTATCATCGAAAAAGAGTTTACCGGGCCATGTCCTCGGCAGGCTCGACTGTTCCCTCGCGGCGCTTGGCTGAAAAGTCCTACTAAGAAGTATCGGATACTTCCTGCTTGATGCAAAATTGTCGAGTGCGCTCCTTGTACATATGCGTATCTTTTGAGAGAAAAATTGAGGCGAAAACCAGTGCATATGCAACACCTCATCTTGAATGGACTGTCTGTAAAGTCATTATCTGTTTTAGTTATGGTAGCTAAAAGCCCCTACGGCGAATTTAGTTGAACACATGTTATCGTCTTTAGACTATTTTCATTTCTGCCCAGTCAACAAGCGATTTCTTCCTTTCATTATCATTTATACTGACTCTCATGCTCAAAGCAAATGAAGTGGTGAGGATGAACATTTGGCTAGTGGTTGCTTTTCCATGATCTCTAAGGCGCGTAATATAAAACCTCGCAACAGAAGCCACGTTGGAGTGCAAAAACAGACAAACTCTTCTGCGGACAAGCACATGACAAAATACAAAGGCGTTTTGCTGTTCCGTGTTGAAGGTTTTTTTTCCTTTTCTGGGATGCTGGCACAGCTCATGAGTATATGGAAAGACCACAATTGCCTAGCCCGTACATTCTGGGCCATTCCTCCGGTTCTCATTCAAAACAGTGGAATCAAAGTGTTGTGGCTGCAACCCGTGACAAATAGAATCTCACGATGGTTTGTCAATTTGCTCGTTTGCTTCGAGTGGCCTTGCGTCTTGATCCAAATCGTTGTTTGTCCACCACATGAGAGATGCGACTTCCAAACTGAATGGCACGTTTCACGGCTTTACTGGCGGAGTTGAGTCCCAATTCCTCGGCCAATTCACGCAACAATCGTTTGTCGCCCTGTCCCGGAGGCAAGTTTAGGTCGCACAGTACAGGCAAGGGACAAGTGTGAGCCAAAAAATGTGTCACGTGGACATCCAAGAAGGGATACCGTACTTCTTGACTAGTGTCGGCCAAGACTCGATCGTCTCGTCCGCAATTTCGGTACCATAAACGACTTTGATCCAATTCCAATTCCTGTCGCAAGGATACTTCACCACCTCGTTGGTACGCTCGACGGTGGCGAGTGTACCCGGCCATGTACTCATCGGCCCCCAAACCAGTCAGTAGGATGCGATTCTTGCTCCGAGCGGCCGTATCTGCCGCAAACCACAAAGCTGTTGCGACATTGACATCCATGGCGGAAGCGCCGGTGGATTGTGAAGTGTCGATACTGTTGTCGTGATTGGATTCTTCCTGTTTCGGATACAATAACCGAGGAATGGAACTGCTCTGAATGGCCTGAATTTCACTCCATGATAAAGTACGGTGGACAAAGTCAATTGTTTGGCTGGCAAAGACTTGCTGTAAATCATGTAATGAATCAAACGCCGCTTTGGTGTCTGCGGCTGCCGTGGCCTTGTTGTCGTTGTTGTTCTCATCGTCGGTTTGGTCGTTGACAAAGGACACATTAACCAGTTGCACTGCCTCGGGTCCCATTACCTGCATTGCCAGATAGGCCAACACGGTGGAATCCAATCCACCCGAAAATAAGACGGCACAGTGCGAGTGAAAAGTGTTGTGGGTGACACACAAACGGCGTTGGACTGCTTGTCGAAGAAGGTGAAGCAAGGACTGACGAAATTCGCGGCGATCGTCCGTGGAACATGTGATGGGCAATGGTGGAGGAGATATGGGACACCAGGTATAAAACATGGTCCGTTGCGTCGTCCAATCGTAATATCCAATGGTTCGAGGAGGAACGTCGGTCCAGGTAAAGTCCTGGTCGACCACCATGTCCTGGTGGTCATTCTTCTTCTCGAGGGATGAGACAGAGGCCACTTCCCATATAACAGAGTCGGAAGAACGAAATCCTCCCTGTAATGATCCCGCATCACCCCAACCCATGTTCGAACCCGAAACACACGAATCTGGGTGGATCTGGTCAGCGTCGTTTTCCCCTGTGAGGATGAGAGGACTGTTTTGAGTTTGTGTTTGGTTTCTTGTTTTCATCAACAAGGACCGCCGTCCATGAGCATCCCGACCAAAATAAATGCCGCTTCCTTTCGTTGCCTTCGGGTTGTTGGCATTAGCATTGGCAGCTACCACCAAGCAAAAGGCAAACTCGCCATTGATTCGGCTCAACAATTCTCCCATGGCATGCAATCGTTGTTGAATGGCCGTGTTATCAGGATGGTCTCCATCCGTATTATTACAAGTCGCTGCTTTCTGAGGTGATGATTTCGAATCGATGGTGTTGCTGTCTTTATTGTCCTGCGTCTCGGAGAGAATGCGTTGCATCTGGTTTGCCATCCACTGAGTATCGGAAGGCATGGCTTCTGTCCCAAGTTCTGGACCGTCTTGGAATTGTGGTTGCCCTTTAAGTGCCAATGGATCCTTTGGTTCGTCTCCTCGTGCAGTTGCTGCTGCTGTTGCTTTGGAATCCAACACTTGATACACCTCACCATTCCAGCACAAGTGAGCTGTCCAACGACCATCCGAATCTAAGACACTGACATTGTTTGGATCCGTCTGATGGAGATGGATGGGGACGGGTTGAGAGACGTGGAGCGGTCGTAAACACAAGACAGAAGCCTGCAAGATGCAGCAAGAGGGTTTCTCCAAGAGGGTTTCCGATGTTTCGTCAACTCGATGGCTTTTTGTCTGGTTGCCTGGTTGTTCTTGTAAAGGACGATCAAGAATGGGTATGACAAGGGAGGTTTGTTCATCGGGGCCTCGCCGATGTAACCACTCTGGTATTGTTGTTCTTGGTACATCGTCCCGTGATCCTTTCTCATTCTTGTCACAACGTTGATCTCCTCTAAGCGCAGTCGCAAAGGGAAGGAGGAGACATCGAATGCCACACATTGGGGCAGAAGCGTCGTGGATGTACAACCACGTTGCTTACAACGACCGAGAGGACCGGAATGGTCGTCATGGCCGGCATCGGACGATAGCAATGTGCTGCTTGCTGCTATGGGTGCATGCCCGCACAAACAAGTTCGTCGCGGTTTGGTCGCTGTAATCGTGAGCCGTGCAAAAAAACGATGTCGGACTTTGGACTCCCTTTCGGATGATTGATGAAGACAACCACCCCATGATATGTTTGAGGTTGCGTTGTTGTATCCATCGACAGCGTCATGGATTGTGCGGTTGTGGGTATCATGGGTGATTCGCTTTCTATGAAGATAGACGAAAACAGATGCTGGAACGATGTCATTGCCTTGGAATCTACCTAAATACCACGAAATTGGTGCGCCCATGATGATTCATGATGGATGATGATTCGCGTTCCTGTGAACCCGGAAACACGAATCAGGTGAGACGTGATCAAGACGTGCAGGCTTCAGTCCATTTCCATCATTACGAGCCTGTGTGGTTCAGACTTCATACGACAAAAAAAAACGGAAACCGAAACAGGGGGAAACACAAAAAAACAAGAGCTTGCGAAATCATGACGACTTCAGGTACAGCAGAAGCAGGTCTTTCCGTTCAAGTCTACGGTGAGAAAACCAGTTTGCCCATTACCGTTCGAAAGGCGGTGGTTCGTGCACCGGATCGACCCTTGCCGTTTCTCAACCAACAAGTTTTGGTATCGGTACAATTGGAGCTTGTCAATGAAACGGTCAACAAGAACACGGTCGCTGCCAAGTTGCATTGGACGCTTCCAACTTCTGCTTCGGTAAAGCGGTTTGAAATACAGCGAGACAGTACAGATGGAAGCGATGATGGTATTTGGTATCCAGCCACGGCCGTACCCCAAAAGCAAGCCGCCACAGTTGTGTACAAGGAAAAGGAAAAGGGTCGAAAGGTTGCCTCGGTGGCTCAATCGTTGGCTGCCTCCAATGTCTTTGAAATGGAACTATCACCCCTGCCCTATCAAACACCTGTGCAATGTCGAGTGGAACTGCTGCTGCAACACTCGGATGTGGAAGAATTGGTTGCCCTCCTCGAGACTTGTACGCAGAGCTCAACCTCCAAGACGCCCATGACGGTCGAACGTGTGACAATATCCTCCTCCAGTAGTGAAGATAACGACGCCAAGATAATGAACAACGGTGATTTTGATGGCCCGAACTCAGCCGGTGCCGTTGTGGGGACGTGCTTTGGTAACAAGACGCACTTTGTTTGTCATATCCCACCTCTGGAAGAGATTGTGGATGATCTAGAACCTCGCAAGCCATGTACGATTCGTCGAATGGCTCTCTTTCAGGATACCTCTGTTTCCATGATCTCCGCGAAGGATCAGGTTACAAACCGAGAAAGTCGATTGCGTCAACTCTTCTCCGAGGCCAAGTGCAATCTCAAGAACGATGAAACAGTTGTCGTGGAGTTTTACACCTTTGACATGGTGAAATGTCGTCCACAGGGGGTCTTTTCTACAGCGGACGACTTGCTCCATGCAATGTCTGCGGTTGACTATGAGGGTGGGACGAATATTCCCGTCCTACTTCCCACAGTGTGTGAATTGGCTGAACGGAAAACCAATGTTGTGGATTGTGCCTTGATTGTCACGGATGGTGTTGACTCAACGGCTTCCGCCGCATCGTCCATTGCCAATGTGCTTCCGACTGTCCCATTTCCAGTCCATTGTATTGCCGATACCACAAAGATTCATGGCCCCACCCTTTCTAGTTTGGCAGCTATGTGTCCCAGCCGACCCGGTGCTGTTTTTACCAAGAAGGACACCTCCTATCTTCCAGGGATCCTGTACCCTCGCGCGATCCTTCGTCGCATCCAGACCAACCAAAGTGACCAAGCCTTTTTGCAAGAGATTGATGATGGTTTTTGCTGTGTACCAGATCATCGGCTTGCCGTTCTGAATCAACCCATTCATCCAACGGATGGTTTGCTAATTTCGGGAATTCTGGCCGACAAGGACAGCAAAACGAAAGACGAACGACCCGATCCAGTGACGGAACTTGTTGCAGAGATTGTAGTAAATGGAGCGGTCTACAAGCTGTGCTTCAATTTTGATTCGTCTCGCAAGTGGGAAACAACCGCGACGGACAGTTGTGAAGTAGCCGATGCTTGCACCACCACACGTCGTTGCCCGACACTCTTTCTGGATGATAGTTCTACTGAACACCAGTCGGGTTTGGCTGGAAACAATGATTTGGCTCGGATTCTGGGGCATTTGTATGCGGAGCATGTGTATCGACAAACCCAACAGGATGCCATCAAGTCGGGCATGAGTTTAACATCACTCTTGCAAGAGATTGCCACAACCTATGGTTTCTGTAGCCCGGAAAGCACCTTGCTCATGCTCTATGAACGCGAGCAATTTCTGGAACACGACATTGCACCTCCTGTGGGACATCCTTTGGAACCAGAGCTTCGAGATCATTTCCAAAAGAAGGTGGCTCTCAGTGAAAAGAAGAATCCCCAGAAACATGACGGAGATTCCATTCCGATGGGTGAGCTTGGCGGTCTCAAAAATGAAGGACAACGAAAGGGTGTTGTGAGATTGGCCAAAAGACTCAACGACTTTTTCTCGGCGCCGCCCATGTCACGGAAAGTTTTAGAACGTGCAATGTCGGATTCATCCATGTCGGACGATCCACGAAGGCATCGCTCGGCTTCGAACGTGCAGGAGCGTTGTTATCCAGGAAGGCGCGTGCAGGCGCGTTGTAATCGAGGAAGGCGTCGCTCATTTGATGAGGAGGACGCGGAGAGTTTTGACAGCTCGATGCATAGTGGGAGGTCGGAGGTTGAGGAGGAGGTCCATCAAATCGGCGAGCTTCGCAGTGGCCCGGAAGTCCGTGTAGGTGGCTTTGGTCGTGCCCTAAGAGGAGGCGGACGGAGCAGAGGAAGTGGTCTGGGCGGACGTGGTGGTGGTGGGCGAGGCGAACGGAGCAGAGGAAGTGGTCTAGGCGGACGTGGTGGTGGTGGGCGAGGAGACCCATTGGAAGAGTCGAGCACTCCTGGCTTCCCGTCCACGACGGAAAATGATTCAAAGAAGAATAGCGCTGGAGGAGACGTCTCGGTTGCAACTGATGACAGTACCAAAAAGAAGTGTGAACCAAGAGCAGCAGAGGACTACTTGCAATCTCTTGAGAGTCGCATTCAACCAGTCGCTAGTGGGAAGAATGGCTCTGATGAACGCATGGACAATGACTCAGATGATGGATGGAAACTCGTGTACCGAAATGAGCTTGAATCATACGGAGGTTATGATTCTGCTTCACCTTCCTTGTACTTGAACACTGCTCGCGTTTTAGCCAAAGTCGGGCGACTGCAAGATGCAATCCGGATTGCCACCAATTGTCTTGAGAGTGGCATTGATGATGCTCAAATGCTGCGAAGCGTTGGGTATGTCCTTCTTTCAATTTCCACCCCTCAGGCATTGGGACTGGCGATTGCTGTGTTTGACAAGGTGAAAGTGCTTCGACCAACCGAACCCCAAAGTTTCATTGATTCAAGTCTGTCGCGATTCCACAAGTGGTGGAATGCATGCTTTCAATCTGACAACATGACCACAGAGGGAACGAGTTGGTCTTCCGACGTAGACTCTGCACACCGTGAACTTGCGACGGCTCAGGCGGACCTGGTACATGTATTGAAACACCACTGGGCGGAGAGATTCTCGGAAGTCGAATGGCCTGTGTTAATTCTTCTTCATTACTGCAAGGAGTTGCTCGAAGCTTTGCGACAAGGTTCTACGGATCGCATCACACAAGTATCCGAATGGCCCTCAGATGCCTTGGATTTATTTCGTGGAATGGACGACAAACCGGACCCAATCACATGTAAATTGCCATTGTATTGTCCCAAGTTTGACCCGGCGTTGATGGTCTGGCTTGGCTGGGACACCGACAGGACTGATGTAGATTTGCACGTCAAAGAACCATCGGGAAAAGTCGTTTACTATGATAACAACAAAGGAACAGAAAGTTGCTTGAGTCGAGACTTTACCGAGGGATATGGTCCCGAAGTGTACCTGGTGAAACAAAACAGCGAGACCTTACCCGGAAATTACGACGTGTCTGCAAAGTTCTATGCTTCGCATCAAGATTCAGCTTTGACAGGAACAACCAGTGCGGTCGTGTGGCGGATGGAGAAGATCAAAACCAAATCCATGGATGGAGCTTCTGCGGACCACCAAAACACTCAGAAAAGTGCTTGTTCTACCCAGAACCGACTCAAATTTGACTTCGTTCGTTTGCAGACTCGGAAGGAGCAGACGCATGTTGCCACGGCAACTATTCCCAGTTAATCCTGTTGATTGATTTTGGTCGTTTGTTCCTTCAAAAAGACAACGCGCTAGATTTCAATTCCGCAATTGACGTGAAACTCTTTGCATGGGATTCAAACTTCTCCGCATTATAGGAGTATATTGTATGTTGCCTACCCTTGTCATCGGAGCTATACGTAAAAACGATCTAGCAACTTTGGATTCTATTTCTGTTTCCCAATCTTTGTATTCATGGCCATCGGTAGTACATTCTTATGAACTTTTTGCTTGAGGTTTTCCAAACACTTCAAGCAACGACAGCAACCGTGCCTAAATCATCCCAAGACAATGTCATCATCTTCCAAGGGAGCCATGGCAGAATGTGGATTTTGGTCGGACATGGATGCCAGTAAATGGGCATAGCCACTTTGCTTCCAAATCGTTTGACTTTGAAACCATGGTTTGGCGAAATGCCCCGTCATCATGGAGTGGTGATTGTTACCCAAGGTATCCTCCCCATCATTGCCGTCGCTGTCTTGAGGTTGGGGAGAGGGCTGAAACATGGCCAAGGCCAATTGAACCGTGATCCCTGCCAAGATCCCCAATTTTTGCTTATGTGGTACGGTCGGCATCCATACCCAAATCAACATGACAAATCCGACAAAGAATCCCAGCAAGAAACCGCACCAAAAATCTCGATCCTGACCAGCATTGGACGTGTTGTTGTTGGTCATGGTCGTTGTTGTGCCTGTATTATTTGCATTGGCCGTGGCTTGTCCAGCGGCTGAGGCATTGACGGCCGCACGCCACAACAGGGCCTGGCGATCAACCAATCGCGCTAGTTGTTGTGCTTGAGGGGAATCCCCTGTTGTTGCTGTGGTATTATTCGTATTGGTAGTGGTATTGTTGTTTGAATTTCCCAAAACATTCAAAACGGCCAAGGTAGCTTGCAAGGACGCGGCATCGTGCGCGGGCAGATTGAGTCGAAACTCTGACAAGGGTCCTTGCACTTGCATCCACGCTTCTTCTTGCAATCTGCGACGAAACAAGGGATCCTCAGGGGCCTGCGGATCATTTTCACCTTGCTCTGTACTATTGGTTTGCTGTTCACCCTGTTCCGCAACAAAGCGATCCACTTGTTGAGAAAAGTACGCTCGCATGGCTTCAATTTCTCCTCGTCGCAACCCCAGAGTTCGTAGACGATCAAAGCCCCGTCGTTGCAGCCACAGAGCCCGTCGTCGATTGTGGGATGGAGTAGTACTGTTCCGTGATGTTGTTGTTGAGCCGTTGTTGCTGCCACTTTGAGAGGACGCACCCGTTCGTGAACCAGACCGTACGATGTGGGCACTGGCCAACAAAGCCATGGCTTGTTGGTTGGTATTGTTCCTCGTATCTCCATCGGTGTTGTCTTCATCGTCGACCAGCAAGGGTACATCTTCCAAGTCTCCGTACTCGTCCGTTTCGGAAGAAAAGAATTCCAGTTCTTCTTCGGCTTCGTCATGGTCATCATCTTCTTCTTGTTCCATGGCACTTCGTCGGACCGCCACACCGCTGGTATTGATTCCTGCACTCCTCAAGGCTCGACGAGTCAAACCTTGCAAATCTCCCTGTTGCAAGGCGGCTTGAACACCTCCCACCATGTTACTACTCCAACTTTGCTGACGGTGTTGCGACAAGGTTGATGAGGCTGCGTTAAGATTGGAACGAGTTTGCGGCGACGACGACGACGACGCAACATCCGGTGGCGATGCAACCACAACCACGGCATGAACGACATCGTGCGATCGTACCAATTTTTGATCATGTAAGGACTGCAAGGTGGCTTGATCCGGAGCCAACAATCGACCTTTGCAAACCAAACGTACATAATAATGCATAGGTTTGTTGTTGGTGCTGTTATTCGTTGACGAGGCTGTGGCAATGACTTGAATCAACACTTGTTTGACATGACCTACAGTTTCGTGTGGGTGGACTTGAATTTGCCAATCGCGTTCGCCACTGCCTTCATGTTGTTGTTGTTGTTGTTGCGCAGGGGTGGAAGACGAGGAAAGAGACGACAAGTACGGACATTTAATTCGCAACGTCCATGTCGAGTCATCGTCTTCGTCTTGATGGTGTTGTTCTTCCAACTCTTCAAACACTCGTTCTTCTTGTTGCATTTCTCGATCCAAAGCATCGTGATCTTCGGCTGGTTCTTGTTGTGGCGGATTTTCCAAATCGATCGTCTCCTCATCGTCCACGGTTTGTGTCAATGGCACAGACTCCGTCTCATTGGATCCAAACGGTGCTGCCGCAGCCGTCCACAGGAAGGAAGGTGTCAACGACGAAGAGGATCCTGTAGCGTTGGCCGACGAGCGACCGGTCGTGTTTCGTCGGACCATGCGGAATATTCCCCTGTCCAACCTTTAACTCAACGAAACGAATGATGCGAGAGTCTCCAACGGTGCTGACCTCGCTTTCTGTTTGCTATCGTACTCTGCCGCTCTATCTCGAGTGTTCGATTGGTTCCCCGACGATTGCCGTTCGAACGAAGGAGAGCATCTTCGCAACAACCAAAATCGGCGGAGCAGAAAGTACACCTATATAGTACTCATAGCTTTTTGAATTACTAGGAGGTATCCACTCCTAGGTCCTAGGAGTAGTTCTCCTCCTAGAACTATTGGCTGTACCCATTTTGTCATGAACTCTTTTGTTGCCGTATTTCCTCCAATGGAAGAATGGATTATATTATGAGACTGCTATTCCATGCAACAATCGAACGACAGACGCTTACGCTCTAAAACCATGTATCTTTTACAAGACAAGGGCCAGGACAAAGCGCGCGATTCTGTACCAACAAGATCTCGAGAAGAAATCAATGGCAATGACGTCTTCGGCTGGCATTCGTTGGTGGGTCGCTTCCAACCGGATCCGGATGCAGCAATCAGAAGCCAGTTTTCGTCGTGTATTCAACTTGTTCTGGCGTCATCCCTTCGCTAACATCACTTGGGAGGAAAGTTGTGGTAAAGAAGAGGTGAGACCACACCACATGGAGTTACATCTTACATCGCTCTACCTACCCCTCTCTACTAGAAGAGTCAAGTAGTAAAGCTATCGTTACTTTATCACAAGAGTCCAAGAAGTCATGGCAGCAACCTTCAACCGCAAAAAAGCCAAAAGGCACTCTTAGAACACTGCCGCAGTTGTCTTTTCGGTCCAGCAGGTATCTGGTGCAAACCGGTGGATTCGCTTTACGAGGACATGCATCTTGACCCTACTGGTAGGCAGTTCTCGCATTCTCATGACAAAAAAGTCAAGAGCAACAAAGAGGACTTGGGAGACTTGGGATTCCCGGAGTAACCTCACCCTAGTATGCCTAGCGAAAAGCTACCAATGCTACCCGTTCTTCGAAATGTCTTGGGGCTTGGTACGATCGAGTCGTGTGTCTTTTTCGGTTGGAGAACGACAAATAGCAGCTCTAGCGAGTGTAGCCAACCAAGATCCCATCTCAACTCTTGGGAAAAAGGTTCAAACGACTCCGAGAAAGCAAAAGGTGAGATGAATTCATAGTTCATAGACACTCAGCGTATTGTTCGGATCGTGCATGCCATTGGAAAGACGTGTGAACAGTGTGTCCAACAGACCTGCTTGCTATACTTTTATTATTATTGGAACGCTCATTCACAACAGCAACGGATATTGTCGCTCTGTATTCAACGACAAAAAAATAGATAAAAGATATTCTATACAACCAAAGACACTTGCCTTTCTTGTCCACTCGCCTAAGGAAGAAACGTTGTTTGACATACGACACTGTCCCACTTAATGGCATGACGACGACCACGAGTACAACAAACACCAACGATCCAGACAGCAGCCAAAACCAAGAAGACCGCGAAACATTGGACCATACGTCTCCATCGACGGAGGAGAAGGACACTACTACTACAACGGATAGTGTGGACGAGACCAAGGACGACGACAAACTCACCAGTGCCACAGAGTTGACGACCACATCACCGCAAGTAACGACCACAACAACTACGAGACCGGCCCTTGCCATTGCCTTGACGCAGTCCACATCCTCCAAATCCTTATCGGCGAGCGACGACGACCAAGACAAGTCTCCCAGCAAGAAGATGATGGACCATAGTGAATCGTCATCCAGGAGGGCTCCTTCGGTGGTTCTTGTGGTGCCAGAAGACCACAGGAACAAGGTATCCTCAAATTATGGTTCCACGGCATCGAATGATAATGAACCTCCCCCCTCGCCCTTGGTGACCGACGACAAGAAACTGAGTGCGTGGACTCTGTTTCAATACACCTATTCCACCATTCTCTTGTTGTTTTCAATTGTCGTGGTGGTGGCCATGATTTTGCAAGAACAAACGTCCATTTCGCAAGACATTCATTCCGCCTTGGCATTGACCGTGGTGTGGGTGGCCATTGCTTGGTTGAGTTTGGTCGAAGGAGGCCAGGGTGCCTTGGTTGGATTGGTTCCGGTAGACTCGTCCTTGTATCAACCATCTCATCCCATTGCCTATCATTGCACGAGCATCTTGGATGAGGGGAACAATTTGGATCGTTACTTGATTGGACGTCAGTTTCTCGTCATTTTGCTCGTCTTTGTGACCAACCAGTGTGGAGCACCCGTCGATGGATCGGCCGAAATTTGGGATTGGCCCGTCATTGTTTTGGAGGTCTTTGTGCGTTCGAGTTTGGCCATTATTTTGGTCACGGCCATGATGGGACAATTGCATTCTCAAGTCAATGCCTCTCAATGCATGTTGGATTATATCAACACACGGGCCATGCTCTTTACCGTCCGAGTCTCGTTGGCATTGGAAGCCTCGGGGACCATGCATGCGGCTTATTTGTTGCAAGCCGCCTTTGCTTGGTTTGCCGGTAGCAATGCAGAAGAAACCACCGCCCAAGAAGGAACGGACGAAGAAAAGGGAGGAGGAACAGTCGAAGAATTGGAGAATTACACCGATGCCGACAAAGATGATACGGAAAAGGTGGACGAAGAAGAAGAGGGAGACGAAAATATCATTTTCCCTGGTATCGATGAGGAGGAAGAAGAGGAATCCACCAGGGACAAGATTGGATTCTACGCTCGAGTCGTATTCTCTGTCGTTTTGTTGTGCTTTTCCTTGGCAGTTACGTTGACGGCATTGTTTCAAGAAAAGACCAACATGTGGAGTGGCATACCCGTTGCCGTGTCGGTTGTCTTGTTTTTTGGTCTCATGATTATCTTGGGTATTTTGGAAGGCACCCAAATTGCCGTCTTTGCCGTTTCTCGATTGCCCATGGAACAATTGGCCAAGTATCCATCCACAGTCATGAAATGCATTCAAATTCTGTTGGTTCACAACCAAGGTCACAACATTCCGCGATTCATGATTGGACGACAAATCATGGTCACGCTCTTGACCTTTTTGATTGCCCGCATCACTACCGTCAATGTCGACACGGACGACGAGAATTCCGAGAACATTTGGGGTGTTCCCAAGGGATTGCAAGAATTCTTCAACACGGGTTTGTTGGGGGCTATTATTGTCACATTGATTGGATCCATTTCGTGGAAATTGTTGGGGGCGACCTTTCCAGTTGTTTTCTTGTCCAACCCCATGGTGTATATTCTCATTAATGTCTGTTTGGGATTGGAAGCCTCGGGGATTTGCTCCGGCGCATGGGTCTTGGCCGCTATGCATCGACGCTGCGCCGGGTTTCAACCCGACGAAATGCATGTCGGAACTCCCGAAGATCGGGCGGCAGCCCAAAAGCCTGATATGGAATTGAAACCAGAAGAATACGAGCCACAAGATTTTAGCAGCAGCACTCGTAGTAGTTATCGTCGCAGCCGCATGAGCCACAGCAACAATAGCAGTGGCCGTCGTAGCAGTCGCATGAGCAGCAGCAACAATAGCAGTGGCCGTCGTAGCAGTCGAAGCAGTGTTCGACGACGATCGTCTACACGCATCTTGGTGGAACCGATGAATCAATGCGGATCCACCCGCTTTTTGCAAGCCGAAGAAACTTCCCGGGCCAGTTCTCGGTATCTCATGGGAACGGGCAGTCAAGGGAGCCATTTGCGTGACTCGAGTGGATACTTGCCACCTCGTTTGAACAATAAACTTGATAACGACGACGAACCGTCCTCGGGATTTGCACTTAATGTGGAACGACGAGGCGATGGACGTCCACGGTTCCTACGTTCCTAAAAGAAAACAGACAATGGAAACAGTGTCGAAGAATCATGCTTCCGAAATTGTTTCCTTTTTTGTATTTGTAATGCCTTGTGTGGTTCCGTGAAGGTTGCCTGTCCATGGCGTATCGACCACAGAGATACGATTGACTTCCTCGATAAACATGATATTTGTCGCAAAGAATAGTGCTACCCGAAATAATTTAAAGTATGTAGACAAAGAACAACCTAATTTCTCATTGCGGATGGAGATCTCTGCTTCTACATCATTACATGTGTAGCATTCAAGAACGGGTAGTTTTGTTTCAAGTAACAGGATTTCTCGAATAGCTTTTCGTTTGTGTCTTGATGCGCCGAACAACGTGAGGTCCACCGAGGGCCTTACTTCCAAAACCCAATGCTGAACACAGACCTGACGAAACTTTGGCCAGAACACATTCTTTGGTCCATGAATGAACATTGCAATCATTCCAGGTTTCTCGGACCGCGGCAGACTATCCAAGAAAGCGCTCACCCGTGTGGTTGTCCACCCGGAAATGATGGGAAACGATCAATTGAGGTCAACGAGGGCATTTAGTTTTCACATTGGATCAAGACATCTCGACGTCAAAGCTTTGGAGAGTGGACAAACAAGGCTAGGTAGAGAGTTGTGGTGCTAGGTAGGTAAAAAACCATAGTCTAATAAGCTCACGGGTGCTAGGTAGGTAGACTTATATCTACTGACTCAAATGCGTCTTATAAGCGACCCATGGTGATTTCGATGGAGAAAATCCACAAGAGATCCATGTACAAGTAGACGATGAGACGAATCGACATGATGAGGGCTATGTCGCTGCTCGCGTATACAGTCTTTTCCCCCGCAGAAACATTTACGTTCCAGCAATGTACTTCCTTATCATTATGTTCGATATCTAGATTTTCTTGCCAAAGATATTTGGCAGAATCACAAGAAGATCCTGAATCTGTGCAACCAGCAGATACTTGTTGCTCATCATCAATTCCGGAGACTGAGAATCCAAATCAAAGCACTGATGTTGTCGCGACTACGGAAGGAATGTCAAAAACAGGTCTTCTTGCCGGGCCACGTTTCCTCAAGAAACGAGTCGGCAAGCTATTCCTGCGACCAAACCAAAAGATGACCAACACGCTTGATCGAAGACATACTTCTTTATCACGTTTCCCTTACAACTATCGTGGAGGTCACAATGACAAAGAAACGGATGCCTATCACTTGCTTTGGTCACCCCATATGAGGAACAAGTTTGCTTGTACCACCGCCATTCTCGTCATTGTGCCACGATTCCTCGCCTGGATTGCTGGAACCAAGTCTTTGACGGAAGGCTTTGTTACTACCACCAATTGTCACAATACTGCGGTTGTCGGATGGTCTATTTGGAACAATTTGGTGGTACCCCTTGTGGCATCGGCATGTTGTTTGATCCAGTTGGCACTCAATGTCCTTGCCATTGGTTGTGCCGGCTGGAACAAGGTCTTGGGCCCCATGCGTCCACATTTCATGGCCCTTTTGGTTGTGACAGGTGCCCAACAAAAATTGCACTCGTCATCATTCTGGCAATGGTTCTTGGCCTATGCAGCACGTATCAGTGTCGCCATGTTGCCCGAGGCTTTGGATTGGTGCAACCAAAGGCATGTGATGAATACCAGTCTGTTGAAACAAGAACAGCCACAAAAAGAGACCATGGAACACCTCAGTTCAGATGGTAATGGCCAGAAGCCATTCGCACAGGAAAATAGGTCGTCCAAGTAAATGAAGTCACTGTGGAAATTCCTGGAATGGGCTGTGTTGCATGTATTCATGCCGTTCATGGCGCCTTGCGAAAAGTACCGGGTGTCGTCACAGCGCAAGCACAGTTGTACACCACGGGTGCGAAACAAGGTGGGAGTGCCACTGTACAATGGTTACCAGAAATGTCGTCAACCTCGAATACGACTACGTTGAACTCGTATTCTTCACTCCTTCAAGCCGTGGCCGATGCCGGATTTTCGGGAGCCACAATCGTTCAATCCGTTCCCAAGACTGTGACTTTATCGACTGGTATCGATGAGTGAGAAGCAAAGGATACTTCTTGGGACAAGCGATAACATAACGCGTAAAGCGATGACGTAAGGAATGAGTAAACACTCAAGGCTTCAATGCAACCTACTAGGACGAATCTTCGTGTCTTGCTTTTCTAAAGGGGACTGGTGAAGTCGGATGATTGTATATGAAGAAGGCAATGAATTTCAGTGTTGGGCATTACGCCATGAACTCCCTTTGAGGGAGCGACTTTTTCTGATGAGACGGAATATTGCCTACTTAGGCAGCATTCCAATGACGAAACAGCCGCTCTGTGGTCACCTCGTTGTGCTGCAACCTATGAAAGTTGACTCATGCTCCTATGAATGAATTTGGGACGTCTGAAGCGATACATAATCGTCAATACTTTGGACTGGTGGTCGAAGCATCGGGAACTTTCCCATAGTGCACGCCATAGAACTTTACTCTAATCTTCATCTTGTGTAGTTGATGGACATACGCTTCGATTACCTAGATTCTGAATCTCACTGACTGTCTAAAATCGTTGTTCACTAATCTTTTGCGCTCCCGGAACCATTATCAGAGACATGATAGATGATTTTATATAGGCCTGTCGTTTGTCCGGAATGGATTGCAGAGCAAGTCGTTGACTAGTCTGCAGAGTTGTTTTACACACAGCACCGTACCGTGCATCATAGTCTGCAAAATCTCTTTTAGTCACACTGTCAGCAATCGTTGACTTTTACATACTCTTGGATACTGTTGATCAAATTTTCTTTCTGTTCTGTGGTCATGTCGAGACTTTGGTTGATTTGACTCATCACGTCGGAATTGGTTGTTTTCAAATGTTGCAAAAGTCCACTGACCATGTCATGTTGTTGTTCTTCCAATGTGCCAACACTATCCAGGTCCTCATTCAAGAATCCTTCGGCTGCTGCCAATAGAACAGCACAAGATTCCGCCAAGGACCGGCCACCACCACCGGCAACTTGATGCATGGCCAACAAGAGAGCTTGTTGCTTTTGGACTTGTTTGCGTGTGGCGGAGGTCACTTCGGCACCATCCATAGCGGCGGCCTGTGACAAGATGAGACGGAGCCCTTCTAAATTGCATCGCCGCAGTGCCGGTGCATCGGCCCGTGATTCTGTGTCGGCACCAATTCCGACACGGGTAAAACTTCGTTGTGGATCCAGAGGTGGACACTGTCGACGACCAACACCTTGTCCCAACACAGCAGACGTCGGTACTTTTTCCAATCGCTCGTCAAACCACAATTGTCCATCCGACATGCTAATCAAGTCATCAACGTGCTGCAAGATTAATCGTCGTTTCCCTTCGACCGCCGAGGGAATGGGAATGTTAATTTTGCGCAAATTGTCGGTTGTTAGAGGAATCTTTCGTTGGGTCAAAACCTTGATGCGTTCTTGAATGGCCGGACTGGAATTTTCAAAATCCGATTCTTGAAACACGGCGTCGGTATCCTCTCCCTCATTGTCACTTTCGGATGCCATGTCCAATTCTGGTATTTGAGTCAAGAGGACCAAGGTGAGACTCCCGCCTCCTCGAGCGGCATTGAATTGGGCCGCGCGTTGAATGAGAGTGGCAAAAAAGGCTCGCATTTCCGAGGATGCACCTCCTTCGCGATCGCCCTTGACCACGGCATCAATACCAAATTCCTGGACCAACACACGTGTTGTACCATCCCACAATCGCTTGTGCCAATCCAAGGTATCAATCACCACAATGGTATGGGCGCCCTCCTCCAATGCCAAGGATTCGGCCATGGCACACGATGTGGCAGCCGTCAAGACCGCCTTGGCGGCGCGGCTCATTTCATCATCTTTCTCATTGTCAGTATCATCCCCATTGTTATCAGGGTTCATATTGGGTACCACCACGCGTACCTTGTCTCGAATGTCGACTGTTTGTAGCAATTCTTGGACTTGTAATGACTCGTCCAGCGCGGCATAGATACATTGGATTGGTGGTTGGGAATCCTCCTCCTCAGTTTGTGGTGGTTGCAATTGTTGTGCCAAACAGTCCATGACATAGGTGCGCATATCAGTGACATTGTGTCCGACCCACAACATGTTTTGTCCTCGTCCCAAGGGAGACAAGGCATCAATCATGGTCGTTCCTGTCAGCATGGGAACATTGATCAAGGCAATATCTTTGACTTGAGGAATGGGAGCAAACACCGCTCGTTGTCGTGGTTCTTGTTCTGTTGGTTCGGTACTAGCAGCATCCGTTTCATCCATGGAAATCGGATTTCCTATACAATCAAACAGATTATTTTGGCCCATAGTGTCCACGGGTATTTGTAGCCGGGTATTCCAGAGGAGGACATGATTCTTGTCGTCACTCTCCTTTGGTAGGGTGTTGCGAATGCTCTTACTGTCATCCGGCAAGGCCTGGACAAAGACAATCGGAGGACGATGGGCCACAACCACACCGAGGGATGATGAGGTTTCACTTTCACTGCTGGAAGTGGGAAATTCTACCAGTCGTCCTTGATAATCGTCTCCTCCGGTCGTTGCGGCAGTGGATTTGGTCGAGGTTGTTTTGGGGGTGGTTGTTGTTGATGACGAGGAGGAGGATGTTGGTTTGGACGTCGTGGACGTCGTGGGGTTGTTCTTGTTGTTGTCGGAGGTCGTCATTACATCGTCCAAGAGTCGGACGGCTGTGACACTGGCGAATTGCGACACCACCACGCCCTTGGCGACAATTTTGGACTCCGACGTATCGCGTTGTGACTTGATATTATCATTGACACTGGCTTTGGCGGACCACAACGGTCCAGCTGGGTTTGTGGTTGTTGTTGTTGTTGTTGTTGTTGTTGTCAAACGGCGAAAACGGAATGCATGTGACGGTGGAGTATTGGTTTTCAACGATGAGAATGACTGAATCCCAGATGGCGAAGAGAACGACCCTTGCTGTTGCCTCAATGATGATGATGATGACGACGACAACGAGGATGTCCATGCTGCTGCAAACATGGTCGAAGGATGATGGGACGACCAGGCCAAGGCCATGGGAAGGATACCGAGAGGGGACAACCACGACACAAACATGGAGGATCTTGGGTGTCGTCGTGAGGACAAGAACAATGAAGAAGCCCACGACCGACGGAATGTCCCCAATCCTCTAGGTTTTCGTCGGCTCATGCCGTTCGAGTGGTCTGCTCCTGCTGCAATCATGGGCTCTCTCTCTCGTCTTGGATAGATTCCAGCCAAAAGGCTTGTCGCATCTATGATTGACGAACTGAAAGGGTGGATGGAACTCCTCTCGCCGTCGTCGAAGTGACGCACTTGTGCTTCCGAATCCCGGATCGGAGCATCAGATCTGCACGGGGCGGGGCGTGCGCGGGGGCGAATATGGAAGAGAATTCAAAATTCAAATATTAGAAGTTTGACCGCCGCAAGCTCCGGAAGAATCTTTTGTTTGAGGTCATGTTGTCATGTTGTGTTGAAAAAAAGTTCGACGATCGGAGAGCAAGCAGTGACTAGAAGGACCATCTACGAACAGGAATGTGGGTTGGCGGCCTTATGCTTAGTCCTGTATGGGTTGTGCTGGATCCAGAGTGTTTCCTCCTGGCCGCGCTTGCCGAGGACGTTTTTGCAAGAAATCCGGAACATCTGTCTATTCCATTCGAATGAATCCACCAATGACGTACACTCCTCCATTGCATACTACGGCTGCATGCATGCCTCTGAACAGGCCTACATTCACCTGTGGTTTACAATGGATGAGGTGTATGGAATGGGTGGTTTCAATCGAAAGAAGATGCAAGAACTTTAGAACCTTATCCGAAGGAATCCTCCCATCACGTAGACCCCTTTCATTGCATACTACTGCTGCATGCATGCCTCTGAACAGGCCTACATTCACCTGTGGTTTGCAATGGACGAGGTTTACGGAATGGGCGGTTTCAATCGAAGGATTACTACTGTATAGATTGTATGGAACGCATCGATGTCCATGATGAATTGCGGTGCTCCAGAGTCCTCGGAGGTTGACACTACAGGAAACGGCAGTTACAAACCACAGCTGCATAACTATGGTCCGTCCCGCCACCGCATGTTTCCTAGGACAATTCAATAGCAGAACCGAATTGGTGTTTGGTGTATCCTAGACTTTGGAGAACCTAAACCAATTCTGTTCTGTCATTGTACTTGGACAAGGAGAACCAGCAGAGGCACGAAAAACACTCTCGGTTGAGATCCATGTGAGTTGTCCAACCACAAGTTGGCCTTCCGAATCAACGATGGTGTCTCACAAGAATGTTTTTTATTTGGAGATTAAGAAATTGTTCTTGTGAAACACTATCGTTGGATTCGGATGGAAAGATGATTCTTGTGCGACACTTTGGTCCATGGAAAAGAAAGCATGGTACTGCCGTCGACTCCCTTGATATCAGCGCCTGAACAGTTCACGACCATTCATGCCATGATAGAGGGATGGATCCACCGGGAAAAAACTCTTGCTTGTTCTCCTCGAGACCAGAACAGCACGTTTCATTGGGGGTGCGCTGCACTTCGGTTTCTCATAATTTCTAGGAACTCATAGTGTCTCGAAAACAATGCAAACGTTACAGTCTACTTAAATTAGCAGCGGAGCATAATACATAGATCGATAGAAAGAACATTAATCTGTGCTCTTTTTCTTCTTTTTGGCCTTGACCACCTTTGATGACGATGAGGAAGTTCCTACTGCAGCAGAGGACGACGAAGAGCTTGTCTTTTTCTTACTGCTCGTCCCACTGCTGGTAGCGGACGAGGATTTCTTTTTTGATTTTCGCGTTGCCGAAGTGGCAGCCGCAGCAGCTGCATCATCCGAATCGCTCAGACCAAGACCCTCTTCACCGCCAGTACCCTGGTCTTCCATTCCAATGTCTTCGCCTCCATCGCTACCACCTCCCGGCTGACTGTCCGTGGCCGTTCCTGGTCGGAACGTTACGGCACGACGTCCGCCACGTTTCAACAAGTCCACCGTCTCATCGTAAGAATGAACCTTTACATCATTGACCTTACAGATCACGTCTCCCAATTGAATTTTACCAGATTTTCGAGCACTGCCCGTTTCCAAAAAGCCGTAAACTCGGCAGGCCGTGTCATCGGCAGTGGGTTCCAGTTGTAAGCCAATGGGACCATCTTCAAAGATGACCGTCTTCCAACCAGTTTCATCGTTCAGTTCATGTGCTTGTGCTGATCCTTCTTCCATGACAGTTTGCGTCGTCGGCTTCTTGGAGCTTTTGGAAGAAGATTTTTTTGATGGTAACGACGAAACACTCTTGCTGCTCTTGTTTCCTTTACTCGAATGGCTTCTTCCACTCTTGGTCCGTTTCATTTGCTTGCGTCGATCCTTGCTCTGCGCCGCATCGGCCTCCGATATGAAAGCATCCAAACCCTTGGCACCCGACGGTTCCGTGTCAGGAGGAGCATCTCCTTCGTCCTCATCCTTTTTGCGTGTTTTCCTCGAACTGGATCGCCTTCGGCGAGCCTCCAACTCTTCATTGGATGCTCCTCGGTCCTCGTCATTGCCAGCATTGCCATCTTCCTCGTCTTCCACGTCATCCATGTCGACCGGTCCAGAAGACGAACTGCGTCCTTCTTTTTCCCGTTTCGACCGTCGGCTCTTTTTGTTAGAATCTTGGGACGGAGGGACCTCCTGAGTGGCCGTCGCTGTGGCCGCTGTCGAGGGTCGGGGAGGAGGTACAGGTGGAGGCGGTGGTGGTCCCAACGGTGGTTCATCTTCTCCACCAAAGGATTCCCAAGTCAAGACTTCTTCGTGCAAAGGTTGCAATACGGCTTGTACCATGGACGATTCTCGTAGATCCGTCGGCAAGATTTGCAACACTTTTAACAAGGTGACACGAACATTGCGAATCCGATCATCCTTCATTACCAAGGCCAGCGGCAACAAATGCTCTTCCAAAATCTTTTTCAAATGCTTGTGTTCGCTGGAGGTTAACTTTTGATATGGCAATTCCAGGGGTGGTTCTTCAATCGGTGATGTGGAGTTTCCGAAAAAGAGACTGGCAAAGGATTCCCCCAAGGCTGCCGCCAGATCCTTTTTGCCACTGGCTCGAATTTCTTCGTTTAACCGCAAGGACAATCCAATGGTCCCACACAAGCGACAAAACAATTGACGATCACAAAAGTTGGCCACATTGGAACCACCAGTACTCATGGACGAGACAGATTTACGCAGTGCCTGAGCACTGCTACTATTGGCTGCGCTGTTGTTGTTGTTGTTGTTGCCATTGTTGCTTGTTGGAGCCCCAAGTTTCAGTACTTGTTCCTTAAACCATGTGACAATTTCCAAAACGGCCGTCTTGGAGGAGAAGTTGGAGGAGGACATGAGAGAAGACTTTTTCTTGGCGTTGCCGCCCGCGTTGGCTCCCCCAGTCCACTTTGTCGCAATGGTATCTGGCGTGTACACTTTGAACATCATGGGAATGGTCCATAGGACATCATCTCGAATGAGACTGACGGAATCAAAGAGCAATTGTTGACAAATGGGCCAAATATGGGCATGAATCAATTCGGGTGGCAAGAGGGGAAGCAAATCCGGCAAACTCCGGGCCAAGTAATCGCGTTGGCGCCAATTCAAGACCAACGGATTGGTGGCCGAGCGTTTCTTGGCTCCCAAACAATCTTCGCCATGCATGACACGGCTCCAGGCCAAAACCAAATCGGTCCGATGCTGCGTCGTCGGCAAAATACCCAAAAAGGTGGGAAATCCTCGAATAATATTGAGTCGCACGGCTTCGTCGGAATCTCGCAAAAAGTAATCCGTAAACACGGGCAAGATATCCGCCACGGCAATTTCGGGTCCCAAAATGTGCGCCACCGTATGGAGCGAACTGGCCAAACACCGCTTGACGGGAAGGGGTGGATCCGAGGCGGCCGTTCGTGTCTTGGGAACAGCTCCACCATCCTCAATGGGGTTGCCATCTTCATCCACTTCTTCCTCGTCGTCATCATCTTCTTCGGCATAACTCGGATTCAACAAGGTCAAAAAGCAAGTTTTGAGGGCACCCATCCAATTTTCGGCCCCCAACAAGAGCACGACGGCTGGAAAACTGTAGGCGCAATAAACTCTCATTTCGGCATCGGTGTTTTCATCGCCCGTCTGGACAATGGCCAGGGCGGCAAAGTAATCGAGCAATCCATTGACAATGGCTTCCAAATCCTTGACTGGTGGAGCCTGTTCGTGACGATGCAATCGAACCGCTCGCAGGGCATGAGCCGATTGTCGCGAGGCTTGTAAAAACAGCGGCAAACTTTGCTGTAACCGTTCCAATTCCACACGACCATCGTACAAGACCGGATCAATCAAGACGGGTGTGGGTGCTGTGGTGACGGCATTTTGACTGGAATTCAATCGCGACACCATACTGGTCGCATGCGGAAAGAATTGAGCGACAATGCCCATGTGATTGCTCCCATCCGATTCCGATTTGGCCGGTAAGGTGGTGTCCAAGGTGGAATGAAAAAAGGGATAAAACGAGGCCATAAAGGGTCCGAGAAATTGCATCATGCCCTGTCGTACCATTTTGTGTTCGTCTTGAATCAATCGATCGGCAATGGGAATTAAAATCGACCGTCGGGCTTCCAAGAGCAACTTTTTGGAGGAGGCCGACGAAGTGGAGGCCAAAATGACCAAACTCCGAGACATGTCCACCAAACATTCCCCCGTCGATTTCCGAACTCGGTACAATTCATCGCGACTCAATTGTTCAAAGGCCGGCAACAATTGCTGCAACACTGTATCGACGGGTGCGGCCCCCAAAATCCGCGGCAAGGCTTGAGCGGCCGCCCGACGGACTCGAAAGGAGGCATCGGCGGTAAATTCCAAAATGGCGGGTACCAATTGCGTCGATCCCCATGTCGTGGCAGTGGCGGAATGATCCTCCGTCGGTTCCGTCGTGTGATTGTGATTCGTTTGGGCGTGCGCCGCGGCTGCCACCAAATGGGCTTGTTCGGCGACCGCCCCTCCCAATTCCGCCAACAAATTGGCACTGGTCATGCGCCATTCTTCCGCTTGTTGTTCGGCTTCGGATTTTTTGACGGCCGTTGTCGTGGGATTGGAGGCCGCCGTGGTGGTGGCCTTGTGATCGGCCGCCAATTGCAAGGGAACGGGCAAAATGACACTTCCCAAATCTTCCAATCGCAATTGCAAGGCCAATCCCGTCAAGGCATCGGCCGCGGCTCGTCGCACATCGACATCTACATCGCGAATCAATTGTCGTAACACTTGACCCGTCAATATTTCCGCCACCAAGGCATAGCCATTGGCATCGTACACCTTGGGCCATTCCGGATGATCGCGCCACTCACTGGCTTGCAACAAGCCTTCTGGATGGTTGGTCGTACTATTGCTCGATTTGTGGTGGTTGTTGGACGCTGTGTAACTGGGAGGAGGCTGATTGTGTGCCGGATCCAACATGCACACAATGGAAATGGTCAACAATTGCGCGGCCAAATGTTGACGAATCACCGATTCGGCATCGGTCAACAAACCACTCAGTAATGGAACAATCACTTCTTGGGTATCCACAATCCTATCATTGATCCAATCCAAAAAACGAAACGAAACGAAAGAAAAGAGAAAACGACAATAAATCAACAGACCATAAAGCAAAACGCATAAAGATGGCGCAAAGCAAGCATGAGAGAGAGGACTGCCTTTTTTCTCGGCTGCAACGACAACCACAACCACAACAACAGAATCCAGGACCTTACCCTGCCAACTCCGCCGTTTCTCCCAACATTTTGACATGAACCAGTCGTTGCAGGGCAATTTGGGATTGTGTATAGCGGACAATGCGTTCCAGAATGGGCAAATCATCGTCCACAGTCAAATCTTCAAATCGGACGGCCTCCTCCGGATCCGGCAATCCTTCCCCGGCTTCCATACTCTTGGTGTGTGGAGAACGCTCTCTTGTTGTGTTGAATGGTTCGAGACTGTTGTTTATGGCACGACACGATCCTGAAGGAGGAGTTTGCAAGGGCGCTCTCTCTCTTGGGTCTTCTATTAGTTGGTTGATCTCTTGAGATGTTATTTTTTCGGCGGTCTTTTTCTCGACTTGGAGACACCACAACAACAACAATGGTGGTGGTGGCAGAGCCGTGAAAAACTCAAAGCCAATCTCAAACTCGAAATCAAAGACGTGCGCGCGCGCGAGCGGGCGCGGCTGGTTCGTGAGAGTACTGAAAATCCTACAGTTGTACAAACAAATTCAGAGAGAGTAGTGAAATCCCGCATGCAACGTGCGACTGCGAGGTATTGGAGCCGAGCTATCATTGCTAGCTAGTCTCTTTTTATGGAAAGAATAGATTCGTGGTATTGGCAATTGGCACTTCGGCCTAGAGACAATGTACCTAGGTAGTTTGTGACTCCATCGCTCCAACACAACAGCATGGACGCTGGTTCAGAATGGACCATCCGTCCATTCGTCATGCACGCCATGCTTTTTGTTGTCACAGTAGGGTGCATTCACTGTCCTCGGCTCTGCTGCCTGCCAGCAGTTCTCGTTGTTACCAGGGTTTCAGGGTTCGACTGCTTTGTTGTTTGGCCAAAAAATGTTGATGATAGTCTTCGGCTCGATAAAATGCCGTGCCTGTGGCCGGTTCCACATCGACGTACACCTTCTTGTCGGCATGAGACTGTTGCAATTGGTCCACAAAGGCTCGAGCTTCATCCTGTTGCTGGGACGATAGAGGAAAAATGGCCGATCGATATTGCGTCGTTTGCGGATAAAAGGGGTAGTCCAACACCTCCTCCAACAATTCGGTATACGAAATACGATCTGGATGGTATTCAATCCACAAGGCTTCGGTATAATCTTGAATGTTGTGATACGTGGGATTGGGAGCCACGCCGCCACTGTATCCCACAATGCACCCCACAACTCCGTCCCTCTAGAGTAGAGTAGAGAGAACGCGACAGGAGAATGGTATAGCATGGCAATGATGGTCCAGGTTCAATGGATTGCACAATTGTTCCACATGTGAAACCAAGCATAAAACAAGAATCATCCGGAGCAGCAGAGCAAAATTGAGACCAACAAATGAGAAACCTCTTTCTGCCTTGGGACTACACGAATTGTGTGTAGTTCCACGAGACCTGGTGGACGGCGCGTACCTGGGAAAGTTGGAGTTGGGGGTGCCAAAATCATCCACAGGCGAGACACGCTACTTCATTGCCCGGCATGGACGGTTGCCAGGAGATTTCGGGACACGGTGTTGTCGTGGACGCCAAAGTCGTAGTACTCGTACTCGTCGTCCAGGAGGGCGGCAGGACGCATCGCGAGGATGATTCCAGCCGATCCGCAATGGGCCAGGACGACATTTTCCTCGTAACACCAAAGGCAGTTACTTCTGTTCCACAACCTCCTCCTCCTAGTAGTAGTAGAGCCACTGAAGCTAGTACTGTTGTCGCAGCGGCGGAGGTCAACCACCGACACGCCGCCATCATGGTTGGGCTTCTTCGGTGTAAAGAAAGTTGCATCCGATGGATGACGTGTCCATCGAAGGCCGTCCGTCCGTCAGCCGACCAGCTTCACAGTCTGTCCGTCTTACGTCACATCCCGATCCAACTCGGAAGCAAGTCGTCCCCACAATGACGTACCGCTTGGCGTCGCTGCCTCCGACCGTGAGAGAATTGAAACAGAGAACAGCACAAGATATCCATCACATATCATAAAGAGGAATAGAATCCGATTGGATCGTTGCATTCTGGATCGGCACAAACCAGAGAGAGAGAGAGAGAGAGACGACAAACGTGATGGTAATGATTCCATTCCTTGGTTCGGTCCACACTAAGACAAGGAGGACACGGGCTGTGGTGTTCTGGCTCCTCCTTCTGTGGCATCCCCTTTTCGCTTCCTTGTGTGGAAATGACAGTAGTGCCACGAGCTTGTGTTCGGCTCATGCATGGGGCGTATGGCCGCAACATCCTTCCACTACTACACGACAACGAAGACCACTGTCCCATTGGATGTTGCTGCAACGTTCAGCCTTGCGCGGTGGAGGTGGTGAAAACCAGCCAAATGACATGAACCGACCAAGAACAAATGCCGCCATGGACACTGCTTCCGACGGCTTTTCTACAGAGGCCGCGAAACTATCTCCTCAGATTTTACAACGCGATGATCAAGACGACGACCCAACAACCATGGCAGCTTTTCTCGAGCCACAACCAGCAGAACAAGCCTCGCGTTCCGTACTGATTGTCATGGATGCCTTTTGTCCCTATCATGGTATTTATCTCATGGAACAAGCCATGGACGCGGGTGCCGTGGTGGTTCCCGTCTTGAGTGATTATTTGCGAAATTTCTTGTTGGCGACGGAACCGGAACAAGCGGCTCAATGGCAGGCCATGCGCATGCCCCGCAACCAACAGGAAGCACGAGAATGGCTGCAACAGTTGCCGTTTTTCGCGTCGATGGTCGTCAAGGCCGTTTATTGCGAATCCGATTCCGGATTGGACAATGCCGAGCAACTACGAGAATTGTTGAATGTGACATGCCACGATGAACCCAGTGTCTTGTCGGCCCGACGCCACAAATTTCTCATGAATCAACACATTCAAGAGGTGACGGCGGGACGTGTCGCGACGGCCCAGCAACAATTGTGCCATACCGTGGATCAAGCCTGGGAATTTTGTCAAGTGCTGTGGAAGAACATCCAGCGTGGGAAGGGACAACACTGCGTTGTGATCAAACCCGTCCGGGGTGTTGCCTCAGAATCCGTGTACTTGTGTCACACCCATGCCGAGGTGGAACAGGCCTTTCGAGCCATTACCAATACGACCGTTTTTGGTAGCACGAGGGCAAGGGATGAAGCGAACGAAACCTCGTCGTCGTCGCCACAGATGCATGATTCCGTCTTGGTACAAGAATATTTGCAAGGGACGGAATATGCCTTGGACATTGTGAGTCGACAGGGACAACACAAGATTGCTGCCATTTGGAAATACGACAAACGACCAGCCAATGGTGCACCCTTTTGTTACTTTCAAACCCAATTGGTGGATGCTATCATGGAACCTGTGGACGTGCCGTTGATTCAAGACTATGTACGTCCCGTACTAGATGCCCTGGGGATTCGATACGGATTGAGTCATGTCGAAGTTATCATGGTCGAGGAGGAGGAGGCGGAGGACGGAGAGGATTCCATCACTACGGTCGAACGACGTCCAGTCTTGGTAGAAGTGAATTGTCGACAACACAATATGGATTTTCTTCCCATTGTCATGGCATGCATTGGTTACAATGCTTTGGATATGACTCTGGCCGCCTTGTTGGAAGACGACGACAAGAACAAAAACGAGGAAGGACAAAGCGATTCGGTGTGGGACATGTATCCGGACGAACCCATTGTCCGTCGATATGGTTGCATGGTCCACTTGGTCAACTATGTACAGGGTGTCTTGCGTCAGGTCCGATACATGGAGGAAATGAGTCAGCTGCCCAGTTTTTACCGCGGACAATTGTACCAAGCCTTTCAACCACCACGACCAGACGACGATGACGATGACATGAACAACAACAGCAATGCTGCCATGATGGGCAAAGTCGCTAGAATCATTGAACCTACACGGGACATTCGCTCGGATGCCGGGTGGGTCCAGTTGATTCATGACGATGTCCAACAAGTGGATCAGGACTACCAACAAATTGTCGAATGGATGCCTGACATGTTTCAAGTCGAATAATAAATGACATTACCCAACAATGATCAGAGAAACTCTATTCTCTTTTCTACAGGCTTGCGATTCTGCTGGAAATTCGGGGTGGTTGTCATTTATGGTGCAAGATTAAAAAACTACAGTGATCTCGAACACATATTCAGCAGCATGTATGAAAAAATGACGGTTCATGCCTTTTAGATCTTGTCGACCATGTTCGGAAGGAAGCCAATGGGGTGAAAGATAACGTCTCTATGTTCAAACGGAGGCGTACGATATCAACTGCTGCGGTAATTTGTTGTCAGAGAGACATGGTGTGTCGGAGGAAAATCCACAATCTCATCAAAACCGATACCACTGTCACTGATTCACTTGGTAACTTGCGAAATTGCTACAGAGTCATCGCAAGCCATCGTATGAAAGCAAGCCTTCGACAAAATGTTCCTCAACCTACGTCGCCAAGACCGCTTTATGGTGTAGAATAGTCGGTGCTTTTGCTAAAACCCCCAAATCTTAGGTCCGATACCCTTAACAACGGCCGATCTGAGCAAGATTGCGATGGGGACCATGAATTGAATTCTAAATTTGCAGATGATTGAGAACTGGCCATCTTTCCGGGGTCGTAGATAGAAATTGTCGAGGTAACTCTTTTCCAACTACAACTGGTGATCAAAATCAAACGGGATCCCTTTCATTGAGAGCAGGCGTCGTCATCGTGAAAATGAAATGTTTGATGCTGCCAGCGGGATTTGTTGTTTGTTTTCAATGTTGGCGTTGTTACCTAGTCCTTCTCTTGTTGGTTTTGCTCCTCCTTTTTCTTTTTTCGCGCCGCCAATGCTTGTTCCGCACGTTTTTTCAACATAGCCATTTTGTCGGCTTTGCGTTGAGCTTCCGCTGCAGCAGCCTTGGCTTCTTCTTCGGCACGTTTCAGCTCTTCAGCCAACGCTTCGTCTTCTTCTTGTTCCGCTTCCGTGTTTTCGTCCTCTTCTTGGTCATTTTGCAATAATGATTCTGGTTCAACCAATGCTGGGATTTCATGCATGGTGGATTTGCCCGCTTCGTCCTTGCCGTCTTGAACATAGGTATCCCAAGGATCTTGTTCTCCCTCATTAATCGACTCGTCCAATGTGCTTGTTGGAATAGGATTGGTACCACGAGTTCGGAACGAGTCCAGTGTAGTGGACAATGGTACACGCGTCACATCTACCGTCGATTCTCCGGGATAAGCCTCTTCCCCATATGTATCTGCTGCCTCGGCCGCAGCTCGTTCCTGATCCGTCAATACAAACATGTTACTCTTTTCGTTCCATCCCCGTCGAGAAGGAATGGATTGTAATTTGCCCACAGCAAAACTCCCGCGGACAATCACTTCGAGACCATGCAAGGGATCTTTGGGGGGAGGTAACAAGATTCCTTCACCCAAGGCCATCATTTCGTCGCTGGGATCGGGAAGGCTCAAATCCAGGGCTTGCATTTGTGACAAAATGGCGGGAGCACGTTTAATCAAGGCCAAACCCAAAATTTGACGAAAATCCCCCGTCGATCCTGGTTCTGCCACGGACGTTACGGTACCGACCACAATGCTTTCACTGGATCCCAAGACACAGAGTGTATCCCCCGGTTGGGGCAAGTGGGTTTGATTTTCCAAAAAGGAGGACGGTGCTTGCTTGTCCGATCGTGTTTGATAGTCGTAGACATTGACGTCATCGTCAAAAACGACTTGGTACAAAGTACGTGGGGGTCCTTTGGGATTTTTGAGAATAGAAGCAACGCCCTCTTGGCCCATATAACAACCTTTGTCCAATGACACTAGAGAGGATTGATACAATTCCAATGGAGAAGCCGGCGTGGCGATGGCAGGAGTATTGGTCAGGGTCGATGACGCAAGGGAATCTGCTGCTTCAACCGCTGATGTTTCTTTTTCGAAACGTTTTTGTGCAAGGGTTTTCGGTGCTTGTTGTTTCGTATTAACATGGCCAGTATATTCCCATCCATATCGTGGTTGACCCGCTTCAATGCGCAAACTTTCCCATTCTAAAGGTCCCAATGCCACAGGCCCATTGGGACATTGTTCCGATATCAAGTAGGACCAAAGCGATTGACCCAGTCGTGTAATGGAAGCATCTTTATCGTTTGTGGACACGAAAACAAAGGTATATCCCACCGTCGCGCATTCTGGTAATGATGCCGTTGGCAGTATCAACAACAAGCACGAAGAAGAGGTATCGCTCAAGTCAATGTTGTTGTTCTTGTCAAGATGGAGGACAAGGCATTGGTTTGACGATGGTAGTTGAATGTTGTTATGCTGATTCTTGATGGTCGAAAGGCGCGGCACAACCTCTCGATCAAAAATAGCTTGTACATGACTGGTGTCGTAAGAGGCCAAGGAAAAGTGAAACTGTGTCGATGGTGTTTGTACCGCCACACGATCCATGGGGAAAATATATCGATCCAATCGTTCGGTCAACAAACCTGGGGCATGACCACCCGGAGAAGTGAACAAAAAGGCCTGTTGCTGTTTTTCTTCTTGAGGCGGGACAATGACTACACCCAATTGATCAATCATGCGTCCTTTGGACGTTAACAAGGCGGCTTCTTGGAAGCATCCAACCGACGAGTCCGCCGACGTTGCTTCTTCAAACGTTTGCGAAAGTTGATTGTTCAAAAAGTCCACACAGCCGGGTCCCCGTAATTCTACGACTCCTCCAAAAAATGTATTGTCGGTTTCCCCCTCATTGTCTGTGGTCGCCCATCCAATGCAATTGCCGGACCGCAACGCCGATCGAACAGCCTCACCTCGCAATCCGGGCGGTGTATCGGCCGGATACGAGGAAGACAAGCCTTTGAAGTTCAAGTTTTCATCCAATGACAAAGTATTGCGAACATTAGCATCCTCACCAGGAACGTATTCATAATCCACTTGAATGGCACTTTGGTTCTTTTTCCTTTTTGGTTTGTCTTCATCTTCGTTTCCGTTGTCGCTGGTGCTTGCAAAGACGACGCCAAGAAGACGTGAATCTATAGTTCGTCTTGTCAATGCTTGAAAAGTCGAGCCGTATGCCGTGGAACACTTCTTTTGGTGCCGTCGCTGTCTTTCGAACCAGTGCGATGAGAGAGGGACTGTATTTGGCACACAACTACGCCAGTGTCCCAGAAAAGAAGATGAAGAACAGATTGGAGGAGAAATCCAAGCTTGAGCCAGTCCCAGCTGTGATACAACATGGATGACCAGCAGAACCGGTACAGAGGAAAGTAGTAAGAGCTGCTGGGACTTCATGATGCTGGAACTACCGCTGAAATTGTCACTAACGCCATTGTCGATGAGAAGATCCAACCACAACACATATGACGTCACTCGGAACTATTGCTGCTATGTGGACTACCTTTCGCTATGAGCATCTCCTAGAGAAAGAAATGTTTCATTTGTCTCTCCTTACCATTGCTCTCATCTGCGAGTGACATTAGGGAACGAAGCAAGTCGATGTAACGTAATCTACATAGTCTCTGTTTACCGTGTTTTAGTTAGGGTCGTGGTTGAGTGATATCGTCCGCCGTCAAGTCATGATCATGCATAAAGTCGGCAATTTGATTGTGAAAGAATTGGGCCCAGGATGTAGATGCGGGCATGGCACAAAAATAAATCAAGAACCACATCCATCGTTCCACACCACCAACCGTGTATTCTCGCCAACACTCTTCCCACGACAACATCCGGTCAGCGGTAGTATTCTTATTGTTGTCGTTTGCTTCTTGTGGTCGGGAAAAAGGACGGTGCTCATGGTACGTAGTCTTCAAGGTATCGTAATACTGCTGGAGGAGGGCATGTTCGTGTTCTTTTCGTACATTACGACTCATGTGACTAATCACGTATTGTCCAATTTCTTGTGGTCCGGATCCGAGACCCACCATTTCAAAATCCACCAATCGCAATCCATTACGTTGTGTTGGTTCCTGAGTGGACGAGGTCGGCAATTTCCACAAGACATTGCCAGGCCAAAAATCACCATGAACCAAGGTCCACGGCCCTTGTTGATGAAGGCGTTGAGCATGAGCTGTCCAGGAAATCCCCGCCACAGCCTTTTCTACGGCCGCACGGACAAGAGGATCCCATTGAATCCTGTTTGGAGAATCATCATCCTTCTTTGCGTCAGTCGATGACGACGACGACGACAATTCTTGTTCTCGTTTCAAATGGGATTGCCACGAATCGCGAATATATTGTTGCGAGGCGATCCAACTGGCGGGTGCTCCTACAAAAGCCTCGTCATGATCTTGTCGTTTGTCGTCACTCGTGTTGTCGGTGGAAGCAGGAGTGTGAAAGACCCAATCATGCCCTCGCAAATACGTGGCCGATTCAACCCATTCCATGCGTTGCCAATACAGGGCATGGATGCGTGCCAGTACTTGAAAGGTATCATGGGCTACTTCGTGGGGCAAAGGACCACCAGCTTTTTGCACCAGTTCGTCGAGCCTGGAGGCTGGATGATCCCAATTGTGTGGATTACCAGGTCCAAACAGGACACCCGAATCGATATACTTGGCGGGAGGCAAATCTTGCATTACCAAAAATTTGCTTCCATTGGTTGGATAATTTCCATGAGCATAATAGACATGTGGTAGGATGGGCTCATCAATGGCCTTGTTCGCAGTGGCCGCCGATTTGTCTTGGTAAAAGTGTTGTTGAATGAGTGGGGCCAAATGTTGATAAAAAAGCGCTTCACGGGCCAAACCCAATTTTTGTGATAGTTCTCGTCCTTGTGGAGTGGCGGCTTGTTTGACAATCATGGTCATGGTCCGCGTGTTGGCGGATTCACTTTGTTTGTTTGTTGGCTTGTAGTTGGTTTCTTGTTGTTGTTGATAGTGAACGGTCAGTCGCAATGTGGCTCCCTCTCGTACTCGTTCCCCTCGTCGAAGTGGATTGCTGATATCTTGTGCGACGCAGGAGATGCAACGCCATTTGTGACCGCGCAGTTCCGTGTCCAGTGAAGTTGGATCCACATGTTGATCCATCCATTGAGGATCAACATGCGTATCGTCCAACCAACACAAGGAGCCAATATCTTCTGAGGAGGAGGAGGAGGAGGACGTCATGGTTTGATATCAATGAAAGCAATAATCTTTTGGATTGTGGTTTCGTTGTTTTGTGAGTCCAGATCGCTTGGCTTCTTTGTCATCACTCCGCAGTCCTCACTGACACTCACGTCGAATAGATTCGTAATGCGGCCATGGATCGGTCAAATTTTAGATCCAGACGTGGATATCTTTATTCGCTCGGGTTTGGTGATGCAAACAATTAAGCGACCTATATGCGACCAAATCAGAAGCTATGTTATCTATGTGGAATGTGAACTGCTGTGTCTCTCCAAATATCGTCATTTGTAGGAGTACTCCTAGTAGGGAGTAGGAGTAAGACTAACTATCATTATCCTACAGTCTCAAAGTCATAGTGGTACAATAGATTCCTCTGGGGATCTTTCATGCATCCCGCACACCAACGGTAGTATGGAAAGAACAATGTCATATGCTCACGAACTTGTGTGGTCATGTTTTGATTCTCCGGGAACAACAGACACTCGTTGCTCTTGTTGTGAGGTCGGTTGGTGCTACGATGGACATAGTTGGCCGGAGTACGCTTTGCGTGCAGCCGTTCTCCCATGTAGGCGAGATAGGGCTCCACGGGGACCGGATTGAAGCATTTCAGCGAATGGTTGTGGTGTATTGGCTGTTCGTCAGCTACCAAATCTGGGTCAAACCTGTTTGTATGCATTAGGCATTGTTCGATTTCTTGCATGACATTCGTGGTCTGGCAATTGAAGGTATACTGTCTATGATTACATTGAGACAACAGATGGTGTACAGGATCCCGACATGGTACGTGAAGTTCGAAATTCCAGGTATTCTTAAATCGTTTCTGCCAAAATTTCCAAGACGTTTCCGTGCTAATATAGTCACAATTCTCGTAGCCAATCTCATCCATAACCTTCAACGGTACACGTCCTCGACCAAACGTTTTGAAGGACATGCGTATAACGTCATTTCCACCCACGTCATTGAGATGCAAGGTTTTGTTCAAATGGTGGAGTTGGTCAAGTTGAGCCTTGACGCGTTCGTTGTATTGATAGGCATCGTAGCTGTAGCCCTTGTGCCCACAAACGCGCTCGTACTTCGCTGCGAGTATGCCGTTGATTGTGCTACCCGCTGTCTTGGCGTAGTGAAGATGGCCGTAGATGGTAGTATCGTTTGGTGAACGGGGCAAAGAGATGGCTGTCACATTGGTTTCGTGCTTACTCTCATCCTCTCCCAAGCCTCTTGGATGATATCTCAAGCTTCTTGCGTACATGTGCTCATCCGTAATAAATCCAATCTTCTGGAAAAGATAGAAAGAATTCCATCCAAGGAAGTAGGCAAGAAGAATGCGAAAGAGCTGCGGTCTCTGCATCATGGTTCATGGTGTATTCATGTGAATGTGAAATTGTGCAAACAAAAACAGTTGGACTCAATTTTTGAGTCCCCCGCACACCAGTACCACCGCTATCGGATTATTGCCTCACCGGTCCTGCGCGCGAGCGATCCGCGGGCCGGGCTACACGATCTCCCCCAGCCGTGGGATGTGCGATTGCTCACAATTTCAAAATCTGTGTCTGCTCGCTCGAGAATCTTGTAGAGTTTGTTTCTGTTTCCTTGTTGTTGATATGTTATGTTCGCGATGTAAATCAAACTATACCGGGGACTTCAGTGGCTTTTGTGGGTGCAGACATTTCAAACCGAACCAATTCTCTTGGACGTACGGGCCGACACAACGACTCAAAACTAGGCAGAGGGTGCACTGTACGATGGGATATTCCAATCCCACTCCGTTTCCGACAAATCCAAGGCCAAAGGAGCAATTGGTGTAATCGCTACCGTACTTGGAGAGAGTGGCAGTGTCGCAGAGCCGGACTGGGAAGCAAAGGCGGCAGAGGCAGTCGGAGGCCCCACAATGGTGGAAGTGCCTGTCGTGGAAATCATTTGTTCGAGCGATGACACAGAGGCATCTACACTGCCGCCACATGATGGTCCAGAATCTTCGTCGGACGGGCCAGATCCAGCAAACACCAAGTTGAGCCACGAAGATGCGGGGGACAAAACATTCTCTTGAAGATGATCGTCCTTCTCATTCTGGACGTCTTCCTGATCCGTTCTCTCGTCTCCTGATCCCAAAGAGAAGAGCACTGCTTCGGCGGCTTCTTCCAAAGAAACCAATGGGTTATCGCTGTGCTCTACGGGCGTTGAGGCCCACGATACTGCCCGGTCAGTGGAATCGTTTGTTCGATCTCCCTCATCCAAACCATTTCCCACACCATGCACGATTGCGCTGTTCTCCTTCTGCCAAGGAAGGGACACGGTATCGTGACAGGCAAGCCGCGAGGACTGGTCCTCACCACGAGATACTTTGGATTGAGAATCATTTCTTGTTTTCGCAGCAAGTGTTGATACTTTGGGCATTGAGCATGAATTTGTCCCGACCCAAGTAGGACTTGTTAGTTGAACGTGGGTCGTTGAAGGAGGCGCGGCAGTACTACTGGACTTCAAAGCAATGAGACTCTCATCCAAGGTAGAAGGGAACGAGTTTGCTTTTGTCCGAGGGTACATGGAAGCAATCATTGATTGAGGGGCATTGTGTGTACTTGTTCTCGCAAGTTGGGGCGACGTTTGTACCGAAAGCACATTCTGTTGTTGTTGCTGCTTCTTCTGCGACAGAGTTGGTCGAGGTGAAGATATGAAATGACTCGGTGGCTGCGTGTTTCCTCGAGTCCACAAGACGGGGGTCGTCATTCCAAAGTAACGTTGCTGTGTTGCAGCTGTCATGAGGGTCAAGGTTGCCGCATCCATGGCACTGCTATCAATGACTGTTGTTGCCTTGGCCGATGGATCACTCCTCGAGGAAGAGGTAGCAGTGGGATCCCGCTCTCGTAATAATTCCACTAAACTCTTGCGTTTCAAACTCAATCGTTCATTCTTTGTGGAGACTTTTTCCGCGTGTACTTTCTCGTGGATCGTATCTGCATTCTTGGTTGTGGACTCCCTTGCCTTTGTTGTTATGCCACACAATGGAAGCGACATCGTTCGAGGAGGTGAGCACAACAAAGAATTTGATGGAGCGGTTGCAACTGTGGTTGTACTACCACTGATCCAGTAGGGCAAACATGTAGGTGCATGACAGAAGAATCGAAGGTGCTCTTCCGTGGTGACGGGCGGACAAAAGTACCAAAACTCTTCCTTGACATTCCAAAGCACGGTGAAACGAAAGGGACAGCAACCTCGCCTTTTGGTATGATTGGCACAGCGCATCCGTAACCGCAAGGTCAAACAACGGCGGGCCGTCTGACCCGTTCGTTCTTGTGTACTCAATTCAAAGCCATGCTGCTCCCACACACTGGTCTTGAGATCACGAATCAACGCCGATTCCGTTTCCCGATCGCAACTCCCATACAAGTCCGTCGGTAAGATATGATACTGCAAGTTCTTATTATTGCTCTCTGGAACGTGGACAGTGGCCTTTTGTGTTGTGTGGCAATGGCTGGCAGCCTGTTGAGGGAGCGCCATAATGTTTGTCGAGTATCGAGAGAAACGCGAACGAGGAGGGAACCAAAGTTCGGTCATTCTGATACAGCCTCCATCATTCCTCAAGGGAGTATCCGTCAGTGGGTTGGTTGTTGTTGGACTCATGGGACCACAAGAAAGGACAAAAGAGGTTTTCTCTCGGAGGAACCACAAATATTCTTCGTGATCAGTCGCCGAGTTCTATGTCACACGGAAAGCGACCAAGAACCAAGTGGAAATGATCCTTTTGTGCAGCACTCCAAGAGGCGTATTGAAACTTATCCAAGAGGATGTCTTCTCTTCAGAATGGCGCTTCCTGCAAGAGCACGGAGAGTGAGACTTCGGTGATTGCACTGTTCTATTTTTTTTATGCTTCTAACAAACAGAAAGAGAGAGATGACACAACTTCCACCCCTGGGGGCCATACTTCCCTCCATTCTCCCCCAAATGTGAAAACGAAAACTTCGCCACGTTTTTGTCTTGTGTCCATCGGCTCCATGACGGTCGGTCCATGGTCCCCATGAGAGAAGAAAACGATCGATGTACAGGCGTCCAAATGAGATGGATCGATCGCCATGTTTTTTGTTGTCTTTTTCGTACCAGCAGGTGTTCTCTGTTCTCCTCGACGCAGGCATTGACAGACCGTCCTCATCCTTGTCGTCTTGTTTTCTGTGTAGATACGTTGCTCTGTTGTGTGTCGAAACTCAATAATCAACACGTCACTGATCGATCCACCAACAAAAAGCATGCGCCAAATAATAATGATGTGTGAGACTACTTGACGACTGCAGGGAACACCACGTGTGTCTGTGTGGTTGGGGAAGCAAAATAGGGAGAATGGAGCGCTGGTGTTGACATTCTATCCTGGGCACACAAAGAGGAACCATGGAACGCTGCTACATCCAGAGACGAATGGTTTGGCTAACAATTACAACCCAATGCCTCATCGGGTTCCTTCTCCTGAACACGGCTGCGGCACTGACAGGGATCCGTCCTACGCTGTCGTCGACCTGTTTGGCTCATCAATCGGCAGTTGAGGCTGGCATTTGCATCAAGGTGGCCTCCCCCGAAAAGGGATTGGGTGCCTTTGCCATGACCGCCATTCCGGTTGGTGAGTACATTGGAGAATATTCGGGAGAACGCATGACACGGCATCAAGTACAGGCCCGCTATTGGGGCAAACGAACCAAGGACGTGGACGATCAAGACTGGGAACAAAGTCGATTGGAACGGGGACAGGGGATTACTGGAAACTTTGTGTTTGAAATGAAGGATGGGGCCTTTGTCGATACCGAAGATGCTGATGTCAGCTCCTGGTGTCGATTCATGAATCATGCCACGGAGGGTTCGGTCCAATGCAATGTCAAGGCCTTTGATCGGATCCGTGCCAACGGTCAACTATTGGACTTTCCAATCTTTTTTGCCATTCGGGATATTGCCGAGGGTGAAGAACTCTTGTGGGATTATGGACCCCTTTCGGATGTGGCCCGGTCGACGTAGTCGATATACACTGGGAACGCAAAAGCACAATGAAGGGGAACCATGGCACTCGATAAAGGTTGTGATTCTCGTGGAGGGAGAAGTGATCGATGGAAAGCCTCAAGAGAATGCACTCGAGAACGAGCTTTGATCACGGCTCTCGACAAGGAACATGTGTCCAGACAGGAGGCCCACCTCGCTCCCATTTGTTCTCTAGATTGCTGGCTGCTCAAGATGCGCGCGCATCACCGTTAATGGACGCATTGTTAGAACCCTTTCTTTTCTGCATCATATTCTCTTCTATAGAATTGCGCAGACTGATATGCCTGGATGGTATTGGCAAGATCCCTCTGGTGCTTTCTGTGGAACCGCGCAACTACCTATCTTCCCAAGGCCCCGGGCAGCTCATGGCACGGATGGCGTATTGAACAGTAACCAGGATGATTCTATTTCTCTTGTTCCATCCAGAGTCCATTTCACATCCTGGGTCCAAAGCGTACTTGCCGGTCTTCTAGGAGTATATTATATAGGAGGCAAAACCCTGCGTTGATGCTAGAGAACTGGATAGGAAGAGATTCTTCACAGTTTTGAGATGGATGCATAGTATCGTAATCGGGATTGAATACACGGGACTCCTTTCATTAGGTATCTTTTCTTTCATTGGCGGGAAGCGACGAAGATCCATATTTCGCCTGTTGTGACCGGTTTGAAGTTGGACAACAGAAGAGACACACAGCTGGTCCGTCGTTGCGTTCTCGGTGCTCGGCACGTCTTTGCTGCTGTTGGCCATCAGTATCAGTCCGCCAAGAAGAAGGCGAACAAAACGACAAGAAGCAGGTCATCTCACTGTTGGTTGTTGCTGTTGTTGGTGTAATTGTACCAATTAGACAAACCTCAAATACAACCACAGCAGCAGTAGCAGCAGCAGCAGCAAGTGCCGAGGCCAATCATGTCGGTGGTTGCACTGCTCCGCTCCGGAGCATGGCGTCCTTCTTCTTCACCGCGCGTCCTTCGAGAGTCTTTGGTGGCTCGTGGTTTTACTTCTTCCTCAGTGATTCGTCAGTCCAAAGCAGCAGCAGCAAAGGAAGAAGCTTCTCCTCCCCCCAAGGGCATTGCCTATTCGGCCTTGACCGTCGGTGTGCCCAAGGAAGACTTTCCATTGGAAAAACGAGTGGCTGCTACACCCGAATCGGTCCAACGTCTCATCAAGCCAGGATTCAATGTCCAAATTCAATCCGGTGCCGGTCTCCTGTCGGAATTTACCGATGCCGATTACGAAGCCGCAGGGGCTCAAATTGTGGACAATGTATGGAAAACATCCGATATTGTTCTCAAGGTAAGAAACACTTGACCCTCATGTAGTCGGCATGTGAGGAAACAAAAACAAGAGCATTGGAAGCGCAAAAGAGTTGTAGCACAGTCTCACATGTCATTGCAACTGTCTTGTTTGGTTTCTTTGTCAAACTATTCTCCTGTAGCTCCGACCACCTACCGTGGAAGAAGCTACACAACTAGAGGACCGTACCTTGATTAGTTTCATCTACCCCAAGCAAAATGAATCTCTGGTCAAACAGTTTCAGGATCAAAAGTCTACCGTCTTTGCCATGGATTGCATTCCCCGTACGTTATCACGAGGTCAAACCTACGATGCTCTCTCGTCGCAGGCCAATATTTCGGGATACCGTGCCGTGTTGGAAGCCAGCAATGAATTTGGTCGTTTCTTTGCCGGACAAATGACGGCAGCCGGGAAGGTTCCTCCAGCCAAGGTTTTGGTGATTGGAACGGGTGTTGCTGGTTTAGCGGCCGTCCAAACGGCCAAGAATATGGGAGCTGCCGTCCGAGCCTTTGATGTGCGACCCGTCACCAAGGAACAAGTCGAAGCCATGGGGGCACAATTTTTGGAAGTCAATTTCCAAGAAGATGGAAGTGGAGCGGGTGGATATGCCAAGGAAATGTCCAAGGAATGGCATGCTGCGGCTCGGGCCATGTTGACCGATCAATGCAAGGAGGTGGATATTGTCATTACCACAGCACTCATTCCGGGACGTCAAGCGCCCACCATGGTAACCAAGGAAATGGTTGCTGTCATGAAACGAGGATCCGTGACGGTGGATTTGGCCGCAGAAGCGGGAGGCAATATTGAAACCACGGTCAAGGATCAAAAGATTGTCACCGGAAATGGTGTCACGTGTTTGGGCTATACGGATTTGCCCAGTCGTCTGTCGACCACCAGTAGTTCCTTGTACTCCAACAATATTTCCAAGTTTCTCTTGTCGGCAGGACCCCAAACAACCAAGGAAGCTGGATATTATTACATTGACCACGAGGATGAAGCCGTTCGGGGCATGTTGGTGGTAGAAAAGGGCAAACTTATGTATCCGGCACCCTTGCCGGCGGCCCCACCAACTACCGCCAAGAAAACGCAAGAGGAAGAAAAGCCCGAGGAGATTGATTATCGCAAACCCTACGTCAAGGGTGCTCAAAATGCTGGAATCCTGTCGGCGTCCATGCTTGGATTGGGTGCCGTGGCACCCGATGCCGGATTTTCCTCCATGTTGACAACCTTTGCTCTCTCCAATATTATTGGAGTACAAGTGGTGCTGGGTGTTACCCATGCCCTGCATTCACCTCTCATGGCAGTCACGGTAAGACATCACAGACTCTCTCCAATCACCTCTTCCTGGAGACCTTTTGCTTATCCTCGCTTTTGGGGGACCGTTTCCGTGACCTCTCTCATGCCTTGTTCTCTCGTCTCTCTGTAGAACGCGATTTCAGGAACGACAGCTCTTGGTGGAATGCATTTACTGGCTCATTCGACAAACCCGGCCGTCACTCTGTTGGGTGCCACAGCCACCACCCTTTCAACAGTCAACATTGTGGGTGGATTTATTGTCACAACCAAGATGCTTGACATGTTTAAGCGTCCTGATGACCCACCGGAATGCAAGTCGTATCGTATTGGTTTTGGTCTCCCGCTTATATATTTATTTCTGACCTGTTTCTCTTTTTTGTGTTCAGACTATCGCTTGTATGGCATTCCAACTGTGGCGACCATGGCACTCTATGGTGCTGGAAGTATGTCAGGAAAGTTTCCACAGCTCGATAGTGCCGCCTCCACCTTATCTGGTTTACTTTGTATTGGTGGTATCGCTGGTTTAGCTTCGCAAACGACTGCCCGTCTTGGTGCTGTTTCGGGACAAGCAGGCGTTGCTTTGGGCATTGCCTCAACGATGGGACACTTGCACCCTTCCATGGGAGCTACGGCAGGGATTACTGCGTTGATGGGAGTGGGAGCTGCGGCTGGTAACTATATTGGTAACCGCGTGGAACCGACTTCATTGCCTCAGACAGTTGCGGCGTTTCACTCGCTTGTTGGCCTTGCTGCCAGTGCAGCTGCTATTGGAGATTACCTGAATGCCCCTGATCCCACACAATTGGACTCTGTTCACTTGGCCAGTATTTACCTTGCTACTGTCATTGGAAGTGTTACCTTCACCGGTTCACTAGTTGCCTTTGGAAAGCTAGATGGCCGCCTTGCCTCGGCCCCGATGAAACTGGAGCGACGTGACCAGATTAACATGGGACTAGGTGCAGCGACATTGGGAGGAGGTGCCATTGTAATGGGTGCTCCCGAACTTGGCCCAGGTTTGGCAGCTCTTTCGGGATCATTGACGACATCCGGAATTCTGGGATGGCATATGACAGCGTCCATTGGAGGCGCGGACATGCCAGTCGTCATTACCGTCCTGAATAGCTATTCCGGCTGGGCGTTGTGCGCAGAAGGATTCATGCTTGATATGCCTATTTTGACGACTGTGGGGGCGCTGATTGGTTGCTCTGGTGCGGCTCTCACCAAGATCATGTGTGATGCCATGAATCGCGATATCCTTAGTGTCATTCTCGGAGGTTATGGAACCAAAGCGACTGCGGGGGGAGAAGCCATGAAGTTTGAAGGAGAAGCTACAATGACAAATGTGGACGATACAGTCAAGCTATTGACTGAATCTCAAAGCGTGATCATTGTACCAGGATATGGTTTGGCTGTTGCTCATGGTCAGTATCCACTGAAAGAAATGGTTGATTCCCTCGTCAAGGCTGGAAAGAAAGTACGATTTGCTATCCACCCAGTCGCTGGACGCATGCCTGGTCAGTTGAATGTTCTCTTGGCCGAGGCTGGTGTCCCCTACGATATTGTCGAAGAAATGGAAGAAATCAATGATGACTTTGATGAGACTGATGTCGTTTTGGTTATCGGTGGTAAGTGAAACGGAACTAGATGACCCATTCAGTCTACTCGCAGACCTTAACAATTTGTCGCTATCTTGCACACAGCCAACGACACTGTGAACAGCGCAGCAGGTAAGTATTTTTTGAGCAATGAAATTTGTTCGAATCATTCATGGTTTTTAACGCACTTTTGTTTCGCGGTATTTCTACAGAGGATGACCCGAATTCGCAAATCGCAGGAATGCCAGTCCTTCGAGTGTGGAAAGCCAAACAAGTTATTGTTATGAAGCGCAGTATGGCTGCCGGTTATGCCGGTGTTGACAGTAAGTTACAGCATTCCTGTATCAGCGGAGAATCATCAATAGTCTCACCTCGGTGTTGTTGTAGATCCTGTGTTTTTGAAGGATAACACAGACATGTTGTTAGGCGATGCCAAAGCTACGTGTGAAAAGCTCAGTGCAGGTGTCAAAGAGCTTTACGGAAAATAGGTATTTATGCTTTTGGCTCGGATCACTGCCACTGGTCGGTGCTGCTGTTGACTTCAAAATCTTGCTTTCGATAGACAAGTAACCTCTCTTTCTTTCCCGTAGACTCCCAGATTCATTCTATTTGCACATCTCAACTTGTATAGTTTGTCTTCACACGAAGCAGAACCTGATAGTATTCGTCTTCTAGTTGGATGCATCGAGCTTCATGTGCGGTGCATGTGGTCCAGAGTCGCTCTGTTGCATTTCTTTTCGGGATCAAACTCAGCATAGGAAATATGAAGATGCCGGGATCTCTTATGCTTGTTCTGGCTGGTTTGTCATGGTCGAGGCGAACTGGTGAAATAGCTACCCTAGCTAGGAGTAGATAATCGATTTCGAAAAAGGGGATATTAGCTAGGGGGGGGGTGTTTTCGCCCCCTCTTGACGGGGCGCAAGGAAAAGCAAGACAGAGGAATACGATTGGCTATCTCGAGTGCCCTAGCGGGTAGGCGCGGCAGCTGGAAGAATAGACTATTCCCTTTTTATCTCGAGGGTCGAGGATTAGACTACTTACTCCTACTACCTACCTAGTCTCCCATGTTAATCGTAGGAGTCTTTTCCTTGCGGGGCTTGGTGAAGTTATCGTCTCACACTCTTTTGAGTTGAAACGATCCATCTATCGGTATCGGCTCTAGGAACGAGGCACTAAATGGATAGAACTGTTTTAGGAGAAGTGTTAAATGAAAAGAAGAGAAAGACAACCCAAGATCACCACGGCAAGAATCACGAGTGTAAGTATCCCAATCTATAAAAGAGGCATTTTCTTAATACGGAGGCTGTCGCTGTTGTAGTTGACGAAGCAGATCTGCTGAAGCTTGGTCCTGGAGAGTACCTCCACGGCCAGCGCTGGAATCCAGGCCAGTAGCAGCAGAAAGTTCTTGTTGCTGTACCAAATACAATAAGTCAGCTGGCGATTGAGTTGTCACCATCGTCCCATCGGCGACTGTCCCAATCAGAGACGGCAAAGGCCTAGAAGCAGGGATTCCGCGCTGACTGCCTCCTCCCATGTTATTTGAGAGGACCATGTTCATTTCAACAGAGCTAGCGGGGTCGGTACCGAATTGCGGTAGAACATGGCCAGGGAGTATCTGCCCTGTCGCTGCCGACAATATTGGCCCAGAGGCAGCGGTAGGCTGGCCCAATGCAACCGAGTTGAGCTGCTGCTGTAGTATATACTGCTGTTCCTGCTGCTGCTGCTGTCGCTGAAGCAGAAGCGAGTGCAGCGTGGCTTCAGTGGGGTTACTTGAAAAACTATTGTGGAGGGGGTCTCGTTGCTGAAGACCTCCCGCAAGCCTCTGAAGATAATCACTGTCCGAAGGAGGAAACGCAGCTGTCGCAGGATTAGTGGAAAGAGACGCCCCGACAAAGTTGCCCCCTGGCTGACGCGAGAGTACGTCCTGGAGAGAAGGGGTCAAACCTGCAGTATTGTGAACCAGGAGTGAGGTAGCTCCTCCAGGCATAGCTGCATTCACCCCTACTACGTTCAACGAAGAGTTGTTTACATATCCAGGGATGGCGGGTCCTCCGATTCCGGTCATTGCTCCTTCAGTGCCCGGCAATCCGCCTGTTGGTACCCATAGAGAACTAGTTCCTGGGGTTTTCTGCTGGTTCAAGGCCAAACCTGAAAACGAGGCATCTTTGGTAGTCTCGGTGTTTCTTGGAGACTTGTTTTCCGCGGGGACAAACGCTGGCTGTTGATCTTGAAACGTTGGGTTTGAAGCATCAGATGCCATTCTTGATTCCAGCAATGCTGTGGATGCTCTGGCCTGCTGCGGAGCGTTGAGTGGACGCCCAAGCAAGGCATCAAACTTTTTCCCAAAAAGAGGATTTCCCTCTTGCTCCCTGCCTTCGGGTGATCTTTCTGAAGTGAGTCCAGAAGCTTGACCAGGAATCCTTGTTGGCGAGACTGAGGAGCGTTCTTGTGGCCTTGTAGAACGGGTGTGTTCAGCAGTGTCCGTACCAAGTAATCGCGGACTGTTGCCGTGACGTGATGACGAGGACAAAGAGGGTGCGTTGGAGCAATCCATGTCGCGATGATTATTTTTCTGTTTTGCGTTGGTCTTCATTTTCTCCTGCCCGATAGCGGAATCTTGTTCTTCTTTTGCTTCGTCTGGTTCTACTGCTTTCGCAGCTTTGCGTGCCAGCTCTAGCTGGTACACGTTCAGCTTTTCTCGATACTCTTTCATTTCCTTTTTAGCCATGATCTCATACTCCTTGCGATCATCAGGCCCAAGCTTCTTCCACTTTTTTGAAATCGTAACTGCAAGGGCTTGAAACAAGTTAATGTTCTTTTTCGCTCTGTCCTCAGGTAAACGCATAGCATCAGCTGCTGCGATGATTTCCTCGGGAGATCGCGACTTGATTATGTTCTCTCTCTCCGATCTGAAATACAGGTTGTACGCACTAAGGGGTCTTTGGGGCATGTCTTTTGGCCTTTTCTTTCTTCCTCGCTTGCTTTTGACCCCTTTTGCCGGAGACTTCAACGTGGACGAGGATGTTTTGCCACGACCCGCTTTCGTCTCCTGTTTGGGCCTGTTCTGGGACATCGGTTCGTCGCCATGGCTACATTGTGAAGCCGGAGACGTAGACCTGGAGACAGGAGTGTCGACCATGGTTCCGATTGACCTTTTTTTAGGGCGTGGATGTGTTGCCTGGTTGTTTTTCTATTGCACGATGTAAATGTAATATTGTTGTGTGTAGTGTGTAGTGTGGGCGAGTGCGTAAATCATTGTGGCGACGGCCACGCAGCACGAAATACGTAGTACATACTACCCCTACAAAAGGGATCTCGTACAACGACAAAAAAAAGAGAGAGAAAAGCCAAAAGCCCCAAAGTCACCTCCGTACTCCGTAGTCCGTAGGCGTAGCACGCAGTAGTATTGATTCTGAGATTAAATTATTATTTGCCAAGGTAATTATTATTTATTTTCCCTACTCTTTGCTCCTACTCTCCTCTCTCTCTCGAGCTCTCTACTACTCTAGCTGTACTAGCTACTCCTAGCTAGTAGAAAGGGCTTAGCGAGACTCGAGAGTGCACAGAAGGGAGAGAGTGTAACGCTATGAGTAGGGGAGTTAGCTAGAACGGGAATGTGAATCGGAACGCTGATTAAACACATGCACCCTCCTACATTATCATCACGAATCAGGAATCAGGACTGCTTCTTGAAGAACTGCCTGGAAGCGAACCTCGACTCTCGACTACCCGCTACCTTTGCATCCAGCCCTCCGGCGCCCGGCATCCACTACTATCTACTATCCACTATCCCTCTAGTAGCTCGTAGAGAGAGGAGTACCTGCGATCTGCGATCTGCGATGTTTCGAAGACTACGGCCTAAGCTAGCTACTAGACCATAATCCCTCGGTATCAGTGTCCACTGCTTAGCTGTTTTTTGTCTGTGCCACCTTTACAGGTTCCCAAGTGGACACAGACAGCATTTAAGATTCGTTTTTCGTCTGTCTGTCTAACCATTAAAATTCCTCAGGGTTGAAGCAAGGCCAGCGTGCAAGTGACAGTTGACGGTTGATGGTTGTCCTCGCCGGGTCACCACGATTCAAATTTGGGCATCCATCATCATCTTGACACCTGTCACAAAAACCCAAAACCGAGCCAAATGCTTGACCATGACGGGGGTGAGGTGAGAACAATGGATGGATCATGCTGGACTGAACCGTTTCTCTCTATTGCTGCTTATTACTTATCTTGTTGTCTCTTTTCCCTTTTTCTCACGCATCACTGCTTCAGCTGTCTTTCCTATTGTTCTTGCATGATCCTTTACTTTTGTCTCATTTCGTACGAGTAGATGACAAGCCGCCAGATGTCAACTGGAATATCTTTTCCTTGTCGTAATCGTTTGTTGTTTGATTGTTTTTTGGCTACTGTCATATGCTCTATAGGATAGATTATTCTCTCTTGTCTCTCATCATAGCGTCATTCTCAATCATTTCTCAACGCTGTTGTTTTTGCATCAAATAGATGGGAAGCCATCTTGCCACACCCTACTGACCAATCATCATATCCTACCTAGGTAGTCGACACAGAGTGCTCAAAGTGAGTGGTACAAGCTTGTGAGAGCTGTTCTGTTGTGTTTTCATAGCGAAACTGAGGGTCATTGTCGTGCTCACAACAAAGAACAAAGCTGCAAAGAATTCACGAATTCACAAGGCTCAAAAGTCTCATGGATGACAAGCACTGGCGTTCTACTACTAGTAAATAAACAAAAGAATGTCTAGAGTATAGAGTTTTTTTTAATGCAATCAAAGTTATGGCGCTCAGCAAAAACCAGTCATTTCTGTTCGACAAGAATGAACAATGGCAAGTAATGAGCTGCCCAGCGACTAAACAGATGAGTAGCGTCTCCCACGAGCAGAGCAAACAAAAGTGGCAAGTGGCAGTGAGCATGAGTGATGTCATTGACAACATGGCAATTGGCAATGGATCAAGCTCACCTGGAAAGCCAGTAACATTCGTAAGTAGTAAGTACGATGTGCTTTGGCAAAAGAAAAGAGAATGTGAGCTTGCCCCGAATTATGCAACAACCAACCGTCATCCACCCAGGGGACGCTTGTTGGGCTTGCGTCCGTTTCAAACGTCGAAAAATTCAGCTGGGCATGCGTGCCAATTTGCAATTTGATATTTTCTATTTGCATCAGAAGCGAAAAATGCTGTCTGTGTCCACTTGGGAACCTGTGAAGGTGGCACAGACAAAAAACAGCTAAGCAGTGGACACTGATACCGAGGGATCAAACCCGTACCAAAAATCTAAATAATAATGATACTCAAGACTGCCGTATCAATTATCAAGAATAGAGTGCTACTGTTACACTGCACGTGCACAGTCGTTGAGACGTAGTATCTCGAGCGGTAAGGTAGTCGAGAACAGAATGATTGTCCATAATGGTAAATAGACGTTCTGTTTATTGCGAAGGTTCACAGCACGATAAGTTGTAGGTATTTCAGGGGCTTGATTGTTCATCTTTGTTCATTGGACGATTGGACGACGTCGAAGGTCGAAGCTTGCTCCCCCCAGTCCAGAGTCCAGGGACAGAGTAGTCCAGAGCCACAGCCCACCACTAACCAGCGGGTCCAAGTTGCTGCGAATGCGATAGGCTATTGTGAATTGTGTCGGAGGTCGGAGTAAAGAAAATAATCAAGAGGAGTAGGAGTAAGAATAGAGCTCAGATTAGAGATTAGAGCTAGAGAGGGGTGGGGCGTTAGCTTTAGATGCTAGCAGCTCTGACCCCTGGTTGGAAAACATCCCTAGCGGGGGTGTTCTCCTTCACGTTCTATGGGATGAGAAATAATTCTCGGACGTTACTTCTTGGTAGTACTAGCTAGCAAGAATTTATGAACTACTACACTTCTAGAGAGTAGCTCTAGAGTAGTACTAGGTACGAGCAGCGTTCTACGAATTATACGATAGCCCAGGAGTTTACAATTTTGTAGAACTCCAAGCTAGTGTCTAGTCTACCGGTCTCTGTCCTCATATTATGAGGACATCATGTCCAAGATATTAAAGCCTGGCAACCTTTACCAAGATATTAAAGCCTGACAACTGGTACTATGACCAAACTAAACCTGAGGAAAACGATGGTGCCATCCATTTTTCTCTATGCTGCAAAGAATACCATGAACTGAGATGTGCCAAATGTGTCCTCATATGAGGATATGTCCTCATATGAGGACAATGGTAGACTAGACACTAGAGGAGTACGATGATGTAGGAGTATAGGATGTATGATGCTTGTGCCTCTAGCTAGAGGAGTACTCCTAGAAGCAATGTGAAATGTTCAATGGTAGATAAAAGGCCTACTCAAAGTAATTATACAGCATCATGAACACCAGGCTATTTTAGGCCCGCGGATCGCGGATGCAAGATACACTATAGATTGAGTCGTAGCATCCGGGTTACCTAGTAGGTCTTTTTTCCAAAACAAAGCGTCTTTGTTTGGGGGGTCGGAGGTCGGAGCAGGAGTAAATCAGAAACGTCAATGGTCGGACCATTCCCGCAAGCCCAAACCAGCTCGCCTACTTCTTACGCCACCCACAGCCCACGGGACTTTTTTATTTTGGGACTGTGGGAACTTCAAAAATTCATTTCGAATTCGAATTTTTATTTTTAAACTGATTCTCCTTGCTATTCTGTAATGTTGGAGGTTCTCGGTTAGCTCCAACTCGATTCGATCTTTCATGACAATGTCCGCACAAGGAATATAGATAGTAGATACTTGTACTGGTACGGCTTTACCGCATGAGGCTCTACTGAAGAGATAACCTGGTGCGTGAACTGACGAGAGTGAAAATCTAGAGCTTACGGATAACTTTTTGCCATCCAAAAATCTTCACTTGCTATTACATTCATAGGATAGCAAGCAGACTGAACCTGATCCCCAAACTTTTCTGAGTAGCCTCATCCACAATGGACGCATGTGTATGATCCCCGACCACCTCCCTACGAATTTTGCCAACGTATCCCCTTCTTCCATCCTTCTAGGTACTATGGTTTCTAAAGATCAATAGGGCAAACTAGCGGGACCAGCTCTATTACCGCTCTCTATTAAGATAGGAGTAAGTTGCAAAACAGTATATTCAGAAGTGATTGCATGCTGCAGAGTGCATGGGTAGCGTTGATGTGGTAGCAGTTACAAAGTCGTTCAATGCAGCGGACTGTGCTTGGGCCAGAAACCGGGCAAAGAGACGCGAGGCCAAAGAAATGGTCTCACACCGTCGTCGCAATTCATCCTCCGACCATGCAACTCGTTGTTCCACAATCTCCAGCAAATCACCGCGACGGCGACTCTTATCCTTGGACACTGTCCGTACGGATCGCCGCTCCAAACCCAGTCGACCGAGACCAATTTCCAACGCGAACAAGTGTTTCAAATGGTCTTGTTGCACCATCGACAAAGCCGTATCGTGCCGTTCCCAGCTCTGGACTTGGCAACACGACAGGTAAATCGACTCCAAAATACCAGTGTAGGACAAAGGATCCCGCAGCTCATTGTCCAATCCTCCACCTTCGGCGCGATCAATCATTTTGGCCATGAAGGAGACGGCGGACTTGAAATCATGGTAATCTTCAGCAGTATACCAGCTCTCCGCACATTCTTCCTGCACATAGAGAGAGTTTGCATACAATACATTGGAACTTTCATCAAACCGAACTCGATGGCTAGTGTTCGATGACGACAGCGATGAACTCGACGAGGAAGGAGACAGGGGTTCGGCCTTGGGTGGGTTCTCCACGCTGACCGTTGAGGACACTGAGGACTCGTCGTCACCTCTGGACTCGCTGAGCGGGATGTCCCACAAAAAGGAAGAAACAACTTGCTTTTCAGGAGTCTTCATGGTTTTGTGCCAATGGTTTCTCTGTCGCAGGTCGCAGTCCAGTTTCCTTGTCAGGAAGAATGTGACAAGTTGCGAATGAGCCAAGCAAGAAAATTACTTGGATGACAAAACTACACTTTGTTGTTCGTGTGGACACATACAGTGAAAGTAGAGAATGGAATATCTTCGTTGGCGCCAAAAACGAGGAAAGAACTGCTCGATACAAGACATGATCGTATGCTACTTTTTTAGATTAGTCCTGCCGCAACTCGGAAATTTTGACGCGCCAGCCATGCATCGCCAAAAGAGTGTGCGGTCCATTGAGTTCTGATTGTGTTGGATTCTTTCTCCAATGCCTTTTCCCTGCCAGATTCAGGATATTTTAAAATTGCCCCAAGAATGAAAAAGTGGTGAGGGATAGTCCTCAGTCCTGGTCCCGCGTAGTTTGAATCGCCCCAACGGTCACATTGCTGTGACCAAGTCTCATCAAGAGGCGAACAACAAAAAGTGACCAGGCTCAACCGACGAGCGTCGGGCCGGTCCTCTTTCTAACGTCTGTCCTGGGTCATGGGGGAAGTTCCGTGCCTACGAAAACAGGCACGAAATTATTGTGCGACCGGTCAAAAGACACCAAGTCTGCCGGTGGCAAAAGTTGTCATCCTTTCATTTACCTTCTCGTTTTACTCCTTCTCCGATCATTTGAACGTTGTTGAGAGCCTGAAAAGACAGGAATTTCTGTCATAGAGAGCATACTCGTCTTGTGTTGGTTCCGCAAAGTTCCACTTGGTCGAGAGAAGCAAAATCTATATCCTTTCAAAGAGCTGCTGTTTGTTTTCACCTTTGACATCATTGACATGTTGTTTCCCAGTGCTCCGGCCATGAAAACTCGGATCACGCAACTGCTTGGATGTCGCTATCCGCTTATTCTTCCTGGCATGTCTTGGATTTCCAAGGCAGAACTGGTTGCGGCCGTATGCAATGCGGGTGGTCTCGGTATTCTGGCCTCGGGCCCTTTGACAGCAGATGAAACAAGAGCCGAAATTCGCAAGATTCGACAATGGACCGATCAACCCTTTGGTGTTGGAGTCACGTTGCTCATGCCAGGTGCCGCCGAGAATGCTCAAGTGGCTCTAGAAGAGCAAGTTCCTTGCATCAACACCTCCTTGGGTAAGGCGGATTGGATTGCCAAGGGATTGCAAGAATACGATGGAAAGCTTATATGTACCGTGACCAATCGTCATCACGCTCACAAGGCGGTTCATGAATCGCATGCACATGCGTTAATGGTTACGGGTCACGAAGCTGCTGCTCATGGTGGGGATGTGACCAGTCTGTGCTTGGTTCCGGCACTGGCGCAACAATTCCCTCAAGTGCCCTTGATTGCTGCTGGAGGCTTTGCCACAGGACGAGGTTTAGCCGCTGCCTTGAATTTGGGAGCAGATGGAGTGGCCATGGGTTCACGGTTTGCCGTCACACAACAAAGTCCGTTATCGCAGGCCACGAAACAAGTGATTGTGCAACCCGAGTCCAATGAATCGGCCACAATCTATGGAAGCAATTTTGATGGTATTCCGGCTCGTGTCTTGAAAACACCCACCTCTTCAAGACTTATGAAACACCGACCATGGTGGCCTACCATTTTCTATCGAGCCCTGCAAGCAGCCTCTACTCTTGGGATTCCAGTATGGAAACTTGCCGCTGGTGTTGCAACGGGTCACGTACAATGGAACCAACTGTTTGTCATGGCGCAATTTGGAGCTGCCACACATGCCTTGACGCAAGCTACGGTACATGGCAACCTTGGTCAGGATAACAACAACAGCAATGTAGGAGGTGTGCAATTTATTGGACAATCACAAGGGCTGATTCACGACATTCCCAATGTACATGATTTGGTCCAAGCGATTGTGAAGGAAGCAAGAGACGTATCGCTGAATCAAGCACAAACAATCTTTGGCCATGACGAATGACGAGACTGACGACGAGCACGGTCGTAGTAGTTCGAACATTAGGTCTAGTGCCTAAGTGTCTCCACGGTCGTCCCATGAACAGTCAATAGCATGTCGTTTTTGGAGTATTGATTGTGTTTTCCTATGGCCAGTTATGTGAAAGCAGAATACGTTTTCATTCTGAACATGCGGTCACTTCAACGACAATCTGCTGACACACTCGCGATTGGCATCGATTCATGTAGATCGGGATCTGATCAAAATGACAACAGAGATTCCAGAAAGCACGATTATTTGACGGCTGGTGAGCAAGAAATCTGAAGAGTCATGAACCGAACCGGGGGGGGGGGGATTGCTATTGAATGATGCGAACCCAGTTGTGACGGCCGACGTTGCCAAAACTGCCATGTGTCCTTCAGTTGAAGGTTCCGGTAATTTATGGCAAGAACAATGAGAACTGTCCGACCGACGACGCAATCGAATCTACCAAATCTGTAAAGGTCCCACAGACTTCTACCACCACGTGACTTTGTCAAAGCAGTTCATTTCCATCTCTGTTCGTCTCGATACCCACAAAGCGACAACACGTGTGTCGATTGGTTAATGGTCGTCCATTTAGTAGCTAGGAAAACGATCTCTTACTCATATTAACAGCGCCCTTTACTATTTCTTTGAACCGTTGTTAGGGAACACGTCCATTCTTTGTCATCCAAGGAACTGCCCTATCAGATACCAGGAAGTAACCCCCCGGCTCATGGCAACTATGTAACAGATCCAATCTCTGGCGCTAGAAATGCTGATCTCTTGTCCTGACAGGAGGTGTTGATGTGTCGCATTTGATGCAGCTTGTTGTATGTCTTTGTTTTCGAATGGATACCTCACTAGTCAACGACCCCAGGCCATCTGGTTCACTTGGAAGCTATCATCTGGGGCAGCAAGCCATCATTGCCTTTGTATTATTGAGTCAATCCACCCGGTCCTCGTTGAGACCGGAACAACCATTGATCCATAAGACCCATGACCGTCACCACCCCACCAACAACGGCACAGACACTGGTAAAAAAGGCGACATATCCCTTGCGATACGATTCCACAATTTCCACATGCAAGGGAGAGACTTCGTAAAAGAAAAAGACACCTGGTAGACTGCAGCATTCATGAACATTACAAGTGAGACACGCAATAACGTGAAAATGATACAAGTCACAGCATCCAAGTCACCATCGCGCAGAAAGAAGCAAACATCTTTGTGCTGATCCACCCTCGACATATGCTAAAATCATACGTACCCTCGCGATGATCCAAATTCCACATGTCTCAAATGTTCCGTCACACTGTACTGATTTGTTTGAATGACGGTTCCATTCAAAAACTTGTATGTGGTGGGTACAACTTGAAAGTAGTATTGATACATGCCATACGTATCCGAAATGGATCGCGAGTGATTGTCCAATTGGTACACGGCTGCTGGATACTCGGGTCCAAATCTCAGCTTGTGTAGTGCATGAGAGACATTCCACTGTTGGACCATTTGTCCGAGTAAAATATCGACAATCATGTTGGTCGCTCCACCGCTTTTGGCCGCTCCCTTGTAGGCGTTGTCCAATTGCTGTTCCAACGAGGCTTTACTTGGAGTCAAATGTAGATTCCCTCCACCCGTACTCAGAGCGACAACACCATGAACATTGCATCCTTCGTCGCGTTCTAATTTTCGTTGAGCCTTGTGGGCACAGACTGGAATGGACGAGAAATCTCGCAATACCCAACCTTTGCGTTTGTACGCTCGCTCTATATCATCGCACGTATTGCAACATTCGTTCTCCTCTGTGGCTGCGCCAAAGCAGCTGCCACACGATGGATCTTCCTGTGAGTCCTTGTCTTCTCCTTCGCCCTCGAGTGGTTCGGGGGGAGGTCGTTCTTTCAAGTCATCCAGAGATTTGAGAGTGGAACCAAACTCCAATTTCATTTTGCTTCCCAACAAAACGCGTTCCCCGTTGTTGGCTTTCGGGAAGACAACTCGGTGTTTCCAGACATGATGCGTCCGATCCAGATGCAAGGATTGGACTTGGCCGGTTGGATCATTGGCATCAATCGACAAATGGGTGCAAGGGATATCGTAGAAGCTAATGTCAAACTCCATTTCTAATCCAGACGGAGAGGTGGCATTGACATGCACTCGCTCCGTTGTTACCACTTGAAAATTGAACCAGAATTCCGTTACTACCAAATACAATATCAAGAGGACCGTTATCACCGAAAGCAAAGCGCCTTGCAGCGTGTAAACTCGATATTCCGATTCAACGGATGAGTGGGCATCAAAACCACGAAGCCGATCCGACCAGGAAGACGACGATGCACCGTTCGATTGTCTTTGCATGATTGTCGTGATTTTAATTCTTGAATGCAGAGCAATGTGAAAGAGCCAATATGCTTTTGATATATGATATTTGACAAATTGCATGGATGATGACGGACTGCATGATGAGAATGATGACCACGGGATACGCGAGGGCGACCCCACAAATAATGGGGGAGGGATAATATGTGAGGGCAACAGCGGAGGTGCAATGGAGGGGTCAATACACCGGGAAACAAATCTGATGGTGAAATACGAGTGCTGATCGTAAACTATTGATATTTCAGTACCAATATAGGATCGATAGTACAACTTCTCGGTAGCGGATAAAGGCCACGGGATTAGGACGATCCACACTAAATTGGGCGAGACACTTCACTGACCAACAGTGCACACATCACGCTAGAAATTATCCACGTCAGATCCTTTTCCCCAAGCGTGGATTTGGGGAGTCGGGAGTCGAAGTCGACGACTGCTTTTGTTGAATCGTGTTGAGTCACAGTTGGGGCCACCACCAAAAACGAAGACGAGAGAGCCCGGATGAAAGATACAAACCGAGACGATCTTCCAAAGCCAGTATGGAGAAGAACTTGTTGTTTTGTGTGTGTGTCGAGAGTGTTTTGGTTTCTTCTTTTCTTGTCTTGAAAGGAGTCATTCATCCCAATCATGCTCTTATCTGTTGCTTGTGAAGAACACCACGCACGGAAAGGGTTGTGGAACAGGAAGAGTCTTGTGTGTTCTCGAGGCGAGACTCCATGCCTCCTTGTGCGCAAACTCTGGGCTTGCTATATTTCAAAATAATGTGGCACTAATATCAAAGGACCACCACTGTCCAAACAAGCCTCTTGCTTAAAAATGCTCTTGTCTTCCCTTTGCGAATTTATCACGTGCAGTGCGAAAAACCAAAAAGGATATCCAAAGGTTTTGATAGCTCTCGTGTCTCCGCACCGAGCCCATGTAACCGAAACTCAACCCAAACTCCAAACTTGCGCATTCGGAAATTGTCGCTCCGGAAACCATGATGAAGCATCGGAACGTCACATTGCCAAGTTGAACCGAAATATCAAGACAGAACACACCACTTTCCTACCAAGTAAAACAATCAAGCGTGTAAACAAAGCTAGTTTCACATTAAATTGTCATTCGTAACCAATGTTGCAACGTTTCTTCATGTTTCTATTAGCGTACGCAGAGCTCGTTTGTGGCCTGGCCATCAGTAGTTTCTTCAAAAGAGAATGACAGTCTACCACACGACGACAACGATGACAACGAACGAACAGTGACACTAAGGTAGTTGCCTCCTTCTGGAGCTTGCGAGGGTTCCAAGCTGGGGACCGCACTGGCGAAATCCCCAAAGGTATCGTAGTCGTCGTCGTTCCCATTCTTGTTGTACGACAATGTAGGTGCATCAGTCATCATTGTAACAGCTACCTCGCAGGCGATAAGCATCAGACACAATTGTTTGGAGGAAACGGAATATACAGTTCTCTTACAATATGGGGTGGAGCTATCGCTAGGAGTCTTTGCCTCGAGGAAATATCGATAAGAGCCAAGAAAAGGAACCTCCACCTATAATGAACATGTACTGGTGATCCTCCACCTCGAACTGCTGATCCATTCAAGTTCAAACTTGCGTTTCCAGACATAGCATACCGGCCGAATTTCATCATTCACCGGATGGACGCACAGAAACGTTTCCACTTCGTAACTTCGTGGAACGTGTGTGGGCCAAGAAGTGTGTTCAAGCTTGAAGAACAGACATAAACAGCAAACAGAATCCAACGTGGTGAGGAACGAATATTGTAACAAAAGTGTTTCCGGCGTGAATGTTCTGACACCGTGAACATCGGTTGGTGCGAGAGAAAGTGAATTGCCTGGACTTTTTTCTTGCGCAAGTATGGAGGGTAACGATGGTGGATATGACCAAACGATACCAAATGAGATTTTGCGCGACCAGGACACACGTATATAAAAAGAAACAGAGATTAATCGTCTCGCTTCATGTCCGAACATTCATGCTCTTTAAGCACAATCCGACAAGCAAGAGTCACGATCAAACAAGATGCGTGTTTCAGAAATGGCCAGATACAAACTCACCATTCTACGTGTTTGTTTTTTCTCCTGCTGCCCATGTCTTAGTCTCTCCGAGCGCATCGAGCTGTCTCTTGTGATTTTCGCCATGGTAATTGGACCAAGGTCCACCTGTTTGCGCATAATAATCCATAGGATAAACTTCTTGCCAAGACGTTTCTTCCAAGGCCACCATCAATTCGTACGGCGTCAAGACAGGCTTTTGATTCTGGGCCAAGTAATGTCCCCAATCCACCGACAAGCGAGGGCAGGCGACCTGGACCCACACATGCACCTTGGTATCTAACAAGGCCAGTTTGGCTGGAGTGATTTCTGATAGCAGCAAGACAAAGGACCGACACACAGGCCTGGATGCGTGGGTTTCACTCTTTATACTGCATTCCGGCGTGGAGCCATCACGTCGCTGCATGGACAAGGTTTGACGAATGCGCTGGACAATGGCTGGATTCCCTTGTCGACCCAAGGTTCCCAACAAAATGCCAAATGTGGTAGGAGACGAAGGGTTTCCTCGGACCAAAGCCTCTTTGGCTCGTTGGATGGCTTGCCATCGCAAGGATTTCATTTCCTCATGAGCGTAGGATTCCGTTGTCAATACCTTGGAGTACGGATCATACCGGTAATAAACGTGTACATGAGGGTTGCTAATCATGGTGGATTCCAAGTGAAAGCGACCATCGGCAACAAAGCAGCAAACAGATTTGAAGTTTACCGAACAGGTCTCCGTATCGCTGCTTTGATTACGTACTTCGGGTGGAAGAGCGAGTTTAGGAGATGTGCATCCCAAAACTTCTCCCGGGGAAAGTGGTTTCACTTGCGGAATCAATACATGATCGTACCCCTTGGCACGCAATAATCCCTGAACTTCCGTAAAGCAGTGGCGGAACTGAATGGTACCTAGTAAGTAAATAATCCACTTTGTTTCGCGGACATTGTCCTCAGGTGCAGCATGTGCACCTTCGGTGGAAGTTGATTGCAAAAGCTGCTGCGCTTGGTTTTGCTCCAACGTTGCATGAAGCGATTCCACCAGGTGAGGGATATCGATTTGAATCTCGACAAACACGTACAGACAGGGAATGACCGTATGCTGCATGGGAACCAAACAGGAGTGTCCATAGTGAACCAACAAATCCGCTCCAAGGGCTTGAGCATCCAAATCCCCAACGCAACACGCTCCGTAGGTCACATCTCCCAACACAGACACTTGCTCGGCACAACGACCACAATCTGCTGTAACCTCGTTCGAATGATTTCTGGCCGTACTGGATTCGTTGCTGCCGCCGCTTTCGTTGACGTTGCTCTTCCGTTCAAATGGTTCCGTATCTTGTTTAGACCCTTGTTTTACTTCCTTTCTACCAGCCAATATCCCCGCTGCGCTTTCCGCAGGTTTCTCGGTTTTCGCAACAGACGAGGTTTGGCTTTCGCCTTTTATGGAGTAGGCCACAGCCTCCAAACTTTGGGATAATCTTTGCAAAACATCGGCCAAAACAGTGGCATACATGAGCAAACCTTCTGGCATTTGCAAGGCTACATGCCGAGCTCTTAGTTCGACAATGCGTCGTACGGTTTTGGGGATTTCAAAGGAGTAGGCAACGGGCAAGCCAGACTCATGAACGACTTTGTTCAACAAAAATGGATCCAGTTCGGGTATCTGTTGTGAGACGTTTTTGTCATTTCGACGACGTCGGCGACGCACAACCATTCCCGTCTTTGGTTTCTTGAGCGTGGAATCGTTCGCCTGGGAGGAATATGTGTGACTGGCTTGTTGTTTCTCGTCCTTTTCCCCATCAGCAACAGAACTGCCACCGAGAGATGAATCGATTTTGGGCTCGTTGTCCAATTCCTTCACTTCTTTGTCATACATACTGAATATCTCTTATCTTTAATAGAATCTCTGCTTTCTTGTATTTGTCCGCCCGTCAATCACGGTGCTTTTGCTATCGATCTCGTCTCGACGGTGTTGTTCATCGTCAATTCGAAGTGATTTACGGTACGGTGGTGGTATTATGCGCCGAAGCTTATGGACGGCTGACGACCAGACTCCGTTACCGCGACCGAAGGAAAAGCCACGACGGACGACGACCTGACGCCTCGTAAGGAAAATGCACGGATCACATAGCTTTGCGAATAGCCATAGCCTGTAGCCAAAGGTCTAGGAGTAGGAGTAGGAGCAGTTTGTAAACAGTTCCGATGGTCCCATACCATATACCATGTTGCCAAAAGGGGGAGAGGCACGGACAGGAAAGGACGGAAACCGAAAAAGAGGAAGAGAAAGCCTGACCTGGTCAACCCCGGTCTTTCTTTAGCGTTGTTTCCAAGGTTCTGCTTTCGTATGCAGAAAACGTATAATTATCGTTATTATGTTTTTCCTTTTCATTTATGCAAGAACATTCTACAGGCATTTTTTGAATGATCCGCTCATGGGAGCGTGGGTGAATCCACAATTGATTCCCTCCTGCTATCCTGTTTCCATACCATTTCATGTCCAAGGGCATCGTTGCTACCAGGAGCAGTGGTGGAGGACGAAAGCTTAGTAGCCGGTGCTTCATTAGAATCCATCAAGGCACTTTCCTCCCTGCCACCCTGGTCAAAAATCATTTCATGACCAGAGTCGGCGGAATCGCTAACGCGAGGATCCAAAGTGGTGGATGACCCTTGAGTACCTGGTAATTCAATTGAATTTATCAAGGATGACTCATCGCCTCCACCCTGTTCCCATATCATCTCATGACCCTCGTCATGGGAATCGGTGGTCCAAGGAATTCTTTGAGCATACGTCCGGCGAGAAACCGGCAACGTACTCGAATCCACATAGGCATCTCCACACCCCTCTTTGAACCTGTCGATTATGTCATTACCAAAAGGGGACGGATCGGTGAAACCAGGAACAGGTGCTTCGTGCGTGCAATGAGGCACGTTTGAATTCATAAAGGATGTCTCCCCACATCCTTGGTTGAAAGTATCCATGATTTGTTCATGTCCACAACCGGGCGGACTAGTAACACCAGGAACCGCCGTTTCATGCGTGGATTTAGAATCCATCAAAGTTGGCTCCCCACAACCCTGCTTCAGTGTGTCCATCATTTCATTGCCACAGCCTGAGGGACCACCGGTACCAGGCATTGTGGTTTCGTAAGTGCAATGAGGAACGGGAAGTTCATTCGGATTTATTAAGGCACTTTGACCACAACCATCGTTAAACCTGTCCATCATGGCATGACCAAAGTCGGAAGGACAGGTGGCAAAAGGAGCTGCTGTAGCAGAAGTGAGCCGAGGAACTGGTGAGCAGGGCCTTCCTCCTGTACGGGATTCCCTTGTTTCCATGACTACATTGTCGTCGATCATGTCCTCCTTCTGTGATTTTAAATATCTGCCTGGAGAACTTGGTCGACCAGAGTCGTCTTTGACGGAATTCGTGTCTTCGTCAACGGCATCCTTTTTCACAGGTATTTTGTCCGTGATATCGACTTTGTTCTCTCCCTTCTTATTCTTCTTTGAATTTACGCTTTTGTCGTCAGTAAGGCTATTCCTCTTTTTCTCTGCAGCATCTTGCTTCGTTCTTTGGTTTTGAGGTTTTGTCTCCTTGAGCTTTTTTGTGTCATCCTGCTTTTTCTTCACATTCCAGAATTTCTTGACACTAGTTTTGGTTGTAGCGACGCTTTTGTCGTCATTATTTTCACTGACCGTTCTCTTGTAATCTTGCTTTTTCGGAGAAGTTTGACCTTCATTGGTTTTGATACTACTGTCTCGTTCACTGGCGCTTGTCACTTTGACGTCCACTTGCGGTGTTCTTGTTTCCTCAACTTCACTTTGATTGTGTTCATCATTTGTGCTCTTCTTCTTCTCGGGTGCACTTTTCCCTCCGCTAAAAAGATAGTTAAGCCAGCTTGTTTCCTGGCATGGTGTAACGGGATTCATGTACCTAGGTAGCCACGAGAGGCCTTGACAGGGATTATTGACGTAGGGACTCGACGGCGTCTGGTCACGTCCCTTCGGCTTATCGACAAAGTCAGGATCCCCGAAGGAATATACGTCCGAGAAGGACCGGAGAATATCTGTCAACGATTCAGTAGAGCCTCGTGAGGCCACCGAACAGTCATCTTCCGAACTTTCATCACGATACCGATCCATTCTCTCGTACGGAGACTCATAGAAGTCATCGAGTGAAGAAGTGTCGCTCTCGGAGCTGTCTTCGTAAAAATAAACTTTTTCATCCTTGGCCTTTCGTGGTTTCGAGAGACAACGATGTTTGTCTCCAGATTCCTTGGTCGGACTGCGGGTGGACCTCCGAGTAGAATCCCTGCTGTGACTGCGGGTGGACCTCCGAGTAGAATCCTTGCTGTGGCTACGACTGGACCTCCGACCAGGATCCTTGCTTTGGCTTCGACTGGATCTACGAGCAGAATCTCTGCTTTGGCTTCGACTGGATCTATGAGCAGAATCTCTGCTCTGGCTGCGGCTGGACCTTTGAACAGAATCCGTGCTGTGACTGCGACTGGATCTATGTGTCCTGTGACTGCTACTTCGAGAGACGTGTGTTCGCGTTTCTTCCTGTTCTTCTTCGACGACAGATCTTCCATTCTGATACGTCGTTGTGATTCGTTCATTGAGCATTTGCTTCTTTCTTGATCGATTGCGTGGTGACAGAGAGGCGGCCTGACGTTGTACGTTGGATCTTACTCGTCTGTTGTTTCTCTTGTACGTGCTTGCACGAGATGGACTTATGCTGCGACCGAGAACTCGACGAAACGAATTCATTCGTTGAGACGACTCTGTGCCTTCTCGCTCAGTACGAAGCGGTGTTTCAATCTCCGCAGAGTTCCCAGAAGATCTCGCCACAATGACAGGCGACCGACTGTAATCTACTGTTGCCTCTTTCTCTTTTCGCGTCCACATGAGTGGAGATCTTATTTTTCGACGACTCGAATACTCAATCGCTGCCACCGTTGCAGGCGAATCGCGGAGACTCTTGAGGCTTCGAAGACTTGCTGAAGTTGGCGAGTCTGGGGCAAAAGGAGATGTGGATCTCCCAACCGACTTGCGTCCAACCAGTTTTCTCTGGATGGGAGATCCCATGGAACCTTCTCCTCTCACCACAGAACCCATATGGGATGGACTCACTCGGAAGGGTTCACCATTTCGAAGCCTCCCCATTGATAACATATGCGACGAGTTCACTGGGAACGAATCGCCACTTTTAACTTTTCTCGTGAGAGGTGGTGGGGAACGCACCGATGAACGGCGAGAAGAAGTAAACTGTGAGTCTCCCAGAACAGGAGTCTGTCGGCTGCTCCCACTCATGCGGCGACGACTCAGCGAAGGTGGTTCCTCGTCACTTTCATTCGTGTCATGGGTCACCGATGAAGATACTGTAGATGTTTCACTCGCACTGCTTCTTTTGGGAGTTGTATCACATGCAGATCCAACTAGTTCCATCAAATCTTTCAGTTGGTCTCGATCATCATGCATATTTTCTGCCATTCGATTACTAACGGGTGTGTTTCTTGGTACTGTTATCGTTTCCAGGAAGTTTTCCGTCTCAAAGGTCGGTTGGAATTCATTGCGATTGGTTGTTACAGTTATATCAATGATGGGTGCTGTGCTAGGGCTTGAAGTCTCTTGCGAAGGACGTCGCGATGTCGAAAGGAGCTTTCCAATCCAACGACGTCGATGTTGCATCGTCTCGTCCGTCAGGATGAGATGTTGTTGATGGCGGCGGCGGGTTTGCGTGTCATGAACGAAACCGGGAGAGACTTGTTTCGTTGTCGGAACATGATATTGTCCGGAAGCTTGTCGCTGTCGCAGCAGCAGAGATTTATCCATCGGATCTTTCTGTTTCATTCGCATTCTCGATCAATCAGACTTCCCCAGAACCAATTGAAATAATGAATTTTTGATCAGTTGCCGTTGCCTTGTTCTTTGAAGCCTCATCAAAAGGGAAACAGAGATAAAGGTTGTTGACTAGAAGAAAATTCCCAACGACTGGGCCTTTGCTGTAACAAAAAAGTGATTGATCAACAATATCACTCTAAAATATGCTGTACTTTCCATGTGCTCAGCATGCGCGCCATGTGTTAACCCAACCAAAATAAGGCGTCTTCAACAAAAACTCTTTACGTAAACAAAAAAGCATGAAAATTTTTAATAAAATTTACTATAGCCGATGTCCTATTTTGGATGGGCATAGATGATATGATCCAAAATATTTAAGCGGACTCGTGCCACATACAATCTCATTTAACCATTTGCAACGTAACAATCATAGGCTCTCAAACTTTTTTTGAAACTCCATCTCCATTCTCTCCGTGACCAAGACAGACAACAGACAACCGACAACCCGGAACCGTCGCATCGGAAAGACATAGGAAATTTTGTGGGGTGGATTGGATGCAAGCATTGGTTATGGTCAGTGTAAGATGTCTTGTTCTTGTGATGAGGAAAAGGTAAGGTAGCAGAAGGACGCAGAAGACTTTGATGCCCATAACCTTGCGATTGGCGTCCTGCTGGGCAATGGATCTGGAATCTGGATCTATGAGTAGGAGTAACGGATAATGGATTGGTGATTGGCGGCAACATGCAAAGGTATCTCGCAAGTCGGCTAATGCATGTCTCCATAAGAGCCACAGCCTTGGCCGTAGGAGTAGGAGGGCATAGAACAACCAAAAGTGATAGTCTATTTCAGCTGCCGTGGCAGTCCCGCAGGACATACTCGACCGACTGCCCTGGCGCCATTTCGACGCGGGGGAACAGCCCTCCGGTGACGGGGGCCACACACAGACGACCATTTTTCCGGACCCTGTAAGTGGTCCTCCCAACCCAACAAAGCACGGTCGTGGAGGGCATAGAACAACCATAGCGTTTTTAGACTAGATCACTTGCGCTGATGGGTCGCTGGCTCTGTACCTGGCCCGTCACTCGGAAGAGCCGTCCCACGGCCCCATCGCGCATCCACACATAGAGCGACATGTTCTGCGCAGAGCGTGGAGCGTGGAGGGACCAGCATGAGATTGAGATGGGTCCACTACATCTGGAAACCGTGATGGAAGACGAAGAAGATGACATCGTTAATACAAGGGAAAGCTCGTGGAAGGCAACGAATAACGGTCAGCTCCACCTCCAAAAGCAACGGAACGAGAACCTTCTGAGCACAGGCACAGGGGTTTGTGGTGTCCTTTACGCCCGGTCGGTACGGTCCGGATTTGCTTCTTTGTCGCTGTACCCCGTGGTGCTGGATGACGACCATAGTACCACAACAAACAACAGTCTGTTGGATGCCCATGGATCAGAAGAAAAGGACGTGAACAATACTAATCCTTTGTTTTATGCAGCTAGCGGAGATTCCATCAAACTCCCGAAACAACAAGACCCTCATGATGGTGACGAGGAAGACGAAACTGGCGCTGAGGTTGATATTTTGAGGGTAAGGATACAGTTTGGACCACCACCGCCTCCGAGACCTCTTCCACAAAACGTCACTGATCCGTCTTGAGCCAGCAGCAATACGAGCGGCTTGGTACCCTTTCTTCGATCGCATGTTCGACGCGTTTGCAAAACTGGTGATTTGATTCATGTCACAGGTGGAGAATGGACGAATACAGGCAATGATAATTCGCGTAGTCTTCTGTCAAGAGACCAAACGTGTACGCAGGAAAACGAGGTGCTGGAGGACGGACCGCGTCGCCGATACGTCTTGACTGTCAATTCGCTTCAAGAAGCACAAGATCAGATTCAAGTGTTGCAACCACGCTATTGGAACACAACAAAAATCCAGTGGTGCCAGGCCAAATATGTCCCTCCTGCCCCACCCGTTGGTGATATTCGAGCTGCCAGGCTATCGGTGGGTGTCGAAGAAAAGATGCAGCATCGACGACAGGAACAAGAACAATTGCCGTGGTTGGGAGAGGAGGAAGATGAGGATTACTTACCCCATGGAGCTGCGCGGTACCATCCCCACAAATGCGCCAGTCACAATACAAGCTTGGCCAAACGGACACAAGCGAGTTACGTGGCGAATTTCCTCATGCATGCCGTTTCCGAAAGCCAGGACATGGACCAAACTGGAAGCGATTCATGTGACAATGTGCAAAGTCATTTGCCCCAAAACATGCAGACTCTACATAAAAAAGAACAGCGAGAACAACATGAGAAGTATGATGATTGGGCCCGTCATCCCTTGCCAAATCCTACAGCAGTTCAGACAGTGTTGAACAGTGGTCGTGGCGTCTTGGACGTTGCCGGTGGATCTGGACATTTGTCCATGGCGTTGGCATTGCGGGGAATTCGAGCAACTGTGTTGGATCCACGATCGAACGTCGGTAAATTGCCCAAACGAGATCGTAAACTCTTTGTACGTGCGCAGCAGCAGCGTCAGGTACAACTCAACCATGGTCTTGATGACAATGTTACTGAAAACGAGGATAGCAACAGCAATCAACGGGAGGACGTCAAAGCCACTGAACGAAAACAAAAAACTCTTTGGAAAACTCTCCTGTATCCGTCCTTGTCGTCTCCCAAGGCACCGCCACCGCAAGTAGAGTCCTCACCGACCACGATGGAGAACACTTCCTCCGACACTGCGGTCGATAATAGGACAAAGAACATCCAAGATACAAAGCTTGATGGCCGTGTCATGGCCGGTACCGAAAGGACGAGGACAGAGGACGCCATGGATCCACAGACAAACACGACAATGGCATCAGCATTCGAGGAGATGGAATTGCCGTCCTACTACTACTGTCAACCCGTTCAACCGTATGATGCCTATCGTGCCTGGTTTGGAGGATTGCCACCCGAACCTCGTGCGACATCCTCTTCCACAAAGTTCAACTCCACGCAGACACGTTCTCTCCCTCTACCACCACAACCACCAAAGCTACAGAAGCAACGACAACAAGAAGACTCAATGAAACGATCTCCACCGGATGATAAGGATAGCTTGCCTATTAGCAATGAGGAGGATCCCTTGTTTCAACAAGCATCGGCCTTGGTGGCCTTGCATCCCGATGAAGCCACGGATGCAATTGTGGATCTTGCCGTGGCTCATGAAATTCCCTTTGTCATTGTCCCCTGTTGTGTTTATTCTCGACTGTTTCCCCATCGACGCAAAACCGTTGGTACTGCATCGTCCGAGTTGGTCTGTACCTTGCCGGATTTGGTGGAGTACCTCCAAGCCAAACATCCGTCCATTCAACGGGCCACCTTGCCGTTTGAGGGTGCCAATACTGTTCTGTGGTCCACCTTTGGCTTGAAACGATACGAACAAACATTGAAACAAAACCTTCTTTGAGTTTCTATACTCCTAGAAACATCATGGGATAATCCTGGACGGCGGATTGGGCTAGAGAGCTCGGTGGTTGCTGTCTTTGGGAGGTACTCTATACCTACCAAGGTAGAGTTTTTTCTTAGAAAGGGATCGCTTTTAGTCGCAGAAGCGCGACTGCGACCTCTTTTTTGAAAAGATCCAAGACCATTCGAACGAAGAGTGACGACCCTGTTGTCGTTTTTGGATTGGAACAAGAGAGCATTGATCTCCTCTCTCTGTCACTTGATTTCCGAACGTAACAGTTTGGAGGTTGCGGCACGTTAACCGAGAATTCATTGCATCGCATAAAAGAAGAGGAAACAACAAGACAACGAAATGCTTCCAAAGGCCACTACGACTACCATGTCGGCAGCTGCTGCTCTTTCAGCAGCTGCCACGAGCGGTGGAGCCGCAGCAGCAGCGGCCGCCATCAAGAGTGGTAGTGCAGGAGAAATTTGTGTGATTGGAGCAGGAGCGGCAGGGTTGGTGACGGCCCGACATTTGTTGCGATGTGGATTGCGACCGACCGTATTTGATGCGGCTTGGGATATTGGCGGTATGTGGGGCAAACAGCCAAATCATCCATATCGTTCTTCCTCTGATGGACCCGCCACCACTTGGAAGTCACTGCGTACCAACTTGTCGCGATATTCCTGTTCCTTTTCCGACTATCCCTGGACCTCGTTTCAAAGTCATATTGACAGCATCAAACTTGGCCAAGATTCTTCAATGACAGAACAGGAAGATGCCTTTTCCTTTTTCTTTCCTACCGCACAGCAAGTTCATGAATATTTACAAAACTATTCCAACCATTACTTGAAATCCAATAAAGACTGTACCTTCCGTTTGGGATGTCACATTACTAAAGTGGCTCCGACGGACAATCATCAGTGTTACTCGGTCGAATGGACGACCGCCCCACACCCTTCCAATCAACAAGAACCACCACTACAAGCGTACTACCAAGACGTGCTCCATCAGGAAGACAATCGATACTCGAAACAGTTTGATGGTGTGGTGGTGGCATCTGGCTTTTTTTCACAGGCGGCATGGCCGACCACTAGTAGCGGCACCAACAAAAATGGATTGGACACATTGGCCGCATTTCAGGGCAAGCACCTTCATTCTTCCCACTATTACAGTGTCGACCAACTGTATCAAAGTAGCCCTCAAGCTAGGAACAAGGGGAGTGATTCGACCACCATTAGGGCAACTGACACACGACCACCTCGAGTGGCAATTTGCGGATCGTCCTTTAGCGCACTTGAGATTGCCGTAGACATTGCCACAGCCAAGCCGCAACCGTCACGAGACGATCCTTCGTTGTCCTCGTCTCCACCACCACAAGTGATTAGTATCCTCCCCAGTGTACCATGGATCTTTCCCCATTTTATACCAGATACCAAACGGGGCAATAACTTTAGTCCAGTCGATATTGTGTTTTATCAACGAACACAACATGGTCTCAAGGATGAAGGGGAACAACATCTGGGGAACGATCCAGAACTCAACATTCAACGGCATTTCACCTTGGCAACACTTTTGGGGAGCAGTCAACAAATCAAGCAACAACGTGTCATTCAAAGTGCGTCATCATCGTCGTCGCTTCTACGACAACCCTGGGAAGATCCAACTCAACCCGTGTTTGCGGGCATTTCCGATGGCTTTCTGGAATTAGTGAGCAGTGGGAGAATCCAAGTGGAACCCGGTTATTTGGTTGGGTGCAATGAAGATGGGGATTTGCTTATTAGTAGTACCAAGTCATCAGAGGAGAACAATGGTGGAAACAAAACGGTACGGACTTTGTCGGGAGTCGATACCATTATTTCCGCAACAGGATATTACACCAACCTGAACTTTCTGGATAGCGATGCCATTCTCAAGAGATTAGAATACGAACCACAAAACAAATTCATGCCAGTTCTCTTGTGTCACGATGTGTATCATCCCGATCTTCCTGGGTTGGCCTTTGTCGGCATGTATCGGGGACCCTATTTCGCTGTAATGGAGTTGCAAGCTCGCTTGGCGGCTTCTCAATTAGCAATACACCTCATGAAGAAAGAAAAACACGATGAGGCACAGTCAGGAGATGACAACCTTGTCAACAAAGACGAGAATAAAATGGCAGACGATGCTGCTCTTTTAAACGTGTCGAAACAAATTCGAGAGCAGCAGCCACAACCACAATTTCCACGCAGTGACTATGTTGGTCGCTTGGATTCCCTTGTGTCCAAATTGCGACAACTAGACGACAAGTGGAGCAGTCATCACGGGAAAACGATGGCCCATGGTCTTCATGGCTTGGGTGACGATGCACCTCATTTCCGTTCCATGGGAGACATGGTCCTACCGGTCATGTATCAACCAGACTTGTCCTTGGCACAAGCCGTTCTCTCTGACATGGAAGAGAATCTTGAATTGAGGTGCCGCCAACAGCCCCATCACATTACCTCGACACTCTTGACCGCATTAGTTGGGAAATGGGCCTTTCAGCGCACCTTAACGCCAGTGGGGGAAAAGGACGGAACTGGCCTGCAAGTTGGCACTTCCCAGTCAGTATCTGGAACGGTCGAATTTTCCTTGCGACGACCCGAATCTCAGAGTTCCGCCGATGGCAAGACAGAGGAAAAGGATTTTCTCTTGTACCGAGAAGACGGTTTCATGGAAATGCCTACTGGAAAGAAGATGGAAGTTTTTCGAGAGTATCATTATTTGAGAAACCCAGCATCCGGTGCAATGGAACTGTATTTTGTCGAGGATGGAAAACGAGCCCATCAGTTTTTGAGTCTATTGTTCGAACAAGACGAGGCGAATGTGGATACTTCAGCGGATGACATAGCATTCTTGAGTGATGAACCTGTGGTATGGAAAGCGAAATCCAATCATTTGTGTGTGAAGGATATGTACAATGCGAACTTTCGAATTGAATTGGACGGCTTGGCCGCTAAACGTGTGCAAATGGAATATACGGTCAAAGGTCCAGCCAAAGATTACGTTTCCCGGACCATTCTGACACCCAGCGTCAGCTAAGGAAGGATGCTGAGAATATACCAGTGGCGAACCGAAGACTATGACTGTAACATTTTTGTTTGACTACACAGTGTCCATTCGTTCGTCGATGAATGCTGACAGTTGGCAGACCGACTGTCATGTGCATCATCAGCTCTTTTTTTGTTGTCGTTCGTCTACAAGCAACATCTTTCAAAAAAAGATAATTCTCCATAGCTTATTCGCTTCAATGTCTGACAATAAAATTTAATCATTCTCACTTTCTCACTTTACTGCTAAATGAATCATGCTTCTAAGAGACTTGACAATTCAAAACGAGAACGTCATAATATTTCACAAAACGTGATTCTACGATGTAGATGCGGGGCGCTCTTCCTCAACAAAATACTGCTTCATGTGGATCGTGGTTTGCTGCGAAGCCATTTGATTGAAAGCCTCTTGAACGGCGCGACGTTCCTTGGCCGTGAAATACTCGTCACGATACTCCTTGCCCGGGAGGAATTCAAATGGTGTGCCACGAGCCGATAAATCCATAAAATCCAACAAGCGCTGGGATACTCCCTTCATATTACTTGTGTACTCGCCGTAGTGAACCACCAATGTATCCAAACCCAAATCTTGGGTCAAAGCAAACGCTTGATTGTGCCATTCAACGTATCGGAAGAAATCGGCTCGGCACGGGACGTCTTTCATTATGATCAAAAGTTTGCTATGATACAAGATACGAGCCTTTTCCTCTTCGTCTTTGTACTCGTCGTTGAGCCAAAAGCAGTACTGGCGAAAGCCTTCTCGCGTCGAATTGTAGCCAGTGGCACTTCGATTCCCTTTTGCTTCCATATGGAATCTCGACACAATATTGTCAAAGGGATCGCGAATCAAATGAATTGCCTTGGAAACGCGGTCTACGGGATATGAAACTCTTTCATCGACACGACTTCCATTCACAAAGAAACACCGCTTTCCCGTCAAGCATTGTTGCCGGAAGCTGTAGGTGGATTCAAAGTAGCGTTGCGGTGGACAAGTTTCGCAGCGACCACCGCAATGGGTCTTGACCAACACCAAACGAGAAGGAAACTCAAATTCTGGATGCACATCCGGGTCCATCCAAAACGGTCCTCCCGGTTGGTCTTCGTACACGGGAATCGCTTCGCCAGAAGACATCTGAGTATTCTCATGGCCGTAATTTGTCGCCGATTGAGTCATTCCTAAATGGCGAATGTGCTTGATGGTGAAGGACGTACCGCTGTTTGGAAACGACATGAGCCAAACAATACCAAGGGAATGATTCCTTCCTTTGAACATGTCAGCCTTCAACATGCTTCGTTCCACCATGGACGACTTCGTGTCGTAGTTTTCGTTTTGACTTGGTAACCATAAATTTCGAATCATGCGCATATCCCCTGCAAGCATCAATCCAGAGTACAAGGCGAAAACCACACATAGAATCACGACATAGAAGTAACACGTCAATGATTTGCGCCGGCGAGATTGATGCAGAGGAGTCCCGGAAGTGGATCTGGAAGCTGATGTCAATTCGAGTGTTGGAGAGGAGACGGCTCCATGAGGAGACCCGAAGCTAGGTTTCCATAAGGAGTTTATCAACATGACTGCCATGGTGGAGTCCTTCCAAAATGAGGAAGGATTACGATTTGTGGTGTGATCACATGAGTTTCGGTACTGTGACACGTTGGACCGCGTGGAAACGGTTAAATTTGGTTTTCTGCCACGCTCATGATACGACAATCCCCGAAGGTGTCCCTTTCTGTCATCATGGGTAGGTAATGCCAGGAATATGTAGATTCTAAATTTTCGTAAGGTAACATTGTTATTGTGAGTCATGATATCGTAGAACATGTACATTTCCCATTTCGTTTGTTCATGGTTCACGAGTCAACCAAGTTAAGAAATCTTCGTCCATGGATACGAACGACCTATCATTGTGTTTTTTGTGGTACAAATCATTCTCATGAACAACGACGCCGGGACAGGACAAGCAGAAGGAGAACCTACCTTCATCGAAAACTGAATGTCGGCGACATCATCCTTGAGGTACATCTTGAGCCTTTTTACGAAGCAATGGTCTCTTACGAATGTGTTTTTCATGATACTTAAGGCACATTTGCGTAATCTGTTCTCGTCGTCTAATTTGAAGCAACATAATGCCAATGGCAAACATGATACGATCGCGATCTTTGCCAACGCGAATGCGTAACCATTGACTCTTCATTGCCGTCAACACATGCCTCGCGGAGTGGCTCCAAATGTGAAGGATCGCAGGCTTGATGTATACACGATACAACGACAGCCAAAAGGTGAACGCAAACACAAAAAACAACGATGGCCATAAGTCGGATGAAATGATCGAATGGAACATTGTATTCCACCAATTTCGATGCAGAAAACATTGCGTCTGTTGTTTCACGCACGAAGAGTAGCTTTCCATAAATCCCAAGGGTGTCTCAATAGTTTCGCTTCGAATTGTCACAGACGACCGATCTTGTTGTAGATATAAGCTCTCCCTTCTTCTTGTCGATGATCGGAAAGAAGTTTGGGATGGCGCCACACGAGACCTCTTTTGACGCCGAGAAGGACTTGAAGGATACAAGGGGATTGAAGACAAACCAATCACTGACATGCGATTGAAAATGCTTTGATTACGACGGTATTGTGGGGAAAGAGAAGCCTCCATATTTTCGATCGCAACGGAGGAAGATTCTTCGATGGAAGAAGCCGGCGAATAACTGCGGTGAGGAGAGACTTTGCGCATTTCTTGCTCGCGGCCGGTCACCAAGTTAGAATGGTGAGAGTAGTCATCCTCACTATCATGTACGAACGTCTTTTCTACTTCCGATATGTCACGTGAGCCTTTGGTCGGACGATGACCAGTCCGAAGCCCTCTTCGTCTTGGTCGGGCGCACCGAACAAAGTCACCCGCTCGTTGGATTTGTTGCTTCATTGGCCAAGGTCAACTCCGTTAACTGTGTTCTAGTTTTGCTTTGTACCTTACGCACTGAATGAATTTGTGCCACGCTTTGTTTGAAGATCTCGCAACAACTTCAATCCTGTTTTTAGCGACGATCAACTGCGTCAGCAAAGACAATGCAAGAGATCTATTGTTGCTATTATGGTTATGCCGGCCACACATGAGGAAGAATTGACTCGTGTGGAAAATCTTTCCTCACTTTTCTTGATGGAAAAGAGCACGCCAACGGACGGGAAAGGTTAGTGAACACATAAATATAATAGGAATGCAGTACTCGGAGAAACGCCGGGCAGTGACTTGACTTACGCTCCTGATGCGGACGACAAACGGGCGGGGAGCTCTGATTCTGATGTCTTTTATGTTTTATGTCTATTCTGTCTACCGAGCGCCGTGAGATCCCTTACCTCTTTATATATTTCGAGACACAAACATTTGGTCCAACTTCGAACTTTAGCAACCAGAAATAACGCTACCATTGCGATTGTTGTGCGTACTCGAACTCTAGTTTCGTCTGATCATCCTCAATGTCAGGACCAACTGAAACGAGCACCAGAAGTATCTTCAGAGAGAACTTGTGATGGGTTGGGAGATCTGATAGTCGTCGGTATTAGTGCGAAAGTCTGTCTCTCTTGTGATGATACTCTCTTCAGAACTACACAAAAATGGACTATACCACATTTCCAGAGAAATTGCTGCCGTGAATGGAATGATCTTACTTATTGCTTATATTGCACTTCTTGGTAGCGTCAGCTTACTTTCGTTACGTGGTTCTATAGACAACATATTTTTTCGTATGATGTTTCTTGCTTAGTCGGAGCTGTTCATGGAGGCCCATTGTGATGCAAGGTCAGCCATAGTGGGACCAGCGGGGGCGGCAGGTGGAGCAGGAGGGGCGGCCGGGGGAGGAGTATGGTTCATTTGAGGAGGTGGGACACCGTCGTGGTCACTGTTCATGGCGGCCCATTGAGCGGCAAGGTCATCCAAAGAAGGGCCAGAGGCGGCAGGGGCAGCCGGAGCAGCGGCCGCGGCAACAGGGGCGGCGGCACCAGCAGAGGGGGGTCCGGAGAAGCCGGGGTTGGCGCCTCCTTGGGGACTCCACTTGACACCGGAGTAGTCTCCCTTGGGTGCCGAGGGCATACCACCGTACGAAGGGGCAGCTGCGGCATCAGCTGGGGCGGCAGGGGGAGCAGCACTGTAAGAGGGAGCACCGTAAGAGGGACTGCTGGAGGTGGCACTGCCAGTGGAACCGTACTGAGGAGTCCACTTGGTAGGGCGGTACTTGTAAAGCTCGGTGGAAGTGCGGACAGAGTCGGAGGAGATAGTGAAAGCCTCGGCAGAAGCGGCGATCAAAGCAGCGGCGGCAATGGAGAAACTGGTCTTCATCTTGGAGTTTGTTTTGGTTTTGGTTTCTTACGAGACAATGTGCTGCTTCTCAAACTTTGATGTTTCGTGGAGATACGCTTTGTTTGGTTTTGATGGATTGGGGGTCCACGAAAGGCGAAAGTACGTAGGTGCAACGATTTGACTGTGACGATAGCGAGGTGATGTATCCATGTAGCGATGACGTTTGCCACCTGCTTGCGTCGAACGCAAAACCATTCAAAATCTCCAGCGTCCACGAATGTGATCTATTTGAAGATCATTGTGCTGGAGGGGATACGTGACTCTAAGAATTTGAGCTTGATGGATGAAAACCGCAAAGAACAGTGCGACAGAACCCATTAGGCGGAACACAGGTTGCATTTTCGAGGACTTTCGTACTCTGTGCAAGAGACTGGATCTCCGGGAGCACGAGCAAACCTGTGTCTTATTGGGTCCCGAATTACATGGGACTTAATGAGAGCACACATATTCTAGGCGACTGGAAGGAGGGATTCTTCCCACCCGAATCGTTGCGAGACAAAGACGAAGAGATGAAGACTTCGAACAATGATATTTCAATGATTCTACAGGTCTGGAGCAATCTCTCCTCCTCTCTTCCTCTTCAAGTTAAACTTCCCATTGGCCTGGGTGGATCACCGCTGGACTTTTCTGTGTGCTTTGCCACGTTTTGGGTTCTCGGATGTATCAATGCTGCTGTCCAATCACTCCTTGTCAACTATGGTGGTTTTCCGAAAGATAAAAGTCAACAGTTGGTAGCAGCATCCGCTGTTGGGATCCTTCACTCGACGTTGGTTGTTTCAGGTTGCTGTCTCCTCTTCGTGAGAAGACGGTATCTTCCCTGTGAAAAAATGTCCGAGGCTCCGTTATGGTGGCAAGATGCAAGTCATGCTTTGATGCAGTTCTGCACAGGTTATATGATGTATGACTTTTGTGCCATGATCATAAATGGAGATGTAGATCCCTCGGACTATGCGTTCTTGGCACACCATGCTATTGTGGTGGTAATGATCACGTCTGCGCGGATGGTAGATGCAGGCCATGTTGCAGTCATGATGTTGATAGTCCTTGGCGAAGTCACCAATCCATTTCAAAATGGATATTACATGACATCTACGGCGTTGAAGCTCGACTGCTGCAAGGAACTTGGATGGTTGAGAACGGCAGATTATGTCACAACTTTCCTGTTTTGTGTGTCGTACATTTTTGTTCGCACCTTCTTTGGTTGGGCCATGTTTGGTCACATGACGTACAGTTTGTTCGTTCATGGCAAAAAGAATGGTATCCCCATTGGCTTATCCATTTTTTGGTCTGTTCTCAAGTGGGCCATTGCCGTTGTCAGCATTGCCTGGGTGCAAGACTGTATCAGAATATTACAGGAGAACTATTTTACAACTGGAGATGCCTCGAAAGATTCATCTCCCGATTTATAAAGTGGAATGAAGAAATACAACGCGTTGCCTGCTACGAGTCATTCCATTCTTGATTTGAAGTAACAACAAGCTGCTAGATTCATTTTGTGCCTCTTACATGCCTCGGTCGCTGTCCATTCCGGATTGCCAACTCGTTAGTTCCGATAGCTTGTTGAAGAATGATGGCAGAAGACATGGTGGCAGTTAAATGATCAACCTTTCCTTTTTGCAGCCTTCTGTGATCCCTTAGTTTCGAGCGATCTGCAGTTATCATTATCATACCGATCAGCAAGCTCATCTTCCATCTACTCCTAACACATCTCCTACCAGCTACCAGCATCAAAAGTTCATCTGATGGAAACATCTTTCTGCGACCGACTCGCGTCCAACGTTTTTATCCGTAGCTGCCACCGCGATCTTCCAAAATCCTGATGGCGCACCTTTCCCCATTTTTTGAAACAGTTGCCATTGGCACAATCGAAATCACAACAAGTGAGGTTTGAACGACTGGGAATGGGTGTCTCTTTGAACCGGGGAACATTGGATGCGGTCTTTTACGTTACATATATTACACTAGTTTGTTTCGTATTTTTTCCAGATGCAGCGGCGTTTTCGAGATCGGCAAGACCATACATTGCACCCCACAGCTCGTCGTATCGCATACAGGAGGAACATATGACCACAACCCAATCGAATAACTTGTTCATGGACTCTCCTGTCTCCAACAACTGGAAAACAAACAGAATAAGGCTGCATTCATCCTTTCTAGTTGGAGGCGAGGCTTCGACTGCGTTGGGCTCTTTGTACATGGCACTTCTTGCACTTCAATATGGCTTTCAGCCTTTGCTCACGAAACTACATGCACCGAAAAACATGATCAAGGGCACATATGTCTTTGTTCAAGATGTGATCCGGTTTTTCTCTAGTTTGGCATGCCTTTTGCTGACTGGAAGCCTACATGAAGCGACGTTGGGATGGACGTGGTCAAGTTCTCTATCGGCAGCTGGATTGCCAGCCCTTCTATATGTGTTTCAAAACTACTGTCAGCTACAGGCTTATCAGAATCTTTCACCCATCACGTTCAATGTTCTGAACCAGACCAAAACTCTTTCGGCTGCTGTTTGCTGTTTCTTCTTGTTGGGACAAAGACAAACTCCTCAGCAGATGCTGGCATTGGTAATCTTGTTGCTATCTGCTCTTGTGATGGAATCAATAATAGCGATTCCATTCGTAACCTCAACCGAAACTGTCGAGGAAGATGAGATGGCAAGGCGTCGAATGAGATGGTTTTCGGGAGTTTTACCAGCCCTGATGGCAAGCTTGATATCTGGTCTAGCTGGAAGTTTGACTCAAAAGAATTTACAGGTTTTGAAAAGGAACACCCTACTGCTGTCACTGGAAATGTCGGCAATATCAGCTTTGTTTGACTTTTTAAATCTGTTGTTGCCTTGGACACCAGATGGAAGGCGCTGCCGTGAAGAAAGGATCACAGTGGGCTGGACAGTGGCAACGTTGATTCCAATAGCAACGAATGCGGCCGGAGGTATACTTGTTGGTTTGGTGACCAAATATGCCGGCGCCGTGCAGAAAGGATTTGCACTCATACAAGGAATGTTTCTTTCTGGTGTTCTTCAAAACATGTTTAGCAAAACCGACAAACCTGTGTCGGCTTCGCAATGGGTTGGAGGTCTTCTCGCAGCACTAAGTTTCATTATGTTTGCGCTTTACCCTGCGCAACGATGATGAAGACTCATACCACAATCAAATCGGGCATGAAGGCGAGCGGGTAGGAGGTCTAGTTACAACGTATTATACAAAACTATACACATTCACGGGTCATCAAGATGCCGATCACATTTCATGCCCCTGCAGAGTTGGGAGTTTCTGTGCTTTGTCCAAAAAGCTTTAGAACTTGCTTCTTCGTCAAGCGGGCCAAGCGATAGAGCCACAATAACGGAAATACAACTAGGTCTGTCAAGAACTTGAGTCTGTGAACGACAGTAACGAGGAGGAAATTATATGAGTACACAAAAAGCCGTGATATCCTAGGAGCAAGCGTACGAGGGATGGCCAATCACACATAATATCACAAGAGCCAATACTCACACCAATACAACAACGAACTTGAGAAACAGTGGTCCAGCAAGCAAGACTGTTTTCCACATCCCTCCTTCAGTTGAGATATCCTCTGCCATGGAATTACTGCTGTCGGTTTCCGCCTCTAACTCAGGAGATGACGAAGAGCTGGCATCATCCTCATTTTCTTGTTTGTCTGGTTCTGCACCAGCTTCCGGATCTGCCGATTCAGCCATATATCTCTTGCCTGAAAATGTGGCGGGTCGTGATGTCCATAAAGGAGATGATAAAGAGGCATACCAAGGACATGGCTGTACAGTAAATGCGTTTGCGGGGGAGAAGACCACGTATATGAGCAGCAACACCGCCTTCATCATCATGTCGTTTCGTCTCGTCATGGTTACGAGTTACGAGGTCTCTCAGTACAACTTCGCCTCTCCTTTACCTTTCCAGAAGTCGCAAGCAGAATCGGAATGGAATCAAATCCATTGCTTCAAGTGTAGTCCTTTCTTGGGTCGCATAAAAGACGCACATTTTCATTCACCAGTTCTCAATCGTGTAGCCGTTGTCGTCGCAAAAATCTTTCTCAAGCGCTGTATCTTATTCTCGACTGTGGTTGTGTGCATGTGCAGATTGCAAATGTACGATGTTCCATGGGGCGTCATATTCCGAGGAGTCAATGCCCTGCTCTTCAAACAACCTTGATCTGGCATCAATTTGCTCATACTTTGAGGAGGCGCTCCGGATTTGTTTCCGAACTCTGAACTACAACTACAGTGGATGGAACTGCCTATTTCTGTGGGAAAGAATCGGAAGGAGGTTGTTTGTTGTTTCACCCAATCTGTATCTGTAGGCCTGACAAAAGTGAAATGTCGTACTGTTGTGGCGCTTGACAATTGACTGTCCGACTGGGAGATCGTGCTTGGCTGGTCTTCGTTGAATTTCTTGAAACATTGAGTCTCCAAGTCAACACTTTTCTGGACTTTATGGGCTGAACCGATCCATGCAGAGTGAACCATGCAGAGTGAATCATCGCATTGGATCGTAGTACAATATTGCCTGTGGACAAGTTCATTTCATTCTTGTGACTACCTAGCAACCGATGATCGAACCATTCCTTTGCATAGTCCATATTCATACTCGGAAACAGACCGATGGAAAGATACCGGAATATCATGGTATGGATATTCAAATTCTGACATTATGCGAGGATTGTTCATATGAGACACTATGGAATCGGTTGATTCACCCTAATATCCTACAGAGCGCCTTGAATTTCCTGAACCTGGATCCATTCTTGGATGTCATTCGAGTCGGCCACATCGCGTGTGGCTAACTGTCAAAGTTGTCTTCAATCCTGAATCCTTATATCATTCGTCGAATGCTTCAATTCACTCTTGTATCAATTCGATTTCACGTCGGCAACTTTTGGATATATATCATATTTCAGCGACCGCGAAGTTAGATACTTACAATTCCCAGACGCACAGAATTTCACTCGCATAAATCCCTAGCGTTTACATCAGGAGACGCTTTACGGGAAGCTTGTCTCTGTCGGTCGCCACCGCGGGAATTTCATCGTTCAAACCCCGAGATTCCGCGGGGGTCCGCTGTCACGAATCGCATGCAACTCTCATTTTTGGAAGAGGGCCAAAGCCAAAAAGGAAGATCCAACATAAATGTAAAGAGACCATTCGGTTGCTTGAACCATGGCGCTCCGAGAGCGAGATCCGAACGCCAGTATTGGAAATGTTCGAGGAACAACTTATCCTCCTATTGGGTTTTCGAAAGCTGTGGAAAGGAAGAAAGCTCTTCCAGCTCAGTCAGACGCAAACAAGGAAAACCAACCACCTTCCCCGGCTTTTGGAACGAAAAGCGCCGCCCTTATCAAAGACCATCATCACCCCGTCAAGACTGAACCCTACCTCACAGAAAAATGGATCAAAGACTCGTCGTTGTTTTCGTCGCAAGATGTTCTGACACCTCCTCCCAAGATTCATCGTACTACTAATGGTCATGTTCAAGGACAAAAGCAGAACTTGAAAAGTCTTCCTCGATCACACCCAATGGTCACTCCAACGGCCCAAGTTCTTCCTCCCGGCTTTTCCCACAATGACAAGCTTGAAGGTAGGCATCATATCATGAAGCGAGGATAACAGTCATGGTTCCATAAACCTCGAATGCATCTGGGGTGTACCTCTGTTCTCACACTTGTCCTCCAAAACCTTCCAGGTTATGGATTGCCGAAGCATGGAGAACATCGTTTCACAGCTGAGCTTGATATTTTGGGTCGGACTCGCCAGGCAGATGGAGTTTCTGGAAAAGAGAGGAAAACGGTACTCATACAAGAAAAGATATGTGATAAGAGTGACATAGGGACATCGATTGGAAGAGGAGACGTTGGCATTGGAATGGATTTTTCGGCAGCTCTTCGCCAAAATCTTGACACTCCCACTACGTGCCAAGAGGATCCCCCTAAATCTCGTTCAAAAGAACCTGTGAAGAAAACGATTGTTGACCCAAAGACTTCGAAACCTACCAATAGCGAGCTTTCTATTCGTTCTGTGGCGGCATCAAAAGATATTGGAGCAGCAGAGCATGCTGAATTCCTTCTGCGCCAAATGCTATGTGACTACCATGAAGGACTCTCAGAATCTCCTCCCGACGGAGGTTGTTTCAACAGTGTAGTGCACGCATATGCGTCTCGCGGCGACGCTGCAAAGGCCGAGACTGTTCTTGCTCTCATGTGGCACGAGTTCTACAAAGGAAACCTTCCTCCTGACAAACGCATCTTCACGACTGTAATGTATGCCTGGCAACGCTCAGAAAAGAAAGTTGAAGCTCCAGATGCATGCGAACATCTTCTTCGTCAAATGCATCAGCTTGGTGACACCGGTATGGCTCCTACTTGCGGTCCTGACACATTCACCTACACGTGCATACTCCACTGTTGGGCGAACAGTGGGAGACCTGACGCTGCATCTCGGGCGGAGTCGTTGTTTCGTGCCATGCTCGAGCGCTATGAAAATGGAGACAACAACCTGGAGCCAGACACTATTTGTTACTCGAATCTTATCAATGTATTCGTGAACTGTGGGAACAAGTACCACGACGCAGAGCGTATCTTGTGGGAGATGGTGGACACTTATCTCTCTGGACTAAAAAACGCGGTTCCCACTGTTCGGAGCTTTAATACTTTACTTGCTGTATGGTCAAAATCGAATTTTCGCGAGTCTCCGGAACGCGTGGAGATGATTTTGCATCGTTGGCGAGACTTGAACCGTGATGGAAGAGTTCCAGCTGCTCCCGATGAATACAGCTATGCGTTACTGTTGAAGGCCTGGTAAGTAGACGTGTCGAAATTCGATTGCGATTGCCAAGAAGTTTCTAATACGCGGGAGTTGTCATTGATTCAGGACAAAGACCAATCGTTCGGATTCCGTTCATAAACTGCTCGAGTCTTTCGAATGGATCAAGACTCTCTTCGATTCGGGAGAGGACTCGGCATGTCCTGATGTGATCAAGTACACGACTGTCATTGGGGCACTCAACAAAGCCGGTCAGGTTGATCGTGCTTTCATGCTGTTGGGAGAACTCATCAACAAGTATAACGAGTGCAAGATTGACCGCTACAAGCCAGATGCTCGCTGCTTTCATATAGTTCTGACAACGTTTTCGCGGACGAAAGGAAATGTTTCAGCAGGAAAGAAAGCGGAATCACTTCTTCGCCGAATGTGGACTCTATACAAGACAAGCACAACTTCTGATGTTCGCCCAACAAATTGGACGTACAACACTGTCATCTTTTGTTACCAGAATGCTGGCGATCCAAAACGGGCGGAGAGATTGCTTCGGGAAATGGACTCCATGGCACGAATGGGTAGTCTCGACCGTGGGGCAGATATTCGTACGTACAAGTCAGTCGTCGCTGCGTGGCGTGCATCGAACGATCAAACCAAGCACCTCCATATCCGGTGCTTGCAGGAAGAAGCAAGCGACCGTTTCAAACAGCAAATCTAATTTGAGATTGTGGGAGCCACCCTTGATCCTTGGGGATCATACTTATCTGCCGCGACGATATAAATCGTGGAAAAGGCTTCCCGAGATGCGCACGTGACACCAATTGAATAGTGTGAAGAGACATATCATAAGCAGTTCTCTCTGCTGATGCAGATATAGTCCGTTGACATTCACAGGGCTTGGAAAGATTCGTCCATAATAGCGGACGAAAGATGTAACACCTATAGTGCGAACAAGTCACATATAAGCTGTCCTCGGCAAGCTGACAAAGGTCCTAGTTTTTAGAAGGAAATTTCCAAAGCACGTGGATTTCAATGGGTCAAAGTTTAGCTGACATCTCGCGTACCACTTGTTTGCGTGGCGGACTTGATTCTGTTTTTGGAACCACGTAGACACTCGTGCCTTCACAAAACAACGTGTTGTTGTCGACCGATGTCACACGTACGGTAAAGACCAATTTACGTCCCACATGTTCCAACAGAAAGGTTTGAATCAAAAACGGTGTATGTGGCAGCAAGGGACGACGAAAGTTGAGGTTTAGATTTGCCGTCATGGCCATTTCTACAGGAATCGCTTCATAGGCAAAACCCAACACATCATCCACAAGCAAGGCCGTCACTCCTCCATGGACAATGCCCTCATGACCATCCAATTTAGGTCCAAGGCGTACCACGGCTACAACCAATGGAATTTCGGCGGACGTCTTGTTCACTGTTGGCTCCGTACCACGGATTGATCGACGCTCATCCACGCTTTCCACATGATTGGCCGACGGAATGGGCAATGGAGTTGTTTGGTTGCTAGGGTCATGGAACAGACGACGATAGATGCGGAGTTCTTCTAAATGACCTGGTTCTCTCATTAACGTCCCATAGACGGCGTGATTTTCCGATTCCGCTCGATTCGGAATTCGCATTTCTTCGAACAACAAGCCATTTTCTCCAAGAAAGTCAAACTTACGCCGTATGGGTGACTCCAATTCTCCATTGCCTGCCAGTGTCTGGGCCAAATGTGCCTTGGTTTGTGCGGTGTCGTTTGCCGGTTGACATTGTGAGATGTTCAAATTCGGAGATATGCTCGTTCTTTGGGAGCATGGCAGGATTGTCTCGGGGTTGTCTTTGGATGCTTCCATTGACTCGAGAGAGTCCAAGAGATATCGGCTTCTTCGATTTGTCCGTGCAATTCGAACTGTTGGCGTTCGTGATGGTTGACGTGATGTTTGCGGTTGCCAGCAAGAAACGACCAAGGTGGTCGTGGAAGTGAACGCAGCCAAGGCGCCCAGTGATATCAATACTTTATGTGTTCGACGGTGATGACAGATCGTACGCAACTGCCCAAGGAACGACATGGTCAGAGGTCTGGATTCTGGATTCTGGATCTCATTTTTTCATATCTTCTTGGTGCACGTGCGTCGTACGTCATTGAATCTCGGATCGCCGGTCGATGTAATGTCCGGCGTGATGTCATGCCCATGCCCCCGTTTATGTAAGGTTAATTATTGGCGTCCGCGATCCGCGAGTCCGACGAAGTTTCCCGCGGTGGCATCTTTGAGCTGGGGCCACAAAACGATGAGTTAACCGGACGGACGCTAGAGATTTATTCTACCTACTCCTAGCTTAATGGCGACGGTGCCTTTATCTTCCATATATCATGACGATAACTTCAGGACACCTGAAATAGGACGAATATCTTGATGCCAACATATATCTTGTATCACGACAGCATGACGAAACCACAAGTAATGGTCATGTTTCATCATCTTGGTGTTCCGTAGTTACATTCTCCAATGGAATGTGATGAGATGAAAAGTTTGAAACTCCTAGAGATATTTTTGTTGCTTACTCGCTTTTCAGTTTCTATGGTACATAACCAAATAGAACTGGCCCTATTTCAGCGACAGTAGTTCAGTGCATGGAAGTATCAGTCAGAGAACCACGATATGCCATTTTTGGTAGTCGTCTAAACAAACCGGAATTTCAAATAAAAGATTTAACGACTGAAACGTATCGAGCATTACGAAAAGTCAGGCTGTAAGAGACCATGACATAGAAGCGCACTGACCGCAGATGGTTCAAGCTTTCTTTCTACTATCAAGCTTGCCATTCCTTCGGAAAACGGTGCGTGGGGACCAGCAATATATGATGACAATAATAATAACGATTAATGAGTAGATGTGGTGAATATTTGTGCGCGCAACGAATGTCATCTCTGGAGCTTGTTTGGTTATTGCTCGAGAGAGAGCCAGAGTCGGTGATGGTGTTAATGGACGGTCAAATTGGGCACTCTTCGACCATTTTTGCTGCGACTAGAGGTCGATCGTTCCAATCCCCGTTGTGCGATACAAGAGGATCCTGCCGCCGATGATCGGGAGGGACCATTGTAGCTAGCAGTTTTTCTGGAAGCTAGCAAATTCCGACGAGACGAAGAAGAACCATTGTTCAAGACATGGTTGGTGGAGCGACTTCGCTGCAACATTGCGGCTCGACTTTCTCGACTTTCAGGGGAGGCAGAGGAAGGAATGGCAGATGCCGACAGCGATGGTCTGGGTGGTCGTTCTCGGCGGGGAGAGGGCGGTGTGGGAGGAGGCAACGGTCGGTCCTGCTCGGGAGACACTTCTGGACGAACAGGTGTGGGAGGGGTGGGTGGTGGGAGGGTGGAAATATCAAAATTCAAGGCCGAACACGAAGCAGACAAGATTCGGCCACTCGCGTTCGTACCACGAAGGGCAGCTTGGGGTGAGAATTGGGCATGATGCAAAATGTCGGACGAAGAAATATGAAAATCGTGTATATCTTTCACCTCTTGCATGTCTGCTTCACTGGGCTCCTCCAACGGTTGTGAGCGCGATTGCGGATGTGGCTGTTTTCGGGGCGAATGGTGCTTGTATGGTTCGTCTTGAGAGTGATGCTGTTCCTCGTCTCGATTTTCTTCCTCATCATCATCAACCAAGAGACAAGTTGGATCGGATCCGCCATCTTCTTGTTTGATATTCTCTTTTTGGTCGATACTCAGTTCACATTCACTGCTGTCATCCATTTGCAAAAAGGCCTTGCTTCCACGAATACTTCTTGATTTCTTTCCCAATAGACCACGACGAGACTCGGTGCGGCGAAGGGGAGAGCCTTTTCTCGAGGACTCTCCAGACGACGAACGAGATTCGTTTCGGCGCAAGGGTGATCCAAACCGCCCTCGTCCGGACTTGGAGGATTTTCCTCCACCAGTGGATTTCTTGCTTTGAACGCTTCGATCGGGGCTATGTTGCCTTCGGCTTCTGTGTTTGCTGCTCGATCCCGCTTCTCCTCCTCCTCCATCTCCTGTTGAGGAACGGCGTGCTTGTTTGCGCGAGAGGGAGAGTAAGGAAGAGGCACTCTTTTGCTTTTTCAAGAGGGGAGGCCGTCCACCACGGCGAGAGTCGGAAGACGACTCTCCACTCCCACGAACCTTTGGTGCCTGCTCCGGTAAGGGAGGTTTGGGTGGTTTGTGGTTGTTCTTGATAGTTCGAGAACGTCGACTACTACTTCCTTTGCTGTGATTGGAGGAACTCTTGGTTCCTCTTTTTTCCATGGTAGGAACCGGTTCCGCATCTTCCGACCGAATACTGCTACTGCTGGTGCTGATTTGAGGCAGTTTCTGCTTGTTGGCCGACGGAAGAGATGCCCCTCCACTCATCATCAAATCTCGGCTGCTGTGATTCAGCTTTTGTTTCAAGTTCAACGGTGACATGCCCATCATCAAGTCTCGACCGCTCATGTGTTTTCTGCCGCTCCCCCGTCGAGGAGAAGAAGAGGCCAAGAGAGATACATTGTCACCAAGTTCACTGTTTTCACTCGCATCGTCCATACAGACAAAGCCGCTATTACCATTGCTCTTGTTGCGTCCCAAATTCCGCAACGAGCCAAAACGAGAAAGAGAGGCTCGACGAGACGCTCTACTGGACATGATGATGATGCTGCTGTCACCGTGTATACAATTTATCTTTCTTTCCCCGTCTCTCTTTCTGTCCCTCGCACACAATAGTATCGTCTCGTTGTGTGGCAGCAGCATAAATCGCTGCATGTGTGTCCGAGATTCGAGATGCCGGATTGTGAGATCAGATGTTGGATCCAAAGGGCAATTGCCAACCAGCCCCCATCGGTGAGTAAACCAAATAAGTGTGATGGTCAAACTGGCATTAGCTCCATCGATTTGATAGAAAAGAGCCATTGTGCGGATTGGTAGGGGCATGATTAGCTGCCACTTTGTCTACTGATTGGTTCTATAATGACTGATCCCAAACATTTCCTTACTAGAATTTGAAATCTTATTTAACCCCTTTCCATAGCATATTCACGAGCAGATACGTTAGACCAGCGAAGGCTTTAATAGGTTTACGTATGTGCAAGGAATTCGACATGGTCAATATAGAATAGCCCAATGTCCTCGTCCGGGTCATGGTTCACAACTAAATCTCATCATCGCTGCCACAAGAGAAGATCAGGTAGCTCTCGCACAAAAACCATTCTCATTAAAACTCTGCAGTCTTTTCTGCAGCGAGACCTGACACTATCCAGTACCTCGATCGACCACATTGTGAGTTGTGAGCGGTTCGTGGTCGTTCCGATGGTTGTACAACGCACGACCTGTCTGTCGCAATGGTTTGTTGTTTTCTTTTTCTCATTTTCGAAACGCTCTACCCGTTCCAAAACACGTTGGATCATTCATCCCTGAGAAACGTGGATCACAACACATTCCATTTGCCCCCGCAACATGTTTCCCGATGCTCATGTGGGGTTGCTCCTCTTGTTATCAAGACTTGTCAGTTTGGAAACCAAAACGAATGACCAACAATTGCGGTGTTGCAGCGTTGTGAATGACGCTTTCCTTGGAACGGCAACACGGAGATTCTTGGTATGGTATCTCCTTCCAACACGCAACAGGAACACCGACCCGATCACTTGTTTCCTGTTGAATTTCTGCAATTCGCCAAAGGTCATTTTCTTCTCTCAAGAAATCGTTTATACGAGCTCATGACAGTTACAAAGCTCCAACAATGGTTTACCTAAAGTGCCTTGCAATGGGAAGACCCAATTCTCGAATGATCAAACTGTAGATGCCAATCACAAACCTTTGGTGTCCTTGGTGCCTGATAACATGGTAGAGTCCCTACAGTTGAGGATTGATTCTTTACCGCGTCATTTCTACGCGAAGTGTTTATCGCGACATTTCCACGCGAAGTGGTAAATGTTTGGATGATGTAGTGGAGTGACTAGGTAGAGAACCAAAACGACAACGCTCCTGGTTGCAGTATCTAGGATAGATAAGGCTTGTCCACTTTTCCGAAAGCCGAGAGCACGTCAACAGTGGAGTGTTTCCCTTGCGTTTGGATGGATCGTTCATTTGCTGGTTCTCCGTCAACAAATGCAAACTCTATTGGAGCGGCATAAGCAGATTCTCGTCGCTCCATCCTATCCCCATTCGTTTGCACAACAAAGTACCTCGCGGATCATCGTATCCATTGAAAGCTCACACTATATGATCCTAGAGTAAAAAATGACAAAAGACGCATCGAGATGCAGTACAGATTCTAATCAATTCACAAAGCATGCCCCAACAGTGGGTGCAGGGTCTCTTGCGCTTATCCATCTTGTACAACAATTCGTTGATTGGCTCCCCGAATGAGGATTAGAGATCGTTTCTTATCACCATCGTCAAAGTAGGAGGTGAACATGTGCTGGACGGAAATCTCCAATTCTTGTGCCAAATGCTGTATGGCATTCATGCCTTCAAACTTGGGAAAGATACGGCCATCGACTGTAGGGATGAGTTGCGACTTGCGATTGCGACGTCGCAAGCCGGCCGTATCTTCAAAGGTGGCCAACATTAATCGTTGAATCCCCACAGCGGCCGAGGCTCGCAAGACGACCTGCGCCATGTTTTCTTCAATGGGCGATTCGAACCGTTCCCAATATTTGGTCACCAAAAATGCCGACGAACATCCTTCGGCGGCCGCCATGACACCATCCATATTGTTCAAATCGGCCACCTTGACGGTCACATTCTTGAGTTTGGTCAATCGTTTGGTATTGCGATTGACAAGGACACGAACGACGGCTACAACCTTGAGGCCCTTATTGGCCAAGACACGAACAATGGAGGATCCTTCGTACGTATTGGCGTTAAAGACAATGACACGTGGACCACCACCACCGCTACCGCCTTTGCTTGTACTGGCTTCGTCTTCGTCTAGCAATCGGCGACGAGAGGGCGGACGGGGCAAGTGTTCGGGCCACATTTCTTGAAAACTGCCGCCCGGACCAGCACCACCGGCCATGCCAATGTTCCATTCCGTCTGTGTCGCATTTACGGTTTGGGTTCGGAACTGACTGCCTGGCTTGTGAATGACTCCACCACCCCTGACATTGTTGGGCAAATCACGCACCGACGCATCGTCCGAATGGCCCTGATCCACAATTTCGGCGTTCAAGGCCAACTTGTTTTCGTAATTACTCATTTTTGGATAACTTTTCAACTGGACTTGCTAACAAAGGGGGACCGACCGACACACGAGAGGTCTCAAGCTTGTAGTTTGTAATTAGATCCAAGACTTGGAGTGCGCAAAGAAGAAGGCTTTCAGAACGATTGCCGTTGCTGAACTTCTTCTTTCGATGATATATAGGTAGCCTGAAACAAACGACCACTCACTTCGAGCCTCTGCAACCAGAGAATGACTTGGATGTTTGCTCGATGGATAAGAGGATACAATGTTCGATCCTCCCAATCGATATCGTTCCCCAATGGATTTACAAATTGGGATGAAACTATAGTTTGGATTGCCATCGCCCGTCTACGAGTATTTCACGGCGAACTTGGTCTTGACAAGACCCAAGAGACATCCCCCAAACCCATAAGGCGCAATGACCGATGCGATGACCGTCCCAAGCGCGACCGGTCACGCTCTTGTGACGTCATGCTCCATAAAACGGGACCCAAAAGCTAATGATTGGCGGTGCAGAAAATACCCCATCTTCCACTCTCCAAAAGATTGAGAACGACCATGAAGCCGTCGACAACATGGAACCGTCACGAGGAGAATGTTCTTCCCACATCCATGGATCCGTCTCGTCCCGAAAGACAAGAAGGATGTGACAAAGAAGAGAGAGATGATCCGGACAAGCCGAGAAACACCTCAGATACAGAAGCGAAAGCGACGGTATCGTCTTTGATTCGTGTCCGAAATCGTTTGGCCCATCAAATTCCCTTGGACGATTTGGATCGTCTGCAACAGGTCATGACTGGATTGATCCCTCGTTTGTTGAGACGGTTGGATGACAATACCCTGACCTTGTCGTCTTCGTCATACTTGGAACCTTCTCAAGAGTCGATGTATCGTGAAATTCAAGTTCATTTGACGGGGATTTTATCTCACTGTTTGGAACGGATTCGATTGGCCATTGCTCGATACCAAAATGAATCCTCAACGAAAGACCCAGTAACAACTCATGTGTCTGTGCCACCACATTCGTGGATTCAATCCGTTGCCAGTGTCTTACCAGATTTGAAAACTACCTTGGCACAAACCATGACACTCACACTTTTGCAAGCTGGCTTTCATCTACGGCACTTGTGGAATCGTACTCATCCACCGCAAACATCCAAGTCATATCCTCAATCCCCTCACCCGATGGATCCGTCCAAATCCAACAGTACGCCATTGATAGATTCGTCTTTGACACCGCATCACGAGTTGTTGATGGACCACCTCGAACAATTTCAGAATAATCATTATTTCACTCTTCAAGATCTAGAACAACGAATACTGAAACAGCAACAGCAAGAAGAACCTGAAGAAACTCTTCTTGTCAATCCGACGCTTCGACTCGACCACCAGGAACAACCTCCATTGCAGACACTTCAACAACAATGGGAGCTAGCACAAGGACAAGATCGAATGATTGGATGGCTCCTGTTGGATCAACTCTTAATTCTGAAGAATACCACAACCGACAATGATTCACCCAGTCGCACTCGCAGTGTCAAGCCTCTTCCGTCCTCTTTTCTGGGGGCCGGCAACACCACGAGGACGACACCCAAAACACTTACCACCAGGAACCAAAGGGATCCACCAACCACAACAATTACCGCTGGGGAACCTGAGTTTCCCCGTGGAACCTTTCATCTTTGGATGGATTTTATCTTGTATCAACCCGATGCGGACTACTATACGCTCGCGAACCATTCATCCACGGGTTTGTCGCGCCATGGATTGGATCGACTACAAAAAGTACCCAATCATATTCATGCTGCTGCCCACAGTCAACGTTCTAGCGAGCGGGTCATTGTTTGGCGACAATGGAAGGCCAAAGTCCTACAACATGCCTTACAGACACTTCCCCTCTTGCAAGCTTTTCTATTGGCCATTGTCACATCCCATTCTCACGAAACTGTACACGGCAAAATTGCGGATTCCTGGTTGGAACAACAAGAACAATCTCACGAAGGGAAAACCCTCCCTCTTGTGTGGGCTTTGTTTCGTCTGATTCTAGGAGACCATCGCGCCATGACGGTCCTACGAGAAACGGTAACCGCTGCCACGATGGAGCCAAGAAGCATGCCCTCTGTCCAGAGGAGCGAGGCACAGTCCAAACTGGGCACGTCAACACCACACCATGAGACGGGTTGGGCGGCCACCACGTTAGATTCGGTCTTGGATGGATGGGTCGATTGCATTGGATGGAATCTCATCTTGGGGACCATTGCCACAGCTCCATTCAACAATCATCAAGGAATGGAAACCCTTGGTCCATCCACGTTGTCTCGTATGTCGGTCTCTCCATCCATGGCGGCCCGAGCCATTCAATACCTCCAACAACGCTTGTCGTCATCCAATCTTTTTATACCAGAACAGAAGCAGTCGTCTCCAGACACTGAACGGACGACATACAGCAAGAATGAGTACTCGTCCTTTGTCTCACGCTTGCTCGTACGGCTGGTGGCTGCCATTCGACAAGTCAATGTTTATTGGGCCTTGCACCTGATTCACCCATTGGCCAACATGATAAGCACATCTTCTTCTTCTCCTATTGTGACGGGAGTTAATGGCAAGGATGCTATTTCACGACCCTCCATATCAAACTACAAGAGCGTCGCGTGGTCATCGTGTGGGGATACTATGGGGGAAGATTGGAAGACTGATTTCTTTGAGCAATGCATGGAAATTTCCCAATCTGTGCTTCTGACCATTCCACAAAGCAAAGCCAACGAAGGAATGGCTGCATTTGCACGCCCAGGACAAGGAGAAGAGGAAGCAGTGCCATTAGGAGTCCCAATGGCCTCGCATCGTCGTAACGATCTCAATCGGTTGCTTGCACGACACCGTACAAGACAATTGCAGCAAAAGTTGCACTCGCAATCGTCTCGGGAGTCTCGCAAATTGGCCTATGGCATCATTGCCCACGTGGGTCATCATGTTGCCAATGCCACACATGTATCATCGCGGTCATCACTTAGTTCTTCTTCACGGTTGTTTGACCTTGCCAAACTATTATTTCAATGTGCCACTTTTGAACAACATCAAGACCTACAGGAGACTTTGCAGGAAACTCTAACGGTGCTCTTGGAGATTTTTCAACGGGTATTGTCTTCTCCACAACATGTGAGTGCTAGCAAGAAGGAGAGGGAAGCTTTCCTGGCACCCCTGCTCCCTACGTTGTTGAGTGTTGCGGCCATGACCGAGCTGCCAGTGGCATCGGCATTACACGCCGTGATTCAATGGTGTGAAGTTCTCGTGGCACCAGTTGATCCAGAAGCGGCCTTTCACATTTGCAGCTTCTTAGCCTATGGTACCAGTCAAACAATGACGTCGGAAAAAGAAGAAGACATTGGGGAGGATGAAAATGTACAACGAGATGCCAAACGAGTATGCCGAGGCCTTGGTGGTTCTGATGACAAGGGGATTGGGGAACATCGGCAACGAAACTCGCGGGATAATTCATTCAGGTTTTTTGATATGGACTCTTTCGGAGGACTAAAGGGGTTAGAAGAGAAACTACATGAACGAACAAAGGCAATGCAACAAGGCTTCCCATTACCCCTGTCCGAGGAAACTTGTTTGTTGCTCTTGTCGGCGTACCGGTTTGATCAACACCGAGTTACTACCCAAGTATTGACCAGAGATCCTCAAAGGATTCTTGAAACTTCTGGAATCATGATATCTCCTGAACAAGATGTGGAAACAAACTTCAACGATGACAGTAAGGAGCCCGTCATGTTCCAATGTCAAGTTTGTTGTGACGAATTTTCTTTCCACGACACTTTCGCCCATCCGGGTTGTCAACATCGATTTTGCCGACCATGTTGGCACTCGTATTTGGATGCCGCACATCAGGAAATGCCACTGATACGGGCAACGTGTCCACAACATAACTGTAACATGCGCATAGGGCCACGAACATTGCGGGCTCTGGATAGAACAGATTTGTCTATGTCATGGAACCAGTCGCTCTTGGCACAATTTGTGGAAATGGATGACTGCCATCGACAATGTCCTGGGCCCGATTGTACAATGATTATCCATTCAGCAACACACAACAAGGAAAAATCATTGAATGTGGTATGCTCTAGGTGTGAGACATCCTTTTGCTTTGGCTGTGGAGAACAACCTCACCTTCCCGCGGCTTGCGATGAGTTGCAAATGTGGAACCAAGTTGTGGCACAATCTTCCTTTTGGATCCAAAAGAATTCCAAGCCCTGCCCCACATGTCAAGTGCCAGTGGAAAAGAATGAAGGATGCAACCATATGAAATGCACACAGTGTGGGACCGACTATTGCTGGCTTTGCTTGTCTCCCCTCATGTCGCACAACGAACCGCACACATGCAATCACTACGACCCTGTTTCTTCCGCCGAAAATGAAAGGGAACGACGCGCTCTCTTTTTTCTGGATCGGTATCAAGCGCACGACGAAGCAGAGCTGTTCCTTAGGGGCAGAGCAAAACAGCTTGGTAGTAGAGGCACTGAAGATGAACACTTGTCCTTGTGGTGGGACCGAATTGGTTATACAAGTGAGGAGGTTATTGAAAGCTTGGAATCGTGCGTCCTTATTCTTGCCCGATCAAGAAATTTCCTGAAGAATTCATACATTGCTCGATGGGCCCAAACAGGGACTGGGCAACCGGAGGATAGTAGTTCGTTCAATGACGAGGACAAGGTCGAACCTAGTATTCAAGAGGAAGACAGATTTCGTTTGCTACTTTTTGAAGCCCAACAGGCCACGCTGGAGCTTGTGACGGAGCGCCTGAGTCAACTGATTTTGTCCACCTCCTTAATTCAACTGGAACGTTCTGAAGGCTCTCGCGGAGTCAAACGTTTTTTTCGTATTCTGCACTTTCAGCAATCCTCCATTGAGAAATACATGATCCGCATGTCCCTTTCGGTGCCATAGCCAGGTACACCTTTTCGTTCTGCGTGCGTTTTCATCCACGCTCTCTTGACATGAAACGAATCATTTCGTTTCTTATCTCATCTTATTTAACTATATAGCTTCACTCAAGGGCGACTGTAACTATAAATACATTTGTTTTACGGTCTGTTTCTCTATGTTGTTGATCGTTGACGTCTTCAGCGACAAGCGAAAAGGCCCATACTGACAGTGCGCTCCATGTTGCATTGTATATAAAAGTAGCATTTGCAAGATAGCGCACGGTGTGTATGTGCTATTGTTCTTGGACCGATGGCGTGGCTTCGGCTCGTTCGCACAACACTTCCACCGCCGAATGCAGGACCGACAAACTTTCATCGTAAGACTCAGTCCAGCCACCGTGCCCGTGACCTTCAAAGATACAACAATTGATCAAGGATTCCTCTGATTGGAAATGATTGCGTGTGACATTGGTCACATTTGTCACAGGAACTCCACTGCTGCGAAAGTATGCTTCGACACGGGCAGAAGGAACCAAAGCATCCTTCTCGGACAAAAAGACCGTACAGGGCACATTGATTTCTTCTACAAACAAAATGATCCATGACCATGGAAAGGCACGTTGAATCGTCCAATTGACAATCAAATCGGTGCGTACAAAGTAGCTGATAGTCCCTGGATCAGCAGGCATGTAGACAAAGGATTTGGTTAACCGAGGCGCGTGCAAGCAGAAGCAAATGGGATCCAGAAACATGGCCGCAGCCACGGCATGTGAAGCAAACTTGCACATGTACGAGATCCACGAGGTTCCATAGGAATGACCCAACCAGGTTGCCTGGAGGAAACCATGTGAGGCCAACATGACCGACATGGTGTGACACACCACATGAGGCTGAAGAACCGACTGGGGAGACTGCCAAGGTCGAAAGGCGGACACAAAGGGCAGTTCGGGCAGAAAGATAGGTCGCCCCGTTGAAAGCAACTTGTCCACGAGGGGCAAATACGTAACCAAACCCACACCAATGCCATGTACAAAGACAATGGGTGTTCTTTGTTCCGTCTGTTCCGTTCCGGGGTGGAAATAGTAAGCCACTGGTCCCACAACACGACGCTCAAAGCCTCGCTTCGCCATCCAGTATCGCAATGGAAGTTCCGTGAGACTAAACACTGTCAAATGAAAACCCAAAGGAAAGGTAGCTACACCCAGGAGAGGATCGGCCGAATATTTGGCAAATCGCTGTGGTTGCTGTTGTCCTTGCAAAAAGGGAATGTTCTGAAATGCATAGCCCGTTGCTCGTGAAAAGGCATTTTGTGCCCGCCCTTCCAGACGTTCGGCAGCTTCGTAACATTCCGTAATACGCCGCATCAAACCAGCCATTTGTTTGGTCGGGACGGAAGACGAGGAAGTTTCAATCATGCGATTGAGCTGGAGCCGATAGACATGCAATTGATCTCCAATGGCCTTTCGTTGATTAGAAAGGAAACGAGCCGTTTCCAATCGTCCCTTCATGTTCTTGGCCGAATTCCAGGCTTCTGTCAAGCGCAATTGTGTGGCATAACTCATGGCCGCCAAATTCTTATCAATTTGAGACCCTGAAGGAACAAATTCTTCATAAACATGTCTTGCCGTGGCCATGGCTGATTCTTCCGCTTTTTCAATCCGCTCTTCCACGACATGTCTCAAATCATGTGCCGCATTGGCCATGGTAGTTTGCAAGTCCTTGACTGGAGTAAAATCAAGATTTTCGTAGCGCGCTCGATAACTTTCAAACAATTCCGAAAAGAAGTTGCGTTCGTGCAATTCACTGACCTCGGAGAAGTGAAACCCTGCGACAAAGCAAAGGCCAATCATATGTATGAGCACGAGCCGGTTCAAGGTACATGTGGCTTTCCAGCATCAATAGGCAGAAAACGACTTACATTGTTTCGGTTGCGGCAAGACTTTTTGAAACGCGTAAAATGCTGCCTGTTGCGGGGAGCTTCTGGACGGTGACTGCATACCAGGCGAAGAGAGCGATTCGTCTTGTTGCACATGCAGCCCATTCTCTTGTTTCTTTTCTTCTTGTGGTAGTAGATTGGTAGTGTTGTTTTCGCTACGCGCTCCATGCAAATAAAGACTCACGCGATGTTCCGCCTCGGCAAAAAAGGCTTCAAGCTGTCCATGTTCTACGGTTGTCAAATGTTCTTGATGTCTCCCTTCAAACATGGCCCAAGCCAACAAGTCAAAGACATCGTATCGACTAATTTTCTCAATGGATTCATCAAAAAACCAACCCGAAAGGAATTCATTTACGTTCATCGTTTCGGAATTCCACATTTTGTTCCAGAGCGACTGCCGTTCTTGAATCCCCATAATCGGTGCCGAGGAGAGACAAGCCTCGAGAGTATCGCGACTTTGCAACCACCAAATGTAGAATTTAAGAGCCAAAAAGAATACAGCCTCCACCACACACCAGACTTCAACAATGCGACTTGATTGTTGCATGGCGGAAATGAATCCAGCCAGGAGCGGAATGTAATGTTGTAGCCGTTGATAGACTGATTCGGGAAAGGTCAAACACAATTCGCGAAGCAGAATGAGCAAAATATAAATATAGGCCACTGGAATGGACAAAAAGACGATGGTTGTGACAAACGCCCAGGGACCGTGGTATCCCACCCACGCTTGTTCAGCATCGTCGTATGGAATAGCTTCAACCTTGCTTTCTTTTCGTCGACTCAAGTAACGTCTCAAGCCACGATCGCCCGTTGTACCGGTTGTGTTGATTGGAAAGGCGTTGCCAAACAAACCATGCAAACCATCCGTGGCAGGACGCCCTTCGGCAAACATGGAAGGAGTCATTCTACTTCTTTTCTTCCAACCACTTGACAACAACAGCCAAAATGTGTAAGATCAAGTCAAAGTACTCTCTCACGAATCCCAGTCTCCTTGATGATTCGACTCTTGTTATCGCCGTTCGACCACAGGGTTGGCGGCTTATGGCACAAGGATAATATTCCGAACAACACGCACCACTGTGTTGGTTGTGTTGGTGCAACAGAACACACACGTTACGTGACCTTGCACGCGTTTATGGCTTTTTTGTGTGCGCTCACCAGTTTTTCGACTCGAAAAAACTGGTGAGAGCGTCTTTGCCCATGTCAAAGTGGTGTCGCTCTGGCATCCGATTGGCACAACCCCGTCAGCTCTTTGGCGGTGACGTGTGAGATTGGGAATGAAAGGGAACCATCACGACGCACAACCGCACGATGCTCGATGACAACGATGGGAAGTATGAGACAGTCGTTGGACTGTCATTCAGACACCTATTGTTTATCCCCGTCTTCCACTACCGCTACCGAGTCTATGTATGCAATGTACTGCTCCAGCTCATAGAAGTAGGAGTAGGAGTAGCATAATAATACTTGAAAAAGAACCATCCATGAAAGCCTACCTACCTAGAGGAGTAACAATGGTACACAGAAGTATCAATCAGTCGTTGCGGTTGCTACTTTCAATGTTGACTATTATTAAAAGGTTTCAAAGAAAATGTTTCTGGGATTGACGCCGGCTGCTTGCAAGGCGTCTTCCATTTCTCCCATGAATCCCCCGTTACCACACATGTAGACATGGGCCTTGGACAGCGCATTTGGTCCACCGACCAACTGTTCGATCAAGGGCGCAGCTACATGGCCTTGTGAGTCATACAAATGATCCTTGGTGTCATTCTGGGTGGGTTGAGAATAGACAACATGTCTGGTAATGTGCAAGGAGCCCACAGATTCTGCTTGTTGGACAAGATCTTGTACCTCTTGACGAAATGGATGGTACTGGCCATTGCGTGCTCCATGGACCCATAGCACATTGCGTCTTGGTCTGGTGAGTCCTTGATTATTCATTTGCTGTTCCTCTTGCACAACTTGATGCAGCATGGACAAGATGGGTGTCACGCCAATGCCGCTACTCAAAAGGACCAACGGGTCTTGTGCTTCTTCGTTCTGGTTGTCGGCAGAAGTAGTCTCCTCTTTTACAGGAGGCAACATGAAATCTCCAGCAGGACGACTCACGTAGAGCTTATCTCCTTCCTTGACGTGATCGTGCAAATAGTTGGACGCCTTCCCAAAGGGTTCTCGTTTAACGGATATGCGATAGTGCTCCGAGGCTTGTGAGGGTGCACCCGACAGGCTGTACGTTCTCAGAATTTCACCATCAGGTGTCCGCAATTGAATGGGCAAGTGTTGCCCAGCCGTAAACTTCCACAATGGTTTGTTGTCGTCGCCAGTGGCTTGAAAATAAAAGGATTTGACATTGTCCGACTCTTGGACAACCTTGGTCACCTGCAAAGGTCGACTTTCCGTTTCCGATGTCCATCGCAAGGGCAAACCACCCACTGGAACAACGTTGACTTGTTCAATGTGAAATGTGGTTAATCTCAAGGCTCCGGGGTAAGTTCGGGCAGCCAAGTCCGTATCCATATTGACTGTGGCTGTGCCAGACAATTGCAAAAGACTTCCCGTTTCAAAGAAGGGAATGGCAATGCCCATTCGAGCATCCTTTTGTAAATTGCCGAGAGTGTTAAAGATATTGTTGCCCGCAAATTCGGGTAAGAGTAGCGTTTGGGGATCTTGCACCATGACAAAGCCAGCCGGACCTCCGCGATGACTGGCATCGTTGCCAAAACGAACATCATCTCCTTCACCTCGATAGCCCGAGGCTACAAAAATGGTTTCTGCCTGAGATACCTGTTCCATTTGTTCCGGAGATAATTCTCTTGGTCGACTCTGGCTATTGCGGATAGGCTCGCTGGGAATACAATGGTCCGATTCGTTTTCGGTACCCGTGACTGTCCACCATTGTCGTGGCTTGATGTATTGCGGACAGTTTCCAAACGACTGGCCAACCTTGAAGGTCAACCGTGTGGAACGATCGTCGTGGTTGTCATTCATTGGGATGGCTTGTGTTATTCTTCCATTGACGCGATTTCGTCGTTTGGTGGCAAATTCAATGCCCAAAATACCCAAATCCGTGTCGGCCTGTAAGGCTCCAAACAAGGCATCATGCACATTGAGAGCCGAATCCAGTTGCAAGGTATCAGGTTCCGGAGAGGACACCAGATCGGCTTGTCCCGTCGGGCTGGTCAAGAGAGTAGACCACATGGCACCGTCGGCATCACGGGCAGCCACCACCAAAAAGGGTTGTGCTTGATAAAAGTCGCGATGTTGGTCTGGCATGTACGGTCGAATGATTTTGGGAGCATAAGTCATTACCTTTTCATGTACACCAGCCTCATGTTACATGAGCAATTCTCCCTCATGAAAGGGCATCTCCGGCCAATTGGAGGGATAATACTGAGCAAATGGATTGGCTGTCATTTGCAAGGCATGATGAAGTTGTGTCGTTGTGGAGGATTGAGCAACCATGTTATACTAGTGCAGTGCTTGTTCAGAAGCGTTTGTTGTTTGTAGTTTGTGCTTTGTTGTTTTATGAGTACTCCTAGATGCTTGTTTGAGGCCATTTTTGCTTGAGCGGTGCTGGACATGATGACCTTTGCATCATGGATGTCGAATCTTTGATTTCGGAACTCGGAAGATGATCCACCGACGAGTTCGTGGAGGATCTACGAAGTTTACTATCGGATAAAGAGTATTAGAAAACAGAACTGCTCTGCTTGTGCAGTTTTCTCTCACGTGCGTTCGTCGTCTTGTCGACATAAGGTAGACTACCTGCTCCGATTGAGCAACGGCGAATCCTAGAGTAAAATGGATACTCCTAGGAGTAAAGGTCTCCTACAACCTATTCTACAACGCAAGAACGTCTCGTTCTAGACCATGACGGCAGATATAAATCAACCAAACATAGAACCACATCCAGAAAACTCATGCTTGGTTCGGGTTCAATGGCTGCGACTACGACGGTGTCAGTTGTGTCAAGAAAAAAGAAACCTGGACAAGCCCAGAGCGCATGGATGTTCTGCAATCCGAATCCATGTCGATGCGCCATTAGAGTATCCATGTATGCTGTGTGTGGCGAGAGGTGGAATGAAGACGACGGTATGCAGTTCGTTGTTATTGCTCTTTGACTCTACTCGTAGATATCCAAGTAATGCGAACCCCTCAATAGGACGACTTACAAAGAAAGACTGTAGAGCACCCTTGTGAAATCTCATGACCTTTTATAGAATCTAGGAGTTGGGTTAAATTGAGAGTTTCTTGTCTAGGGAGTCCCTTGGAACCATTGGCGGTAAAGTTCCAAGGACTCAGTTCACATGTTTTTTGTAGATCGAGCATGACATGACAGATGAGATGGAGCGGGCCCCTAGACTAGCTAGCGAGAGATTAGTGGAAGTAACGAGAAGGTACCATTGAATAGAAAAGGAAATGCATCGTCTACCTAGTAATCTCAATACGAAGCAGTTTGTTTCGTTTGTCCGAAACGAAGCAAATGTGGCATGAGAAAAGCGAAGAAACTACTCGGCAAAGATGTTTGGGGGAGAGAGCACGCCATTTCGTACAAAAGCCCATCTATCCATGTATGCTTGGGGGAAATATACATATCAGCCCCTTATTCCAATCCAACTTGGGGGACATCTATAATTGCCCCATGTCATCTGAGGCACAGATCGAAAATTTGGATATACAGTTGCCCGACAAAAAATGGGACGCTCAACTCGTGTCAATTACGGGAACCCCTTCGTCCAAAAAAACACAACGGCAATCCAACCAGGGGACCATCTTTGAGGAAGCAAATTGGAAGTTGCGGTTTCGTGTTTACGAGAGAAGCACTCGCAAGTCCATCCAACAAAGAAAGAAAACACTGATCCCACAAAATTCAAGAGTCTACTCTAAGGAAGAAACCTTTCAAACGAATTGAAACATCACCATGAACACCTTCTTTATCAATTATTCTGACGATGCCAATGGCTTTCAACAAGACAAGGAACAGTATTGTGACGCTTGTCATGACATGTATGCATCCTCCAAAATTTACCGCGGTGAAGGAGAAGATGAGAAGTCGGTTGCCTCCACCGAGACCCTTTCCACGCTCGAATCGTCGGAATCGCTGAATGGCAGCTTTTCCACTCTGGAGGATTCATCACCACGAGGACATGACGAAGAAAGGCACGTTTGCTTCAATGAAGAAATCAATCAATATCATGAAAATCCTATTGACTATGACGACGGTGAACTCCAAAGTTTGTGGTACACTGTTTCCGATTATTCTGACTTCAGAGCGACGGCATCCTCCATGGCCAAACAGATTCATCGAACGGCTTACCTGTCCATTACCCAAGTGTTGGAACAAGCTCTCCAAGACTGTTGTCCCATAATCAATGAAGAAGACAGTGAGGACGAAAACGACCACCAAGATACCGAACAGGAGCACATCCGTCGCAGAAAGCCAAACTGGCCCCTGAGGCGGTTGCATCAATTGTACACTGGCAATTTCGTGGGTTACTTTGTGGGCCTAGAAGTACGCGTGTCGCGCATCTTATCCAAAGAACGGAGGTTGTGTCGTCGCGAACTGGCTCAAGTGATTTATCGCCATCAAGCATCGATTGATAGTGAGTTTGAAAGGGTCTATCATGCGGACGAGCGTGCCGAACAAATTCGAAGACAATGCCAACAAGTGACACGTCGAGCTCGCATCTTTGCCCATCTCATGGCGCAGGCACAAGTAGACGCGGGTGATGTGCTATTCTAAGCTAGTCCGGTACACAGAAGAGTGGAGGTGGTCACTGTTCGTCTCGATCGTTCCGATATCTGGTCACTCACAAACAACAAACGCCTTGCACACACAAAGTCTCAACTAGTAAAGGCGAGAATGAGCCCAGGGGCTCGCCGTGTGCGGAAGAGTTATCGTTTTCGTGCATGTGAAATCGAGTCGACTTAAAAAATCCAGAACATCCTCCTACAGTGACAGAGAGGATCTACACGCGGAACCTTGCCAGTGATGACGTGCACATGGCACATCTCTCAAGGAAGATAAACCAGTCACTCTAGTTCCGTTCGGGAGCACCAAGGGTTTGAAGGATAATACTAGTTACGTTGCACATAACAATAGAATGAGTAAATGCTTGGGTTGTTCAATTTAATTTAAAGTTGATATACTCTCCGTCATGAGGCTTTTGGTAGAAAAGATAGATTGCGGATCAAATACAGACGCCGCCAGAAATAAATGCGCGACTGCGATTTTTCCTTATCTCTTTTTTTCGGGTAGATCTTTGACAGAAGACCGAAGTGCTAGCAAGACACTTCCAATCAATCGTTGATTGCTTGCAGAACCTCTACCACAAGAGCTGTCACTGTCACGCTACTAAACTTAAAATTTATCGATCGAATGAAGTGGTGTAAAGCTGGATTGGGACTGTGACAGACTGTGACAACATGGAAGCAAAGAATACCAACAGCAACAGGATGTTTCTCCACCAAGGCATGGATCCACGATGGCGCAGCGAGGAGTCCGAACATGTGGTTCAGTATGGAAATCCTCATGAGGATACAGAACGAGATGACACCGAACATTTTGATCGTCTCGTGGAACACACCTCCAATGATCATGAACCAAAACAACCACCACCACGAGAACAAGAATCACCACGGATAAGCATTTCACCGTCCCTTCACAAACGCGGTTATTTATTCAAGTGGGCTGATCGATCTATTGGATGGGGTGGATCCAAATGGGGGCTTCGTTTTGTGGTACTGGAAGATGGTCGTCTGTCCTATTTTGGATCCCATACCGAGACAGCTTCTCCCCGTTATACCTTGACACTCAGAGGGTGTGCTGTCCGCGACGATGGATGGAAACGAAACCGTCGTCATGTATGGAAGCCATCAAGACAACAACGACGACAACGAAATGATGGACAGCAGGAAAAGGACGAGGATGAACAGCCTCCATTGGATGAACCTGGAGCGTATTTTTTTGTCTTTTCTGTGTACGAACGACCCGATGAAGCAGATGTCAATGACGAAACGACGGAAGAAGTGATTGTTCCCTTGTTGCGATTTTCCACTTTATCGTCAGCAGAGAAGTCGCAATGGATGCAGCTCATTTCCAAAACTTGTGCCTATTGCGAAACGGATGAATTTTTACAAGACGAAGCAGATCGTGCGGCGGAACAAACAAGACGAAGAGAGGAGGAAGCGACCATGGCCAAGGCCATGCCAGAATCGAGGAACGAGACTTTGTCGGCCTTGTACTTTGCACCACCTGCCAAACCTCTGGCGCTGAGTCAACGCATGCCCTCCGTTCCCTCTTTTGCACGAAAACTCAATTGCATCCCTCACAGCAAGAAGAATTTTATAACCGTATCCGCGAATGCGGATCTGGACAAGGCGGAAGCTCGGTCCAAGAGAAATTACCCAGCTTCCAAACCGATGCATCGATCGGCAGAACCGTCGCTCCTAAGTCCCGACGCAAAAACACAAAACTTTCGTGGTTTCTTAAACCTTGGCTTTTTGATCTTGATTGTTTCCAATTTTCGCCTTTTACTGGATACCATTCGAAACCATGGTTTGGTATTGACACAGGCAATGGCTAGAATTGAAGACTCGTCGAACTGGAAGGGTGATCCATGGCAGCACTTTCCCTTTATCACGGCATTTCTCTTCCAGCTTGGCTTTGTCACTCTGGCATTTGCGGTGGAATGGATGCTTGGTCGAAAACCACAAATGATTGACGAGACTCTAGGTATGTGTCTGCACTACTTGAATGCCATTACAGCTTTGGGTGTGCCCGTGGTGGTTGTATGGACGTTGATTGATAGCCCTGTTACGGGAGGTATTCTTTTATTTCACGCCACCATCACGTGCTTGAAATTAATCTCCTATGCACAAGCAAACGAGGACTATCGCCACACCGAAGGTCACGTGGACACGCTTCAGGCACCTAGACGAATGGTCCAAGATTTGGATTTGGCCGAAGCCAACTTAACCTACCCAGAGAATGTTACACTTGGTAATATCATCTACTTCTGGTGTGCACCAACGCTCACCTATCAAATTGCATTCCCAAAGTTTCCTAGAGTGAGATGGTGGAAGATTGCAACGATTTTAACTCGCATGCTGGGTGTCTCCGTGCTGGGTGCCTTTTTGATTGCACAGGTGGTGAATCCAGTCCTGAACGGTCTCTTGCGAGATCTGGAAGAAGCACAAGGCAATTTCACACTTCATATTTTTGCTGAATACTGGCTGAAACTTTCTATTGCGAGCACCTACCTATGGCTTCTGACGTTTTATGGCTACTTTCATCTCTATCTAAACCTTTGGGCAGAACTGTTGCGATTCGGGGATCGCGTCTTTTATGGTGACTGGTGGAACTCGGCTACGGCTAGTGCATTCTGGAGGTTGTGGAATATGCCCGTTCACTATTGGTTGGTGCGACATGTTTACTTTCCCTGTATTCGTTTGAAAATGGGCAAAGCCGCTGCTTCCTTCACAGTGTTCCTACTGTCGGCTATTGTACACGAATTGCTCGTGTCTGTTCCATTTCACATGGTACGACCCTGGTCCTTTCTTGGAATGCTTTTGCAGATTCCCTTGGTGGCAGTGACCAAATATCTGTACCAGAGATTTCCTGGTAGCTCCATCGGGAATTTCATATTTTGGGTCTCCTTTTGCGTCGTTGGTCAACCCATGGCAGTACTCATGTACACGGTCGACTACCAATACCATCAACGAAGCAGGATGCAACCGGACTTATAGCGTCGATCAAATCTCGTTTTTGTTTCCGTGTAAAGGAGGATCCACCTAGTGAATCATTGTATTCTTTCTCAAATTCTCCTTCTCCTACAGGAATGACCAGATGGTTTTATGTGAGCAGTGAGCAATGTAGTCATGTCAGCGAGCACGACAGCGCAATTGGGGTTGGCAACTGGTAGTCACCATGCAACGAGGGAAAAAGACTTTCCAGAAGAGCGACAATGGCAACAGCAGGCGGTTAGGCGTTGTCTATCAATACTTGTGTCTCTCGTTTGCTGTCCGTAGAGACAAGATGCGAGATAGGAGTATCAGATACGGGTAGTATTTAGTATTCGTTGTTTGTTTGGTCTTTGACCAGAGGGAACTGGGAATCGGGAATTGGATTAGTGAATATGGGTTTTCAATATTTTCTAGTACTCTTTTACTGGTAGTTTTTGGTATTCTCCCAAAAACAAAAGTGTGACTGGGATCGGGAATATCATTGTTTGGACCATTAACGGTAACCGTTATCTTATTGCCAAATCTCTCCAAAAGAAATACTTATGCCTACTCATGTATGGGCAATACTAGTTCATCCTTGATCTTTCGAAGAATGTACTCGAGCATTCTCGACTTCAACGTTATGTGTGTCTCGCAAAAGTCGAACTGTGTATGAGAATTTCCCCTCGCAACTATATTCGTGACCAAACCGGTCCACTTATGGTTATTCGATGCTAAATCTTTCGAATGTCGTGGTTCCCGATTCCCTACTTGAGACGGCGCATCACATCATGAGCGTCGAGAAGACTGCACCACAACGCGGAAAGCGGACGCATGGAGGATATATCACACCCCTTGTTATTAGTCGGAAAGGAAATCGAAAGACAGCCATTAGGGAATACCCCAATCCTTCAACGAGCGCAAAGAATTGAGTATTACCGAACAGTGTCGTTTGTCGGTGACCGGTGATTATCATCTTCTTAACTCTGCATGCCCAGCATCGCCATACGCGATCAACAATCAACAGCCATACCGATCGAAAAGAGAGGTTAGAGAAGACCCACAATTTCCTTTCTGTCGTTCAACATTAGCAAAGGATATACCATGTTGTTCTTTATCAAGAAGAACAGCGTTGTGAACAAGAAACGAAAGAAAGCCAAAACTACCGGTCGAACCAAGCAGGGCAAGGCTGATACAGATTCGATCGAATCGTCGTGGACCACCGAGACATGTTCCACCTCCTCTTCGACCAACACTTCTCTGATCGAAACATCTGAGGACTTCTGCTGTACGGCAGAACCTGTCCTGGAGTCTAGTTCCTCGTGTTGTTTGCAAAACATCCACGAAGAACAACAACAACCGGAACAGGGTCCTCGTCGCGCATCGCTTGGTACAGACCGACGGCTACCTCAGCATGCTGCTTTTTCGCTATTTCGGCAGCACAGCCAGAAGACAACAACGAGACAGCCCAAGCGAGGATCAACAGGAACATGTCATGCCGTACACCTTCGTCCTCTCAAGAGTTGTCTGGCTGTTCGCACATGTTCACCGGACGGAAACTTATCCGAATTGGTAGACTCAATATCAGTCCTCCCTCCCCAGAGCCCAAAACGGCTGCAGATTAGAGAGTGCAACAACACTGTTCATCCCCGTACCCTTCCTACATTGACCATCGAGGAACAACAGCTTCAATGGTACCACAAAGACGACCTTCTAGAACAAGACTATCACCAAATGCTTCTGTCACGAGAACAACAAGACCGATTGTCAGAGGAGGTGATTTACTGTTTGGCTCTGTTGTATCGTGATTGTTGTATGGGCAAAAACTTGTCCACGGCTCGTATTCAAGCCTTGAAAGAGGTCGTCCTAGACTGCGGAGCCTATACGGGTCAGGAACGGTTGGTATTGGATTCTTTGGTACCCGAAATGGTCCATGACAAAGAGTTGCGTCGTGCGAAACGATTGGAATTGGTGATGGAATACAATCGTCAAGTTCAGACCAAAGGATACACACTGGAGCGGGCACAACGATTGTCGGACAAGTGCCAGTTCATTGCACAGCCCGCTAAACGGTTTGCCCAAGCTTTGGGACAGGCTCATGCTCTCCAAGTTCATCCAGAACAAAAGGCTAAGGGCTGAAGTCGTCCAAGTTCCATCACGTGGTAAAAATTTTGGTATCTCTAAGTTTTGTGCACGTTCACTACTACCTTTCTTGAAGCGACGCTTTTTTCGGAAATAAAATGGCATAATGCTGCGTATTGATATTATCCTATTTTGATAAGAAATTTTACCAGGTAGGTGGAATAGTTCTACTCTGACGGAGGACAGACGCCACCGTGAGCTGCATAACATTGTGGAGAAAGCGGACATATGACATATCGAGCTCGGTATCAAGGATGAGGTGTACAAAATAAACTGAATAATATATGAAACAAAAGCCTACTTTTCAGCGTTTGAAGATGGAATCAAACGCATCGTTTTCGAAGCTTCCGTTTCATGGGTTTGGTGGAGCGGCCATGACACGACACACGACGGTGGGAGTTGGGAAAGCATTCCCCAGACAACAGATATTGTGGCGTTTGCACTGTCAAGACAACACCAAGAATCAGAAGCGTTTCTCATTGATTTCGCGACAAGAAGAGAGGGCTTGCTTCAAGGAATAGTGACTGTACTTGGCAAGAAGATTAAAACATGCGACGGAATCCTCCTCTCCTGAATCCTCCGGGAGGGAGCCACCAGGAAGAAGACAACGACAAGAACGATTCTCCCTCCTCCTCGTCTTTTCTTCGCAAAGACGGAGGACAACATGGAAGCACTGATGATGCAGGGTTGATTCCATCGTTTTCCTCTCCTCCCAACGCAAAATCGACAACAACAGCAACTACAAGTGCCGTGGACGATGGTGTCATGTTGGATCGAAATCAACCCTTACATTCGACACCAGTTTTGGTGGGACGGCATCCATCTCCACCTCCTACATCATTTTCCTTACCACCATGGTCCATGAATCAAAACAGCGAGGAAAGCCGAAACAATAACCAGTCGTCTGGACGCGTAACATCGTCGTCGTCCTTGAATGAAATGGTTGCCTCCATGATTCCCTCCATGACGTCCATGTTGCTGCCACCCAGTACTTTGTCCTCTTATCCAACACAACAACAATCACAAGAAGCTACGTATTCCCAGTTACGGCAGCCCAACAGCCAGGACGAAGATCACGTTGTTGATAACAACGACCTCAATCCCCGACATTATCAGGAAGATGTACATGCTCGAAGAGATTCCTTTCTGAGTAGCAGCAGTGGTTCTTCAGAAGACAGTGGGCTCAACGTTTCTTCAGATACCTATCTTCGCAATCGAATGTCATGCTCGAGTGATCGATACATGGAAGAAGCATCCATGGAAGTTTTGACGTTACTCGCCTCCACTTCGTCTTCTTCTTCTCCACCGCGCCTTGGCAACAAGAGCGGTGGTGGTAGCAGTAGTCGAGCAGCACAGCCACTTGACAGTATCACATCTAGTGCCAGTGGAGATTCGATGGTGTTGGAATCCTCTCAAACAACAAACAACTCTTCATCATCCCATCCGGCGACCGCCGGCGACACCTCTTCCCCAACCAAGACTGTGATTTCTCCTCCATCTGCACCGTTTCCTGTGGCCATTTCGCCAAGTGGCAAATACGGACGAAGGCGCATGAGTGTAGCCGAATCGGAAGTCATTGGTCGACAACAACGATCGTCCTTGTCATCCAGTCGAAGAGAATCCTCCACCTCCTGGGCATCGATGCGATCCTCCGTCTCCTCTTCCACCACCGCAAATCCTGCCGTAGGAACCGCCATGAACACTTACTACTATCCAACCACACGAAACCAAACCTCTTTGCAATCCAACAATAGCCAAACTACAAATACCACGTCTTCCATGTCCGAGGCGACGATTGTGGAAACAAGCGACGATGGGAAACCAACCGCTTCCGAAGGAATCTCACCCTCGTCCAATCCACAAGCAAAAGAAGACGAACAACAACCTGACAAATCCACTGTAACGGAAGAAATAAGGACGGACCATCCAGTGACATCAACCACAATGGCCATTGTCGAGGAGGCACAGAAACACCAGGACAGCGAACCTAAAGACGAACAAGAGGCAACCAACAAGCCTAGTAATTCAGCAACCACACATAGTATTGCTTCTGCCAGTGGCACCGTCCGACGAGGACCTGCGCGGTTGCGGACCAGTTCCGATGGAGGAAGTACTGTCGAATTGCCACCTCGACAACCACAGCCATCCAAACGGCATGTCAGTACGGGCAGTTACAACAACCTGGTGGTGACTACAGATGAGTCCAAAAAAGAGACAATCCAGCTCAATGCCCAACAAGTATGGCAATTGTTGAGAAATCACAAAGTATTCTCGGACGAGAATGAGGAACAAACCAACCGTGAAAGGCGCACTAGTTCTACTAGCAATCATGGCTCCAAGGAACCCTCCGACTCCGAAATGGCGTCGGTATCTTTTGTGCACATTTTACATGCTCTCTTTCAGAACTGGACGACCCCTCCCTTGACGATGGAGCATATGCAAGCCATGTGGGATGCTCATCAGAGTCCAGAAACTGTTGCAGCAGATCCTCTGCCATGGCCGGAACAACCCATGTTGCATGCGTCCCATCCAGCACGACCATTGGCACTCTTGTGTCACGGAATTGTGGAACAATCCTTTCAACCAACACCCACACAATCGTCCTCTTCCCAAATACCTCTTTTTTGGCAATTACCAACTCCCTTTCTCCAGGTCTTTTTGCGCATCTTAACAAGACTTATTACTCTCGAATCCGATGATGAATACACTCACCATGTGGGATCCCCGCGTACCAAACGACGACGGCGGAGACAACGACAAGGTCCACCACGATTGTTTGCTCCGATTCCGCAAGAACCACCTCAACCTGATTTAGTATACAACGTTGCACGATTGTCGTGTTGTGGTGGCACGTGGGACAAGGGAAAGCAGGACGATGATGATACGACCAATGGTGCAACAAGGTTCCGTCGTCGTCCTTCGGTTCTGTTTTGTATCCAGAGTCTCGTGGAATTTGCCATGTCGCAGGTGGAACAACATCATTTTCCAGCACTCCATTCTTCCACATCCAAACAATCTCAGGCACAAAGCCACCACCATCATCATAACCAAAGTTTTCAAGAGCATCAACAACATTATTCGCACGTCCTTCCATCCCTCATTTATTTGTTGGGTGTTTGGGGTATTACCGGTATGACGCCTTTGGTGTTGAGAAGATGGCTGGCGTTGATTCAGTCTACGAATACACCTGTTGCGGTGCGATTCCGAGATGAGCTAGTCCGAGCTTTGACCTTTGCCACGCAGTACAGTAGTTTGGTCGTGGCGCCACCCAAATGGTTCTTTTCCTTTCAACCACCTCAACCCAGCAGCAAAACATCCTTCTCCACCACAAATTCCAGCAATCTGCCACAACCGAGTCATGGAGGAGGGGCACTGAAACGTGCCATTCGAGGATTAACTAGTTGGCCGTTTCGGAACGACTTTGGAATGGCAACATGGTTTCGGACCGAACATGCCCACCAAAAGGTTAATCTCGTATCAGTACGAACAGATCGAGGAGCAGGATGGATAATATCGCTGCAACCGTTAGCAGCATCAGGGGCCTATACCGTGGTGGTGTCGGTGTACGATTCAGGACATGCTTCTCCAACGCACCAATTGACCGTGTCGGGTTGTGTATTGGTGCCAAGAAACTGGTATCATATCGCCGTTCGACATACACGATCCCGACTGAAGGGGGTCTTCTCTCTTTCCACAAGACAGCAACTTGTCCTCTTGTTGGATGGGAAAATTATGGTCAATCAACCGCTTCCTTTTCCACGAGTGGAAACAAAGTCCCACAATGAATCCACTTCATCCCTCTTATTGCGATCATCTACTTCGTCATCGGCCACGTCACAATCCCATTCGAGTTTGAATTTAGAAATTGAAGCAGCTGTACAATTGGAAGGACAAATGGGCGCCTTGTATATATTTCGGGAGAATGTTTCAGATGCCGCCTTTCGGGGTATTTATGAAGCCACTGGAGGGAAAGATCATCGTAGAACTGCTATGCGAAGGTCGTCGTTTTTGCCGGCCCTTACCTCGACAAACACGAGCACTACATCCACGGAGACTCGCACGACAGTCCGTCACAACCACTTGCTTTCAAGAAGTCTCAATGAGTCACATCATAAAAAGGAGGATTCCAACATTATGATAGAAAACAATGGCGTCCCAAATCACGCGAAACGGCCCTCTGTGGTCCCTTCCCATTATCTCAAGTCTACCCGACTTGCGTATGCTTTGGATTTTGACGACCCGGATAACCCCGAAGCAGACACGACCGGAACCGATACACTTCTGGCGTTCCGCTCGAAAGTGTTTCTAGTATGGGATCCTCAGCGAGCCATGGATTCCTTGGCTTTTGAACTTCATGTGGGAGCTCATGTGCAGCTTGACGACTACGTACACACGTGGAACAGCGTTTGCACGCAAGATGTCATTGCCAGTATTGGAGGAGTACAGGCTCTGGTGCCTTTATTTCGATCCATGATTGCAGTTGGGGGCACCGGGGCTGCCGTTGGGGATGGCTTGTCAGTATTGGCAAATTTGTTTCACTTACTGGCAGCCTTTGTACATGGGCATGACGAAAATGCCCATGAGTTGGTTCGATGTGGTGGCATTGATGTCATTGAACAATTGCTTTTGGCAAGCAAACGTGTTGGAGCACCGAAACCAAATAGTTCCGTCTCTCCAATTGCTTCGTCCTCGTCGACCCTGCCTCGTCCATCGAGTTTGTTTGCCGCTCTTTGTGCCAATGATTGGATGGCAACGGAACTAGTCGAATCTCTCCTTGTCCTGTTGACCTCAGCTCAACACTGCTCTTCACTGGAAATAAAAATGTTTGAACGCCTTTTGTTTAACATTCCTCTGTGGATGGGAAGCAACTCGCCCTCCTCCTTAACATCTACCGGCGCTGCCTTGCACTTGGCCTTAGTGCCGGCATTGTCCTTCCTAGCCAAGAGCAAACCTGAAAAGGTTCGAGATTGTGTGGGCGCCAAGGAGATGATCCATTTTATACGGGATCTGTCCTTGCTTATGGACGAAACGAAGAGCAATGAGAATGACGGGCACATAATGAATCGGTTTCTGCATGGCATCGATAGCGAAAACGACGAGGGAGGGGACATGATGGACGGGTGTTCGCCGCTAACATTGCGTGAACGAAGACATGTTCGAAGAATTGTCCTTGGTATGATTTTTGAAATTCTCATTTCAGGGACAACCTCCCGGGATTTGGGCCCACTTCTCCGTTTCATTTCAGGCAATATGACGACCCAGGGCGTTTCTCCGTCCGAAACAACAAGGGAACCCTCCCTTCGACATCAAATTCAGTTGGAACTGTGTACCATGCTACTTCTTTTGCTACAGTTAACCCCACCTGTTCCCGGTTTGATGGAGAGCTTTGCTCAATGCTGCGGCAGCGTCCAAGGCGGAGTAGGATGGATATTGAGTGTCATGGTAAAACCTGCTGACGAAAAAATGATGGCACTGGGAATTCGTTGCGTATTTGCCTATTTGAGGTCCTCCACTAAGGGTGATGACCATCCAATTTCTCTTCATAATGCGATTCATCACACATCACAAAACCATGAAGATGCGAACCCAGTATCGACCGCAGAAGCTGCTTCATTGAAGACTGTGGCTCTCGCTTCGAGTACCGTGGCGTCCTTTGCAAAAGGCCTGGCATCCATGGGACCTGGTGCCAGGGCATCCATGGTGCTGTTTCCTTCGAAACTCACTGCACGGGTAGTGTGGAAGCTGATGTGGAATTTTTTGAAAACGCACCGATTTATTTTAGGTCCTAATGTCCGGAGTGCTCTCCTTTACTGTATGTCGGACTCGCACCGTGCGATGGCAGAGTCCATGCTTTCAAGTTCATATATGGCCAACAAGTTAGTGATCCACGGGGGTGAAGAACAGGCAGAGATGAGTGGATGTTGGTTTTCGTATGACATGGCTTCATCCATGTTACAACAATCGGGGAGTATTGTCGGTCGATCACTCCAAAACAAAATTGCAATCGCAACTGTTTTGCGCCTGCTGAGGCATTTACCGGCACAAACAACGCACCAGTGGTTGATCGACTTACTTTCACTACTGAAAGCAAATCGGAAGAGCGTCGCTCTCGTCTCTTCAGTGGAAGACTGGCAGTCGAGTTTGTTCCACTTGGTCTCTGTGACTGTAGAGGAACTAAGTACGAAAGCTGCTTCGACTGAAACAAAAGGCAACGAATCATCGGACAGTGACGAAGTGAGTGAGCGCCGATCCCCAGATATCGGAGGTGTGAGTGAAAGGCTGGATCTTTCGCTGGAACTGTACGGAACACTCCTTGGGCATCTTTTGAGGGAGGGAGGGGAGAAGGCTCTTGATGCAGTCGAACATACTGCATCACTTCAACGAGTTTGTGCGAATGGACAGGTCGTCCTGTTGCTTGTCCTGAGCGTTCTTTGTGCCGACTTGTTCGATCATGGAACTCTCCTTGAAGTTGGATCTCTAACTGCCGAAGACTGGAAAGACGTTGACCTTGAACAAGATAGTCTCCTGTTGAAACAGAGCGCCAAGCTTGTCACGGATGCTATTCTTTCGAATGGAACGGAAGGATTGGACATGGCAGCCGCTGTCAAGAGCTGGAGATCCCTACGGCATCTCGCGGAGGTTGTCGTTGCCGTTGTGTCTAAAAGCGGTTTGGGTGTGGTCGATTTATTTGCTTACAATAAACACCGTGCGTCGGCGATCGATTCTTTGTCCGGGGGCTTGCACGGTATTCGACTTCCCGATACAAGATTAAAGGGTACAACGTCTGCTCAGTACGCAAATATGCTCAGAGCTGTTGGCGTAACCTCGGCAGCTTTGACGGATGGCGAAAGCTCCCACGAGGGTCGTCAGGAAATTGATCGTCGATTGTGCGTGACGTTGTCAGCTCAAGTGTTAACCCTGCTGGATGCTTTTATATTCCCTGAATCGTTGGATACGTCCCTGCCTGCATCTCAGCTTCATGGATTGGCGTTGGTTCGCAATTCCGAACCTCGCTTGGGAGCTGCACAAGGTCCTCTCATTGCTTCTGCAATCCGTTTGTCGTTTTTGTTGACAAGCGCACTTGAACCATGTAGTGTACGAATGCTTCAGTGTGTGAGTCGTCTACGATGTCTTGTACAATGGGCGTTGGATTTAATCCGGGAATCATCATCGTTGTCGAGTCCCATAGAAGAACCAGAAGAAAAGATTGCATCGCTGGATCGCATGCTGCTTGCGGTTGTGTTGCATTGTCACCGAACACTAGGGCGATGTGCCGCACTTCTTTCGGAACTCGACGGGTCTTCCGTAGAATACTTTGGGAGCAAGGATGCTCAAAAGAAGCATTACAGAAGATTGCTTCGTGTTGCGCTGGAATTAAGAGATGTTGTGACGACAACTTACCGGGGTAGAAATGCAGCCATACGAAAAGCCATGTCAACAGAAGCCGTCGAAGAGCTGAGATCGAGTCTGGAAGCAAGTGGGCGGTCGAGTTCCCGAGAAGCTGCTCTGAAAGAGTTCTTATCGAGTGCCTGGGTCACAAGATTTCAAGACGTTGAGATTCGAGGAGACATCTCGGTTCCCGAGCAGGTCAGTATGGATACGATTACCCTGAGTGCCACCGAGTCGGATGATGTACAATTAGGTATAAGTTCAGTCGAAAGACTAGCAAACGAGTCCATGTTGGTGCAAGCGGATTTTGAGAAGGCACTAGATGTGGCTTTCGAGGGATATCTTGAAACTCAGCGAAAATGGGCTGACACCGAAAATGTTTGGTACCTGGAACATGACGGAGACACAACGATTAAGAAGTTATCTGAAAAGTATGAAAATGACGTTGCCGATTTGGTGAAGGAAGTCACTTTTCGACGCCATACGGGAGACATCCGATGGAATTCAATTCATCGCAGTGTTGTTTCATCATGGAGCCCAGCAAGTCATTGGAAGCTTGCTGAGTTTACCGACCGAGTAGGTCGGCGAACATTGTTAGTGCCAAACCGAAACTTCAGCTCACATATAGAATCAGCATACGACTCTGAAAAAGGTGGATCTACAGCGGAACATACGGCAAGTCCTAGAGGCGACAATGAACTTACTGACCTTATTCGACGTAACTCAGAGGCGTTCGCTATGAACGAAAATAAAGTCGACGATGACGATCTGTTGCTTCATTCAAGCGACGGGGAGTCCACGACTGATGTAGAATCGTCCTCCTGCGAAGCCGATGATTCAGTTGGAAGCGTCGAGAATGACGATATACCGGAGAACACTGAAACAGAGCACTATGAGGAAGAATGGGACAAAATCGACTCAGAAGAAATCGAGCACGTCGACGCCCAAGGGGACGTGGATGGATGGGCAAGAGCTTTCGCTTGGTCTGAAAATGAGTCAGTAGTGGCCCGGTTCGAACCCGTTATGATAGTGAAACTGCAAACATACATTGAGGGCAACGTCCTCCTCACATCACATCACCTCTATTTCAAGAGCACTGGCGGTGAAATGGATGTTATGACGAAGTCATCTGTAGAAGGTGGCCCGAGCGAAACTTTCCTCGGTGAGACCAAAGATCGCCGATGGCATCTCTCGCGATTGTCTGAGATCCATGGAAGGAGGTACCTTCTTCGACAGCAAGCTATCGAGCTTTTCTTTTGTGACGGACAAGAGCTCTTTCTTAACTTTTTGCGTGGTTCAAAAGAGAGGGATCGATTTCATGCGAAACTTCGGAACAATTGCAAGGTAAGATGTATGACCAATGGCAAGAGCAGAAGTTTCAGAAGGAAGAGTGACTCTAACGTCTGTTCCATTTCCTATGTCCAGCTCCCACTACTCTGGTCACCCAAATCACTGAACCCCCGTACTGTTTTTCGAAAATCAAAGCTCACAGAGCTCTGGCGAAAGAGAAAAATAACGAACTTCGAGTATCTGATGGCTCTAAATCGCATGTCCGGACGCAGCTTCAATGACATAACTCAGTATCCTGTTTTCCCGTGGGTTCTCGCGGAATACTCTGGTAAAACCATTGATCTTCGTGATTCGCGGGTTTTCCGTGATTTATCGAAGCCTATCGGAGCTCTGAATCCTGATCGATTGGCGCAGCTACTGGAAAGATTCAAGGACCTTGAGCTGTTTGGATTTCCCGAAGCCGAGAGGTTTCTTTACGGAAGTCATTATAGCTCTCCTGGAGTCGTCCTACACCTGATGATAAGACAAGAACCATTCACGACAATGTCTATCGCTCTTCAATCTGGTCGCTTCGATTGCCCTGATCGCTTGTTCTTTGACTTGGCAGCCAGTTGGGATGGGTGCTTGACGTCGACGTCAGACATGAAAGAGCTTGTACCAGAGGTTTTCTCTCTACCGGAGATGTTCCAAAACACAAACAAGTTCCCTCTTGGAAAGACTCAAACTGGGCTAGATATTGATGATGTTCGATTGCCGCCGTGGGCAAATGGGTCTGCTTTTGAATTTGTGCGAATTCAACGCCTTGCGTTGGAGTCAGAGTATGTTTCACAGAATCTGCATCACTGGATCGACTTGGTTTTTGGGTACAAACAACGTGGAGAAGAAGCGGAAGCTGCACACAACGTTTTCCACCACCTTTCGTATGAGGGCTCGGTTGACCTGGACAAAATTACGGACGAGGTTGATCGAACTGCTGCAGAAAGTCACATTCAGAATTTTGGACAAACACCAAGCCAACTGCTTCAGTCTTCTCCCCATCCTGAACGGTATTTGCAGGAGGAATGCTGGAAGCCTTTGATTCACGACATTCGTAGTGCGAAAAAGCTTCGTAGTCACACCCCTTCCAAACAATTCGGCAACATGAGTAGTGAATATGCTCGAGGAGCGGTGGTAAAGATTCACGCTCTCTCTGACAGTGTGGTTGCAGTTTATGGGGACATGAGTATCGGGTCGTACAGGTTCTATCCTTGCTACAAGCACAATCGATTGAGAATGGATCGACTAAGGCCTTTGAGCCGGCGTGAACTCAGCGTTGCACGCGACGCGATCAAACGAGGTTCACTTGTGCCTCCTGATGAACTTACTAATTCCGATTTCTTTCTGACGAATTTGAGTTTCGCACTGACAATTGGGGGACGCACATGGGAGGAACTTAGAAGGACTGCGGTCCTTCAGTCCGGTAGACTGATGTCAGGTTCAGAGACCACTATTGCATCTGCGGAGGCTTCTGCGATTCTGATATCATGTGGATACTGGGACGGTACCGTGAAAGCACACAGTTCTGAGTCATTGAAGATCCTGGCAAGTGAAAACGGCGGCCATCAGGGTCCAATTCACTGTTTGGCAATGTCAAACGATGGTTTTATGCTAACAGGGGGAAAAGATTGTACCTGCAGAATCTGGTTGGTTGATCATCCTGAGATGTCGACCGCTATGATGGATGAATATGTACAGACGGCGCTTGGAGGATCTCACGGAAGTGAAACCCCTCTTGTTTGCTGTCATGTACTTTGGGGGCACGAAACGCCTGTTCTTTGTGTTGACTTGGACTCGGATATGGATGTCGCAGTCTCAGGCAGTCGCTTAGGATTGGTCTGTGTTCACACTGTTCGGCGAGGTGAATTTGTCCGGTCATTCTCCCCACCAACGTTAGCAACAGAAAGTTCGTCGTACGTTTCCGTGGTGAAGCTGTCGTTGGATCATTCTGGCTCAGGGGCCATGATAATTCACATGGCAGATCGCGGCCTCCATACCTTTACTGTGAACGGGATGAGGTTAGCGTCTGTGGACGCCTGCGAAAGTTTGAATGATATGAGAATTTGTGCGTATGGAGAAATGGTCGTCACGGGAGGCGATTCAGGCAAGGTTACAGTGCGCCAAGTTTCGGATCTCAGTGTGATTAGCTCTATTGATCTAAGCAAACATGGACCAATCCGGTGTATCACTTTGACACCAGAAGAACTGAACCCGGTCAACCAGTTTCTGTTTGTAGGCAGTGACGACGGCTCCGTCACAGTTGTGGATAGGGATCCCAATTCTCTTGATGATGTCCAAGAGTAGAGAATACATCTTTAAAGCAAAATATTTGGTTACCTCCGTGTCTTGAACAGACCACTGTTCAGTTTTTACTTACCATCGAGTTTATGCTATGCGGCGATAAATTTCCATTCCCTCAGTTTGAACAAATAGAATGAAAGCTTAACCAAGGCACACTACCGGTTTGTTTTGTAGCGTTCTCCTGGCCGCTTCACGATCTTTTACGTAGGTGGTCCTAGCCTTTTCACTTCGAGCGGGGTTTTTTCCACGGTCTTCACATACAAGGCCGCTTTACCATGTTGTACTCTATGCCTGATTCTTCAAAAAAGAGGTGAAGCTTAGGCTTAATGATGATTACAATCTACAATAAAAATTCGGTGTGTTTTGTCCCTTCCACCAGAAATTGTATTTTCTCGATGGTATGTTGCGCACAGAAACAAGGTTCACGAATACTCATTCTAACTTATGTTCCTTTGAGAGCAACAATAACACCAGAACTATGGTCACATATTTTCTATCTGGGTAATGAAGTTGTTTGCAACACGTACATTAATTTCTCAATGTTAGCAGAAAAAGATAAACCTACAAGGGGGCAATTGGCCTGCTATTTCCCAGCCGGCGTTGCCGAAGGAGCAAATCCCATGGCGACGCGTGCTGCATGCAAGGTTCGATCTGCCACTTGTTTGGCGGCTTGAGCACCGTCATCCAACACTTGCGTCAAATATCCCTCTTCTTGTCGAACGGTGTAATACCGTTCTTGAATCGGTTGCAAATGGGCAATGAGTGCATCGGCTAACTTGGGTTTGAATTCACCCCATGTCATATCCTTGACTTCGGCGGCAATATCATCTCGTGATCGTTCTGGTTGAACGGCCAAGTAGATATTAAGCAAGTTTGTGGCTTCCGGTCGTTCTGGATTGTCCCATTCCAGTCCCACTACTGAATCTGTTTTACATCCTTTAATCTTTTTCCGAATCAGATCGGGTGGATCGAGTAAATTGATTCGGCTGCTGTCATTGGGATCGGATTTGGACATTTTGGACGATCCATCGGTCAAGGACATGACGCGGGCGCCTTCCTTGACAATCATCGCATCTGGCTCCACAAAGACTGGTCGGGAAGGAATGCCGGCTTGTTTGCAACGCTTTTTGTACGCATTGCCTTTACAGAACAAGTCATGAAATCGTCGGACCGTATCACGAGCCAATTCCAAATGTTGACGTTGATCTTCGCCGACCGGAACACGATCGGCTTGATACAAGATAATGTCTGCTGCCATCAAGGCGGGGTATGTGAACAATCCCACACCAACCGAATCGGCACCTTGCTTCTTCGATTTGTCCTTGAATTGAATCATACGTTCCATCCAGTTCATGGGAGTTATGCAATTCAAAAGCCAAGCAAGTTCCGAATGGGCTGGTACATGGCTTTGGACAAATACTTTTGACTTTTCTGGATCAATTCCTGTACAAACGCAGACAAAGAAGCGACAAGAGTAGAAGAGATTACAAAGGAGCAAATCAATCAGAAACATGAGCGTTGGACACCATTCCAGGTACACATATAGAGAGAATCAGCAGTCTCGAAAAAATGAGTTGTCATGGATTGGAACCTGACGTACCAACGGCAAGATACAGCGCAGCTGACGACAACGTCGATTCCGCCAATGCTTGAGGATCGTGAGGCATGGTAATGGCATGCAGATCCACGACACAAAAAAAGTTTTCTGTTTGTACGACAGTCGTTGTTCCATCCTCTTCATTCACAAGTTCCTCTGGATCTTCATTTTGAAAGTCCACCCATTGTCGAATCGCACCCAAATAATTGCCCAAATGCAACGAGCCTGTGGGCTGAACACCCGACAAGACACGTCGTAACTTGACTTTTTTGCTCGCCGTAGGAGCGTCACTTGTTTCTGTTTTTGGTGAATCACCATTGACAACGGATGTAGTTACCGTCGTCTCTTCTTCTTGCGCAGAACTGCTGCTGCTGAGAAATCGACGAGTCGTTGCAACTCTTGCGTAACCAGCGCTTGGAAATGATGATGATGAGAATCTGGCAAAACTGGTACCGGATGGCTTTGGAACGGTAAAGCCATGGACCACCAATCCTCTTGTTATTCTGAGTGACGGCGAAGAGAGACAAAAGAGCCACATGATGATGCTGGGAATGAGTTGCATGGTCATGCCGAAGGCAGTAATACGTGTCGAATTTGCTAGTCGAATGAAAATCGGTCTCTAGAACAAGTGCATGGAACGCTGAGAGAGCTCCGAGATCGAAGGACAACACGAACAATGAAAGAGCTTGTCTCTAGAGATTGCAAATTGGAGCACAGTAGGAACAAGGCCACAGGGATGAGGATCTGTTACTGTTACCCCTTCTTGCATCCAAAGAAGATCAACATCTCATGAATCGGATCTCTGATGTGTATGCTGACGCTTGTTTCCTGTCAGATCTCCACGTGTTTTGCAGCGCGACACGATGCGACAAACACGCGATCCAAACACGACCTCGTGCATGGGACGAAGAGCAGACGGGGGTGGTATTAGGTAAGCTATGCCCCTGTTGCTCATAGGTTAAAATAGGGGTCCTCTATTAGAGCGGCGGAGTTGGACGTCTCTTCATGAATTATGAATTCCATGGTGTGGTTTCTATGATGCACTTCATCTCCTGACACAACGGAAGGACCGGTCCGGCAAATTGGACAACCCAGTCGTCCTTCCTATGCGTTATACTCATAAACAATCTTGGGAAATCTTGCCTTTGTCCCTCGCCTTCCTGGAAGAATGACTACTCTGCTAAACTGTTCGTCGCGGTCAAGTTGGAAACGTCGCGATTCTCCCACTCCAGATACACAGTACTGAGTTTTCATTTCCCAGGATTTGTTTTCAAGGTAAGATCTGGCTTTTTCTTCCATTCCTTTGAAGCGGCATTGGAGCGAACTTCGAACAACGGAACCTCATGACAAGGGTGCGAGGGGAAATCGTCACCCTCCACTACCATGTCCCCCCACCTTCGTGAAATGGTTCTCCTGGAAAGACTCCACAAGCCATATGAAACTGCGCTACCCTTTGGTTTGGCTTTCGTCACGGTGTATACGGGACCACCAAATGATCCAAAATGAAATCCACGGAACACTGAAAGGGCGACTGTCGTTGAAGTCGATGGTGACCGAAAAGTGTTTCCAAACGCAACTTTCTACTCGACAAGGAACCTCCAGGAGTCCCAGCCGGACCGCAATGGTTTGGATTGTTGTCTTCTTCTTCTTGTTCACTGTCGTCGTCCTGCTCCTCCATGCCACGTGGCATGAGAGCCAAACAGGACAAGTCGGTATGGCTCTGGTTGCCCATTGTTGTGACAGGTCGAGGCCGACCAAACACAAATTTCACTTGCAACTCGAAAGAGTCATTGTGGCTTGTGGTGTTGAACCCATCCGAGTGAGGCTTTTCTTGTTCTTTTTGGACTGAATCTTGTTCCGTGTTGCTGATTCTCGCCTTTTTGTAAGGATGGATCGTCCGACCGTCCTGTGGATTCTCCGTCTGGTTGTGGTGGTGGTTTTTGGTTGTGTCGTCGTCGTCGTCTGGTGGACCGGAGGATGGCGCGGTTGACCTTTTCCATTGTTCCAACCGTCTCTGGTTCAATTGTTGCAATCGTTTCATGGGAATCCGTTGGTAGGTTTGTGTGGTCGTCCTTCTCCTCGAACCATTCACAGTACCAAAGTGTTCGACCACCACGCGAGAAGAAGAAGAAGAAACTGAGGTCTCATGATTCGGATTCCCCTGCATGGTTCGTGGTGTTGCCAGACGCTGCGGGGAGGGGGTTCGTTCGCCGGTACTACCATGGCGGTATGGTGGAGGAGTGGTCAAGCCTGGGAGCAAGTGACACACTTCCGGCCACCCGAGGGGACCCACGGAACAGTACACCACAAAATCACGTGGCGTTTGTCCATGCGTCGCACGGAGTTGCAACCAATACGAACCGGAATGGCCCGATGGTGGCAGCAGGTGGTGGTTGCTACGACCGAGTGCATCCTTCTCCACAACCGGCACGGAGGAAATTCGAACCACACTCCCGCAGGACCAGTCAACCTCCGAGCGCAACCGGACGGCCGGTACCGGAGACGCGGTCCATTGGCCCGGTACTGGGGCGCCAGGCAAGGGTGGTTTCCTCTTGTCTTGAACATAGCAAGCACTCTTGTTCCTCGCTTCGATTCCCAAGGACGAGGATGAGGAAGAGGAGGAGGATGTCGTGGGTACCATCTTGGAAAAATCTTCATCAATACACAACGTCGACGCCACAAATTCGGACCATGTCAAGGTCAAACATCCATTCTCCTGTAGTGCCCGCAATGAACTTGTCGAAGGAGGCAAAGTTGTCCTTGGTGAATCTTGTGGTGGTGGAGTAGAGGAAAAAGAAACAACAGCAGACGGACACGAAGCTCGGTGGATCAAGTCATGGGATCGAAAGAGCGGTAGACACTCATCGTTGTCACCGTCCGAGTCATTGTATTCGTCCTGAATCATTCCATGGTCCTCTTCTTCTTGTTGTTGTTGCGTTTCATTGCCACTTGCATCCTGGACAAGAGTCGCAAAGGTTGACAGGGCCGATGGAGGAGTATAGTTTCCTTGTAACAACTGATCCACATGCACTCGTGTTTGTAACCATGATTGAAAACATGCAGTAGTGGAAGTAGTCTGTTGCCCTGATTGTTCCATTTCCTCCCGTCGTCGAATGCAATGGCGATCATTCTTGTCACTCGTCTTTTTCACAGCAGCAAAACGACCAAATCGAATCCAGCGGAGTGGATTGCTTTCTTGCAATTCGTGTTGCAAGTGATCCACTGTGGATTGCAAATGTTGCACTGTCGTTTCCAATTGCTGAATTTCCGTTTGTTGATCCAATCGTACTTGATCGCACACGGTCACTGCCACGGTTTGTGCCAAACTGGCCAACTCCAAGCATGGATTCTTCTTCCGGACAACGGCTCTATTCTCCGGATGATGCTCAAACCTTGTGGTGTGGCTCGGTGTCATGGCCGCATCTGTCGGGTCCAAGGAGGAAGTACTAGTAGAATTCACTGCCTCTTTCCGAATCCTACTAGATTCACCAAAAGTAGTTTCGGTGGTCCCATGGAGAGTGATCGGTGAAGGAAGTACGGGTGGCGGCGCCATGGTCAATTCCGCACAGAGGAGAGAATATCTGTGACGAGACAGAGAGAGTGCAAAGAATTGCTGCCAGCACTCCCACGCGGGGTGATGGATCCAGGGACCCCTCACGGTCTCTAGTAGTTGAGTAATTGAGTTGCGAATGTACTTCAGGAAAGCAAAACGAAGAGGATTAAAGCAGGAGTCAATGGGAGAAAATAACCTACAAACCGAGAGAATAATTTCGAAAACGATCGAAAAATGGAGATGTGGGCCCCAAAAGATGCACACACGCATCTGGTGCCACATATTTCATCCAGGAGCGACCAACCATGTTGGGACCCAACGACGAACCTCCTTGTCCTTCTGCTCTTCTTCCCTCCATTGCACTATATCAAACTACCCCCATAGACCAACTTAGGGAGACCAATCATAAGACGCACAGTCCTTTGTTCTTTAGTAGTACGGTGTGAGAACAAGTGTGTGCATCTATAAATATATTCTTGTCCTCCTTCTTGTTCAAAGATCTGCAGAACGCCAGTCCACAAGAAGAAACAAGAGAAGACCAGTCTACAAGAAAGAAGGAGACAAGACAAGACGGTATTTCCTCCTCGTCACCGTGTGTTGGGCTGAAGGAGATTGAAACCCAGAATACCTGGAAATCGAATGGCGAACATGTCCTGGCTTGCTCGTACGACCAGTCGACGATTGGCTTGTCCGACGAAGCATGCGTTGAAGTTCACAAGGACAATTTCTTGTTCTTCCTGCAAAGGATTGGTACCGTCCATTCATTCTGCTACTGCGGTCACCACGATTGATCTAAAGCAGCACTACTCGTGGAGAGCTCTGACCTCCTCGGTCCAATGGTCTTCCACGTCTTCATCATCGTCCGACAGTGACATGGTTGTGGAAGAACCGCTCGTCTCCACCGAGCCATCTTCTTCATTGCCGCCCTTACCGACGGCTAGTCAACCCATGGGATTCCCCTTACCTCGGGACGAACATGCCTGTAGTGTTTCCTTACCGACCTGGTCTTCCGTCGTGGGATACGAAGAAGGCAATCAGGCTGTCACTTCGGCCATGTTGTGTGGATATCCACGCTTTGTCTATCATCCCTACATTCAACAATTGCAACACTATATTGTGCAAACATATTCCTCACAGCAGCAGCAACAACAACAACCACCACACGAGTGTTTGGTACTGCCCACGCGAGAAGCGGCTCTTCGATGTCAAGCCTTTTTGCAACTAGCTTGGGAACAACAAGCACAGTCCTCCTCCAACACTACCAAGGTGGAATTGGTGGACAATGCCCATCTCTCGTCCCAAACAGGCACGGAACCTGTTTCATCGTCGAACATACAGTGTGTCGAAGTGGTACCCAATTATTGTCATGCCGTTCTCTTCCCTGCCGAGGCGGCCCCAGTCGCCAAGGCCTATTGGCAACATACGGGGGAAGTTGTCAGTAGTCGTCGAGCCTTTGCCACTCTCCAACGATTGGGCTTGGCCCTGGACAAGACAGTGACGCAAGAGCAACATATTTGTCATCCAGCGCACTTGACGACCACTACAGCAGAGCAACAACAACAACAACAACAACAAGAGGCCAACGACAATGGCTGCGATAAGACGAGCAGTAGCATTGCCGTGGCGAGTCAATTGCGACAACGCATTGCCCAGTGGGCTCACGTTCCCTCAGAAGATCAAGTATTTTTGACTCCCTCTGGAATGGCGGCCATTTACCAAACCTTGCGGAGTGCACGACGACGACATTACGAATTGAATCCTACGCAACAGGGCGGACGATCCATTGTATATGGCTTTCCCTATTTGGATACCTTGAAACTGTGTAGCCGAACCGAATTTTGTCCCGCCGGAGTCAATTTTTATGGAAAGGGCGATGCGACCGACTTGGAGCAATTCAAAGCCTATTTGGAACAGAACCCTGATTCCGTCAGTGTCCTTTTTACCGAAGTTCCCTCGAATCCGCTCTTGCATTGTCCCGATTTGTATGCCTTGCGAGACTTGGCCAATCAATACAACTTTGTCTTGGCCGTGGATGATACAATTTCCAACTTTTTAAATGTCAATTTAATTGAATCGGGTCTGGCCGATGTCGTGTGTACCAGTTTGACCAAATTGGTCTCGGGACGAGGCGATTCCATGGCAGGCAGTTGTGTGGTGAATCACACGACACGGGCTGGACAATGGATCCTCCAAGATCTGTTGCAAACTCAAACCGACCAGGAGAACCAACCACAACAGAATGCACACGATCCGACTTCCAATGGTTTGTTTTGTCCGGACGCCTTGGCGGTTTTGCGCAATTCGACCGACTTTGTCCAACGCAGTGCCGCCATTAATGAAACGGCAGAACAAATGGCCGATTGGTTTGTTCATCATCCCGATGTCGAACGGGTGTACTATCCCAAATATTCACCCTCGGTGAACCTGTACCATCAAGTCCAATGGCCACGGCAACCAAGCTCGAACAATCCGGAAGAATTGAATCATCCCAGTGGCTATGGTGGATTAATGTCCATCATTTTGCATCCCCATGTATGTCAACGTACCTTTTATGACGCCCTTGATGTTGCCAAGGGTCCGAGTTTGGGTACCAACTTTACCTTGGTTTGTCCCTACACGTTGTTGGCGCATTACCATGAACTAGACTTTGCCAAGCAATACGACGTCCCTCCCAATCTGATTCGTATCTCGATTGGGTTGGAATCGGCACAAGTATTGAAGCAAAAGTTTGAGTCGGCCCTGAATCAATCTCGACTGTATCCCAAAGTGACGGATCAAGACAATTCCACCTCCACGAATGATGACGCTGCCATTAGCCGGTAAGATTCGCTTGGCTCGTTTGGGAAGACACAACACACACAACCCAAACAGGCACCCTATCAGGAACCCATATGAATTAGAAGAAAATGTGCTTGGACGACAATGTCAAATGTCAACGACGATATGGATATATGCTACACAAGCGGAGTGTGTCTGTCATTTGGCTTACACCGGATTATCTCTATCTTTCATGTCATGACTCAGTTCATCTTTCTCCCACCGCTACCGCAAACAAACACTTTCCACAAAATGATACCATAGTAGTCAGAATTATCAACATAACTTTCTAAGACATCCTCCCAGCCTACATTGTGCTAGAACTATTGGAGCGAAAACAACAAGAAAAACACAATATGGATTCTTTTTACTTGTTATGACGGATGATAATGACAGAGACTGCATGTGTGTGTAAACATAGTTAAAAGGATGTTTGTCCTCGTGGTACCTTATTTGAAATCGGTTCGCATGACGTTTTCAATGTCCTGTTTCATAATGAGCTGTGGATCAAAGTCATCCTGCCCATCCAATTGAGCTCGTCGCATACGTCTACGAACTTCGGTACGGACACCGGCCAACAACATTTCCGAAACACGCCCATTTCGTTCCGATCGCCATATCGAGGTTGTTTCAGACTGCAACAAGGCCGAGACAACGTCTTCATCAATGGCAGTGTCAAATTCAAAGCCTTTGGCTGTGGCCAAGTCCAAGAAGATACGAGCGAGTTGGGTACAGGTGTAATCGGGGAACTCCAAAGTCAAGGGGAAGCGTTTTCGCAATTCGGGTTGGAAGGCCAAAAAGGCATTTACTTCCAAGGGGAAACCTGCCAAAATAATAAGAGGGAAGGCATCGTCTTTGGCTTGCTTGGCGGAATCAATATTGCGAACAATTTCTTCAATGGCATGACCACCAGTATCGACGCGATTGCGCTTGGAGGCCATTCCCAGGGTAAAGGCTTCGTCAATGAACAAGACACCACCGCGAGCTTCATCAAGAACTTCGCGCGTCTTGAGAATGGTGTTATCTTTTTCTCGTGCCACCAAATCCATACGTTCAACTTCCAAAAACTTGGGTTTGCGCAACAATCCTAGCTCGTGAAAGACCTTGGCCAACAAACGGGCCACAGCCGTTTTACCCGTTCCAGGATTTCCAGTAAAGACAGCATGACTACAAACGGGTCGACCACCGTCTTCGGCCAAACCTGCGGGAAGCAACGAGGTGAATCCACCCCGATGTATCAAGGCATTGCCACTTCCTGGCCGATTGTAGGGCATGAGCGACTCGCGCAAATCGGAGATTTCTGCCGTGCGCCGTAATCCACGAACTTGTGACTTGACATGTTCCAGTCCCACAATGGAGGCGAGCAAGTCTTCGACGCGATCACGGGGTCCCAAGGCCATGGAAGTAGGAGATTGCAACATGGTTTGGGAGGGCCCCACTTCCATGGACATGCCTCTCGAATCGCGAGTCACTGTCTTGTGTCGCTTCTTGACCGCATCCAACAAAATCAACTCGGCGTCCTCTTCACGGTTCCCTCCACCATTGGCTTGATTGTGTATGGCATCGGAGAAGGCAATTTCCAATTCATTCGGATCCATACCGGCAGCAAAAAGGGCATGTGGCACACGATCGGCTAGGCGACGGACGCTGGCCAGAGCCAATTTCAAATCCACATCACGGCGACTTCCTCCATCACGCAAGGAATGCAATTTGCGTTCGAGAGCCTTGGCTCGCTCTTCGAGCTTTTCCGCCTTTTGACGACGCGTCAATTCCGGTGGAGGAGGTCGGCCTTCCAACATGGCGACAACAGCATCACTGGCGGATTCACCATCGGCCAAGGCCAAATCAAGAGGCGTCATACCATCATCGTTTTGCAAATGCAAAGCATCCGGATAGGCATTGATGAGCAAGCGAACAACTTCAGGAGAGGCTTGATTGGAAGCGGCCATGTGCAAAGGCAAACTACCATATTGATTGCGCACGGTGGCACCTTCGGGGTACTTTCCCAACAACAATTCCATGGTATCTGTCGATGATTGCCACATGGCAGCTTGATGAATAGGCAAATTGCCAGCCGAGTTGGGCTGACTAGCTCCGCCCGGATAGGCACGCAACAATGCTTCGACTACATCGGCCGTTGCTTGAAACGAACAGGCTGCGTGCAGAGGTAAATTGCCACGGTCGTTCAAACGAGAGGCTTCCTCAGGAAAGGATGGGTTCTACTCAACGTAGTGGAGAAAGCATCACAGCAAAATTAAACAAGCCGTCACCAATAATGTGAGAGTATGAAGATAAACGCCACCAGCTTACGCACAAATTTTGTCAAAGTCGTGTCGGTGGAAATGCCTACCGACATTCACCATTCTCGACCAGCAAAAACGCACGTACCTTGCTTCGGCTCAAGAGAGCACCAAAGCCTTTACACAATTCATGGAGAGTGGTTTCCGGCATGTTTGCAGTGATGCCTTTGAATTGTCCACGTATATGGGTCCAATAGCCGAGGAATAAGATGCAATCCGGTCGTAATGGCAGTACAGGTAGTAGAAGCTCTATCCAGGATCCAAGAACCTCTTTTTCACACTTTTCTTCCTATAGGGTCGCCGCACACGAGAAGAAAGTGGATGGACCAAAAGACTTGCTTGTCACAACGTCCACACAATGATTCTTTCTTCTCGCAAACACTCAAACACAAAAAGCTGGTCAGTCGTCCCCGTCCAAAGATGTCTATATAGAGACCTCAATCTGGTGTTGTTGGTTGGCGTTCGTGTAAAGAGTCGTTGCTTTTTCTACAACAACAAGACGCAACAACTATAATTGTGAAGGCTCTCCTTGCTCGTTGGTTGGTACGACCGACCTTCTCGCGTGCCCCTCCTCTAACTCTAACTGGCCGTATCATTGGATTATTTTAAACTCAAATGCTCCGTCGTGTCCCACATTTAATTAATTCCTTCCGACGCGCGCGGCAAAAAACGCCTACCGAGATGCCCCTTCTCTCCGCTCCTCTCCACCTCCATTATTTCTCTTCTGTAGAAGGACGCTATCCATCGCTATTGTCAATCGTAATCCCAGAATTACAAACAATCAGGAGCACTTCTAGTCCACTCCTACTCCTCGTCTATTGTGCTTATTAAACTCCTCCTTCGTTTGGGAGGACAAGCAAAGCAGCATTCCGATGAGAGATGAGAAATAATGCTTGCCAATCAAAAGAAACTACGCATGATTGTGATAAACGTAGCCATACTGTAACTAGTGACAATCGCTTATCGTTTGTCCACACAATTGATGGGAGGTCAAGCAGAGATACTCGAGTCAAGCAGTTACATTCTCTATTATGAATGTCAAGAAGGATAGAGCACAACCCAGACAGCAAGGGATCTCTGGTGGACTCTAATAGATGAGAAATATTGAAGCAATCGTTTTTTTTCTGGTTTACTAACTTTCGGGTATATAGTCACATCACGTGATGTTTTGAATCACACGTAACATGGCATTGCAAGTTAAAATGATATCATGATAGATAGAGTATATAAAGTGGACAAATGAATTGGAACTTGCATCCAACGGGAAACAAATTATGCCATGGCACCGTTCTTGTTTCCAACCAATGGGACCTTCTTGGAGTCTTTCTTGGCGAAGCTCTGTCCAATAAGGACACCAGCAATGATAACAATACAGACACCAACGACGATGGCAATGTACTTGGCCATATCGGGGAAGTCAAAGTCGCCTTCGTTGCCAGTACTGTAGTCAAAGAAGTAGTTTCCACCTCCATTCTTGGAGGATTGAAGGACTTGGTAGCTTCCAAGTTCGTCGAGGTGATCCTGGACAAAGAAGCAGACGTCCTCTTCATTGATTTCGCCTCCATCATTGCTGACAATATCAACGGTATACCAGCTCATGTCAACGGCATCATCGTTTTGTTGTTCTTGCTGGTTTTGATCATCGTTCTGTTCGGCTCCACCGCACGAATAAATATCAAGAGAATCTTGAACAATGTTTTCGCAGATTCCGCTGAGTTGGGCTTCACCAGCGTCTTGGTTGTCTTGGTTTCCATCACCATTCTGATCTTGCATCTCGACGAATTCACAGGCCAAACAATCCATGGATTCTTGGTAGGGCTTCTGGATGTCTTCCTTCACAGCCATGAAAAGGTCGTAGGTGTAAGTTCCGTACATCAAATCGCTGAAGTCAAGACCGAGGTGGATGAGAGAGCAGTCGTCGTCAAGGAAAACGGCAACTTGAACACCATAGCCATCAGGGTCACAGACAAAACCAACCCTCAAGTTGTACTCTTCACCCTTGGCATCATACCATGAAATTCCTGTGTCGCGACAGGAAGCGTCCTGCATGAATTCGTCAACCATGTCCTCACTGATGGTACAGCCCGAATAATAGTTGTCTCCGTCTTCACAATAGTTAACATCATCTTGTTGCTGGTCTTCACCATCTTCGTTGAAGCAGCCATTGGCCTCACAAGTATCGCAATCGACTTCAATTTGACAAGCAGCGGCTTGTTGTTGTTGCTCGAGGCGACGTTGTGCCACCATTTGCTTGAAGGAGTTGCGCTGTTCACGGCGGGAGAGCTTACGACCTTCGTTGTTTTCTCCGTTTTGTTCACCATTGTTTTCTCCGTTTTGTTCACCATTGTTTTCGCCTTGGTTGTTGTCTCCCTCGTTGTTTTCTCCGTTTTGTTCACCATTGTTGTCTCCCTGGTCGTTTTGGCCGTTGTCTCCTTCGTTATTTCCGTTCGCATCATCGTCCCTTCAAAAGAAAATTAAACGTGAGGACAATAAGGATGACAAGTCATCAGTCGTTGACAGACAAATACTTACGGATAACACGTATCGTAAGATCTTTGGCAGGCTTCGCAGTACTCCTCCTCGTCTTGCTGGTCGTCGTTTGAAACGGCCTGGAACCACTCGAAAAGAGACATGATCATAAGATTTTCGTCACTTCCTTTGTTGTAGTAAGCGTACGCGGTTTCAAGGACATTGAACGTCACATAGGATTGTTCGGCAAGAACAATTCCTTCATAGGCAAGTTCACCCACGGTTTTATCGCTGTAGATAGCGTTGTTATTATTGTTGTTGTTATTATTGTTGTTGTTGTTGTTATTGTTGTTGTCGCCCTGGTCATTTTGGTCTTCGAAAAGAGCCTCATCGTAGACACGGAAGGAGTCGCAAGTGTTGAAGTAGATGGAGTAGTCCGTGGAGACCTCGAATTGTTCATTGAGCTTACGGGCGAAAGCATTCTTGCCGAGAGGCTTACGCAAAGATCTGGCCTTTTTGGCATCGGTCATGCCAATGGCAGCCAAAAGGGCAACGGCGGTAAACTTCATTGTAAACAAGGGTAACACAATCAAAGACTGAGAGAGAACAACAACAGCAGCGCAATGCAACCACAGTTCCAAGATTATGGAGAAAGCGTGGGCAGAAAGCATCGGCGTGTTTCGGTTAGGCGCATTCGACGACCGGCTGGCATTGGGATGATGGGATCGCCGATTCAATCACTTATTTAAGGAACTTCATTTTGGTTGGATATGCCTTCTCGGAAAATTATTGATACTTAGAAGTCGGATAATATTTGTTAGGGGCCCTTCGGTTGGAAAAGACATACAAAAACCAAGAGCCGATCGCGCATAAGCAATTTCCATGCGTTCCAGCGATAGGTGCTCGGTGTCTGTAGTTTTTTCAATCTACGCGCTACAATACGCGCGCGAGACATAGCCGACAAGAAGGGAGACGGAGAACTGTCTGTCTGTGTCACGTCCATCTACAGACAGACAGCAGGAAGGGCCACGAACGGTCTTGCGTCGGGCGCGCACGACTGAACATTCCACCTAATTGCGAGATCACAAAATCTTGTCCAAGATGCAGACGAAAAAAGGGAGCAATGGGAAATGGGAACCATCATCGCGCAGCGTGTCAGGTCCACCAAGTCAACGGAAGAGTACTCGGGGGGAAACATTAAAGAAGAAACAAAGCTGAGAGGGTGTGCTTGACCTACCGAACATACATATGCTGAGACGAAGGAGGAATACGTACTGCAAACACGCCTCACTCTCACTGTTCCAGCAGCGCTAGATCTTCTAGCAAAGAGGGAAGGAGTGCCACCTACGAACATGCGCAATTTTTTGATAGTAAAATTCGATTGAGATCTCCATTTTCCCATAAAGGTAGTACCGAAGGAATGGAGGTACTCCGATGAACTCTCAGGAGCCATCGAGGTAGTATACTTTATCGTCTCCTCCAATTTTCGTGTACTCCTAATTGACCAACAACCATCGCTGTTTGTTTCTAGGCAAAGAGTGGGGTCAAAGCTAACTGTAGAACGCAATATCTGGCCTGTGCCTCCTTTGACGTGGCGATATGTTTAATGCTCCGCACAATCTATATCATTGATGAATTTAGTTGTGACGAGGTCGGGCCGGTGGATTGTGAACGAGTGATTGAAACAAGAACTGCTTGGGTCGGAATGGACTACCACAAGTCTCTTCAAGATTAACATAAACGCCAATACCACTGACTGTGTTAGCTCAACATTCGCATTCCCGAACGTTCCACCGTCCCTCTTCTCATTGCTCATGGAGACCACATGTGCAAGGAATTCCCAAATGGACGCAAAATGTGCAAGAGTTCACAAAATTTATTGCCGAAATTCTCTTTCAGAGATTGAATATGGAATGAATAAAGCGTAACATAGATCCACGTTAGCCATGATCACACTCATTGAACGAACAAGACCATTCCCAATCCCATCCACGACGATATCCTTCTTTCCTTTGGCCAGGACGAAACTAAATTTTTGTCCAACGGACACGAATTGCGACCGCACAGCAGGCAGACGGACATTGTTAATAAGTGCTCGAACACAAGGAGTACCACAAGAGCAAGCAGGGAACGTGCAGAATTCAAAGCGCGAATATGGATCACCTCGCTCCACATTATGGCATACCGTTCCGTCCATTTCTGATGCGTAGGAGACCACGATAAGGTATCCGTAGTGACCTCTTCCTGCAAATGGGAAACGATTGGAGAGACTTCATGCTACCGAACAGAAGTAAGAGGATGAATGCATTTTTTATATGGAAGCACTAGTAGAAATACATTTCGTTAACATCTAGAACAGGCAAGTTTGAACGTGATCGTCGGGCTTCACACCGCGACTTCCAACCCCCAAAAAGAACAACAGCTTTTATGCATAAATACGTAGCAAAACGGTGTGGGGCGCCATACCCATATAGCAGCACCAAGGATTTACAATGTTGATTGGGAGGAGATGGCATCGTCCAGCGACAACAGAATCGGAATTTCATCGGATAGCCTTGACTCCCAGTCCAGCGATACTGTCTTCTTGCGCTTGGAGGGAGACTCGTATTGGTAGAATTCGTCATCGCTGTCATAGACTGGACTTGCCCGTTTCAGTGTCCACCCTTCTTCATCATCCGATTCAGCATCAATCCATACAGATGATCGGAATACATCAACTAGTGATTGCTGTTGTGGGGTTGTCGATGAGGTGCATAGAGCCTTGTCTTGATGTGTCTCCATTAATGGTCCTGATACGATTGAATTTTCCGTGCTGGGTGAAAGGATGGTTTCCATTAGTGGCTTGGTAACAACACTGGAGGAAGGATTGTGCGAGCTCTGCTTTTCCTGAAAGGGATGCACGGAACGTCGTTTGCGATTGTGAGTGGAGGAGAGAGGGAATCGTCGTGGTGAGGCTGTCATGGTGATTGGAATTTAGTTTTGGAACACTTGTTCGTTTGTTTGTTTGCCGAATGAGATGTGTGGAAGCAAGATCAACCAAATTTTGTGATCGATGTTGGAAAGTTGTTGGAAAAGAAGATGCGCAGCTCGTCTTGATTGGCGAGGCCACGATAGGAGTTCACGTCAACACGACCAGCAAATTAATGGCCAGCCGTTATGACCGTTACGCAAAAAGGATACATACGGCAAACCAATCCCAAAAAACGCGCACCCTTCTGTCCAGAAAATCCAACGTACATCCCAAAAAAATAACAAACCCGGACGTACGAAGCACTCACCAATTTGTCACCCGTTCGCAACGGATGTGTGACTCTTGTGGCGTCCGTCGAAGAATTGATTTGCAACACTCCCAACGGCTTCCGGTTCATGTTGCCAGACGCAATGGATAAGGACGGAACGTTGACCATGGCCAAAGCTAATCGACTCTCATTGTGGCCATGGTTATTGGTTGACGCGGGTGCGGCGATATCTCGGATGGTCATGGTCAAAGAAGCAGTCTACTCGACAATCAAACAGAAAACCGAAGCGCCGGTCGAAAAAGAAAATGTCCGTTGCAGCTTACGTTCACCCCAAAAATGGGAGAGGTTCATCCGTTGCAAGTTGCAAGCCTTCGCAGACTACGATAATGCACTCTACCTACTTTCTACCTTCTCAGTGCTGTTGCGTCGACAGGCGCGTGGGGAACGGAATCTCTGCAGGCGCGCCGATACTCCGCGAAAATTGGAACCCAACGACTTCCCACACGTGCGCATGAGAGCAGTTGACTGTTGACTGACGTGGGTTCTCTGTCCCCCTCTTGGACATGCGACATGGATGTAGGATATGAGCGTCAAGTGTCGAGAAAGGATGGAGGAAAGCTCTCTCCAACAGCACCTGCTTCAAAGAGGACGACACACCCTCCTTCGCGATCTTTGGAGGAGGACCAGAATCCAAAAGATTCTGCAACAGAAGCAATCTTGTACAGCATCCTGAATCCTGAACATCATCATCATTCCTCGCCTTGGCCAGCTTGCATCTCTAACGATTGTTTGTCTTTTTCTAGCACCAACAATCATTGCGTTTTTCCTTGGAAGATCGGTATCGGTGACAAAGCCAGGGTTGCAACAACTAGCGTTCCATTCGACGTCCCGGCTCCGTCAAGAAGTTTTGTCCTCAGCCGTTTTCGTCGCCTCTTCAGGGAACTCTGCATCATTTGGCCAGTCGACAAGAAGCCATCGATCACGAGCAATCTATCGAGGCATGTCAACGTCAAATGATGGTGCGGCCAAAATTGATGGCAAGGCCATTGCAGCGTCTATCCGAGCAGAAATTAAAACTCGTGTCAGTATCATGTCCGAAAGCCACAGCAAGGTGCCTGGCTTGGCTGTGATCTTGGTCGGGAGCCGTCGAGACTCTCAAACCTACGTCAACATGAAGAAAAAGGCATGTGCGGAGGCAGGAATTCAAAGCACTGGATTCGATTTTGATGCTAATGTCACAGAACAAGAGCTACTGGATTGCGTCGAGAAGCTCAATGCCGATGCGTCGGTGCATGGAATTTTAATTCAACTACCACTGCCGGCACATTTGGATCAAGACAAAATCTTACAGACGGTTCACCCATCTAAAGATGTCGATGGTTTACATCCAGTCAATGTTGCCAATTTACAATTGTACAAGGGCCCTGCCACGGAGGCACCCTTCTCTATCCCATGCACTCCGTTAGGTTGTCTAGTTTTGTTAGACAAGAGTGGCGTCGACCTACGCGGAAAGAGCTGCGTCGTCATTGGTCGTTCCCATTTGGTTGGTTTACCCATGGCACGATTGTTGTTGGGACGCGATGCGACCGTCACAATTTGCCATTCCAAAACCCAAGATATTGCCGACGTTTGTCGCAAGGCAGATGTAGTAGTTGCCGCAGTCGGCAGGGCTCAAGTGGTAAAATCAGATTGGATCAAACCCGGAGCAGTGGTCATTGATGTGGGGATCAATAGCATTGATGTCGAACCCACCCAACCAGGGGGCAAAACATACAAATTGGTCGGTGACGTGGACTATGATCAAGTCAAAACCGTGGCGTCGCAGATAACACCCGTTCCTGGTGGTGTCGGACCCATGACCATTGCAATGCTTCTCAGTAATACCTTGCATTCTTGTGAACTGGCAATGAAACAGAGCGCAGAGGAGACGAAATAACAAATGAGTATCGACTTTGTAGGTCATTTTTCTCTCCCCATCATTCAGATCCCGATACAAACGGGCTGGACTTTACAGTCTTCAGTGAACGAGCTACCTAGGTCGTGCAGACGGGTATCCGTTCAACATAATGCCTTTCCATTGGATCAGCCGTTCATCGATTACTGGTATGTTTATCTTGAATACATTGAATGACTGCGGCATGCATCTTTCTTGCTTTTCAGTCTAACATCGTGAACACGTTCTTTTACTCAGAGACCAACGTATTCTTTAACTTGAAGGCATGCGATTACGAGATCGAGGTTTTCTCCCAAGTTCCTCGTTCGCTTCCGAAACAACGTCCCGTTCCTGTCCTCAGCATTCTTTCTGTTTTGTAGACACAGAGCAAATGACTTGGTCTCGGCAGCCACTGAGAAAGTGAATGGTTGTACAGCGACAACGGAAAGGAAGCACATAGGGATTCATCGAACAACACATAAAAGTACCTCGAAAGTATGACCAAGGGCTTTGTCCACGCACCTTGTCTAACTTTTACTTGGGTCATTGTAGACCGTGTAAGATGCATCCAAGTTGGCCGAGTTTGCGGGGCATGCCACATGTTTGTGATGGACCAATGCCTCGTTGATGGCGGATGTCAATTCACAGAGCATAAAAGCCTCTCGCTTTGCAATCTTGTCGCTGACAATGGGTGTGTGCACGGGTTTATATGTGTCGCGATCCTTGCCATCGGCACTTTATATTCGAGGCGAACAAGCAAGGAAACACAAAACGGAGAAAGATGACCCAAACAAGTAACGTAAGTTGACCATGCACACTCCACAGTGGGGATATCACAACGTTTCCGTGTCAGCATCACTACTTGTCGTACCGAGGAGGGTCTATGCTGTAGTTGTATTGTCCGACAAACGAGGACGGTGGCGGTTGCATCAGGCGTTTGTCGCAGTCCATAATGTTCTTCTTTAAACGATACTTGGAGAAGAACATGGGACCGTACATGTACCTGTGAGGCATATTCAAGACAGCAAAATTCATGAGATCAGGTGAACACTGGAATGTGTGAGCTGATTCACAATCGTACCGTTCGCAATAATGAAGAACTATGGGTAACTTCGTAGTGCCATGACGGTCCGTAGGGTTACAAACTTGTTCCTGTGGAAGCTGGTCAACAAATGCCCATCCTTCCCGATCACTGCAAAGGAGAAATGAAACATGGGACACGAACACAAAGAGGTGAGCTGTGGTATCCATGACCGCAAAATATGCCATCCTCTTTCAGCCACCGTCAAAACCATACCGTGATGTGGTAGTGGAAACAACAATGCTCTTCATCATGGTGAATGGAAGGTTCAGCTGAACTGTTGCAAAAATGAAACCAAACATTTCCGCAAACAGTTTTGGGTGAAGGTCCAGTACACGAGGTGTATATTCCGTCCATTTCAAAGCGATTTGATACATGTCACCTTTTAGCATGGGTTAATGACCGTCATAAGAAAGAAATACCGATGGCACAAGGGAAGTCAATGAGGTGATGCCGAGAATTCGAAAGTTTTGTTGCGACATGACAAGTATTAGTACTTACGAGCTGTGGCCAAATAGGGCGGACCTGTATTCCAGTGAATCGGCCCTTCTTTCGACGGTGGAATGGGCAAATGCGAAGAAGATCCGACAATATAAGTCATGTTGAGGGTTCTCCAAAGATTGTTCAAATATCCATCTTGTTGGGCCATTGGAAATCCATGTCGAACCACTCGAGTTCTCGGTGATGAAGAATCGACCCAAAAGTGATCCTCCACTTTGGAAAAGTCGTGCGTCAATGGACGCAACAGAATCATATCGGGGTCCATTAACATGATAATATCGTCTTCTTTCGATGATGACGATGGCATGTTAAGGAATCCATGTTCCATCCAGTGTCTTAGACCGAATGCTGAGAACAGACAAGCAGTAAGAAAAAAAGGGAAAAGTCCAAAGTCCAGAACCATCGTACGATCTTGCTACCAACTTACGTTTGTTCATGTATTTGTACGTCCCTCCATAGGCAGTGGTAGGATGAACCTTCGCAAAGTCGGGTGTGAAGTGAATAAAAAAGTTTGAAGGATTGAGAGGTTGAATGTATTGGATAAAAAAGTTCCTCTGTTCTTCTTCTTGCTTGGCCTTGACGCATCCACTAACAATCCGTGTGACTGTTCCTTGCTGTTTGACCTTGAAGGCGTGATAAAAGAACACCATGGATTCCCAATGCTGTTGTTCCGAACAACTGGTCGAAAACACAACGTGGTATTGCGGTGTTGTTGGCTCATTTGGCGCCTCCAAACTCTGGCTTTTCAAACTAGCAAGGCTTTGTTTTTGTGGATGCTCTTTCCCTCTTGACTTGGAGAACGAAGATATCGCGACGGATGGGTCGTCCACCAAGAGATGCGAAATCTGATGTTGACTCGCCACTTGAAGACCCAGAAAAACCATTGTCACAAAAAACAATGCCACCAGAATTTTGCTAGGTCGTCTCCATCGTTTGGACAATGTTGGGAAGAAATTGTTGATCAAGGACGCTGAATGATCCCTCGTATTTCCCATTTTCGTGTTGTTTCTCTTGCCATGGTCGTCCCTCGTCCTCTCGCTTCGCGTTTTTCGCGAGGGCAATTGTCATGTGCCTCCGTAAAACGAATCAAAGAAAAGAGCGACCGATGGCAAAGCTACGTAGTCTATGTCTACTCGAGAACGACCACTACCAGTAGAGGAAGCTCCTAAGGAGTAGTCACCCGATCAACCCTTGTTACCTCCATGACAAAGAATCGGGAGCAAATGGTGCCTAAATTTTACGTAATGGTGTCATAACTACCTAGGAACATGGATAAAGCTATAGTTGTTGAATCAGAGATGGAGTTACCAAAACCGAGGACGTTCGAGTGAACACAAGGATACATTGTATTGATGAGAACGAAATCTTGAATGACAGGTGAACGTGCAACTTGTGTTTCGGTCTCTCTCTCTCGTACTTGAGATCTTGGCTCTATACTTCAAAGCCGGTCAAATTCGTCTTGGTGCGATACAATTCACCGATATTGGGGAAACTTTCCAATTCCTTTTGTTTGATAAAGATGCGTTTACTATAGTCACCATGATCGTAGGAGAGATTGAAACTCGACACGACAGAATTGCCCCATGCTCGTCCGAATCGATTCCACCATGAATCCGTCAACTTGGGATAGGTCAGCTCTGGTTTGGATTCGTCATCGTCTTGAACCGGCATACGGATTTGAAAGCCTACATGACTATAGTTGAAACTGGGAATCACCGCCACGGAATCCTTGTCATTGATAACACGGAACATGCGCAAGAGAGACTTGCGTTCCAGGGCTTGACAAGCCCGCAAAAAGTAGGAATCACCGACGCGGGGAGACGCATAATTGCAACACACAACCGGTTTGGGTAACGAAGGTTCACATGCCAAGAAAAATGCGAACAAAGTGGACAAGGCCCCACCCAAGGAGTGACCAGTGACATAGAGCTGATATCCGGGATGAGCTTTCAAAGATCGTTGGACTGTTTCCAAGATTTGTTGATATTTGGTAGTGAGGGGGGAGTCGGCGGTGGTTTTGGTTTGCTTCATCATTGCGTTGTAAAAGCCAGAATGGACCCAGACACGCTTAATACCATCCTCTTTGAGAAGCGGCTTCAATACTTCGGGCAAAGGATGGATCTTGGTCTTCTGAATCTGCAAATTTGATTTCCAGTTGTAACTGGCCGATCCCAAGAGATTCGAAGATTCAGTACCTCGGAAAACCAACGTGATGCGACGATTGACATCATCCTTGCCAATGGCATAGACCAATTCATCCTGCTGAAAGACATCGTCATATTGTACCAAGGACAAGGCCGTCGGATTATTTTTGGGTACACGCTTTTGCAAATTGTCGAGCATTTGCAACACAGCGTCCGCATCCCAGGCGGATGCCAACTTTTCTTCTTTTTGCAACTCCACGAGGGCCGCTTGATTGTTCTTGATAATGGTTTGAATGGATTTCGGCGTAAAGACGGTTGTAGCTAAATTGGATTGTTCCGTGGAATTTCCATTGGCATCCACAAACGATTGCAATTGGAACAATTTTGTTTTGAGATCTTGATGGTCTCGATTCTCGTCCGACAAAACACGAGCGGCAGCCAACAGATAGGCAAACGAATAAATCAAAAACGAGACCTCGGCCATGTCGCGTACTTCCAGAAACAGGTTCTCGGGTTGAGGGCCATTCGGTACTGGGACGCGCATGGTTCCTGTCGACGAAGCTTGGACAGTCGCTGGGGTTGTCGATTGTGGCGGTGGTGAGGAAGAAGAGTTGCCCATCTTGTTCTACTTTCTATTGGTTGCTTGCTTCGCTCCACAATTCGTGAGTGTGGGGATAAGACAAGAATGACAAAACAAGTCACGAAAATGAAACGATAGCGTTGAGGGGGATCTTCGAAGCGAACACAGTTGACACAGCCCGCAATGTTTGGAAACAACTATGAAAAGTCTTCTGATATGGAGTATCAACGCAGTGCAGAAAGATCTCTCGACGATAGAATAGATCGTGGGAATCTTTTTTTGGTCCAGTCTCGACGATAGAATAGATCGTGGGAATCTTTTTTTGGTCCAGTCTTGCTCGCATCACCCCCCAACAGAAAAATGAGTGTGGTTCAGTCGCGCCATATTCCTGCACAGGATGAGCGACCGACGGAAAGCTATGTCGATTGATGCAGCCATAACAGGCCATGACAGTTAATACGATCATAGTTGTACAAAAAAAGATCTCGGGCATCGATTACTCTATCCAATTATCCCAGAAACATGTTCAAGACCATACGACAAGATAACAAGATCCAACTGTCGGGCAGCGAGGATGCTCTTGGCTCTTGGCCGTACTTTTCAACTTGGAGTAATGGGAGCACCTAACGTGTACCTGCTCCACCAGCATTGTCTCCATTAATCCAAATCATTGATGTCATCCGTAGCATCGTTTGCGCCATCTTTTTCACCTTCGGCTGATTCATTACTTTGTGGGGGTGCTTCTATCTTGTCATCGTCGTCATTCGTGTTGTTTCCGTCGTCGTTTGGCATTGCAGTTTCTGCGGCAGGCTCTTCTGCTGTGGAAGGCGGCTGTGCCAGGGGCGTTGTGACCTTGTCGCTGTGATGTGAGGAGGATGTTGCAGTGACTTCCACCCCCGATTCCGAGGCTGCAGGAGGTATTATTGTAGGGCCACCTTCCTCTTCATCTTGTGCATTGGTTGGTTGAGTTTCGGTGACACCTTGGGTATCCTCGTTTTGCCGAATCATTTTTTCCATTTTCGCCACGTCCGGTGTGGAGTATACCAGACAACAAAAGCAACACACGAGAAGCCCGGCAATCAAAAAGGTCGGGAACAATACCCAAAAGGCATTGAAGCCTTCGTCACCATCATACGAATCTTCCAGTTTACCCACAATTAAACAAATGGTAATGAGATAAAAGACACTTGAGCAACATGTCGCTTGTGCTCGAGCTTGAGCTTCCACAACGGCATTGTCTGCAGCTTGCGCATGGGCCCGTTGCCATTGTCGAAAGGCTTCTTCGGCATCTCCGTGATCAATACCATCATCCTCCTCCTCTCCTTCTTTTTCACCGTCAGCCTTGGTTTCCGTTGCATTATCTGTTGCTCTTCCTTCCTCGGCAGCATTGGCATCGGTATCTGCCTTGTCGTCGTCGTCACTCGTTTCCTTGTTTTTCGCATCAAATGAAGTGGGTGGTTCAAACAACCGTGAGGAAACACCCGATGATGATGCCGCGAGAGGATCTTGGTTGTCGTTTGAGCCCCCCTCTTCACCATCACCGTCTGGACTGTTGGTGTTATCAGTGCTGGGCTTATCACTCGACTTTGGATCATCGGAAGATGGTTTCGAGTCGTCGGTACCCTCTTTGTTTTCATCACCATCCTTTTCCGTTGCTTTGGGTTCCTTGTCATTTTCGGTTGCATTGTCATTGCCTGCCGCCGAATCACCGCCATGATCATCATCACCTTCTTCTTCGTGTGGAATGGCGCTTACCAGGCAACAACAGGTAAAGCAGGATTGCAAGAGTTGCCATCCCAAATAAATCCAAACGGGCAAAAAGACGACCCACCAACTGGCGTCAATATGATCAAGCAGTTTGGCCGCAATGAGGGCAATCAAGGTGGGACCGTACAGCATGGTTTGCAACAAGGCCGACGTGGTTCGACCAATTTGCTCTTGCAAATGCTCATACTCGGGACTGGACTGCACTTTGAGCAATTCCACTTCCTCGTCCGTCAAGGATTCTCCACTCGTTTGTTCCAACAAGGCCACACTGGTCGCATAGGACAACTCGTTGGGTGTCACCACAACAAAGGTTTGACGCAACAATTCTTCCACATGGTCGGCATTCAATTCTTGTCCATCTTCCCCCGGATTAGTACTACTGGTTTGTTGCTCTTGTTGTTGCTGTTTTTGGATTTGTTCCTGTACCAGAACCGTCATTTTTTCGGGAGAGACCAACTTGTCATGGATTTGCCAAAAGGATTGAATTCGTTCCGCCAAGGCTGCAAATTTGAACATGACAGCCAAATAAAAGGGCGTACTCAACTTGTTCCATTCGGCCGACGCTCGCGGTCGTCCGTCTCGTTCCCATTCTCGAACCACCAAAATGGTTCCCACCAAGAAACAGACATGTTGCAAAAATTCCATCAAGTACAGGCGTTGTCTCGTCACGACAAAAATGAGCAACTGGAAAAGAATAAACAGCGAGTAGAGAATATAAAAGGGAACCAAAATAGCATTCCAATTGGCCGTATTGAGAGGATCGGAATCGCTCAAGTCGGCATTGACTTTGGCGGCAATCAAAATGGGTTGAAGGAGGAGGCAAAAAATGACCGTCATGGCCACCAACACCAATCGAAATTTATCCCAACAGGAAGCCTTGGAAATATTTTCTAGAATCACGAGAGGATGCATCCATCCTTGCTGATAAATAAATTTGTAGCGCGCTACCGAACAATTGACGGAATGGTACTTGGATCGTTCCTTCTTGTCATTCAAGACCGAATAGGCCTCTTGGACTTTTTCGTACAAGGCTGCCGCTTCCTCGGCCGTGTATTTGGCCCGAGAGCCTCGTTGGGCAATCTTGTCGGGATGCAATTCCAAACTCAATTTGCGATATGCCTTGCGAATGTCATCGGCACTCGTACTTCGCTTGGAGGCGGTCAACCCCAAAATATGATAATACTCGTCTTGTTCCGAATCCGCGTCCTTGGGTGGCAAGACGGCCGGAAAAACATGCAACAACAAAAAGGTTCCCAACATGATGATGATGATCACGTCCAATACTGTCTCCAAATTACGATACCCAGGAGTGCGCCTCGATTGATGAAGCGAACTCTCTCCTCGTGCCTCTCTTTAAATCTCTTTCTTCTTGACGCAAGCTGTTTAGGGCGATAGTGATCTTTGATCCTACTGTGTCCAAGTGTATTTCTTGGCAATCGAAAGAAGATAAGAGGGATCTTGTTTGTATCGTTTGCTTCGTCGTTCTTTCAGAAATGGTTGAACCAAATGGAGGGGAGCGATAGAGATGCCGTTGGCGGGAGGACGACGTGTCTTTGGCTTTGGCGGTTGGCGGGTTTCATTCCACCGACCGTAAGGCGACTGAGGCGCGAGACCAATTTTCCGGGACATACGAGCGCGCATCGTTTTAGTCGTGTTCATGTTTTATGGGGGAAGCCCCATGCGAGCCGGCATGGGATCAGAATCAATTTCTGCATCCAGCGCTTCTATTTAGTTTCTGTTGGGGGAACGCTGGACGGTCCATTTTGGTCTTGTAAATTCACTCGTCGTACTCCAAAAAAGCTACAAGAACTGCAAAAAGAAGAGGGCGAACAAAAAATTCGAGAACACACCCAAGGAAAAAAATCTTTTTGTGGAGAACAGAATCCCCCAAAACGACAAGGACACATCTGGTGGTGTTGTGCTGGAAGGGAGAGAGTTATTGTGACCCTCTCGTCGTCAAACGGAACACACAACAGCGAACGAGATCCATTCAAATTGGTAAAAGTCCTTCCCATTCACTGGTCCAAAGTGCCTCCTAATCTCTCTCTCTTCTTTTCTTCATTCGTACCAACTCTTGAGTTGAACCATGGGCAACATTTTGTCAGGAACCGAAGCCGAAGAGCCGGTCGTACCCGAGCCGGAAATTGACGAAGAATCTGTGGCAGCCTCCTTGATCCAAAAGAGCTGGAAGAAGCAACAGACAGCCTTTGAGTGGCATGATCATCTCTATGATGAAATCATGGAAATGGCCGAAACGGGTGCCATGGTCCATTACCTGTCGCACTTGTTCCAGGCCGCGCGCACGTCGGAAAAGGGCCTCAAAGGATTGGATCTCGCCTTGCCCTCCTTGACTGAAGACGACGGCAAGACCAGCAAAACAACCAAGTTGTTGTTGGCCCAAATCATTCCCATTGTGGAAAGTAACAAGGAACTCTTGAAAAAGAGTGGTGACTTTAAGGTGAATCCGGATGACATGATCAAGGCCTTGAAACGTATTGGGGAACGTACTTCGACTCGTAAGGTGTCGGTGGTGGGTTTGGATGCCGACAAGCTCAAGAAACAAGACATGTTCTTCTTTGTGATCAAGGACGACAAGCTCAAACGAATCATCCTCTCCTTCCCCAACAACCCTGACACGGTCAAGTATAACAAAGAATGGGTGAATCAAAACAGTTTCAAAATGACCAAGGTGGTCTTCAAAATGACCAAGGTGATCTTGGATCGTGCTCTCAAGGCCAAGATTTCGGGCGACCGAATCTCCGAAGTGGGCCTTCATTCGGGCTTTCACTCCTACTTGTTTTCTGCTGCCAAGGGTGGTTCCCCTTCCAAGATGGCTGAGATTGTTGCAACCCTCAAACCCATTATGGAAAGTAACCCCAAGCACCGTCTCTTTGTCACGGGTCACGGCATGGGGGCCGCCATGGCACAGATTGTCGCCTTTTTCTTGACCTTTAAAAGTAAGGACATTCCCTTGCCCGTCTCCAGCATTGGCTTTTCGACGCCCCGTGTCGGAGATGCGGCCTTTTGGAGGGCTTGTCAGTTGATGGAAATTGCCGGCAAGTTCCGTACACTTCGTGTCACACAAGCGTCCGATTCCATGCCCCTTTATCCCTCGGCCAAGGAATATATCCATGCCGGACACCAAGTGCTGTTGGATGCCTCCACCAAGGCAGGTCCCAAAGCGTCGTATCCCACAGTCAAGGACGATGGCGTGGCACGTCTCGGAAGATTTGGCAAAAAGCCCAAGGACTTCAAGGAACCCAAGGACTACATGAGCATGATTGAGAAAAACAAGGACCCATTGATGAAGATGCATCTCAATAGGCTCTACGAAGATATTGGTGTTTCCAGCTTTTTGGCTCCGGAACCCAAGACCGAGACGGAGACCACAGCCGTCGTCGAAAAGCCTGAGGCGGCCCCCGAACAAGCCAAGCCAGAGGCTGCTCCAGAGGTCCCACCACAAGCAGCAGCCGTTGAGGCGTCGGCTTGAGAGAGATTTCCGGGTCAGGGTTAGAGAAACAAGTGTGTCTATGTGTGTTTTGCATGATATGAGGGAATCATACTACTACTACTACTACAACTACGTCCCCATGATGGAGCGAAAACGACAAGAGTTTGAACAGTACAAATTGTGATCTGACCTGTGCGGCTCTGGCGACAACCTTCCATTTTGTGTGTGGGTACAACGTAGAATAATCAAAACGATTCTCTTTTAGACAGTATTATTCGTAACAAACCATGATCCTGTGGCACTGGTCGGGTTGTGTACCTCCCAAGATTGTGCGTTCTTGCAAGGTTAGGATTCACAAATCCAAATGTTGAGTCCATATTTGGTACCCTCTGTTACGCGATTTCCAGCATGAATGGTTCGAGGATCGGGTTGACCTGTGGCTCGGATATTGCTAAAGAGGACAGCCCGTCCTTCTTTGGGCCGTATGCTCAATTCATTGGCCAGGGGAAAGTGCGTTTCTCCTCCCGCCTCAGACGAAGGTAAATTGTTGAGGTAACAAAACACGGTCGCCACACGCCGTTTCACAAGCAGCGATTTGGGTGGCACTGTCACGTGACCCGAATCGGCATGCCAATCACCCAAATCATGATGAACACCAAAGAATTGTCCAGGCCGATAACGCACCAATTGTAGGGGTTCAATTCGTGCGACAGGAGACCAGCAACCGAGCAAAGTTGCGGCGCGCTGTTCAATGGCGGAAATGACACGATCTTGTTGCTTCTGAAAGGAAACAAAGGTACTCGTCCGGTGTTGATCATCAAATGTGGAATGTTGGCGAGGTTGGGAGGCAGTGTCATCTGTGCTGGTACAAAGTTCCTTGTTCTGGGCAGTGTTCTGGGCAGTGTCTCTACTGGAAGTGCTGTCCACGTGTTCGTCCTCTTGTCCATCCGCATTGTCTGTGGTTTCGCTGGCGACATTGATAGCATCCACAAACGACCGTTGAAATCTTCCTTTTCCAATTGTTTGTTGAAAATACTCGAGTTCGGCAGAGGTCAAAAAGTGATCAATCAGATAAATATTAGGAGACACGTGGACTTGTTGCAGGGTTAAATTTCCAATCTGAAAAAGCCGGGTTTCTCGGACAAGAGTGCTGCTGCTCGTAAATGCCTCCTGCTCCCTTGTCTCCTCGGGAGAGGATGATGCAGAACGAATCCTGTGAATACCGCACGTACTTGCCGGATGGCTATCATCTTCGCGAAAAAACAATTCTTCAAAGCGTCGATATTCCAAGGATGATTTTGTTTTGGACCAGGAGAGTCGCTGCGTTATACGAATCCAAGAGTACCGCGTGAGAGGATGCACCATTCGCTACCAGGCAACGGAAATGGCATTTTGCTCTACATAAATCATATCCATATCCAAACCAAGCTACTGACATTTGTATTTCGAGCTGATTTTCGGCGTTTGCGGCTGTTGCTCTGATCCAGTACTACAGGAGTAGGAGTGGCCGTTTCAGTTCTGGGGACCAACGCCTCGGACACGGCCATGATGGTATCACTGGCGACGTTTTGGTCAATGTCATTTGTCACTGCTTGGGTTTGTTCTTCATGTCGCGACACTACTGGGCAAGGGATCCCTGAATCCCTCTCGGGTCCTTCCTCTGGGCCATTGCCGTCACGATCGAGTGAACACGAAGGAGTCTCGAAACGATTGGGTGAATCGGTTGGTTCCATTGTTTCCGTCACTGAATTTTGGGACGCGTTGAGACTTTCAGTGGTAGAATCATCATGTTTACGGTTTGTGGAGGACATATCATTTTGTTTCTCGCTGTCGGACGAGGGCGTCATTGCCCTTGTTGGTTGTGGATTGTATGAGAGCGATGGAAACAAACGATACTACAAAGACTCCCTCAAACGACCACCACAGCTACGTTTCTCCTTATCTGCTTTTCACACACGCGAAGGATACCGTCGCACTACTGGTCATGATTTCATGAAATACCCTCCGATGACCGGCGTTTTGCCATTGTTGCTGTGGGCGGATTTCGATTTTGGCCGTCCCGTCGGAACCACTACCTGACGTCTAAGGAGTTTAGAAAAACAAGTCTCTCTTTAATAATATATGGTGATGAACCGCTTAGTTGTGAATTAGGGGTGGAGGGAACTCGTGATTGACTTGTCTCCAGTCCCATGACAAGGACAACAACCCAGAGCTCAAAAGTTCACTTCTATTTAGAAAAACTAGGGGACGTTATGAGTGCCGAGCACCTGGATTGACGAAGGACCAACGCACTCACATTCACATCCATCACTCTCTGCATCCGATTGTCATCTTCAGTATCTCGCCACTCTCAGGTGCCATTGAATTGACTCCACCAAGCATTGGCCTCAGCGCCTTCTTCTTTGTCCTAGTAGAACGACCGAAAGCGAAGCAACAATGTGGAAATTGCTATTTCTCGGCTTGGTGACCATTTCCAGAACATGGGCATTTGGCCCACTGAAGCATGGTGCATCCTCTTGTTCGCCACGACAGGCACCACAATTTCGCACCCGCTACGAGTATCGACGCACAGGGACCGACATGCAAAGGGCCATGCTTCCCTTGAACGATCTGGGTTTGGATTCCGTGGTGGATGCATCCCATGAGTTGGCCTCGACAGTCTCATCGTCTTCACCCTTTCTTGCATGGCTGGCCGATGCCTCGGATGTGGCCGTGTCGACGTCTTTGGATGTGACGCCTCTAGCTCCACCGGAAGCAGGAGGCGTGAGCTATAGCAAGGCAAGCTACTATACCATTTTGGGTCTTTACGTCCTCAGTTTTCCTGGATTATGGAGTACGATTAAGAGAAGTACAAAAGCCAAAATGAAACGAATCACCTATGTTTCACCAGGTGAAAATGTGGAAAATGGCAAAAGTTTGCGACAACAGGCTGGAGAAATCATGGCGTGTAAGTGTTTCTTTTTCAGTATTCTCATCGTGGAGAAACTGAGAGTTGGGCGATGTAATAGGGGTATCGGAGTTGTGTGTCATCATCTGTGACAATGTTTGGCTTTTCTCTGATCATGCTTTCTCCCTCTCTCCCTTCTCTCTGTTCTTGCTGTATCTCAACGTGCCATGTTTCTCATTTACGGCTTTGCGCTCATAGACATGAAAGCAAACAATTACGATGTGGTAGAGGCTGGCAGCACCATTACCTTTCGTGGTGTGATTCAACGTAGTTTGTCCCAAGCCTTCTTTTTGGTCTTTTGTACAGCCTTGGGAATGCTTTCTCTTGGCTTGGTATTGGACATTCAATTCAACGATTTGGTCCTTCCCGTGATTGGCAAGCCCAATTGGTTCTGGTTGGCCTTGTTGAGTCCTTATGCTGGTGTGTACTATTGGAGAAGTGGAGACCGTGTAGATGACTGCTCGGTGCGGCTCTCGACCAACCCCGAAGAGACTGAAAATGAAATTGAAGTACAGGGATCTGAAGAAGAGTTGGAACGTATGTGGCGTACACTGGAATGGAAGGAAAAGGGCATGGTCCAAATCCCGGGACTTTTGGAGTAAGGACATGACGCAGTAGTTGTGTACATGTGTCAGGAATAGTGGAACGGGGCATATCGTCAGACACTGGATCGGGACCGACTGATGATGGCTAGGTAGGCAAAGTTCTCACACAGTGACCTTGTATGAACCAAACAAGCAGTGAACGTACGAGAGCATCATGTGATCGTATGTGCAGGACCATGCAAGTATGATACACACACTCTCTCTCATTGACAGAAGTTAGATAGAGTTGTTTTGTTTATCGATTTCGTCGTTGTCGTCATGCGTTGACTCTTCGGAATATACACGTACACGGTGCTCTTTTGCTTGCAATATCCAGTGTTTGTATCCACCTGCCTCGCCGATGTAACAGTGCTTGGTATGTGGTAGTTGTGTTGTTGGTGCTTATCACGGCAATGGTCGAATACTGTGTCCATGAACAGAGCTCCGCCATGAACTCGGCTAGAGAGCTACAAGAAGCTTGCATCCCCCCTCAATATATAGTTTGCGAGACTCTTGAGGTTCAAACGTGATTCTATTGAAATCTTAAGTGCGGTTACGACACTAGGAGTACCTAGTAGCTTTTCTAAATAAGGTCCACGACACATGTGACTTGATAGTCCAATGGTGTGCCTCTCTTATCGCCCAATACCGAGAAGTTCCATCACAATACCAAGTTTCTTTTCCATACCAAGTTTCTTGTCCCCACAATGAAGATTCTTGACAGCTGCCTTGGTGGCAACGAATCAGGAGAAGGAGGGTAAACTCTTTTGTTCTCATAGCCTAGAACTGGCATGGCTTAGCGGAAGTCCACCTCGGTAAGGAAATCGCCTTGTAACAGAATACTCAATGGAAGAGGTTTGCGGCTCGGTCTTAGAGATAGGACCCTTGATGATTCAGAAAGCAGGTGAATAGGTTCAAACACCGACCATGAAGGCTGTGTTATCACGAGTGAGCTGCTCCTTGCTTGTCGTTGGCGATCCAGGACCATACTGAGGTGATCCCGTTCATCTTCTTCATCGAGACTTTCGGGAAGCAACGGTAATGGCGCATCTTCGGAGGACAAGGCCCACTTAACCTCCTCTTCTTCTTCATCATCGTCGTCTTTCTCACTATTCCAATCCAATAGGGGACTCTTGTCCAGCGAGTCGCGCAGTGTCTTGGCCTTCTTGTTTGAACTGAGGAGCGAAGACAAACTGGTTGGTTCCCGTACAATTTGACCTTCTGGAGGCGTGTCCACAATGGCAAATGCGGGAGACGATGTTTTTCGTTTTGGTCCAGCAGTGAATGCGGTCCTTAGAGGAAGTGTGGTTCCCTCGACTGATGATGTACTTGGAGTGGCAACGACGGAAGCGTTTGGCATCATGGTTTGGCACTGATGGACCATATGTCTCGAGGGTGTGGAAGCAACTTTGAGATTCTTTTTGTTCTAACTGTTGTTTTACGGTCTATAACAATTGGACCTTTCGTCTTTTGGAAAGACAAGAGAAAATGAACGCACCGGGCAATCAGCGAGAGAATTGGTGGGAACTCGGTACTCGGTGCATCTACAAAAATCGCTTCAACTGTGCATTTTGTTTGCAGACATGAGAGCTCGTATGTCGTATGTACTCTCGTATCTCGGTCGTACGTGGTCCAATAGTCGCAAGTCGCACACAACCCCCGGACCCTGTGTTATGCAGCAGGAGGCGGAAGCAGCACCTCCCACCAACCACCAACGTCAAACTTTGCTGTCAGTGCTAGAAAAAAAGGCTACGGGGACCACACCCTAGCAACTAGTTTCTTGTTGGAAAAAGATCCATTTAGGCAGAACATCCGGATGGACCGCTCTACAATAGTAAAATGCCTGTCGGCTGACGTGTGCCAAATTTTTCTTTCAGAGAAGATGAGATGTGGCCAAATGCCAATGTCTGCCTTGGGTTGTGGTTTGTGGTTGGTGGTTGGTGGTTGGTGGCAGTTAAAACGGTTAATCCCAAAATCCCAAAATCCTTTTTTTACCCGATCAGAAATCACCAAATCGCATGGCGTTCAGACAAATTATGACTTTAGTCTAGCATGATAAGGACTCTTTTTTACGATAATCGACTGCTTTTTCCTGGATCAGGCTTCGATCGTCCAAAACGTTTGGGATTTTAGGAGTTTAGGAGACAACCGTTTTCCTCCAGCAACTTCCGGTGACTACCCGTGAGTCCCATATCCGCTAGCAATACCCAGAGGACAAGACCAAGAACTTCTTCGACAAAGGATCGATATTAATACAAAATACGTATTATGAAACCATAGAGTATGGTTTCCCAATCTCTAGTATGGAACAAACGGGAATGTCGTGAGGGATGTCGTTTGATGTCGTGAGGGATGTCGTTTGATGTTGTTTGATGTCGTTTGATGTCGTTTGATGTCGTTTCGGGCTCGCGCGGAAACATGGTTTGAGTCAAAATCAAGCGGTTCTCATTCAGTTGATGCAGCAATGGGCCTACCGTCAATCAGTCGTGTGTTTTCTGTTGAAGAATACCAACTGCTGGAGAGTAGAGCTTCTTTTGGCGATATAAAAACAAACGACATCAAACGACATCAAAAGACATCAAACGACATCAAAAGACATCAAAAGACATCTACAATGTCCCCCGACATCCGTGACTCGGGATGCATGCCTCATATCGAAAGAATCTGTATCTAATATGATCATATCAGAGCTATTGGTGTGTGATAACGCAATATGGAAACGGTTGTTTTATCGTGACGATACTCTGAGAAGTAGAAAGATTTTGTACGTTTTGAGTCCTTTACCGGAAGTTGCAGGGCTAACCTCTGTTCTTGGTTCTTGTGTTTCTTGTTCTCGTCTGTGCTTATTGGGCTTGATCGTTGATCCCGTGGTCTCTCTACTTTCTATCTCTACGGTCTACGACGGTGTACAGATTGCTGATATCTCAAAAGTATTACTCGACTTTAGAGGGAGTAGTAGTACTTCTACTCCTACTAGAGAGCTACCTAGGTAGTTTGCTCGTTGGTCGTATCTTTGCGCGTGCTATCTGCTACTCCTATATTGTAGATTGTAGCTCAAACAACCGTCATGCGTCATGCGTCTACCTAGGTAGAGAACCTACCGTAATTTGCGGATTCCTGTCCCCCCGGAATGTACAAAAATTAAGAGGAGGGGGACAGGACTACGCAATTTTTGATAATTTTTCTTAAGATTCCATTCACACAATACAATTAATTTCCTAGTAAATTAATTTTCAACCTCGGGATTGTAGATAAGGTTTGGTCGCACAATTCCAGTCAGGGGAAAGACCATGCTTCAATGCGTAGCCTTAACCCTAATCATAATACCCATCATGCTTTATCTCTTGTTTCTCCTCTTTGATTCACTCCCATGTAATGTCAGGCAGTGCGATAGAAAGCTCGGAACGTGAGGAATGTGGGGGTAACCAATAAGCCCAGAAAGAACCTACAGATAAAAAGTTAGGGGGCCATGTACGTTTAAGGGGAGTGGGGGGACAGGACTTTAGGGGGGACAGGAATGCGCAAATTACGGGAGAGCCCCAATGCCAATGCCAAATGCCACACTCATCATGTGCAATGTGCAAGGTACAATAGTTTACTCGTACCTCTAGTAGCTACTAGGGTAGCTAGCGTAGCTACTCCTACCTCTCTAGAGAATGTAGCTACCTCTCTAGCTAGAGCTTCAGCTATGGTAGCAGCATCCCAAATCCCAATCCCAGGAACACGCGAAACTATGTCGGCTACGACCTCACGCGCCCTATGCTAGCAGACAAGGCAGCATTGTAGCTTAGTACTAGCTAAACAGCTCTAGTTCTTGTCGTTTTGGCGATTGTCTCTTTTTCAAAAACCCGGGGCAATAAAAACGGTGCTCCCGGTATTTAGCCTCATGACACACACATGATGAAATTTTTGTCATGTAATTTCCTACTTATCAATCATTAGCTTAGCCTGACGAAGAATGTGGTGTACACTACATAACTTCTCAGTCTTGTGAGCCATCGGTAAATAAGGACTAGATAGCTGCTCGCCACAATCGGCAATAATATTCTTGAATAGCCCAATTCTCATTATTTGGTCTATTTTACAGTACATTCTAGTACAACATTAGTGCAAAAGTACGAGTCGTGCTTCGGTGCTCCCACTCCCACGGGATGGTTCTCGCAAACCACACAAAATGAAGCGGACAAGACGACAAGCGGACAAGATGAAGCGGACAAGACGACAAGCGGACAAGAAGACAAGACGACAAGCGGACAAGAAGACAAGAAGACAAGACGACAAGACGACAAGCGGACAAGACGACAAGCGGACAAAACGACAAGCGGAGAAAACGACAATCAAACATAGGGCGCGTGAGGTCATAGCCGACATAGTTTCGCGTGTTCCGGAAGACACACAACGAGACTCTCACAATGTCCTTTGACCTTTGTGGAAATGACCACTGATCACTCTTGAAAAATCAAGATATCTTGTTGACTGTGTGTGACAACGACACAACGACGACGGTAACCGAGAGAACAACAACAATAATAGCGTCGATCAGGCTCTCGTCAAGAACCGACATTACAAAGCAATTCAAACAACAAAAACTGTTTTCGATTCTTACCACTGATACAACAACACATTTTTCTAGGCAAAATGAGGGATGCCTTGCAATCCGAGTTTGCCCAAGTGCAAAATGTGGTGGAAGATGAAGAAGAGAAAAAGGCGGTGGTCTTGAATGCCGTTCGATCCAAATGCAACTCCATCGTACAGTCCAACGAAAAAGAAGAGTTGGGTGATTTGGGTCGTTTGGCACACTTGGTCGAATCGGGGAGTGGAACACTGCAAGCGGAATTGATCGCCGGTGGGAAAACCAATTATTCCTTCAAAGTGTTTGTCTCGAAGACTGATGGTACCAAGGAAGGAGAGAAACAGGAGGAAGATGCAGTGGACGACCTTGCCATTCATACCAAGCTGTATCTCCCACACGCCATATGGGACAAGGATCACAACTTTGAGTTTGACATTGAACGTGCCGTGAGTGAATTCGAAACCTTACAAAAGCTCGATCGAATTGGCAGCGAAGCAGACGCCACTCCATTTCCAGTTGTCTCGTCCTATTGCGTTTTGGATGTGGAGGGTGATGCCAAGTTATTGTTGGCCGAGTGGGCAACCAACACGGAAGAACAATGGGCCAATCAGTTTATCGATGGGGAAGTAGATGAGAGAATTGTGCACAAGGCGGCCGAAGCTTTGTTTGATTGTCGTTTTGTCCGCTTGTCGTTTTGTCCGCTTGTCGTCTTGTCCGCTTGTCGTCTTGTCTTCTTGTCTTCTTGTCCGCTTGTCCGCTTGTCGTCTTGTCTTCTTGTCTTCTTGTCCGCTTGTCGTCTTGTCCGCTTCATCTTGTCCGCTTCATTTTGTGTGGTTTGCGAGAACCATCCCGTGGGAGTGGGAGCACCGAAGCACGACTCGTACTTTTGCACTAATGTTGTACTAGAATGTACTGTAAAATAGACCAAATAATGAGAATTGGGCTATTCAAGAATATTATTGCCGATTGTGGCGAGCAGCTATCTAGTCCTTATTTACCGATGGCTCACAAGACTGAGAAGTTATGTAGTGTACACCACATTCTTCGTCAGGCTAAGATAATGATTGATAAGTAGGAAATTACATGACAAAAATTTCATCATGTGTGTGTCATGAGGCTTAATACCGGGAGCACCGTTTTTATTGCCCCGGGTTTTTGAAAAAGAGACAAACGCCAAAACAACAAGGACTAGAGCTGTTTAGCTAGTACTAAGCTACAATGCTGCCTTGTCTGCTAGCATAGGGCGCGTGAGGTCATAGCCGACATAGTTTCGCGTGTTCCAGATGTGCTCTATCTACTCCTAAGTCATAAGTCATACGTCAGCGAATGACTGTCATTTTTCTCTTGTCGTCGTTGTTGTCGTCGTCATCCTCAATATTTTCACAAACGCAACATTCAAAGAACATCGACAATGAAGAACTACGGTGCGACAGGGGGCAACACCAGCAACTATGATGTCGAAGAGCATCAGAAATCGAATAATGCGGCAGGATTCAACGAAGACAGTCTAAGATTCCTACCAGCTGGAAAATGGTCATCCTTGAGCCGTCAAGAAAAGAATCGCAAGCTATTGCTGTTGGGCGTACCTATTGTAATTGCTATTGCCATCGTGGGAGCCGCCGCCTATTTCCTCACACGTGACTTTGGTGACCTCTATCCTGGACATGGGAATAGCAATCCCAGCTGGCACACGGTTGCCAACCCCGCGCCGGCGCCTGCGTCGGAAACTTCATCCGAAACATCCGCGGACGAAAGTACGGATCTCACATACAACAACTGTGCTCTCTTCTCCAAATGTAGCAAGTTGGAGGGGCTTTGCTGCCCCACAAGTCAGGGAATTATGCTGGAGTGTTGCAAGTAACTTGACTGCCAAGGTTCCATGATTGGCCACCACGGCGCATAGTTTATTCGTTGGGTAGTTCCTCGTTGCTCCTGACATCTGACATCTTTACGGGCTCCAGCTGTGAACCGGTTCATGATATGTTGCACTGCGTTTTTGAAAGATAGTAAATGAATTTTGGAACCGCTTGTGTGGCTCCAGAAAACTGCAATAGTGAAGATACGACGTATGATATTCTGGTGACGAGATATTCGTCGAGTCCTCGCATGATACTTCCACACTGGAAATCAATTCGCTTTGACCACTGCTCATTTCTAATCTTTCAGCCGCGCTCGAAGCAGTGTCAACTGTGTCCACCAAAGCTAAGAGGACAAGCTTTTGAATACCAAAACCAATGTCAAGAACCTGATATTCTTCATTCAGCCATTCAAATTGAGCGTTCTCATCTTCTCCAAGTGCTGCGCGGACCAAGGTTGCCAGTTCATCCATATTGGTGCCGGGGTTGGAAGGCATGATTTCAAAACGTGCCAGTTCCATTTTGGATCGACGATCCATTCTGGAAATCAAATCGTTCATCCATCTGCGAGTAACAGTGTTGGTTAAAGTGGAGTGAACCGCGATATATCCACCCAAATCGAGATGATGTCTCCAATATTTGTCAAAGAGGGCTGGAAACCTTTCGTCAGTTGTGATTCCATCCAGCCAAATGAAGTCGTAAGTAGTGTTACGAGAATGCTGGAGCCCTTTGTCCACGGTTTCTCTCAGGTCGAATGAGAAACAGTCTGCCACAATGACCTTAAGGTCTTGGCTGATTCCCAATTCACTTGCTACATGCTGCACCAAATGCGCAGTTGTTGACTCATGTTCCATATTGTCCATAATATGTAGAACTGGTGCCGATGCCGAGGGGGTGCCGTAATGGTAACCATCCAGATACATGTCCTTGGCTTCACTCTTGGATTCATCCGATTCAGAGCTTTTTGATATAAATTCGCGACGGACATGTTGTATCTCCTTTCCGTTGTCGCAAAGTGCTTGCAATAGGTAAATTGACGTGTACCCAGCTCCAATTTCTAAGACTTTTCTAGATTTGACAAATCGAACGAGGGCGTACAACATTGGTCCCATGTTTTCACATCCCATATGCCAGTCATAGAGGGGATGTGTGATCTTCAAGAAATCCGCAGAGAAGATCGATCCCACGGTTCCAGTTGTCGACGTAGAAGATGCTGTTGACTTGGATTTTGCCGTGCCATTTTTGTTATTGTTCGATCCATCCCGAAGTTTCCAATAGAAGAATGAAGCTGCAATACCAGCCACCACTGACACCCCAGAAGTGAGGACAATCACTGGTAGAGGAGGACAAGTGTAGCTACTGCTTTGAAGCGACATGAAAGGTTCTTGTTGAGGCGCCGTCTCATTGTCAGACAGATCGCAATTCAGCGACGCACAGGAGGACAGACGGCAGCAGTATGGTCGCGTACGGGACTAAACTATGGGCTGGCGACGAAGACCTATCACGCCATGATGCTTTATGGATCAATGGTGCTCTTCTGTTTTGGAAATGACTGGAGGGACTCGAGTTGCAGCTCTCCGGGGTGACCCATCATTACTGCGGAACCAATCGAACATTGACATTAAGCTCCGGCTCCACACCTCTCAGAAATGACGATTTTCGGGAGACCCCTGTCGCGAATTGAAACTCGCGATTCTTCTGTGTGAACTTCTTGCTTTATCAGACTCCGAAACAAACACTCTAGAAAAGCGAACTGAAGTGGAAGACGATATTCTTGTTCCGTTCGAGTAACTGAATCGCCGTGGAATTCCGTTTCTTCCGGGTTGGTGGAGAACTGATTAACAATGCGAATTTTCCTTGCAACAAAACAACCAAGAGCACAGAGCTTGCAAGCAAGTCGCAAGTTCTTGGAATTCTTTGCGCGATTTAATCCTTGGTTGGTGGCTTCTTTTACGTGTACCCAAGATCTTGCTCAAAATTGGCCATTGATACCAATGAAGAATATGTTTTCATGACTTTTGAGTTACATGTTTTTTGCGTCACCAGATGCTCTGTGTCTGTGTTCCTTGTGCTTGCCTTGTCACTTATTCACGAACAGCCAATGCTCGCAAAATATCTGTTGTAGTTTGGTCTTCTTCCTCTTGATCTGAATCATCGCCCAGAATCATCCATTCATCTGGATCGAGAGGTCGGTCTGGATCGCAAACTGTCGTTATGGCCACAAATGCTTGTCGCAACACTACCAAGGCCAACTTCCAGTCGTCTAGGGACACTGGCGCTCCAGTCAAGAGTCCTGCCGGTCGTACAATGTCCACACAGCGACCCAATAACAATAAAGCGCCTTCCAGTACGACATCAACAGGGCGACTGCTATCAATACCTCCCACGTTTCGCTTTCGCCAATTGCGTACAGCCTTGAGCTGTGGTTGATGTGCATACAAAGCTTCCATATCTGAGACCAAGGACCTGCGGGCGGCTACCAGAACACGGTACGATTCTGTTTGAAAGAATTCCCGATTGCTCACAACATTGCGTAAATTCTGGATCACGGGGAGGAGTTGTTGTGCAGTCTTATACGTTTTGGCACAAAACGATTGGGCCGGATTCGCCGCATCCTTGGCTGGCAAAACGGTTGTCACGTACATATAACTCCATGTGGTGACGAAACTCCGTTGTGACCAGCTTTCGAGGGCCCGCAACACGCTTTGTCCGGGCGACCGTACGTGAATGTCGTTTAATTGACACAATTCATACTCAGAGGAGATGAGAGAGAAGTGTACATTGAGGCGATGCCTTTTACGAATGCCTTCGGGAGGCAGGTCGACTCCATTTAGAGCAGCCTGGTCATCTGTGGCCTTGTGTGAGGCACGCGACCATACCGGTAGACACGATTCTTGAATAAAAGAAGATATTTGTTGCAGCGCGCCGTCACGAACTGATCCTTTTACAAGATGAATGTCAATACCTTCAATCGATACACCATGTGCCATGGCAAGATAAAGAAAATACATGTATCCAGCATCGGCATCTACCAAGATATTTCCCGGTGACTGGGGACCGACAAAACAAATAACATCGGGTTGGTAAGGAGATCCTCCTTGGTCATCGTTCGATATCATGGCTCGAACCAAACGGCGAATTCTATTGGCGTATTGAACCGTTATCAAGTCTTCCTGAAGTGGCTTGCCAAGGACAATTGCCACCTCTCTATGAGTTGCTGAAGAATTTGCATGAGTGGAGTTGCTGCTGTCTGAGATGTTGGCGTCGTTGTAGGCCGGATGTCTCGTAGTCCTCTGGTTCTTTTGGTGATTGTGTCGGATCACCGATGTCATGGAATCGCGGTTGAGGAGTTCGGGAGAAGATTGACTGGCACGCAACCGCTCATCTATGGTTCGAGTCAAGTCTAACAAACTGACCATAGCAGAGTTGTCTTCTAGGTCATTTCCATTTTCACTTGAAGTGCTGTTTTGGTTCGTGTCTTTGGAGTCCGATGGGAGCGTCTGGTGTTGATCTCTTCGCTTCTTTTTCTCATATGCTCGTTTGGTGGCATGGGAGAGACGTTTCGCGACTGATGCCAATGATGGTGAAACCGGGGTAGATTTGCCATCGTCATTGCTCTTATCGTTTTCTTCTGTGAGATCTTGATCGTTGTGTTCGATACGTTGATTGCGGCTTGCGTTGTCGGTGGAACGAGATGAAGTGCTATTTCGCTTCCGGCCCTTCTTCTTTTTCAGTTCCGACGATGATGTGGCAAGCTGAAGTTGTACCTTTCCCCGAATATTACAAGTGTCCTCTGTGCCGTTATGAACTGGGTGGTATCGATGAAAGGGTGCAGATGCCGATGGATTCAACGGTCGGCGATGTTGCTCATTAGATTGATGCGCAGGAGGCTGGGATTGAAACTGAAACGACAAAACGGTACCTATCCAGGACCTCAACAAGAAGTGTGGTAAAAGGACAATGTTGAAAAGCCAAAGTAGATGCATTGTTTGTCTCATCTTGCACCGTTTGTTGGAACTTCTTTTGGAGCGTGGTGTCGGTGGTGCAGCCGTTCGCAGAACCAGGATGTGTGACTGGAATAAGGGGTCCCCGGTCCCCGTTCCCCGTTCCCCTTCTCACTCTCACCCCGGCTCTTTCTGGAGAGGAGTGATGAGATTTTTGTTGGGCCTCTCGCTTCCAGATTCTATTATTTTCAAAGTTTTCAATACGACGTCCCCCAACACCCAACCCCGACCACCGACTTACGAATAGACCCGGTAAGGCTCACATTTCAAATACGAATAGCATAATCAACATATCATCATTTTCTTCGAAGCGAACGAAACAGCATCGAGTAAGATCTCGTCCTGCTTTCAAGATTCTGGTGGAAAGGACGTGAAGTTCGAGCACAGCAAAAGAAATGACGACTACAATATGGAAGACGCTGCGAATCATGGCCACCCCAAGAGCAAACAACAACAACAGCAAGTTGAAGAAGGCGTAGCCATAATTTGGCCGTCGGAGCCGAGCGACCCTGTGATTGTGAAAACACACGGATCGGTGGGATCCTTTTCCTCTCACGACGAACAGCAAGACGTTGTGGTTTCTCTTTCCCCTGGAGAAGAAGCTGAACACGGCGCATCAAGTACTGAGAAGACGGATGACAGCCACCCAAGAACTAGAAGAAGGACACGAAATCGTCATCATACGAAAGATGACGGTACGATGGAGATCTTCGATTCCTTAAGCCTTCAATCTTCCAAGTGTTCCGCGTTCCGACACCATCACAAGGATCCCGTTACTCAACCACAACAGACAAAGGGAAACTAAAAGATCAAAGGGAAACTAAAAGATCAAACACGGGAAATCATTCAGTTGAATACATAAGGCATTTGTTCATGTTAGGGGTGAACCATTTTATAACAAGGATGACTGAGTTCAGAGTCATGATGTTTTCGGACAGAAATGTTTAGTGAAGTGCTATTTTGATACATTGATCTCACTCGAATAGCATGTCTATGGATTTTAGTTCGTACTTCGACAACAAACGAAAGACGTTGATCATTCATTCTTCTCATTTCTTTTCTTCGTATTGAGCGGGTGTCCAAGCTTTGATAGTGACGGCGTGAATTCGTGGCATAAACTCCGCAATGGTTTCGTTGACAAGTCGATGTCGTTTCAAAAGTGCAAGGCCTTGGAATTTCTCGCTGACGACTGTCAGTTCTAACTTTGCCCCCGAATCACAACTACTGGTTCCGCCTTCGGTCAAATCGACACAATCGACGTGCGTCGCCGCCAATTCTGCGAGACACTAAGGTTCGCCATTTTGGATGGTTTGCCGCGTAGTATCGTCCAGCATTTGTTTGGAAATGTATCATGATGTAAGAAAACCTCACATCCAGAACCAAAAGAAGTGGCGCAATATCTACCAATCAAAGAATCTACTTCTTCTTACCTTTTGTCGAACTTCCTCAGCGAGCGTCATGGTCGAAGTCTCCGGCCGCGACAAGCAAATCGGCGAGAAATCCGTCTGACCGGCGTTCTCACTGAATCGATTCTATCTCTCCTTTTGCGACTTTATAGGGGGAAGTCGCAGAAGAGGAGGGGAAAGAAAGGAAGAGAAAAAAGAAGAAGAAGAAGGAAAAAAGAAAAAAGAGGAAGAATTAGTGGTAAGATTCCCTTTGCTACGAACGTGCGATTGCCACCATCATATTATGATCTCATTGGTTGATCCATTTGTCACTGCTTCTGGTCTGTGTGGGATGTGTGGTGACTACGTGTTGCTCCAATGTCCCGGTGGAGGGGGATTTGGCAGTTCCCTACGGTCGTTCTACGTATCTGGCTACCTTTATCACTCGTCGTTCTACCGTCGTCGTGCCCTTCCCACTCACTGAGGAGTGGGTCACTCCCCACGCTCACACTACCTAAGCCCCAAAACTTACTGTACATGGATATTTTGATTTAGTGTATTAATCTAGATTAGCCCGGGAAACGAAAAAGTAGGTGTTGGTTATTGTTGGTGCTGTGTCTGTGTTGTGTGTTGTGTTGTTGTATCAGTCGGAGTGGGAAATGGGGAACATTGACTATAAGTATTCTGCTTGAGTATTTATAGAACAAGCACGCCTCGGAGTTTGATTGGCATGCAATAATTGTGGGACGAATGATACTTAGACATTGAGCGTTATAAGTCATCCGATATAGTTGTATGTGATCCCTTAAGTGACCGGGTTATTTACAAAGGATTAAAGATTACCTATTGCGCCATCATGAGTATGGCCAGCCTAATTCTCTAAGACTAATTAGGCTCACGAGTACTAAGTATACATTAAGAGTACCGATCACTTAGGAAGACCGATTAATAACTAGAGCGCGCTGGCACGACTCCTCGTGACAAAGGAAGCTAACATACTTTAATAGCCCCGGGGGACTCCTCGTCGCAGGGCGCTCCTCGTGGCTTAACTCCTCGTCGGGCAATAGCTTCTTGTCGTGGACTGCCCCCTCGATCCGCTTAAGCGGATCTCACAGGGGCATTCCACTCCTCGTCGCTATTGCCCTTCTCGGAGTTAAGCCACTCCTCACACCCTAGCTCCTCCTCGTCCCACCCTGGCTATTAAAGTAGATTTACTACGGTAAGTGCTGACACCGTGTGTCTTTTACCTATACAAAACATCGTCAGCCTCACATATGCCTTTGATCTCTGATTGTATTGCCTGTGCGAAGATATTGGCATACATTGTTTCCAGTATATCGCGCAATCATAGCTACGGCATGGACGAGAAGTTTTGCACAGTTTTTGTTAGTTCATTATTTTCTGATCGATGGTTTTCTCACTACTGTTGTTGTTGTCGTCGTTGTTGTTGTTATATCTCTTGAATCTTTGTCTTAAAGTGTCTGGCCTCCATGGTAAGTCGCGACTGTTGGCTGTTGATGCTGTGTTGATTTTTGCTGCTCTCTAACCGATGTTGTTGTTGTGTTTTAAGGGTACGATGCATTACTGGGATGGTTGGAACAAGATTTGTCATGGGGTGGGATGCCTCGACGATTGGGCCTCTGCCAATACTGAATATTGCGGATGCAACAATTTTGAGTCGGTTGTGGATGTGTTGGTTGTTGATGGAGAGGTTGGCAACCAAGGTACGACGAGTAATACGCCGCTTGCTGCAGCAGCTGTTGCTGAAAGTGATGAACACTAGCAAGCGGCGTATTTGGCGGAAGCAATGGTGGAAGTGATGGCATTTGTGGTTGTGGCATGGTGATTGGTCTGGGGGCCGGTTGTATTGCTGTTCTTGGTGGCGATTTGGGAGCAGGTTGCTGTTGTGTTTGTGGTGGTGGTCGTTGTGGTCGTGTTGGAGAAGACTGTTGCACTGTTGGAGCTGGTGGTGGCGGCAGCTCTTCCTCCTCATCACTCAACATTGGATCATCGTCATCTTCTTGGTTTGCTTCGTCTTGATGCTCTTCTTTTTCCTCAACTTGTTGCTCTTTTTCATTTTCTCGTGATTGTTCTGTATCTTGTTGTTCCAGTGTCTCTCTTGTTTGCATTGTTTCTTCATCTTGCATATTGCGCTGAGCCTCACATTTGATGCTCGGTAGAGCAGACAATCAGGTAGGTCACCAACCGATACAAGCTTCTCAGGGTCAGAGAAGCAAGCAAGTCGAAGTCTATCAAAAGGATAGTCGGGACACAAAAGGAGATGTGATAAATGGTGATATTGTTAGATTGTGTGTTGATTACTACGATAGGTCTACGTGAAATGTTTGGTCCTGCCAAGGGTCATGTGTCATAGGTTCTTGGCGGCAACAGGTTTGGAATAGTTGGAGTCGATTCATGTGATGTATATGACATGTATATGTGGACGGATAACATATACAAGGTCAACAGCTCTTGCTTTGGGTTGGCATAGTTGTTTTCATGGCGCGCAGCTTGTTGACAATTTGTAGATTGTGGGAATGGAAATATGGTCTCGCGTGATCGTGTGTCGTGCTTGGGATACTTAGACCGTTGGGTCGGATAGATGCCGACAGCGCTCGGATGTCGCTTGGGCGCGCTCGATGATTTCGGGCGCGTACGCTTAGGGCGTTAGTATAATGTCCGAGCAACGGCCAAATTTACGTCCGTTGTAATACCGCACGACCCAGTTTAGTCTTGAGAGTGAGTTCGTCAATCTATTCTCACTTTTCATGATTTGCGAAGAAATATAGGTCGATATAGCGCGAAGCTAGGGAACATAGCTCGAAGCTAGATGGCATGATGCGATAGCACGAGGCTATGTGACATGGGGAATCGATGAGATGTAGAATCTAACCACCATAGACGGTGAGAATTCTAACAAATTGATGGCTTGATTTTGGGTGTGGTTTGATCTCACGATACATGTCTTCGATTGGAATCGGATCTGCGAGAAACTCTGCCTTTTTTTTACAGTTTTCGATTGCTGAGTGTGTATCTTGTGTGAACAATGGTTGTTGTGTCTTGTGATCGAGCCTTCCTCGTGCCGGTGGCCCACTGTCACTACTACTTCTCACTTTATATTTTATCTTCCACTCCTCCAGGCGCATCACGATTGTTTGGAACGCGCGGATGATTTTCCGTAAGTACTTGCCGTATCTTTCGCAAAAAACCTTGGTCTGTCTCATTTCTGCTATTTGCTTGTCATTACATTTCTTGCCTCCAAGGGTGCCATTCTTCAGGGCCGTGATGACTTTATGGAAGTCACCATCGTGATACTCGTAGATGCAATCCAACAATTCGCGCAACGCGTCACCAAAGTCCATGTGTTTATGGCGCAGGGTCTTTATAATTCGCTGGAGGAAATGAAAGAGTCCCAGTCTTGGGACTACATCTTCACCCAACAATCCAACCCAATAATCGCTCTTGTGGGGGAATGTGTCGGAATAGATGACGCTCGGGTTAAAATTTCCACGGCTGCAGAGTTGTTGGGCAGCATGGGAGAAGGTCTTGGTTTCCAAGTTTGGAACCAAGATTGCACATGCAATCTCGCCTACTTCATTGGCAGCATCCCATACAGCTTCTGCCTTGAGCCTCTTGGGATAGTTCTTGACTGCTTGGAAGGTGTGGTCTTGGGCAAAACTTGTTTGGCAGCCCACTGCTTGGATTTCCCTGGTGTGCCTCTCATAGTCACTTGTTCTCCAGGGATTGAGTCTGGATCTTGATGCCTTGTGGTAGGCCTGTCTGATTGTCTCACCAAGAGGAGGATACCTGGTAAGCCACTCTCCATCTTTCGCTGGATACTCTTGCCCTTGCTGATGTGTTGCATCACAGAAGGAGTAATAGTTAGTTATTCTATTCCTATAATCCCTGTTGATTGCAGCATACAATAGTCCACTACAGTGGTCACCATTGCCATAGGTAAGCATCTCCTCCTCCAACACTGTTGTTGTTGTAATGTCGAAGTGCTGGGCACCTCGAGCCCACTTTGCTTCGACCGGATACCATTTCGCAAAATGTGGAGGCAGCGAATTGAGAAGTGCTCCGTCGTTGCCGGCATGCGTGGTATTGCACTCCTTGCAATGGTAGTGCGTGACAAGGGCGTAAGACGGTGCGCCATCAAGACCAAAAATGGGGAATAGACTTTTGCTCTTGGAAAGGTTGGTCCGCTCGCGTTGTAGTGTACAGTTGCTACACTTTGGACACTTAAGCCCAATTTTCTGAAACTCCACCGGCATAAACAGCTCCCAGTCAACAATGTACAAACGTCGCCCTACAATTGAGTCCCACAGGGCATTATTGTTGTTTCGCACGTCGGGTACAGTCAAACACATGTCTCGCATGAACGGCTTAAGTGACCGCACGTCGCGCTTCCGTTCCAAACAAGTTTCGGCAATAGTCTTGGCAAGCGCGTACATTGTTTTCGGACACGTGATCGACTCGTCTTGTTCTATCTCCTTGTATTTAGCCAGTACCGATTGCATAAATACATACTCATTGGACCCAACGGCGGACGTCACCTGATTATTGATCAGGCAGTCCGTGCGCGCAATACAGTTCCGCTTCCCCTTTCGAACCCTGGAAAGTTTCAAATCGTCCTCTGTCACGGTCGTTGCTTCATTTGAAGCTTCCGAGACAGGTTTATTGTTGAGACGAAAGAAGAGGTTGAAATCTTCTTGCCTCATGATGATTGGATGGTAAGTCACTTCCTTGTTGGCCTCTTTCTTCAGTCGTTCCTCCTCCTTCATGGCCTCTACCAAGTGGTCTGGTATGCCCCTGGTCTTTGTGTTCTTCGGGCAGAAGACGTGATGGGGGCGCTTGGGAGGCTTGGTCCCAAGCCTTTTGGAACTGCAGATGGTGCAGTCCCTGTCTGGCTCAAAGGCCTTTTTCTTCTCAAGCGTGAGCTGCCTCAACTGCTTTGCCTCTTGTTGCTTCCTCTTCTTGTTGCTTCTCTGTTGTGCTAACGACTTTGCCCTTTTTGTTTGGTTGTTTCGTTGTTGACTCTGCCCACCCATCTCTTGCTCCTTGCTGAGCTTTTTGTATGGGTTCACCACCAAGGGTGCTGGTGGTGGTGGAGGAGAGTCATTCTCCTCAGGGACAGTCATCGTGGTTGGGTCCATTGTCGCTCCAGAAACATCGACACCATTGTCCATGTCCTGGGGCACGGCAACCGCGACCGGCCTCATTGGCACGGAATCGTGTTGGAGACGAAATCCCTGTCGTTTCGGCTGTTTTCGTGGGGAAGTCGGCAAGATTCCGTGGCTTTTTGCGCGTGGCGCGCGATGTCTACTGGTAAGAGAAGACATGTCTTGTGTGAGTTTTCGTTAAGTATTTTGATGTCTTGTCTATGTCTTGTGAGTTTTCTAACCCAATCATATTTCTGCCTTCTATTTCGTGAGCCCCTTTTGCGACTTTATAGGGGGAAGTCGCAGAAGAGGAGGGGAAAGAAAGGAAGAGAAAAAAGAAGAAGAAGAAGGAAAAAAGAAAAAAGAGGAAGAATTAGTGGTAAGATTCCCTTTGCTACGAACGTGCGATTGCCACCATCATATTATGATCTCATTGGTTGATCCATTTGTCACTGCTTCTGGTCTGTGTGGGATGTGTGGTGACTACGTGTTGCTCCAATGTCCCGGTGGAGGGGGATTTGGCAGTTCCCTACGGTCGTTCTACGTATCTGGCTACGGTAAGTGCTGACACCGTGTGTCTTTTACCTATACAAAACATCGTCAGCCTCACATATGCCTTTGATCTCTGATTGTATTGCCTGTGCGAAGATATTGGCATACATTGTTTCCAGTATATCGCGCAATCATAGCTACGGCATGGACGAGAAGTTTTGCACAGTTTTTGTTAGTTCATTATTTTCTGATCGATGGTTTTCTCACTACTGTTGTTGTTGTCGTCGTTGTTGTTGTTATATCTCTTGAATCTTTGTCTTAAAGTGTCTGGCCTCCATGGTAAGTCGCGACTGTTGGCTGTTGATGCTGTGTTGATTTTTGCTGCTCTCTAACCGATGTTGTTGTTGTGTTTTAAGGGTACGATGCATTACTGGGATGGTTGGAACAAGATTTGTCATGGGGTGGGATGCCTCGACGATTGGGCCTCTGCCAATACTGAATATTGCGGATGCAACAATTTTGAGTCGGTTGTGGATGTGTTGGTTGTTGATGGAGCGGTTGGCAACCAAGGTACGACGAGTAATACGCCGCTTGCTGCAGCAGCTGTTGCTGAAAGTGATGAACACTAGCAAGCGGCGTATTTGGCGGAAGCAATGGTGGAAGTGATGGCATTTGTGGTTGTGGCATGGTGATTGGTCTGGGGGCCGGTTGTATTGCTGTTCTTGGTGGCGATTTGGGAGCAGGTTGCTGTTGTGTTTGTGGTGGTGGTCGTTGTGGTCGTGTTGGAGAAGACTGTTGCACTGTTGGAGCTGGTGGTGGCGGCAGCTCTTCCTCCTCATCACTCAACATTGGATCATCGTCATCTTCTTGGTTTGCTTCGTCTTGATGCTCTTCTTTTTCCTCAACTTGTTGCTCTTTTTCATTTTCTCGTGATTGTTCTGTATCTTGTTGTTCCAGTGTCTCGCTTGTTTGCATTGTTTCTTCATCTTGCATATTGCGCTGAGCCTCACATTTCTCACAGGGACAGAAGTCATGCTGTTGGACCGAGATGTTCCAGACCTCGTTGAGTTGCTCATAAACTTGCAAGTACTCAGAAAAAAAGCGTTCACCATTGTCTTGCGGTAAGTGCTCGACGTCATCAAACAACTTGGATGCGCCGCATCGAACGGCCAACTTGTTGATAAAGGCAAGTTGCTGGTGGTTCCAATGACTCACCACTGTTTCCCACGCCGCAGGCATTTTCTTGTTGCGTTGTTCCGTTGTCTTTGACACAAAGCGCAGCTTGTGTTGAATCTGACGGTTGTACCGCGCTGTTCCGCACAAGTTCAAGTCGTCCGAGAGTTTTTCATTTGTGCCCCCATTACTGAAATGGGCCAAGTTGTTGTGCCATGACTCCAATTTGGATTCCCCTCGGTAAGAGACCCATTCGGACAATTGTGTTACAATTCTTTCTGAATCGTAGGGACATTGATGCTCGGTAGAGCAGACAATCAAGTAGGTCACCAACCGATACAAGCTTCTCAGGGTCAGAGAAGCAAGCAAGTCGAAGTCTATCAGAAGGATAGTCGGGACACAAAAGGAGATGTGATAAATGGTGATATTGTTAGATTGTGTGTTGATTACTACGATAGGTCTACGTGAAATGTTCGGTCCTGCCAAGGGTCATGTGTCATAGGTTCTTGGCGGCAACAGGTTTGGAATAGTTGGAGTCGATTCATGTGATGTATATGACATGTATATGTGGACGGATAACATATACAAGGTCAACAGCTCTTGCTTTGGGTTGGCATAGTTGTTTTCATGGCGCGCAGCTTGTTGACAATTTCGAGATTGTGGGAATGGAAATATGGTCTCGTGTGATCGTGTGTCGTGCTTGGGATACTTAGACCGTTGGGTCGGATAGATGCCGACAGCGCTCGGATGTCGCTTGGGCGCGCTCGATGATTTCGGGCGCGTACGCTTAGGGCGTTAGTATAATGTCCGAGCAACGGCCAAATTTACGTCCGTTGTAATACCGCACGACCCAGTTTAGTCTTGAGAGTGAGTTCGTCAATCTATTCTCACTTTTCATGATTTGCGAAGAAATATAGGTCGATATAGCGCGAAGCTAGGGAACATAGCTCGAAGCTAGATGGCATGATGCGATAGCACGAGGCTATGTGACATGGGGAATCGATGAGATGTAGAATCTAACCACCATAGACGGTGAGAATTCTAACAAATTGATGGCTTGATTTTGGGTGTGGTTTGATCTCACGATACATGTCTTCGATTGGAATCGGATCTGCGAGAAACTCTGCCTTTTTTTTACAGTTTTTGATTGCTGAGTGTGTATCTTGTGTGAACAATGGTTGTTGTGTCTTGTGATCGAGCCTTCCTCGTGCCGGTGGCCCACTGTCACTACTACTTCTCACTTTATATTTTATCTTCCACTCCTCCAGGCGCATCACGATTGTTTGGAACGCGCGGATGATTTTCCGTAAGTACTTGCCGTATCTTTCGCGAAAAACCTTGGTCTGTCTCATTTCTGCTATTTGCTTGTCATTACATTTCTTGCCTCCAAGGGTGCCATTCTTCAGGGCCGTGATGACTTTATGGAAGTCACCATCGTGATACTCGTAGATGCAATCCAACAATTCGCGCAACGCGTCACCAAAGTCCATGTGTTTATGGCGCAGGGTCTTTATAATTCGCTGGAGGAAATGAAAGAGTCCCAGTCTTGGGACTACATCTTCACCCAACAATCCAACCCAATAATCGCTCTTGTGGGGGAATGTGTCGGAATAGATGACGCTCGGGTTAAAATTTCCACGGCTGCAGAGTTGTTGGGCAGCATGGGAGAAGGTCTTGGTTTCCAAGTTTGGAACCAAGATTGCACATGCAATCTCGCCTACTTCATTGGCAGCATCCCATACAGCTTCTGCCTTGAGCCTCTTGGGATAGTTCTTGACTGCTTGGAAGGTGTGGTCTTGGGCAAAACTTGTTTGGCAGCCCACTGCTTGGATTTCCCTGGTGTGCCTCTCATAGTCACTTGTTCTCCAGGGATTGAGTCTGGATCTTGATGCCTTGTGGTAGGCCTGTCTGATTGTCTCACCAAGAGGAGGATACCTGGTGAGCCACTCTCCATCTTTCGCTGGATACTCTTGCCCTTGCTGATGTGTTGCATCACAGAAGGAGTAATAGTTAGTTATTCTATTCCTATAATCCCTGTTGATTGCAGCATACAATAGTCCACTACAGTGGTCACCATTGCCATAGGTAAGCATCTCCTCCTCCAACACTGTTGTTGTTGTAATGTCGAAGTGCTGGGCACCTCGAGCCCACTTTGCTTCGACCGGATACCATTTCGCAAAATGTGGAGGCAGCGAATTGAGAAGTGCTCCGTCGTTGCCGGCATGCGTGGTATTGCACTCCTTGCAATGGTAGTGCGTGACAAGGGCGTAAGACGGTGCGCCATCAAGACCAAAAATGGGGAATAGACTTTTGCTCTTGGAAAGGTTGGTCCGCTCGCGTTGTAGTGTACAGTTGCTACACTTTGGACACTTAAGCCCAATTTTCTGAAACTCCACCGGCATAAACAGCTCCCAGTCAACAATGTACAAACGTCGCCCTACAATTGAGTCCCACAGGGCATTATTGTTGTTTCGCACGTCGGGTACAGTCAAACACATGTCTCGCATGAACGGCTTAAGTGACCGCACGTCGCGCTTCCGTTCCAAACAAGTTTCGGCAATAGTCTTGGCAAGCGCGTACATTGTTTTCGGACACGTGATCGACTCGTCTTGTTCTATCTCCTTGTATTTAGCCAGTACCGATTGCATAAATACATACTCATTGGACCCAACGGCGGACGTCACCTGATTATTGATCAGGCAGTCCGTGCGCGCAATACAGTTGCGCTTCCCCTTTCGAACCCTGGAAAGTTTCAAATCGTCCTCTGTCACGGTCGTTGCTTCATTTGAAGCTTCCGAGACAGGTTTATTGTTGAGACGAAAGAAGAGGTTGAAATCTTCTTGCCTCATGATGATTGGATGGTAAGTCACTTCCTTGTTGGCCTCTTTCTTCAGTCGTTCCTCCTCCTTCATGGCCTCTACCAAGTGGTCTGGTATGCCCCTGGTCTTTGTGTTCTTCGGGCAGAAGACGTGATGGGGGCGCTTGGGAGGCTTGGTCCCAAGCCTTTTGGAACTGCAGATGGTGCAGTCCCTGTCTGGCTCAAAGGCCTTTTTCTTCTCAAGCGTGAGCTGCCTCAACTGCTTTGCCTCTTGTTGCTTCCTCTTCTTGTTGCTTCTCTGTTGTGCTAACGACTTTGCCCTTTTTGTTTGGTTGTTTCGTCGTTGACTCTGCTCACCCATCTCTAGCTCCTTGCTGAGCTTTTTGTATGGGTTCACCACCAAGGGTGCTGGTGGTGGTGGAGGAGAGTCATTCTCCTCAGGGACAGTCATCGTGGTTGGGTCCATTGTCGCTCCAGAAACATCGACACCATTGTCCATGTCCTGGGGCACGGCAACCGCGACCGGCCTCATTGGCACGGAATCGTGTTGGAGACGAAATCCCTGTCGTTTCGGCTGTTTTCGTGGGGAAGTCGGCAAGATTCCGTGGCTTTTTGCGCGTGGCGCGCGATGTCTACTGGTAAGAGAAGACATGTCTTGTGTGAGTTTTCGTTAAGTATTTTGATGTCTTGTCTATGTCTTGTGAGTTTTCTAACCCAATCATATTTCTGCCTTCTATTTCGCGAGCCCCTTTTGCGACTTTATAGGGGGAAGTCGCAGAAGAGGAGGGGAAAGAAAGGAAGAGAAAAAAGAAGAAGAAGAAGGAAAAAAGAAAAAAGAGGAAGAATTGGTGGTAAGATTCCCTTTGCTACGAACGTGCGATTGCCACCATCATATTATGATCTCATTGGTTGATCCATTTGTCACTGCTTCTGGTCTGTGTGGGATGTGTGGTGACTACGTGTTGCTCCAATGTCCCGGTGGAGGGGGATTTGGCAGTTCCCTACGGTCGTTCTACGTATCTGGCTACGGTAAGTGCTGACACCGTGTGTCTTTTACCTATACAAAACATCGTCAGCCTCACATATGCCTTTGATCTCTGATTGTATTGCCTGTGCGAAGATATTGGCATACATTGTTTCCAGTATATCGCGCAATCATAGCTACGGCATGGATGAGAAGTTTTGCACAGTTTTTGTTAGTTCATTATTTTCTGATCGATGGTTTTCTCACTACTGTTGTTGTTGTCGTCGTTGTTGTTGTTATATCTCTTGAATCTTTGTCTTAAAGTGTCTGGCCTCCATGGTAAGTCGCGACTGTTGGCTGTTGATGCTGTGTTGATTTTTGCTGCTCTCTAACCGATGTTGTTGTTGTGTTTTAAGGGTACGATGCATTACTGGGATGGTTGGAACAAGATTTGTCATGGGGTGGGATGCCTCGACGATTGGGCCTCTGCCAATACTGAATATTGCGGATGCAACAATTTTGAGTCGGTTGTGGATGTGTTGGTTGTTGATGGAGCGGTTGGCAACCAAGGTACGACGAGTAATACGCCGCTTGCTGCAGCAGCTGTTGCTGAAAGTGATGAACACTAGCAAGCGGCGTATTTGGCGGAAGCAATGGTGGAAGTGATGGCATTTGTGGTTGTGGCATGGTGATTGGTCTGGGGGCCGGTTGTATTGCTGTTCTTGGTGGCGATTTGGGAGCAGGTTGCTGTTGTGTTTGTGGTGGTGGTCGTTGTGGTCGTGTTGGAGAAGACTGTTGCACTGTTGGAGCTGGTGGTGGCGGCAGCTCTTCCTCCTCATCACTCAACATTGGATCATCGTCATCTTCTTGGTTTGCTTCGTCTTGATGCTCTTCTTTTTCCTCAACTTGTTGCTCTTTTTCATTTTCTCGTGATTGTTCTGTATCTTGTTGTTCCAGTGTCTCGCTTGTTTGCATTGTTTCTTCATCTTGCATATTGCGCTGAGCCTCACATTTCTCACAGGGACAGAAGTCATGCTGTTGGACCGAGATGTTCCAGACCTCGTTGAGTTGCTCATAAACTTGCAAGTACTCAGAAAAAAAGCGTTCACCATTGTCTTGCGGTAAGTGCTCGACGTCATCAAACAACTTGGATGCGCCGCATCGAACGGCCAACTTGTTGATAAAGGCAAGTTGCTGGTGGTTCCAATGACTCACCACTGTTTCCCACGCCGCAGGCATTTTCTTGTTGCGTTGTTCCGTTGTCTTTGACACAAAGCGCAGCTTGTGTTGAATCTGACGGTTGTACCGCGCTGTTCCGCACAAGTTCAAGTCGTCCGAGAGTTTTTCATTTGTGCCCCCATTACTGAAATGGGCCAAGTTGTTGTGCCATGACTCCAATTTGGATTCCCCTCGGTAAGAGACCCATTCGGACAATTGTGTTACAATTCTTTCTGAATCGTAGGGACATTGATGCTCGGTAGAGCAGACAATCAGGTAGGTCACCAACCGATACAAGCTTCTCAGGGTCAGAGAAGCAAGCAAGTCGAAGTCTATCAGAAGGATAGTCGGGACACAAAAGGAGATGTGATAAATGGTGATATTGTTAGATTGTGTGTTGATTACTACGATAGGTCTACGTGAAATGTTCGGTCCTGCCAAGGGTCATGTGTCATAGGTTCTTGGCGGCAACAGGTTTGGAATAGTTGGAGTCGATTCATGTGATGTATATGACATGTATATGTGGACGGATAACATATACAAGGTCAACAGCTCTTGCTTTGGGTTGGCATAGTTGTTTTCATGGCGCGCAGCTTGTTGACAATTTGTAGATTGTGGGAATGGAAATATGGTCTCGCGTGATCGTGTGTCGTGCTTGGGATACTTAGACCGTTGGGTCGGATAGATGCCGACAGCGCTCGGATGTCGCTTGGGCGCGCTCGATGATTTCGGGCGCGTACGCTTAGGGCGTTAGTATAATGTCCGAGCAACGGCCAAATTTACGTCCGTTGTAATACCGCACGACCCAGTTTAGTCTTGAGAGTGAGTTCGTCAATCTATTCTCACTTTTCATGATTTGCGAAGAAATATAGGTCGATATAGCGCGAAGCTAGGGAACATAGCTCGAAGCTAGATGGCATGATGCGATAGCACGAGGCTATGTGACATGGGGAATCGATGAGATGTAGAATCTAACCACCATAGACGGTGAGAATTCTAACAAATTGATGGCTTGATTTTGGGTGTGGTTTGATCTCACGATACATGTCTTCGATTGGAATCGGATCTGCGAGAAACTCTGCCTTTTTTTTACAGTTTTTGATTGCTGAGTGTGTATCTTGTGTGAACAATGGTTGTTGTGTCTTGTGATCGAGCCTTCCTCGTGCCGGTGGCCCACTGTCACTACTACTTCTCACTTTATATTTTATCTTCCACTCCTCCAGGCGCATCACGATTGTTTGGAACGCGCGGATGATTTTCCGTAAGTACTTGCCGTATCTTTCGCGAAAAACCTTGGTCTGTCTCATTTCTGCTATTTGCTTGTCATTACATTTCTTGCCTCCAAGGGTGCCATTCTTCAGGGCCGTGATGACTTTATGGAAGTCACCATCGTGATACTCGTAGATGCAATCCAACAATTTGCGCAACGCGTCACCAAAGTCCATGTGTTTATGGCGCAGGGTCTTTATAATTCGCTGGAGGAAATGAAAGAGTCCCAGTCTTGGGACTACATCTTCACCCAACAATCCAACCCAATAATCGCTCTTGTGGGGGAATGTGTCGGAATAGATGACGCTCGGGTTAAAATTTCCACGGCTGCAGAGTTGTTGGGCAGCATGGGAGAAGGTCTTGGTTTCCAAGTTTGGAACCAAGATTGCACATGCAATCTCGCCTACTTCATTGGCAGCATCCCATACAGCTTCTGCCTTGAGCCTCTTGGGATAGTTCTTGACTGCTTGGAAGGTGTGGTCTTGGGCAAAACTTGTTTGGCAGCCCACTGCTTGGATTTCCCTGGTGTGCCTCTCATAGTCACTTGTTCTCCAGGGATTGAGTCTGGATCTTGATGCCTTGTGGTAGGCCTGTCTGATTGTCTCACCAAGAGGAGGATACCTGGTGAGCCACTCTCCATCTTTCGCTGGATACTCTTTCCCTTGCTGATGTGTTGCATCACAGAAGGAGTAATAGTTAGTTATTCTATTCCTATAATCCCTGTTGATTGCAGCATACAATAGTCCACTACAGTGGTCACCATTGCCATAGGTAAGCATCTCCTCCTCCAACACTGTTGTTGTTGTAATGTCGAAGTGCTGGGCACCTCGAGCCCACTTTGCTTCGACCGGATACCATTTCGCAAAATGTGGAGGCAGCGAATTGAGAAGTGCTCCGTCGTTGCCGGCATGCGTGGTATTGCACTCCTTGCAATGGTAGTGCGTGACAAGGGCGTAAGACGGTGCGCCATCAAGACCAAAAATGGGGAATAGACTTTTGCTCTTGGAAAGGTTGGTCCGCTCGCGTTGTAGTGTACAGTTGCTACACTTTGGACACTTAAGCCCAATTTTCTGAAACTCCACCGGCATAAACAGCTCCCAGTCAACAATGTACAAACGTCGCCCTACAATTGAGTCCCACAGGGCATTATTGTTGTTTCGCACGTCGGGTACAGTCAAACACATGTCTCGCATGAACGGCTTAAGTGACCGCACGTCGCGCTTCCGTTCCAAACAAGTTTCGGCAATAGTCTTGGCAAGCGCGTACATTGTTTTCGGACACGTGATCGACTCGTCTTGTTCTATCTCCTTGTATTTAGCCAGTACCGATTGCATAAATACATACTCATTGGACCCAACGGCGGACGTCACCTGATTATTGATCAGGCAGTCTGTGCGCGCAATACAGTTCCGCTTCCCCTTTCGAACCCTGGAAAGTTTCAAATCGTCCTCTGTCACGGTCGTTGCTTCATTTGAAGCTTCCGAGACAGGTTTATTGTTGAGACGAAAGAAGAGGTTGAAATCTTCTTGCCTCATGATGATTGGATGGTAAGTCACTTCCTTGTTGGCCTCTTTCTTCAGTCGTTCCTCCTCCTTCATGGCCTCTACCAAGTGGTCTGGTATGCCCCTGGTCTTTGTGTTCTTCGGGCAGAAGACGTGATGGGGGCGCTTGGGAGGCTTGGTCCCAAGCCTTTTGGAACTGCAGATGGTGCAGTCCCTGTCTGGCTCAAAGGCCTTTTTCTTCTCAAGCGTGAGCTGCCTCAACTGCTTTGCCTCTTGTTGCTTCCTCTTCTTGTTGCTTCTCTGTTGTGCTAACGACTTTGCCCTTTTTGTTTGGTTGTTTCGTCGTTGACTCTGCCCACCCATCTCTTGCTCCTTGCTGAGCTTTTTGTATGGGTTCACCACCAAGGGTGCTGGTGGTGGTGGAGGAGAGTCATTCTCCTCAGGGACAGTCATCGTGGTTGGGTCCATTGTCGCTCCAGAAACATCGACACCATTGTCCATGTCCTGGGGCACGGCAACCGCGACCGGCCTCATTGGCACGGAATCGTGTTGGAGACGAAATCCCTGTCGTTTCGGCTGTTTTCGTGGGGAAGTCGGCAAGATTCCGTGGCTTTTTGCGCGTGGCGCGCGATGTCTACTGGTAAGAGAAGACATGTCTTGTGTGAGTTTTCGTTAAGTATTTTGATGTCTTGTCTATGTCTTGTGAGTTTTCTAACCCAATCATATTTCTGCCTTCTATTTCGTGAGCCCCTTTTGCGACTTTATAGGGGGAAGTCGCAGAAGAGGAGGGGAAAGAAAGGAAGAGAAAAAAGAAGAAGAAGAAGGAAAAAAGAAAAAAGAGGAAGAATTAGTGGTAAGATTCCCTTTGCTACGAACGTGCGATTGCCACCATCATATTATGATCTCATTGGTTGATCCATTTGTCACTGCTTCTGGTCTGTGTGGGATGTGTGGTGACTACGTGTTGCTCCAATGTCCCGGTGGAGGGGGATTTGGCAGTTCCCTACGGTCGTTCTACGTATCTGGCTACGGTAAGTGCTGACACCGTGTGTCTTTTACCTATACAAAACATCGTCAGCCTCACATATGCCTTTGATCTCTGATTGTATTGCCTGTGCGAAGATATTGGCATACATTGTTTCCAGTATATCGCGCAATCATAGCTACGGCATGGATGAGAAGTTTTGCACAGTTTTTGTTAGTTCATTATTTTCTGATCGATGGTTTTCTCACTACTGTTGTTGTTGTCGTCGTTGTTGTTGTTATATCTCTTGAATCTTTGTCTTAAAGTGTCTGGCCTCCATGGTAAGTCGCGACTGTTGGCTGTTGATGCTGTGTTGATTTTTGCTGCTCTCTAACCGATGTTGTTGTTGTGTTTTAAGGGTACGATGCATTACTGGGATGGTTGGAACAAGATTTGTCATGGGGTGGGATGCCCCGACGATTGGGCCTCTGCCAATACTGAATATTGCGGATGCAACAATTTTGAGTCGGTTGTGGATGTGTTGGTTGTTGATGGAGAGGTTGGCAACCAAGGTACGACGAGTAATACGCCGCTTGCTGCAGCAGCTGTTGCTGAAAGTGATGAACACTAGCAAGCGGCGTATTTGGCGGAAGCAATGGTGGAAGTGATGGCATTTGTGGTTGTGGCATGGTGATTGGTCTGGGGGCCGGTTGTATTGCTGTTCTTGGTGGCGATTTGGGAGCAGGTTGCTGTTGTGTTTGTGGTGGTGGTCGTTGTGGTCGTGTTGGAGAAGACTGTTGCACTGTTGGAGCTGGTGGTGGCGGCAGCTCTTCCTCCTCATCACTCAACATTGGATCATCGTCATCTTCTTGGTTTGCTTCGTCTTGATGCTCTTCTTTTTCCTCAACTTGTTTCTCTTTTTCATTTTCTCGTGATTGTTCTGTATCTTGTTGTTCCAGTGTCTCGCTTGTTTGCATTGTTTCTTCATCTTGCATATTGCGCTGAGCCTCACATTTCTCACAGGAACAGAAGTCATGCTATTGGACCGAGATGTTCCAGACCTCGTTGAGTTGCTCATAAACTTGCAAGTACTCAGAAAAAAAGCGTTCACCATTGTCTTGCGGTAAGTGCTCGACGTCATCAAACAACTTGGATGCGCCGCATCGAACGGCCAACTTGTTGATAAAGGCAAGTTGCTGGTGGTTCCAATGACTCACCACTGTTTCCCACGCCGCAGGCATTTTCTTGTTGCGTTGTTCCGTTGTCTTTGACACAAAGCGCAGCTTGTGTTGAATCTGACGGTTGTACCGCGCTGTTCCGCACAAGTTCAAGTCGTCCGAGAGTTTTTCATTTGTGCCCCCATTACTGAAATGGGCCAAGTTGTTGTGCCATGACTCCAATTTGGATTCCCCTCGGTAAGAGACCCATTCGGACAATTGTGTTACAATTCTTTCTGAATCGTAGGGACATTGATGCTCGGTAGAGCAGACAATCAGGTAGGTCACCAACCGATACAAGCTTCTCAGGGTCAGAGAAGCAAGCAAGTCGAAGTCTATCAGAAGGATAGTCGGGACACAAAAGGAGATGTGATAAATGGTGATATTGTTAGATTGTGTGTTGATTACTACGATAGGTCTACGTGAAATGTTCGGTCCTGCCAAGGGTCATGTGTCATAGGTTCTTGGCGGCAACAGGTTTGGAATAGTTGGAGTCGATTCATGTGATGTATATGACATGTATATGTGGACGGATAACATATACAAGGTCAACAGCTCTTGCTTTGGGTTGGCATAGTTGTTTTCATGGCGCGCAGCTTGTTGACAATTTGGAGATTGTGGGAATGGAAATATGGTCTCGCGTGATCGTGTGTCGTGCTTGGGATACTTAGACCGTTGGGTCGGATAGATGCCGACAGCGCTCGGATGTCGCTTGGGCGCGCTCGATGATTTCGGGCGCGTACGCTTAGGGCGTTAGTATAATGTCCGAGCAACGGCCAAATTTACGTCCGTTGTAATACCGCACGACCCAGTTTAGTCTTGAGAGTGAGTTCGTCAATCTATTCTCACTTTTCATGATTTGCGAAGAAATATAGGTCGATATAGCGCGAAGCTAGGGAACATAGCTCGAAGCTAGATGGCATGATGCGATAGCACGAGGCTATGTGACATGGGGAATCGATGAGATGTAGAATCTAACCACCATAGACGGTGAGAATTCTAACAAATTGATGGCTTGATTTTGGGTGTGGTTTGATCTCACGATACATGTCTTCGATTGGAATCGGATCTGCGAGAAACTCTGCCTTTTTTTTACAGTTTTCGATTGCTGAGTGTGTATCTTGTGTGAACAATGGTTGTTGTGTCTTGTGATCGAGCCTTCCTCGTGCCGGTGGCCCACTGTCACTACTACTTCTCACTTTATATTTTATCTTCCACTCCTCCAGGCGCATCACGATTGTTTGGAACGCGCGGATGATTTTCCGTAAGTACTTGCCGTATCTTTCGCAAAAAACCTTGGTCTGTCTCATTTCTGCTATTTGCTTGTCATTACATTTCTTGCCTCCAAGGGTGCCATTCTTCAGGGCCGTGATGACTTTATGGAAGTCACCATCGTGATACTCGTAGATGCAATCCAACAATTCGCGCAACGCGTCACCAAAGTCCATGTGTTTATGGCGCAGGGTCTTTATAATTCGCTGGAGGAAATGAAAGAGTCCCAGTCTTGGGACTACATCTTCACCCAACAATCCAACCCAATAATCGCTCTTGTGGGGGAATGTGTCGGAATAGATGACGCTCGGGTTAAAATTTCCACGGCTGCAGAGTTGTTGGGCAGCATGGGAGAAGGTCTTGGTTTCCAAGTTTGGAACCAAGATTGCACATGCAATCTCGCCTACTTCATTGGCAGCATCCCATACAGCTTCTGCCTTGAGCCTCTTGGGATAGTTCTTGACTGCTTGGAAGGTGTGGTCTTGGGCAAAACTTGTTTGGCAGCCCACTGCTTGGATTTCCCTGGTGTGCCTCTCATAGTCACTTGTTCTCCAGGGATTGAGTCTGGATCTTGATGCCTTGTGGTAGGCCTGTCTGATTGTCTCACCAAGAGGAGGATACCTGGTAAGCCACTCTCCATCTTTTGCTGGATACTCTTGCCCTTGCTGATGTGTTGCATCACAGAAGGAGTAATAGTTAGTTATTCTATTCCTATAATCCCTGTTGATTGCAGCATACAATAGTCCACTACAGTGGTCACCATTGCCATAGGTAAGCATCTCCTCCTCCAACACTGTTGTTGTTGTAATGTCGAAGTGCTGGGCACCTCGAGCCCACTTTGCTTCGACCGGATACCATTTCGCAAAATGTGGAGGCAGCGAATTGAGAAGTGCTCCGTCGTTGCCGGCATGCGTGGTATTGCACTCCTTGCAATGGTAGTGCGTGACAAGGGCGTAAGACGGTGCGCCATCAAGACCAAAAATGGGGAATAGACTTTTGCTCTTGGAAAGGTTGGTCCGCTCGCGTTGTAGTGTACAGTTGCTACACTTTGGACACTTAAGCCCAATTTTCTGAAACTCCACCGGCATAAACAGCTCCCAGTCAACAATGTACAAACGTCGCCCTACAATTGAGTCCCACAGGGCATTATTGTTGTTTCGCACGTCGGGTACAGTCAAACACATGTCTCGCATGAACGGCTTAAGTGACCGCACGTCGCGCTTCCGTTCCAAACAAGTTTCGGCAATAGTCTTGGCAAGCGCGTACATTGTTTTCGGACACGTGATCGACTCGTCTTGTTCTATCTCCTTGTATTTAGCCAGTACCGATTGCATAAATACATACTCATTGGACCCAACGGCGGACGTCACCTGATTATTGATCAGGCAGTCCGTGCGCGCAATACAGTTGCGCTTCCCCTTTCGAACCCTGGAAAGTTTCAAATCGTCCTCTGTCACGGTCGTTGCTTCATTTGAAGCTTCCGAGACAGGTTTATTGTTGAGACGAAAGAAGAGGTTGAAATCTTCTTGCCTCATGATGATTGGATGGTAAGTCACTTCCTTGTTGGCCTCTTTCTTCAGTCGTTCCTCCTCCTTCATGGCCTCTACCAAGTGGTCTGGTATGCCCCTGGTCTTTGTGTTCTTCGGGTAGAAGACGTGATGGGGGCGCTTGGGAGGCTTGGTCCCAAGCCTTTTGGAACTGCAGATGGTGCAGTCCCTGTCTGGCTCAAAGGCCTTTTTCTTCTCAAGCGTGAGCTGCCTCAACTGCTTTGCCTCTTGTTGCTTCCTCTTCTTGTTGCTTCTCTGTTGTGCTAACGACTTTGCCCTTTTTGTTTGGTTGTTTCGTTGTTGACTCTGCCCACCCATCTCTTGCTCCTTGCTGAGCTTTTTGTATGGGTTCACCGCCAAGGGTGCTGGTGGTGGTGGAGGAGAGTCATTCTCCTCAGGGACAGTCATCGTGGTTGGGTCCATTGTCGCTCCAGAAACATCGACACCATTGTCCATGTCCTGGGGCACGGCAACCGCGACCGGCCTCATTGGCACGGAATCGTGTTGGAGACGAAATCCCTGTCGTTTCGGCTGTTTTCGTGGGGAAGTCGGCAAGATTCCGTGGCTTTTTGCGCGTGGCGCGCGATGTCTACTGGTAAGAGAAGACATGTCTTGTGTGAGTTTTCGTTAAGTATTTTGATGTCTTGTCTATGTCTTGTGAGTTTTCTAACCCAATCATATTTCTGCCTTCTATTTCGTGAGCCCCTTTTGCGACTTTATAGGGGGAAGTCGCAGAAGAGGAGGGGAAAGAAAGGAAGAGAAAAAAGAAGAAGAAGAAGGAAAAAAGAAAAAAGAGGAAGAATTAGTGGTAAGATTCCCTTTGCTACGAACGTGCGATTGCCACCATCATATTATGATCTCATTGGTTGATCCATTTGTCACTGCTTCTGGTCTGTGTGGGATGTGTGGTGACTACGTGTTGCTCCAATGTCCCGGTGGAGGGGGATTTGGCAGTTCCCTACGGTCGTTCTACGTATCTGGCTACGGTAAGTGCTGACACCGTGTGTCTTTTACCTATACAAAACATCGTCAGCCTCACATATGCCTTTGATCTCTGATTGTATTGCCTGTGCGAAGATATTGGCATACATTGTTTCCAGTATATCGCGCAATCATAGCTACGGCATGGACGAGAAGTTTTGCACAGTTTTTGTTAGTTCATTATTTTCTGATCGATGGTTTTCTCACTACTGTTGTTGTTGTCGTCGTTGTTGTTGTTATATCTCTTGAATCTTTGTCTTAAAGTGTCTGGCCTCCATGGTAAGTTGCGACTGTTGGCTGTTGATGCTGTGTTGATTTTTGCTGCTCTCTAACCGATGTTGTTGTTGTGTTTTAAGGGTACGATGCATTACTGGGATGGTTGGAACAAGATTTGTCATGGGGTGGGATGCCCCGACGATTGGGCCTCTGCCAATACTGAATATTGCGGATGCAACAATTTTGAGTCGGTTGTGGATGTGTTGGTTGTTGATGGAGCGGTTGGCAACCAAGGTACGACGAGTAATACGCCGCTTGCTGCAGCAGCTGTTGCTGAAAGTGATGAACACTAGCAAGCGGCGTATTTGGCGGAAGCAATGGTGGAAGTGATGGCATTTGTGGTTGTGGCATGGTGATTGGTCTGGGGGCCGGTTGTATTGCTGTTCTTGGTGGCGATTTGGGAGCAGGTTGCTGTTGTGTTTGTGGTGGTGGTCGTTGTGGTCGTGTTGGAGAAGACTGTTGCACTGTTGGAGCTGGTGGTGGCGGCAGCTCTTCCTCCTCATCACTCAACATTGGATCATCGTCATCTTCTTGGTTTGCTTCGTCTTGATGCTCTTCTTTTTCCTCAACTTGTTGCTCTTTTTCATTTTCTCGTGATTGTTCTGTATCTTGTTGTTCCAGTGTCTCGCTTGTTTGCATTGTTTCTTCATCTTGCATATTGCGCTGAGCCTCACATTTCTCACAGGGACAGAAGTCATGCTGTTGGACCGAGATGTTCCAGACCTCGTTGAGTTGCTCATAAACTTGCAAGTACTCAGAAAAAAAGCGTTCACCATTGTCTTGCGGTAAGTGCTCGACGTCATCAAACAACTTGGATGCGCCGCATCGAACGGCCAACTTGTTGATAAAGGCAAGTTGCTGGTGGTTCCAATGACTCACCACTGTTTCCCACGCCGCAGGCATTTTCTTGTTGCGTTGTTCCGTTGTCTTCGACACAAAGCGCAGCTTGTGTTGAATCTGACGGTTGTACCGCGCTGTTCCGCACAAGTTCAAGTCGTCCGAGAGTTTTTCATTTGTGCCCCCATTACTGAAATGGGCCAAGTTGTTGTGCCATGACTCCAATTTGGATTCCCCTTGGTAAGAGACCCATTCGGACAATTGTGTTACAATTCTTTCTGAATCGTAGGGACATTGATGCTCGGTAGAGCAGACAATCAGGTAGGTCACCAACCGATACAAGCTTCTCAGGGTCAGAGAAGCAAGCAAGTCGAAGTCTATCAGAAGGATAGTCGGGACACAAAAGGAGATGTGATAAATGGTGATATTGTTAGATTGTGTGTTGATTACTACGATAGGTCTACGTGAAATGTTCGGTCCTGCCAAGGGTCATGTGTCATAGGTTCTTGGCGGCAACAGGTTTGGAATAGTTGGAGTCAATTCATGTGATGTATATGACATGTATATGTGGACGGATAACATATACAAGGTCAACAGCTCTTGCTTTGGGTTGGCATAGTTGTTTTCATGGCGCGCAGCTTGTTGACAATTTGGAGATTGTGGGAATGGAAATATGGTCTCGCGTGATCGTGTGTCGTGCTTGGGATACTTAGACCGTTGGGTCGGATAGATGCCGACAGCGCTCGGATGTCGCTTGGGCGCGCTCGATGATTTCGGGCGCGTACGCTTAGGGCGTTAGTATAATGTCCGAGCAACGGCCAAATTTACGTCCGTTGTAATACCGCACGACCCAGTTTAGTCTTGAGAGTGAGTTCGTCAATCTATTCTCACTTTTCATGATTTGCGAAGAAATATAGGTCGATATAGCGCGAAGCTAGGGAACATAGCTCGAAGCTAGATGGCATGATGCGATAGCACGAGGCTATGTGACATGGGGAATCGATGAGATGTAGAATCTAACCACCATAGACGGTGAGAATTCTAACAAATTGATGGCTTGATTTTGGGTGTGGTTTGATCTCACGATACATGTCTTCGATTGGAATCGGATCTGCGAGAAACTCTGCCTTTTTTTTACAGTTTTCGATTGCTGAGTGTGTATCTTGTGTGAACAATGGTTGTTGTGTCTTGTGATCGAGCCTTCCTCGTGCCGGTGGCCCACTGTCACTACTACTTCTCACTTTATATTTTATCTTCCACTCCTCCAGGCGCATCACGATTGTTTGGAACGCGCGGATGATTTTCCGTAAGTACTTGCCGTATCTTTCGCGAAAAACCTTGGTCTGTCTCATTTCTGCTATTTGCTTGTCATTACATTTCTTGCCTCCAAGGGTGCCATTCTTCAGGGCCGTGATGACTTTATGGAAGTCACCATCGTGATACTCGTAGATGCAATCCAACAATTTGCGCAACGCGTCACCAAAGTCCATGTGTTTATGGCGCAGGGTCTTTATAATTCGCTGGAGGAAATGAAAGAGTCCCAGTCTTGGGACTACATCTTCACCCAACAATCCAACCCAATAATCGCTCTTGTGGGGGAATGTGTCGGAATAGATGACGCTCGGGTTAAAATTTCCACGGCTGCAGAGTTGTTGGGCAGCATGGGAGAAGGTCTTGGTTTCCAAGTTTGGAACCAAGATTGCACATGCAATCTCGCCTACTTCATTGGCAGCATCCCATACAGCTTCTGCCTTGAGCCTCTTGGGATAGTTCTTGACTGCTTGGAAGGTGTGGTCTTGGGCAAAACTTGTTTGGCAGCCCACTGCTTGGATTTCCCTGGTGTGCCTCTCATAGTCACTTGTTCTCCAGGGATTGAGTCTGGATCTTGATGCCTTGTGGTAGGCCTGTCTGATTGTCTCACCAAGAGGAGGATACCTGGTAAGCCACTCTCCATCTTTCGCTGGATACTCTTGCCCTTGCTGATGTGTTGCATCACAGAAGGAGTAATAGTTAGTTATTCTATTCCTATAATCCCTGTTGATTGCAGCATACAATAGTCCACTACAGTGGTCACCATTGCCATAGGTAAGCATCTCCTCCTCCAACACTGTTGTTGTTGTAATGTCGAAGTGCTGGGCACCTCGAGCCCACTTTGCTTCGACCGGATACCATTTCGCAAAATGTGGAGGCAGCGAATTGAGAAGTGCTCCGTCGTTGCCGGCATGCGTGGTATTGCACTCCTTGCAATGGTAGTGCGTGACAAGGGCGTAAGACGGTGCGCCATCAAGACCAAAAATGGGGAATAGACTTTTGCTCTTGGAAAGGTTGGTCCGCTCGCGTTGTAGTGTACAGTTGCTACACTTTGGACACTTAAGCCCAATTTTCTGAAACTCCACCGGCATAAACAGCTCCCAGTCAACAATGTACAAACGTCGCCCTACAATTGAGTCCCACAGGGCATTATTGTTGTTTCGCACGTCGGGTACAGTCAAACACATGTCTCGCATGAACGGCTTAAGTGACCGCACGTCGCGCTTCCGTTCCAAACAAGTTTCGGCAATAGTCTTGGCAAGCGCGTACATTGTTTTCGGACACGTGATCGACTCGTCTTGTTCTATCTCCTTGTATTTAGCCAGTACCGATTGCATAAATACATACTCATTGGACCCAACGGCGGACGTCACCTGATTATTGATCAGGCAGTCCGTGCGCGCAATACAGTTGCGCTTCCCCTTTCGAACCCTGGAAAGTTTCAAATCGTCCTCTGTCACGGTCGTTGCTTCATTTGAAGCTTCCGAGACAGGTTTATTGTTGAGACGAAAGAAGAGGTTGAAATCTTCTTGCCTCATGATGATTGGATGGTAAGTCACTTCCTTGTTGGCCTCTTTCTTCAGTCGTTCCTCCTCCTTCATGGCCTCTACCAAGTGGTCTGGTATGCCCCTGGTCTTTGTGTTCTTCGGGCAGAAGACGTGATGGGGGCGCTTGGGAGGCTTGGTCCCAAGCCTTTTGGAACTGCAGATGGTGCAGTCCCTGTCTGGCTCAAAGGCCTTTTTCTTCTCAAGCGTGAGCTGCCTCAACTGCTTTGCCTCTTGTTGCTTCCTCTTCTTGTTGCTTCTCTGTTGTGCTAACGACTTTGCCCTTTTTGTTTGGTTGTTTCGTTGTTGACTCTGCCCACCCATCTCTTGCTCCTTGCTGAGCTTTTTGTATGGGTTCACCACCAAGGGTGCTGGTGGTGGTGGAGGAGAGTCATTCTCCTCAGGGACAGTCATCGTGGTTGGGTCCATTGTCGCTCCAGAAACATCGACACCATTGTCCATGTCCTGGGGCACGGCAACCGCGACCGGCCTCATTGGCACGGAATCGTGTTGGAGACGAAATCCCTGTCGTTTCGGCTGTTTTCGTGGGGAAGTCGGCAAGATTCCGTGGCTTTTTGCGCGTGGCGCGCGATGTCTACTGGTAAGAGAAGACATGTCTTGTGTGAGTTTTCGTTAAGTATTTTGATGTCTTGTCTATGTCTTGTGAGTTTTCTAACCCAATCATATTTCTGCCTTCTATTTCGTGAGCCCCTTTTGCTTCCCATACTACGAGTAGTATCGAGGTTCTTCAACACATGTTAGTATGATCACTTCTAGACAAAGAAAAAGGGCCGGTATATAGCGAAGGAGACTTTTTCATTTGTAATCTAGAGAAATAAATCACGTCCAGCAAAAGGTATCAATCATGGGGATGAATGCGCCAACGTTCGCATCAAGAGCAGGGTATCAAGTGTAGGCTCAGTCATGACTATCACATAGAGTGTTACATCCAGCAAAGATATAAAACTGAATGATGATGGAGACGGCTTTGACATCAAGCGACATCGTACTGATTGACATTAGTCAGGACCAAATAGTCACCACGCACAACATCTTCTTCGACTTGTTCCTTGGTCCTTCAACGATTCTCGCAATTCAATACATCTGTATCGCACGAAAGTGTTCGCAAAGACAGCGGAACACCTCGACGGTCGCGTAACCTCTCTGCCATAGCCAAATTGTCGTTCGTACCATCACAAACTGCGCTTATGAGGCAACAGAAAGCTCAGTTGCAATGGTGCACCTAGCCTTGTACAGGTCGGCTTGGCCCTTTCCTGAGAGGAGTCAACTTCGCCCAGTCACAACAGGACAACAAGTGAGAGAAGAAAGCATGGCAACCCGAAATATGGTTTGTTCGCTCGATGAGATATCTGGTGCGGTGTTTGAAGGCATCGTCATCAAGGTCGACACGCAGCAAATTTCATTTGCGCACGTTGAATCTGACGAATGAACCATCTCGAGTCCAGTAGCGGTTCTACCGTGGGTACACGAATCAAGTGAATTCCCTGCTGTTCAGCAATCTCCGACGGCGTCAAGGGCGCATACCGAGGGGAACCAGCTCCATTATGTCGACCGTTTCGATCACTTGCCAATACTTTAGACCGGACGCTGGCGATACTATCTGTACGCAAATTATGAATGTTGTCATCAAATAGAATGTGATGGTGTTGCGCTTCTTTTCCGATCTGTTCTGAATCACTAGGTTTCCAGACAGGTTTCCCAGCCCATGGATGACATTTATTTTTACTCCAAAAGTCGTAGTCGTCTCGAATTCCACATATATGAATGTTTCGGTCATGCAACAGCTCCAACACCTTGTCTTCGTCCAATGCCACCAATGTGTTACCATCGTGATCCCATAACTGATAAATCCAGTTTTCATGACCAGGACACTTTCTCTCGTCGTTCAGCTCATGGCCATCCATTTCTTTGGTCCATTTTCCTTGAAACAGATGTTTCTTGTCCATGACAAGTCGATCATCTCGAAAATTTGGATAAGACGGATGCCTGCCGCGGGCAAATGCTGTAACAGCTTCAGCGATGTCACTCAAATCGCTCCCAAACGTGCGGAAGACGATTGTCCATTTGTCTTTTCGAGAGGTTGAAAGGTAATGTAAGGTTTCGAAAAACGCAGGGAGAAGGTGACAAAACAGTTTGTTCTCATTGGATGGATTTGGGTCGAGTCCATCTCGTACCAGTCCCAATTTCGTTTTCATCAATTCCAAGGTTTCAGCATAGATGGATCCATTATGTTGACAAAAATTATTCCCCAAGTTTCTGCGAAGTCTTGTTCGGTAGTAGGGGACACAGTGACTGGGCCAATCCCAACCTGTATACAGTGGAGGGACGAACTCTTGAATATTTACAATTGAAGAGTCATTTTCATCATTTGGCACCTGATTCTTCCAGTGATCGTCATAGCTATTGCGGCTTTCGTGAATAGGGAGGCCGTTCCACCAATGCGTAGGGATGATGTGTGAGGTTTCCTCATAGTATTCCGATTGATCATTGTTGTATGATAGTCGATCTGCTTCCGGCACTTGAACAAAAGCCGACTTTGCTAACATTTTGTTCAACGAATCCATCACAGAGTCCCCACCAGCTTCGTCCCCTACCAATATAGTTTCGTTGACGTCGAAATGAATTACCAATTCGTGTTGGTTAGCTGCAGTATCTGGACATCCTTCAAAGTTCTTGGTGGATGCTGTTTCATCACAGTTTGTACAAGAAGTTTGGAGTTGATCCGTGGAATCTTTCAAGGCGGAGATTCGCTCCGCAATATGACCAAGTGGCACACTGTGTTGTCGTGCTAAGCAATAATTGCTCATTATGATACCCTGAATACTATCGGAAGGGACGAGCATTCAGAATTCCCATGGTGAACTTCCTTTTTCTTCTCCAGCGCCGCGCCACTGACGGAGAAACTACGGTACTCGTAGGAGTGCATAGCTCCTCAAAACTATTTCGTTGGGCAAGATGGATCCTCGGAGCAAAAGCTATTGAATTTTGGAAGACCAACGAAAATCTACTTTACAAGTAGTAATGATATATTACAGGGTTGAACTGTGATTATTTCACAGATAACCGACGAATTTGTCAGCGTCAACATGTAGTGGATCTCTTCCGTCGTCCACACTTTCGAGGACAGATGCGAGGATTGTTTCTCCAGATACGACACCCTCCTGTCGAAGGCCAAGCATTTGTTTAAGCGCCATCAATTGTTGCATGATGAATTCCATTCCACACTGTCCACTGAGTTTAGAATGTTCTGAGGAACCCATAGTCGCCAAGCTATACAGTTCAGTTGTTTCTTTCTTAACAACCGAGGCTATGGTTTGGCCTCTTGGGGTTGGTCTTGGCCATCCAAAAACCTTTTGACGGCCGAGGGTAACCATGTCGTTGCGCGAGGCATGGCACGTTCCGCAGCATAATCCACGATGAACTTAGGAAGCAGTGAAGATACCTTGAGTTCACATAGCAACCACACTCGAGTCATACCCTCCTTCACACCGGCTGGATTGCTTTCCGTGTACCAAATGCCCTTGGCGTCGCGGAGGACAGCATTTTTACAGGCAGGGTCCAAGGTGAAGACCATAAAGTGACCATCCGGATGAGGTTGATAGCGATGAATGGCCGCAATGTTGAGACGGAATTTGGAAAGTATAAAAGACGCTCGAGATATACATGCCTTGCCATAATGGCGAACACCCGTGGCACCGTGAGGCAACGGTTTTTCGGAATAAAAAGACTGCTTCAGGTGCTTGTTTGTGAACATCCGCATACTCCGTACGGTACCAATGTTCTCTGGATAGGCTTCAAAATCTAGCAACACCTCCCAGACAGCGTATTCGGGAGCTGGAACATCAAACACGACAAATCCGGAGCCTTCACCACCCATTTTTTCTTGCTCTTGAACTCGTTCTCCTGCTTTCAACATAGCTTCCTGTTCAGGAGTCAGTGATGGGAGGTTGAATGGTAGGGGTTGAGCATCGGATTCTGAAGAGGGAGCACTTGCTTTTTTGTTCGTAGACGATGAAGACACCACTTTGCTTTCAAGTTTGGGAACCACTGGGACCGGAGAAGGTGGAGTACTTTGGCCTCCCCTGAGAACTTCTACCTTTGGGCTAATATTGTTGTTTCGATAAACGGTAGATACAGTGTTTCCATTGAGATTTTCTCCGTTCACTGGAGTTTGGTTCTCCAAAGGATGAGGCGAGGCAAATAAATCTTCGGTTGGATTTGATGAAAGTTCCTCTTCGGCCAAGAGCAAACTTAATGTTGCATCCGAATCTAAAAAGTCATCAGCGCCGTTGCCATTCCGGATGGACCACGTTTTGGTAGTGGCCTCCAGGCCAAGATTGCTATCAGAGCGGAGAAGAGAGGCTCTTCCGTTCATGAGACTCATTCGCTCGCTATCGTTTGTCACGCCAGTTCTCTCTCTCGCTTTCGCTAACACCGCCCGGACTCTCCGCCGTACACCGAGACGAGATTCACTTCGGTCACTTCTAGATGGAGCCTTTTTGGACCAGGTTGTTGTATCGTCTTCTTTTGTGGCTCGGTGATTGTGATGAAATTGTTTGTCGCCGTGGCTCCTTCCATACCGAGACGAACCAATTTGCAGAAAGTCATCATGAACAGAAGGAGGGATTCGAGGTGCTGTTTCTCTGTTGCCGTATGAAAGAAGATGGCGGCGGGGAGGTTGCCCAAACATCAACGCGTCTGAGACCACGAATCTGCCAAGCGTTGGTAAAAGACCAACGAAGAATAACGAACACAGTGCCGATGCCATTGTCATTCTTCTTGCAGCCATGGTTCTAGTCAGTTTTGGGATTGATCAAGGCCAAATGAGAATATGTAAGAACGTGTAACCGTGCACCGGGTGTATACGACGATGATGATGATGATGGATACGTTCGCTTTCTCTGTGTGGATTGTTGGTTGAATCATCAGCCCCGTCCGTGCTTTCACGGTCACCGCGGGGCTGTGGCTGATGTGTTCGCTGTGTTGCTGTTGCAGGTGGCACCACGTGGTAGTTACGTATTTCCATACTGTGGTACGTGACGTCATATATTCTGGTCGCGGATAAGGGCGAAAAGATTCTGCATCCTTCTCGCCATGTTCTTCGTTCTCATGAGTCGTGTTTGGAACGCGCTTGAAGGAAGATTTTGATTTTACAAACAGATTCAAATTTTCAAAGTGTTGCCCCTCTTCCGGTCGCTCTATTTCCGGATCTTTTGCCTTCTTTGTCCATCATCGTGGATGCAGTGCTCTTGTCTCTTTAACTCACACGAGACGAACAAACATTTGCCAAACCAGCGTCCCGTCAACGATCCAATAGACAACAAGCCATGGGAGACTCAGCATACAGTTTCAGTTTGACCACCTTTTCCAGAACTGGAAAACTACTTCAGATTGAATATGCGCTCAACGCGGTTGCCAATGGAAAGACCGCCTTGGGTATTTGCGCCGTAGATGGTGTCGTCTTGGCCACCGACAAGAAGATGCCATCAGTCTTGGTAGATTCGGATCATGTGAGCAAAATTGAGGAAATTACACCCACATCGGGATTTTGTTATGCTGGTCTTGGTCCGGATTACCGAGTGTTGGGTACGTACCGTTCCGGGCTCATTATTTCCGGATTAATACGGTTCAACCAAAATAACTCACGATATTCGCTCTCTTTTTTATCCTGTGCGTACTTGGTTGTAGTTAAGCGTGCACGCAAATCGTCCCAATCGTATGAACGCATGTACGGCGAAGTGCAACCCGTGGGTCAACTGGTCAAAAACGCGGCAGGGACCATGCAAGAATACACACAGCGCGGTGGTGTTCGTCCGTTTGGAATATCCTTGCTCGTTGCCGGGTTACAGGGCGATGGCGTCACACCGGCATTGTACCAAGTCGATCCGTCTGGTACCTATTTTGGTTGGAAGGCCACGGCCATTGGCAAAAACTTTGTGTCGGCCAAAAACTTTTTGGAAAAGCGATGGAATGAAGATATGGAACTGGAAGATGCCATTCATACGGCATTGTTGACATTGCGGGAAGGATTTGAAGGAGAAATGACTGCTCACAACATTCAAGTGGCCACGGTCCGTAAGAATGGGAAATTTACTATTTTGACTCCACAACAGATTCAAGACTATCTAGATGAAGCCAATTGAGGCAATGGAAATAAATTACTCCTATTACTCCTACCCAGATGTGAAGTGTAAGTGTAATAGCTTAGGTCAAGTTCGTTAATTTGAGAAGTGTGGATTGGACGACTTTTTGAGCGAAAGACCTGCGACCCATTGTGCATCATTTCTCGCTTGATGCTCACTCGACCGACCACAATGGAGTCATTGAAAAGTAGTCAATCCAACAGTCGCCGCCACTGCATGAAAATAGCTGGGAAATGGCACCCCATTAAGATGCTTGGCCGTCGATTTGTTTCATGCGCCGGGGGATTCATCGCCTTTGTACTCTTTACAGTTTGGATGTCAAACTTTATGGTTCTTCGTACCATTGACACCCATTATCTTGATAAGCTGAATTTGTCACAACAACCCCATGATATACCGACAATACCGTTGCGAAGAAATGTCGGATCAAAGCAACAAAAAGTACAACGACGACAACAAAAAAGACATCAAACGGAAGAGGAAGCGCTCGAGATGAATGATGGTTATGTGTTTCACATTGTGTTCAGCTCTGGCTGCAATGCACTACAAGATTGGCAATCATATTCTTTTTTCTATCAGGTCATGGCCTCTGGATTCACTGGGAACGTCACTCGAGTGGCTTCCTGTGAGACTGATGAAGCGGCAGAGTCTCTTCATAAACTCCATATCGAACAAATTTTTCGGCCCATGTCCAACAAGTTTCGTCTCCATACCACGCCCGATTATTCGCATATGGTCCAGCCCAAGTATAATTTTTTCAACAAACCGTTCGGTATTCAGCATTGGATGACGCATGGCCTCAAGTTTCCACAGTATTCGTCGGAGTATGAAAAAACTATTTTCGTTTTAATGGACCCTGATCAATTTCTTCTTCGACCATTCAAGAGAGACATGTCAACTGATCCAGAAATATGGAGTGATGCGAATGGATTTCGGATTGTTGGCAAAGGCCAACCCATGGCGGCCAAGTACGGCTTTGGTGGACAATTCTTTTCTCGTTTCAATATTTCAGAGTTGCTGGCATTACCAGGGATTCGAGAGACGGCAAGCACTTCAGGTTTGCTTAAAATGACGATGAAGGAGATGGATAAAGAATACAACATTGGAGCACCCTATGTTGTCCAAGCCTCAGATTTTTGGAATATTGTCAACGCGTGGGTTGCCTTTGTCGTCCCTGTCTATGAAGAAGAAAAGCAAAGGGGTACCTTCATGGCAGAAATGCATGCCTACTGCTTCGCTGCCGCTCACTTCAATTTGCGCCATGAAACGTCCTTGTCATTCATGATATCAGATCCCGAAAATGGGAGCCTGGAGGCTTGGAGTAAATGGATCGACAAATCTCCGGAAGTTTCCTCGACCGATTCGGTTGACACGGATCTTTGTTCAATGGACTACCACTGGATGCCGCATACGTATCACTATTGCCACCGTTTATTCATCGGCCCGTACTTTTTCTCTAAATACCAAGTGCCCAAAACTCCACCAAATGACGATTTCATGGCCTGTCAACATCCGCTCTATCAAGAGCCACCTCACAATGTGATGGATCTCTACAGTTCATCGATTACTCTGGATGGTGTGAATCGAAGTCTTTCCAGGCGTGATCGTCGGCGCATGGCTTTTGGAGTTTGCCAGGTTCTTCCGAGATTAAATGCTGCTTCGGCTTTTTACAAGAAACATCATTGTTCGCCTTCGGTGGCAAATTTCAGTAAAGTGTTTGTTCATGAAACACACGAGAACAAAAAGCTGCGCTTGGCACGAGAAAAGGCCAATCAGAAAGCGTTGAAACAGAAACGTTAAGACTGTAAACTAATACTCCTAGCATGGAAGTAGAAGCAAGAAAGAAAACATGTGAAAACTGTTTCAAAAGACTCTTCTCTGTGCAGATTGCCGAACCACTGAACACACCCTTTGCTAATGACGGAAATGTCGAAAGTGGAATTCGAGAACCTTCAATGGTTAGCATCTAGTTTTCTAGCAACCTAACTCACAGAGCAGCATGTCCTGCATCAAGCCCATAGCTCCGCGAAGTAAACTTGGACGTTCCCAGTTCCCAGTTCCCAGCGGCATCCATCGTCTGTTCGTTGGAGCGATATCTGGCCATCTTCATTTGAGCTTCTCGATATTCTTTGTTTTGTCGCCATTGGAGATGTGTTTCCGAGTGACGGTTAAGTTCGTCTCTTAGCAATTCGCACCAAGGACAGCCTCTCTCTAGGTAGATGGAGTTTCACGGAGGATGATAAATCTGAATGGATGAACCTGCTGATTTTCTTTTCCGTTACCAGTTACTCCGACCATGTCTCTGTTCTCTTTGTCAGTGATCTTTCTTGTTCGCGTGTGCTTTCCGTCGGCACGAAGTAGAGGAATGCGAAATGCGAAATGCGAAAGGATATGGAGGAGCAGATGGCGATGATGCGGAAAGCACCATTGGCAGAATTGTGTGGAGTTGTGTGGAAGTTGCTTTGCAATTTGAATTTTGTGACCAACGACTAGTGTCTGTATGTATTTTAAATCTTGTGTCATTCAGTCTTGTACACTCCGTCGTGTCAATGGTTTGGGGTCTTAAGTATCGTTAATTTCTTCCGACTTATTCGTAGTACAGGATTTTGAGTTTGGGGGAAAGCGCGCCAAACTACAATAAAGATCACAGTCAGTGTCGCGGGAATCTGATCGGAAGCAATGACAGACCATAGTTAGTGTAGAAATACACTACTGTTAAGGTACGAGTACAATGACCATGACCATGGGGGTGGGCGGGGGCAATTGTGGCAATCCCCTGTGTGTGATTCTTACGTGACTTGACTCGTCGGTCGTCCCGCGAGATGTCGTTTGTTGTCCATGTCCATCGTCCACTATTTTTGGTCCCAAGTGGCCAATCCCGCATAATAATGCTCGTAGAGACGAGAAAGATCTTGGATTTCGAACGGAACAACGGAAACGCCCGCCGTGCCTCATTTGAGATACTCTACGAAATGAATGAGAGCCGCAACTTGTGTGTCACCTAGGAAAGAGCAGAATTCCCCTTTCATGCAACCGACACTTTTTTTTGCGGTTGCACACGTTGGTACTTGTCGGAGACGGCCAAAAACGAGCATTTGTTGGTGACCTGAGAAGCAGTAACCAGGTGTATTGTCTGAACTGACCCCCGGGAAGGCCAATATAGGAGAAGACGAAGAAAAACGACACGAAAGATCTCAACAGGCGAGGACGGATACCAGAGTTTCTGTGTCGCTACATTTCACCGTTGGCTTCCGCAATCGTGGTTATCTCCTCAAATCTATTGGCTTGTCCTTCCCCAATTTTTTGTTGGATAACGTGTTGAATTTTTGTGCCTCTTGCCAACCAGTCGTGGTGACCCGGTTTGTCTGTTTGCCGGGACAATCCCATATCCAGCGCAAGACACTAATCATCTCAAGTCAAGAACCTGAAGAAAAGAAAGTCTAAAGAAGCAGCAGCCATCAAGACGGCAGCTATTGTTTAAAGCACCATGAAAAGCAACGACGCATCCACCAAGATGAACGGAAGCGCTGGAGTTCATGAAGATTTCTGCTCTCTTTCTCCTCCTACCACGATTGCCATGACCGATATGGAAGAAACCATTCCTATGCAACCGAATCACTCTGTGGAAGATGAAGAGGACGAGTATTTGACCGACAATGATGGGCCAGTTCCAGGAACGGGAAGCCGAAAAGGCGCCAACCGTGCGGTTCAGGAACAGGAAGACGACGAACCAGGACAAGCTTCTCCGACAACATCTTCGGCAATGTCGGTTTCGAGTGTGCCTCCCACCTTGGTATCAGCCTTGTTGCAACGACATGAAGGAGCTGCTGGGTCCCAGTTCCCCTTTGAATTGACGCCAGTCATGTGCAACACCTCGTCCGGCAACTACCGCCGCCAGGCCAACTCGGACATGAAGGCTAATAGCACTAAAGGTGCGGCTATCTCTACTACCTCGGCTCATCGGAAACGCCCATCAGTAGTATCGCCACTGGATGTGAAGGAACCCCAGGAACTGGGCCCTAATATGAACCCTCATTTGAGTAACGGGGATGGTTTCACGACTTCCAGTTCGCATTTCGAAACACCGTCCATGGTGGTATGCGAAGAGGATGCGGAAGTAGCTGGAAATGGAAGTATCTTAATCTTGGGTGGTGGAGACAAAGAGCATTTGTCTCTTCCCAACGATCTAGCTGATGACGAGGACTCATCCTCTCGTTCTCGAGGAATCGGGAGCCGAGCTTCCTCCTCGTCTGGAAGTCTCTTGCCACCTATACGCCTTACCAGCGGCAGTCGATCGCAAAGTCTTACTGCGCAATCGTTGACCGGTATCCCGAATGGCCCTTCGATACAGGAAGCTATGTTGACGTCCACTCCGTCCTTTACGCACGCAGACTCACCCTCCAAAGCGGTTCGACATCATTCATTTCTTTCTCGGCATTCGAGTGAGATGGAGATGCTCCGCAATCCCATTTCATTTCCTACGCACAAAAAGTTCAACTCCTTTACCAACCGGCAACAGTACAAAGATTCGTCAGCGACTCAGCATCATGTCGAGTTTGCAGACACGAGCGAAGGTCATTATCCCCAAGACATGCACGAACAAGACAATGTTTTAGGTTTGCGCCATCGCCCCCAGCATCATGGTTTGACGCCTTATCAGCCCACCCGACCTGAAGACGCCATGTTGGAAGTCCCACCTGAAGAAGAACTTAGCCAAATCTTTGCTGCTCGAGCACGCTTTCTGGAAACTCGATCTGCCTCGGACCAGAGTTTGAGTGAGAAGCACCACCGATTGGCTCCGGCCAACCTCTACCCTTCAAACATGAATGGGGACGAAGGACAAGCGCGAATTGGTCCACCACAACCACAAGGATTGGAGCATTTCCCGAGCTTGCATTTGGCACACCGTTTATCTGCTGCTACGACCATGACGGACAACAATAGCGTCACAACTCATACTACTCTCAATACTTGGGGTGAAGATGAGGACGAAGAAGACTTGTTGTTGCCGGGTAGCAACCAGGCTCCCTGGTTGGCTTCTTGGCAACAACATGCAGCACCGGTGCCCTCAGGGCCACCCTTGTTGGAAGATCCTCAAGCAGAAGCCAATGGGTCACCTCATCGCCATCGCCGACAATCCTCCGAAACACCGTCGGTGGTTGTAGAAGGTTTGGTGGGTAACGATCTTCCCTGGGTACAACAAACACCGCGACGACGACAACACGGAGCATCAACTACGCAACAGTTATCCCAAGCTGGAAACTCTTCGTGGCTGTCTTCGGGAGAGGAGTCGCTCTCACACATGATGGATTCAAATCACCACGCGCAAGATAGTGACACAATCATGGCTGTAGATGGCCGACATGTCAAGGAACAAGAAGCACTGGAATGGATCCAATCCTTGCAAGCCTCAAGTCAAGATACCACCAAAATTGCGGAAGCCGCCAGTTCCAAATTCTTGTGTGGAACGACGGGTAGCCCCATGCCATCGCCCGATCGGCGCAATCGACCCACAACGACAGTGGGTACGACCACCACCTTGCCACCTGGTTCCTCCTCTCGAGCGGTCAAACAACAACCATTGGTATCTTGAGTTATCTGCCTCTCGATGAGGTACTGAGAGGTGTGGAAACTGTCATCTTGGGACGGGGCAGCGTTCAAAAATAACACTCTAGGGAGCAACGATGCCACTAGGATATGCTGTAAAATCATTCCTTTTGCATGTAACGATCTGATATTCATTCATGTATTTATGTGATAGCGATTAACCAAACAGTCCATGAAGAACGAACCAATCAGTAACTACGTAAACAAACACGCGACTTGAGTTATTAAAGTTTTCATAGATGGGCCTAGAAAGGCACATAAAGCTCATTCGCCAGGGAAAATTCCACCGGTTGTCGGCAACTGTGGAAGCATAGGCACTGTGAATAAGATGACACCAAGATGGTGCACATCAAGTCCAAGCTCTGCTACCGTTCTGGTTGTTCCTCATTATCTTCATCGGCTTCATCAACCACCCCCAGCCAGCAGCAAAACAAAAACCACAAATAGGCCGAGTATATAAGGTATCGTTCTTCCGGTTCCGGCTTGTACAGAGCTTGATATTGTGGATCTTGTTCCGGATGGACCTCCTCATACGTGTGCCACGAGTCGGAAATCTCCGTGGCAAAGGATGGTTCCGATTTGAACGTGACCATGTAGGTTCGTCGATCCTCGATCTTGGCCTCAGCGACGGCCGTCTTTTCCGTTTCCTTGGTATCGTTCATCGTCGTCATGATCACATGAAGAACACACTACTGCGAAGTCCATTCCGCCGAATTCATGTGAGAGTGTGGTGCATTCCATGAGACGGTCGCGCGCCAGCCGCACCATCCATCCGTGACAACCTGGCGCCGAAATAAGTCACGAACAGAGATCGCCCGTGGTCGGGAAGAGAATGAAAGGGATCTAAGAGCGACTAACAGACGTAAAGCGTCTGTGTGACGTACGGGTGAACCGCCTTTGTCCTGTTGGACTTGGACTCATCAGAATCCGGGAGAGATCTTGTTGACCATGGTTGCGCCGACTGCTGCCCTCAAGGTGTTGGATGATGCCATTGCGGATCTGGAAGCCAAATTGAATTTGAAACCAGGCGAAGACTTTGGTGGACCAATCCGCGCTACTGCCAACACAAAGGCAACCACAACGTCCGGTGATGCTTCAAAAGCATCCGATGACAAGCCTAACGCAAAAAAGGGTGGCAATGCCAACAAAGAAGCCAAAAAGAAGAAGGACGGTGGTGCCTCGAAAAAGAAAGGCGGTGCATCACCTGCAGCTGCACCGGAAGATCAACCAGATATTTGTAAATTGGAGTTTAAAGTGGGCCAAATCGTCAAGGTATGGGTCCATCCCGATGCGACCAAGTTGTATTGCGAAGAAATTGACGTTGGCGAAGACTCTCCGCGTCGAATTGCTTCAGGATTGCGGCCTCACTTTACAGAAGAACAAATGCTGGGGCAACGATTGTTGGTGGTGAGTAACTTGAAGGCCAAGAACTTGGTGGGCTTCAAATCGCATGGGATGGTCTTGTGTGCTGCTGCACAGACGGAAGGGCAAGAAGAGCGTGTGGAATTCGTCGAACCACCGGAAGGAGCAGCGATTGGTGAAATCGTCACATTTGAAGGATTGCCAGCACCTCAACCGTGCACTGCGGCACAAGTGGAAAAGAAAAAATTATGGCAGGCAGCTTCATCCGGGATGCAAACGACGGACGATTGCTTGGCAGCCTGGAACGGCCATGTCTTTATGACCCAAGCTGGACCTTGTCGGACAAAGTCGATTGCCAAAGGCCCGATGCGATAGAATTGCGTATTGCAACAATCTAGTGAGTAGTTGCTACACTATGGTACAACACATACACGCGAATAAACGTAGCCTATGCATCCAGCTGTATTCTCATTGCCAATAATGCACAACAATGATGGCAAGCCATTGGGCTTTTGGTTGCATGGAGGAGGAGGAAACTTGTGGTTTGTCGTTTAGTATATGGTCGTCATAGTCTCGCTAGCGCCCATGCCATTCGGACGACAGCCAGACGGGGAATCGTTGGAGTGAACTTTTCTCCACCACATTTTTCTTTCGAGCGGCAGAAGCATCTCAGCAATGGATGCTAAAGTAGCAGCCACTGCCGCAGGCTCCAAGGACGACCATGATGACGATAATTCATCCTCTTTAGATCCAGTCAAGGTCAAGGACATGATTACGGCTTGTGAACAGGGTCAAATGCACGTGGTTCATGCCTTGATGGAGGAAAATGTCTTTTATGCTCGTCAACAAGAGGAAACAACAGGACGGTCACCACTCATGGCGGCCGCCCAGGTGGGGAATGGAGCTCTTTGTCAATACTTGTTGGATGCGGGTGCACCATGGAATGCCGTGGACCGTCGTGGTTATTGTGCGGGGAATTATGCGACGGACCAAGAACACTGGGGTGTCGTCAACCTGTTGGTGGATTGGGGCGTCCGAGCCGAACTAATATTGGGAACCTTGGAACGGAATCTACATGGACGAAACAATGAGAATCGAGAACAAACCTATCAAGACGAACCAGGACAAGCTACCAACACAGTATCGGAACCCAACGACGGCCAAATCGTGCTCGACCATAATACTAGCAAGAGAGGACAATGCCCTGTGGAGCAAGAACCAAGCACCAAACCAAATTATTTGCAGCAGCGTTTGTCTTACACAGACAATGGCCGAGCGCTGATCGATAGTGATCGCGATGCGGTCATGATGGAATGGGAACGTCCTCTCATGAAAGCGCATGCCCAAATTCTGATGCAAAATGACAGTACCACCATGACGACCGACAACGCGATGACTAATTCGGAAACAGTGACCTCCGCCAGTCCAGTGGGGAAAACTGTCATGAACATTGGCTTTGGAATGGGAATCATTGATTCAATTTTGCAAGAGTATTATCAACCCAGTAAGCACTACATTGTCGAAGCTCATCCCGATGTCTATCATCGGATGAAGGACGACAATTGGGATGAAAAACCCAATGTTGTCATTTTGTTTGGTCGCTGGCAAGATGTTTTGCCTCCCCTCTTGTCAGCTGCCGACCCATTGCAAGTGGATGCCATTTTCTTTGATACCTATGGAGAACATTTTATGGATTTGCAAGATTTCCACACAGATATCGTGACAAGGGCCTTGAAGAAACCACATGGTATTTATTCCTTTTTCAATGGACTAGCGCCGGACAATCTGTTTTTTCATGGCGTCGCTTGTCAATGTGTCAAACTTCAATTGTCACAGATTGGATTGAATGCCGAATTTTATCCCTGTGAATTTCAGGGGCCCGACAATGAGAAAGACACGGAATGGGAAGGCATTCGACGTCCGTATTGGTTTGGACGCAACGTCTATTATTTGCCACATTGTACCTGGAATGCCGACTTTTTGGCCACCGGTACCGTGGCACTCGATCCACTCTTGGCGATCAAGAGTAAAGTGGACCATGCTTGTGGTGATCCAAACCAAGAGGACTTGGTGGACACTGGAGTTTCAAAACGCCCCAAAGTCCATGAAGAATAAGATTCACAGTTTGGCTCATATGACAAAGCAATACCAGTCCTGGATTCATCCTTGTCGTGATCTCTATCGAAACAGATCATCTTTTCGTTAGTCTGCAACGTGGTTACAAGGAAGATATCTTATGCTGCTGCCAAGGAAAGCACCACTCCAATACAAGGCGGTAATTCAGATGGAACAGTGCGAGTGGAACATTGCGAAAATCGTTGACATAGTTTGATTTGATTTCGACCAAACTGCGTTATCAAATGTGCTTCTAGAACTACCATTCGAATGCAAGGCAATAATTCAGAGGGATCGAGAAAGCGTTCTCGTCGAAGGAAAAGCACGATGCCTTCGATACGACTTTTCTTGTTCCACAAAAGGTGATATCAATCGTATTTCCTGTTGCTTGAGCCAGACTGTAATCATGGAGCCCAGCTGTCATTCATGACGAACAAACAAGAAAAGGACGGCATACTAATGATGCTGTTTACATGCTATTGTCGTCTTCCTGGAGTACTATCATTTGTTCATAAGTCCATACCAAGAGTATGTACTTAGGTAGTCTACGTAGAAAATGGTGATGTTTGACGAAGAGCGACCGGAATGGGGGAATTTGGGGATGTCACAGTGTGACTCAAAGATCAAAAGTTGTTATGCTGTTCGCTGGAAAAGTCACGAAGTATCCAAAATCCAAAGACACAACACATGCAGAAGAATCTTTTACCATCTCCATTTCCTTGAGTACTCCTCCAACAACATGTCTGGTGCGTCTAGCTGCGACTTGCTTTTGAAAAACTGTAGAATCCTTCAGCATCCTGCTTCCCCAACCACAAGTCGAAATGGCGCCAGCAGTGGGTATTCCGCCCAACAACATGCGACTGCAACAAGCACCGAGACAATCCTTGCGGACATTGCGATTCAACATGGAATCATTCAGGCCATTGGTCCCAACCTTTCCTCAACGTACACCAATGTTCTTCAAGAGATTGATGTGAAGCACCAGTTAGTAAGTCCACCCTTTGTCGAATCTCATATTCATCTCGATTCCGTCTTGACGGCTGGTGAACCTCGATGGAACCAAAGTGGGACATTGTTTGAAGGGATTGACATTTGGCGAGAACGGAAACAAACCTTGACGATTGAAAATGTCGTGGAACGGGCCCTCACGGCCTTGCAGCAACAAGCGATGCAAGGCGTTCTCTTTGTGCGGACTCATGCCGATGTCAGTGAACCCAAGCTCATTGCCTTGCAAGGATTGCTAAAGGTACGAGAACTGGTCCAGGATTGGACGACTGTACAAGTTGTGGCGTTTCCGCAAGATGGTATTTATGGACAACCGGAAAATGAAGCTTTACTGGAACGAGCCATGCAACTGGGTGCCGATGTCATCGGTGGCATTCCGCATTATGAACTGACCCGAGAAGATGGAGTTCGTTCGGTCCATTGCATTTTTGAATTGGCCCAAAAGTACAAGAATTGCATGATTGACATTCATTGCGATGAAATTGATGACGATCACTCACGCTTTGTCGAAGTCGTCGCCGCCTGTGCCATTCGACATGGCAACGGCCCTCGAGTGACGGCCAGTCATACGACCGCCATGGGTTCGTACAACAATGCCTATGCCAGCAAACTCATGGGTGTCTTGGGCCGTGCCCAAATCAATTTTGTGGCCAATCCACTCATAAATATTACCCTACAAGGTCGGACCGACACCTATCCGAAACGACGAGGCTTGACACGGGTCAAGGAATTGTGGAAACAAGGATTGAATGTGAGTCTGGGGCACGATTGTATTCAAGATCCATGGTATTCTTTGGGGTGTGGCAATCTCTTGACCGTGGCGCACATGGCACTTCATGTCGGTCAAATGACGGGCGTGGGGGAGGAAATCAATGCCTGTTATGATATGATCACATGGAATGGTGCCAAAACACTTGGTATTTCAGACTATGGCATTGCCGTGGGCAAGACGGCCAATCTCATTGTATTGAATGGCATGAGTCGTTACGACGTTCTTCGAAAACAGGCAACCGTGTTGTACGTTATTGCCAAGGGCAAACTGATATGTCAAACTCCGCAACCATCTCCCCAATGGCTTTTGGACACCGACACAACGGATTCCAGTAGTACGAAACCATAAAGTCGTTTGGTTGATGTATGTGTTTGTGTGTGGTTGTTCCACAGTGGGAAGCCATACCGGCATGGTCTGTTCATGGCACGGCCTGTTCGACTCGGACCGCCGCCTTTTTGTTTCATATGGAACCGAACGTGATCATGCATTTGCGCACAGATCCTTGGAATGTCTCGCGTACATTAAACGACACGTGAGATTTGTGGTACACCAAAGTCCTCCACAGCAAGGGAACAACGATACGATTTCAAGGCTGTCCTCTTGTCCAAAGAGAGGCGAGCTAGAACGTTTGCTCTGAAACAGACACAAGCACACATCACTTCTACGTGAAGTTATTGGTTTACTACAGTGATTGTTGCTAGCGATTTGAGTCATGACGATTATCTTTATTATTACTATTGTTGTTGTTCCAACTCGTCCAGTTGTTGTTGGACCGTTTTAAGTTTGGCTTCTACTTGAGCCCGATATTCTTGCAACGTCGTAGCCATGGTTTCCTGATCCATTGGTTCCGCCTTGGTTGTCGTGGATTCGGTAGGTTCTCCTGTCACCTCTGTGTCATTCTGGTGGTTCGTGTCGTTGTTGGGTTGGTAGGGCTTCCACACCACTCGTGTCGTTGTCGTCGTTGTCATGGTTGGGTCTTCTACCACGGCGGACAACAATTCCGTTGGTTGATTATTCGTTTCGGCGACGATATATCCCAAGGGATGTTGAACAGGTGTGAGATTGTGCTTGCGCGCGGCCGATTCAATGGCATAAATGCAATCGCCCAAGGTGCCACCCCGTTCCAAGGCGTCGACCAGAGCGGCATAGGCTGGTTGGTATTCCCGCAATAGCAAGACCGCTTGCAAGGCACCCCATCGAGCTTGATTGCGAATCGAGTCGTAGTTCCATTGTTGTTGTTGCGGATTGCCCCGATTCAAATTGAGTTGCGACAAAAAGGCAATCAAGGACATTTCATCGCCGGCTCCGCCGTCGGCACGACCATATCCATCGGCTTCCGCGGCAATGCCGGCCATGACAATAATGGAATACCGGTCCACAGCGGATTGTGTGACTTGCTGTCGTTGATTGATTTGTTGGGACAATTGCGGATCAAAAAAGGAGGTGCCGGCACTCACGGGGCCACCCCGTCGGCCCAAACTACCACCAAAGCGTTGATCTTGCAAGGCCGCCCATGCACTCAGGACAATGCCCTCGACTGGACATCCCAACAGGTAGGCCGCCAAAAAATGACCCGCTTCGTGCCTTAGAATCTTGTCTTGAACGCCGGGGGAGAAAATTTTGAGAAAGCTTTCAAAGGCAGCGCCATTCAGAAAGAGACGATCCACGGAGACAACAAACAAACTGGCCAAGAACAAGGCCGACATGGGAATCCCAAACGCGGCACTCACGACCCCCTCCAAAAGAGCCACGACTGTACCGGCAAGCAAGAGAGAATTGGTCGGTTGTGGTGTCAGAGCTTTCATGGGCAAATCCAAAATACCTTCCAACAATGTGGGTGGAATCAGAGTGCGAGATGTGTGAGATGTCACTTGTCCATTCTGGCTGGCCGTCGCTGCCAAGGGTTCTTGTGCTTGCATGGCACCAAACAAGGACAAGTGTCCCTGTTCACGGAGTGTCTGGTACATGTCGGTCATTTCATCACGTGCCGTGCTGGTCAAGGGAAATTCGGCCAAGGCACGCAAATTCTCGGTATCGTTTTCTTGCGCTGCGGCCGTCCGTTCTTCAATCAAGCCAAAAATTTGACCAAACTGCGTTCGTGACAATTCTTGCTGGTCGTTTGGCTGCTGTTTCAAGGCCGTCACAGCTTGTCTTAAATTGCCCTGCTCCAAGGCTTGATCCAATGCTGGGTTGGTTGCCAAAGACGCAGTGTCTGCTTCGTCCACTTCGGGAGTTGTCATGGATTGGAGACGCATCCTGTTTCGATCCTCGTTCCCAGTTGGTTGTGAAATGGTTCTTTGTGGTCTTGTTGTTATTGTTGCTCGATACGAGGAGTGACGAGTATTCGGCCAGCTGCTTGTTTGGAAAGATGTCGAAAAGGCCTCGACAGGTCGATCGAGAACGACCGTGTAAAGAAACAGCGTAACGCCACCGACGACTGCCGCCACGCGGAATCGGCTTGGCTGAGATTTCGCTTGCATTGTCGTCCTGTTGCAGTATGAGTTCGTACTAAAATATGCGAAGAAGGATGGAACACTGAATTTTATGGATTCACCACAATCTTGCTCCTCTCACGTTTGAGTATCCGTGGGAACGGGTCACTCAATCCGAACCAACACCTGTGCTGTCTAGCTGAGCTTTTCTCGCTGTGCTGTATGATCAAACCTGCCTTGATTTTGGAAAGTCAGCAGCAAGGGGAAAGACCTTTAATGGAAAAGAGGGTGGATCAACAACAAGGAGCACGTTGTCTTGTGTGATCCACTCAGTTGTTGAGGAAAGGGAAAGAGATGAATGAGAAAAATGGAAAAGATGTGTTCGGCTGCCACTGTCTGTTCTCTTGATGACATCAGCATATCTTCAATCTGTTTTCTTGCATGACGTGTCTGTACAGTGTACGTGTCCCTCGTTCGTCGCCTTGCCATGGCGCACTCGAGGATGCCGAGCCCTCTATCGAGCCGGCACCTACTTGTCACGCCGAACCCATTTCTCCCACCATTTTCTCCACAGACCACAGAACAAAGCAAAAGCCCAACATCTCTAGACCCGATCGAATCGATAGGTATCGACGGCAACATGATAACCTTATGCAGAGGGGATCAACAAAGACGAATCCAACGGTGTGTCTACCCTCAAGGGGAAGTACAGGAGAAGAGACAACGACAATGTGAATGAAAAACAAAAGAGACTCTCTACCGATGGAGTCAAGAGACACTAGTCATTCCATACATCTACACAAATATGGAATATGGACACAAGAGTTTTGGGGTGATTGAACCCAACTACAAATACATGCAGTATGATTGGTGGCCTGTCCATGGTGTTGGACGCAGTTCCCCGAGTGGTAGCAGGAAGCAGGAAGGAGAGGACTGGGGTGGAAGGAATCCATCAGGATCATTCGTGTGGATCAATGGAGGTGCAGAAGCGTGAGTCGTGCTTCGTCACCTTGACGATGAGGATGTTTGGCGATGGAGAATGGAAACGACAATCCACCGGCTTTTTTCTTTCCGAGATGAAAAGAAGAAGAGGTGGGTTTCACCTCCACCCTGTATGAGGAATTGGTGAAAAACTTCAGCCACATGCACCCACAACACACACAAAACTCGTGTGCTCTTTGCTTCATCGATTGGATCCTTCGTCTCGTTGCTGCACGTTACAGTCTACCTATAAGGGGGGCATCCTATAAAGGCATTCTACGTCTATCGAGAATAAACAAATACAACAAGAGAGATGAATCTTGACAACGGGAGGGTGGCACAGACTACGGCATGGATTGTGCCTACGAGTGACACCAAAACGACAGAAAACTGCCCGCGTCCGGATATATTTGAGCCTGTTCCCAAGCTCCTTTCAAAAGGAAAGATTTACGAAACTACTAACAAAGATGCAGTTTTCACTACAGTGACTGGGTCCAAGATGGACGCGGCTGTCATGGGCTTGGTGGTTCAGAAGTTTCTCCATGGTAGTCCAGAAAAGAAGGGCAATCCCAACAAGCCAGACAAAGCCGCAGACTGGACGCAAGATATTGCTCCATTCTTGGATGCCACCCAAGAACAGAGGAGTCCTCCTCCTTATGAAAGAGATCTCTTGTCTCCCTTCACAGCGGAATACGAGGGAGTATTTTCACCATCCTGCATGTCGCTGGAAAACGTTTCAATTGTTTCCACACCTCCGGACAAGTTTTGGCCCTTTGGGCCCATTCCTCCATACATTCGAGGAAATTGTTCACCCTTTTCTGCGGCTACCTCTTGCCGTTGGAGCGAAGGCCAAGTCCAAGCCGCCATGGAAGAATCTCTCATCCACACTCCCGAACAAATGAGTCGTTCCTTTTTGTTTTCACCCCTCACGTCTGTTGAGCGACTAGGAGAAGATAAACCGAGAGCAAGCAACATTTATCCTGCCAGTCCGGTCGACCATTGCCGTTGGAGCGAAGGCCAAGTCCAAGCCGCCATGGAAGAATCTCTCATCCACACTCACGAACAAATGAGTCGTTCCTTTTTGTTTTCACCCCTCACGTCTGTTGAGCGACTAGGAGAAGATAAACAGAGAGCAAGCAACATTTATCCTGCCAGTCCGGTCGAACCATTGATGGTCGATGAGACCTCGAATGACTTGGATATGGGTGTCTTATGTCAAAAGCTTATGGAGCTTACAGCAAAGGAATGCCCCTTGACACCCAAGAATATGGACTACAGTGTTTTGGGGGGTTCCATTGATATGGTGTCTCTCTCTGAAACCATGGGACATCCGGTCCGACGAAGCATGTCTTTCGAGAAAGAGAACGTGGAACCGAACTTACTGGAAAATGACGATGAAACCATTGTTCTTTTGAAAAGTGCAAAGAAGAAGTCATTGTAAGCCAATGCTTCGCATGGGCTTCGTAGCAAACCACGATCCACATGAAGCAGTATTTTGTCGAGGAAGAGCGCTCCGCATCTACATCGTAGAATCGCGTTTTGTGAAATATTATTACGCTCTCGTTTTGAATTGTCAAGTCTCTTAGAAGCATGATTCATGTAGCAGTAAAGTGAGAATGATTAAATTTTATAGTCAGACATTGAAGCGAATAAGCTATGGAGAATTCTCGTTTTTCGAAAGATGCTGCGTGTAGACGAACGACAGCAAAAAATGAGCCGATAATGCACATGACAGTCGGGCTGCCAACTGTCAACATTCATCGACGAATGAATGGACACAGTGTAGTCAAACAAAAATGTTACAGTCATAGTCTTAGGTTCGCCACTGGTATATTCTCAGCATCCTTCCTTAGCTGACGCTGGGTGTCAGAATGGTCCGGGAAACGTAGTCTTTGGCTGGACCTTTGACCGCATATTCCATTTGCACACGTTTAGCGACCAAGCAGTCCAATTCAATTCGAAAGTTCGCATTGTACATATCCTTGACACACAAATGATTGGATTTCGCTTTCCATACCACAGGTTCATCATTCTAGAATGCCATGTCATCCGCCGAAGTATCCACATTCGCCTCGTCTTGTTCAAACAATAGACTCAAAAACTGATGGGCTCGTTTTCCATCCTCCACAAAATACAGTTCCATTGCACCGGATGCTGGGTTTCTCATGTAATGATACTCTCGAAAAACTTCCATCTTCTTTCCAGTACGCATTTCCATGAAACCGTCTTCTCGGTACAAGAGAAAATCCTTTTCCTCTGCCTTGCCATCGGTGGAACTCTGAGATTCGGGTCGTCGCAAGGAAAATTCGACCGTTCCAGATACCGACTGGGATGTGCCAACTTGCAGGCCAGTTCCGTCCTTTTCCCCCACTGGCGTTAAGGCGCGCTGAAAGGCCCATTTCCCAACTAATGCGGTCAAGAGTGTCGACGTAATGTGATGGGGCTGTTGGCGGCACCTTCAAGATTCTCTTCCATGTCAGAGAGAACTGCTTGTGCCAAGGACAAGTCTGGTTGATACATGACCGGTAGGACCATGTCTCCCATGGAACGGAAATGAGGTGCGTCGTCACCCAAGCCATGAAGACCATGGGCCATCGTTTTCCCGTGATGACAATTCCACTTGTCGTCCAGTTGTCGCAATTTGGACACAAGGGGATCCAAGCGACCAACATAGTCACTGCGTGGAAATTGTGGTTGTGGCTGCTGCTCTCGAATACGTTTCGACACGTTTAAAAGAGCAGCATCGTCTGCCATTTGATTCTCGTCTTTGTTGACAAGGTAGTCATCTCCTGACTGTGCCTCATCGTGTTTTTCTTTCTTCAAGAGGTGTATTGCCAATTGGGAAGCCGCCAAGCGAGCTTGCAACTCCATTACAGCGAAATAGGGTCCCCGATACATGCCGACAAAGGCCAACCCAGGAAGATTGGGATGATACACATCATGACACAAGAGAACTGGCATGAATTTCTTTTGTGGTTCGTATTCCAATCTCTTGAGAATGGTGTCGCCATCCAGAAAGTTCAGGTTGGTGTAATATCCTGTTGCGGAAATAAGGGTTTCGACTCCCGACAAAGTCCGTACCGTTTTGTTTCCAAGATTGTTCTCCTCTGTTGACTTGGTACTACTAATAAGCAAATCCCCTTCTTCATTGCACCCCTCCAAATAACCGGGTTCCACTTGGATTCTCCCACTGCTTACTAATTCCAGAAAGCCATCGAAAGTGCCCGCGAATACGGGTTGAGTTGGATCTTCCCAGGGTTGTCGTAAAAGCGACGACGATGATGACGCACTTTGGATGACACTTTGTTGCTTGATTTGTTGACTGCTCCCCAAAAGTGTTGCCAAGGTGAAATGCCGTTGAATGTTGAGTTCTGGATCATTCCCCAGATGTTGTTCCCCTTCATCCTTGAGACCATGTTGTGTTCGTTGATAAAACACAATATCGACTGGACTAAAGTTATTGCCCCGTTTGGCATCTGGTATAAAATGGGGAAAGATCCATGGTACACTGGGTAGAGTACCTCCTATCCCAAAAAGACAGCAACCACCGAGCTCTCTAGCCCAGGCCGCCGTCCTGGATTCGTACCCTTGATGTTTCTACGAGTATAGAAACTCAGGGAAGGTTTTGTTTCGATGTTTGTTCGTGACGTTTCAAGCCAAAGGTGGACCACAGAACAGAGTATTGGCAATTGGCACCCTCAAACGGCAAGGATGGATGTTTGGCTTGGCCACCTTTCTCATGAAGATCCCAAATTCAGCGGAATCTTGTGTGGGTTGTGGGCATCAACGACCAATGCATCCGTTGACCTGGGCCGGCGTGATGGGGCAATTATTTATGCTTTCCATATACTTCCATTAAAACTATGCCCCATAGATCCAGCGTAGATCCAAGTACCGCTCCGTCCACACGACCACCTTCCAACTGAACCCACTCGCTTTTTACTCACACGACACCCGAGAAAAAGAAAGGTGCCCCAACATTATTTCCAACCAAACTCTCTGGTTTGACGGCATCTCGAGAAGACCATTCAGATTCGCGGCGACTCTGAGGAGAAGGAGGTACAACACACAAGACATGGCTTCGCTTCAATTTCTGTTGCTTCTGATTGGACTACTCCATGGCACTGGCACACAGAATAATCATCCGTTTCTGGCGCGAGCTCAACTCGTTGCCCTCGTTTCCTCCACAATTTCCTCCGGCATGAGTGATGGCGACGGCCTTGATGACGACCCAGTCCAGGTCCATTTCGAGTTGGACTGGAGTGACAAGGAACAGGACACTGTCCCTGGTTCCGCCAAGCATGATGATGATTCGGTTGTTGCTTCAACTTGGGACAATCAGAGACGGACACTATTGAGACCCCACAAGAGGACTCTGGAGAATTCTACGTTTATCAACGACCAAAATCGCACTTCATCATCATCATCGCCACTCTTGTGTTTCGTGCAACAGTCCGTCCATCTGTTACCGAGCCACAATGAGGAAACTGAGAACACTACAGTTTGGATGTGCAATCTCGTGGTTTGGTCCAACAAGGAGGAGGGTGGATCGAATCCCAGGATTGCAGGTTCGTTTCCACTAGATTTGCAAACCATTCCGTCCCACATTGTGCATCAGCTCATTTCTGCACAGTCGGAGGCGAGCACAAATGACAATAATCTCCTCCTGTTGCTTCGCATTCCACAGGGACAGATCCATTCCAGTCGCATTTGGATTCCCGATCCACATCAAGTTCAGGTCGTGGAATGGAAGGAAAGTGGTTCTTCTCTGGAGCAGGCCATTCGTCACTCTCTGTCCGATTCGACACAAAGTGCTGCGCCAACGACGATAACTCCATCTCATCGTCAATTGCGTCGACCACAGTCCACGGGTCGCCTAAAGACACTAATGATTCGTGTCTCAACCAATGATTCGACACCCACCTTTACGGCATCCGAATTGAAGGACTTCTTGTTTGATTCGCCCGTGGCCAATCCGAAACGGCAACTCGAATTGTGTTCCTTTGGTCAATTGACCTTGGAGGAATTTGATCAGGACGATGGCGACGGCGGCGGCGGTGTATTGGATGTATCCTTGCCCAACACAACCGTCGTGGGTGCCAAACCTAATGAATTGGTGAATTTGGCCGAAGCGGCCGCCAATGCTTATTATAGCAATAGGGCCTTGTCCAACCAAACCACCACGGAAGGTGCCATTACCAATGTACGGGCTTCGACCGACTTGCTACTGTTTGTACTGCCACCAGGGACCGGGGATTGGGCCGCCTATGCAACCGTCAATGGCAAGCAGGTACGAAACCAAACCAAATGCTTTCGCCCATGCGAATAGTGTCCGTGTGATGAATGTTTTTCCATGCCCTTGCGTTGACAGTCTGTGCGTCTCTGAACAACCGAAATGCTCTTTCTTTTGTTTGTTTTGATTATTTTTTGTTCCTCAACTTGGCAGTCCACCTTCAACGACAAATGGGGTGCCTATTTGGGCGCTGTCCTTCATGAAATTGGACACAATCTGGGATTGCGTCATTCCTTTGAAGATGGCAATGAATACGGCGGACGGGTACGTCATGTGCCTAGATGCACTTGTTCGGTGTATTTTGGTTGTTTGCAAATGCTGTTCCCTCACGTCTTTTGACTTTTTGATGTTGCTTGGTTCACTCAGACGGGCTACATGGGTGGCGCACCAAAGGAAACGGAAATACCGCAAAAATGTTTCAATGCACATGACCACTACCAGCTAGGTTGGTTTGCTCCACATACGCTGGATCTGAATCCCGAACAATTATTGGTAGAATCGCAACTCGTATGGGTGGCCGCCTTTGTCGACTATGACTTGGTTCTCTCAAGCGGCGACGAAGAATATGTCATTGTCAAGGTGGGAGACTTGTATCTCCAATACAATCGGGCCACGAAACACAACATTGGTACAGAGGAATACGCCAATGCCTTGACTGTCATTCGAGGGGAACGCGACAAGACACGATTATTGGCTGGGCTCTACCCTCCTGATCCCCCCAATGTCTTTGCGGAGGATCCCAATGGAACGACAAACTTTACCTTATTGGATGGATCCGATGTGGTCGTGTCGTTTCAAGTATGTGCCGTGGATCATAATCCGAACAACAACAACAACCAAGTCAATGCGACTCGGCCCGATCGTCTTCTGGTCAGCATCACTCTGGACGGCAATGCCACACTGTGTCCGCCTCCAACTGGGTCACCCTCCGTCATGCCTTCGGCTAATCCAACCACGACACCATCGGTGACACCCACCTTTGATCCTACTCATGCTCCCGTTGAACCGACCAATCCTCCCACCAGTGGTCCAACAATTACACTTGTCCCCACTATCCCTTCGACGTCACCGACAAGGAATCCCACCGCTTCACCGTCCGTCACCCCTTCCAGTGCGCCTTCGTACCAACCAAGTGGACAACCGACAATAGCACCCGTATCACTGCCTCTTACTGCGACACCATCCTTTGGTGACTACTCCACATTGGTTCCTTCCTTTGATCCCAGTGGTACGCCTACCGTATCCAAAAGACCATCGACAGGCCCTACCCTCAGTGCCAATCCCACCCTTGTGATCATAGACAACGACGATGAAACGGACTCAAACAACAACGCCTTACTCAACACGGGTAGTGTCAAAAGTTCTGACGATGGTGGTTCAAGCTCGTGGAAGATTCCTGTCAGTCTTTGCCTGGCGTTGATTCCATTGACGGCAATCGCGATTGTCTATTATTGGCGCCCCCGGAAAATTGTATTCTCATCCTCCTCATCCTTTGTGGACGAGTCGGGATCCCGACGCAGTCTCTCCACCACTAAGGATCCCTCTCATCACGATACGACGCACAGTGAGTCGTCCGACTCCTTGTCGGAAACGAGCGATTTCTCAATCGACGGCCATGACGACACCCACCACACCGTCCAAAAATCTTTACAGAAGGAAAGTAACAACAACCGATTGTCGGAATTCTTGGTCATTCATAAGCTCCCATGGCTGGGACCCAAGCCACGTCCATCACTTCCACCACCAATGCAAGGCCATGGTTTGGACGATCAACAGTCCGTGGCGTCGTCCTCTTCCTCCGCCATGAGCATGTATACTTGCAGTGCACATCCAATGGTAGTACGAAACGAACATGGCCATGATGAGAGTGACGACAACAGTGAAGATGACCTTTGGTACGATGTCTAATGCTGGGAATCCAACCCACGGAAGCGATTGCCGTTTTTGTTGGTACCGCCAGTCTGTGCATCACCAGTACAAGCCCACTGTCATTCGAACAACAGGAATCGAAGAGATAGAGTTGGAAGAAACTGGACCAACCATAATTCGCACGGAAACTTGGAGCGCATACGTACAAAGAATCCATGAGACCGATAAAGTTCCATTGTGAGTTCCTAGAATCACTGACCAGACGAATACTAGCTAAAGCTATACAGAGAAAAGAAATGTTACAAGTTACAAGTCTATTAAAAGCGCTCCCTTGACGTACGTGCCACACACAGCGCAACTACCATCATTGGGTCCGCAAAGAAGCAACGAAATGGTCAGTCTCACGTATCTTTTGTCCGATACTAAACATGCTGCATAGCCTTAGCTTGTGGGATCCTATCACAATAGTTCTCTTCCGACTTCCCAAATCCGACGGTTTGCGAGTTCATGATGGCCAACAGACAGCTCTTCATCGATTGCTCGCCGCGCGTCTTCTACTGGCGCGCAAATTTCGGAGACGTTTCAATGCGAATGATAATAATCAACGGTTGGACGAGAATTGGATGGGACAACGCCGGCGTGAACCTTGGTCTTGGGGGACGTCCTCATTTTTCTCATTACGTGAATACACACATGCGTCGATTCTTGTGGCATACCCAAGAGGTTCAGTTCCGTCCAATCTTTCTCCATTGAGTCTCATTTTATTCTACGCCATACTTTCTTCTCCAACTCCTTTTGTTGTACCTGAAGAGATTTGAGTTTGAGAGCTAGGGACCTGACCATTCACAAGTTTCGTTAGCATCGAAAGAAGGAAAGAACCATGATGATTCTGCAACGAATGTCACTGCTGTTGATTCTGTTCATGATTGTGCTTCATACATCTGCTTCAACGACCTCTCTCGCTCACAATGAACATCAAGTGGGCTCATCTCAACTCCGTCTCCGATCCAGTTCTCGAAACGTTGGAGAGACCAAAGACTCAACCGAGGCGTTTCCCTCTCCTTCTCTGATTCCCACGGTTGCCCCCAGCACAACACCAGCTGACAAATCTCCGTCCTCCATGTCCTTTTCTGAAATGCTTTCCAATCCCAATGGCGACAACGACCTGTCGCAAGAGGATTCCTCGTCTTCGCTGGGTCTCAAACTGTCGGTGGTCATTCTTGTCATTGTAGCAACGCGTTGCATGGCCTTGGTGGCAGTCCTTATTATGTATCGGGCTCGGCGAGGTTCCGGTTTGTATCGCAACCAGCCAGGAAGCCGCACCAAATCGTGTGGTACCTCAACCCAATCCTCTCGTCCAGACCACTCTGATCGGCAAGAAAAAGGAATTGATCCCATGAATCACGCGGACGATATGGAGTGCTTTTACTATCGCTCACAGCGCACCATGATGGTCCCCTTTCGAACGGGTACCGTCCAACCAGAAGTCGTGTCGCCTTCGTTGTGCCCTCCAGATGGTGCGCCCCGACGACCTCCTCGATCCACCATCACAGCCACGTCCAATGTGTATTACAGTCCCCAACGGAACCGACGTCGTCCTCCACGGACCACTCGATCTGTGCGTAGCACGAGTCGGAACAAACATACGATGATGATGGCACAGAGAATGATGCACGCCAGAATGGATCAAGAATTGTCCTTGGCCGATTTGTATGATTTGCAACTCGATCTGGAACCTGACCAAGAAATCGCCAACCATCTGACAGACAAGAACGATCTTACACTGGACGACGAAAAGGAAATGGACGTGACCCTGAACAGTGATTCCACCGCAACGACGAGCCATGATACATCCCTCGATTCCTCCGACGGAGGACACAACCATTCGTTGGAACAATCTATGGAAGATACACAAGCCAGTGTTCTTGCGAGTCCGCCTAATGACAAGGATTCTGAATAACAATCAAGACCCAAATGGTTACCACAACAACAAACAAGAGAGTTTCCTTTCATGTTTTACATGCCAATTTCCATCCATCCACACAGAAAGCAAGAGCTCGCTGCTTCATTCTTCTACAATGGTAATGCACATGCTTCTGATAGAATGCATCAGCGAAGGAATTTTTTGAACACTTGGCGGCACCAACAAGTCCTTATGTGATGGACTTCTTTGGTGTCTCCATTTCTTCTTTTTCTTGTCGTCTTATCCACTGGGAGAACGCCAACTATATGCTCATGAAGGCGCTTCGTCGATACTCTACCATGAGAGAAGGCAGGATGAAGAAAACACCTACAATCTTAGTCTAACAATAATGGCACATTTGGTCAAGCACCCGCGTTGTTAATTGATCGAATGTAACAAAGCGTATGGACGGCCAATGTAGAAACATTGTTTTGGCGTGCATCCGGCGATGAAACGACAACAACTGCTGAGCGGACCATGCAAGAGAAGTCTCGCCGAGGGGCACGTGGCCTATGAAAGACTGGATTTGGTACTTTACATCCAATTCAGGTCGATCAAGTCAACATTCCAACTTACCCAGGCAGGACACTGCGCAAACACATGTTCTGTGTGTCATGATGACGGCCATTGCTGCAAACAGAAGGAGAAAGGAGTTTCGACCTTTCGACAAACGGCTCCCTTGGTCCATTTCAATACCGTGAAGATTCTTCGTCCCATACTCGTTTCCATTCATCATTGCCCAGCAGCTCTGCCAATTGTTGATTGTAAGGTTCAAACAGTCTTTTCAAAAAGGCTCGTGTCTCATTTCGGAACACAACTGGGGGAGGTGGCGGAAGAACAGGCATTTCCTTTTCCTCTTCCTCCTCCTTTTGTGGTTCTTCCTGTTTGAATGTCTTTTTCGAGTTGGGATTTTGGATCTGATCCAGGGCCATTTGTAGCCTCTGGCGTCTTCCGTTCTTTCGTTTCTTGCCCTTGTTGAGTCGCAACCAATAATTGGGACTGTACGATTTGGCCAATTGTTCGGCTTGAAAGGCGTGATCAGGGATTTGCAAAAAATCCAAAATCTCGGTCAAAACCTCTTTGGGATTGGCATTGAGACGTTCGTAACGGAAGACCAACAAGTTCTTTCCCAATTCGTATCCCCGTTCCAACCAGGGTCGTAATTGATCGACATAGAGACTTCGATAAATGTAATTCTGAAACTTCCAATGAGCGTCAATACTACCGGTAGGTTTGCGATGCGAGGACAAGGCTCGTGATGTCAACGTCTGGTTGCTCGTGTTTTTGTCGTCGTTGCTTTTGTGCATGCGTCGAGCCCAGGCTTTTTGTTCTCGTACCATGGCCGTTCGTTCAAGGTCCGATTCTAAATCATATTTGGGAAAGGGATCATCATCGGGTACGGCAAATTTTTTCCTTCGCAAAATGGCCAAGTCCTTGGCCAATACCTCTTCAAAGGTCTTGTTCATCATGCGTTCAGGATGCAATTCGACATTCATTTTGTAATTGGACAAGGCCCTGCGAGGACACAGTACATCGGTGTGAAACAGAACAAAGAACAATAAGATACAGGTGAGTAAGTTCACGTGTACAAGACAAAACCCCGTCCATGTATACTTCATGATATGTTATGTGCAATAGAATTCCGCCCCATTTGCAACACACACAAATTTTGGATACGCACCGATCAATGGGATTTCGGAGAGATACAATAATTTTGGCCCAGGGTGCCATTGTATGAATGAGTTGGGCTGCTCCATCGATTAAAATGTAGGAGGGTGTCTTTTCGTAGGTTAACATGGTAGGATGTTTCCATACGTCAGAATAGGGAAAGCAGGAGGTGGCATAAATTTCGCGTAAATCACAAATCAAGGGTGGAGTTTCGTAAAACAAGGGTGCACGGGGTTGGGATGGTGGTTGATTGGTTGTCTTTGGGTTTGTTTCTGTCGTGAGTGTACTACGATTGGACGGCTCCATCCGTTCCACCCGATTCAGTTGCATCAGTTCTTGTCGAATGGGTCGATTGGCAATGGATGGATGTTGATCAAAGAAATGTGGTTCAAAGAAACTGGATCGAATCAATCTCTTGTGACGATTCAATAGAAAATTCAAGGCCGTCGTTCCGCCTTTTTGGACGCCCTACGTAAGAACCGAAAGGATCAAGCGACGAAGAGAAGCAAGTAGGAAATAAGAAGACAAAGAGAGACAATACGAAACAAGACACACAGTGTTGAGAATGCTTTCGGATGCAAGGGATTGGATGGGTTGTAAAGTGCTTTCTGGTTTCATGGTCGTGTCGTGAAACGTACGCACCACAATCAGCAAAGACGGCACACGGGGAAGCGTAATAAAGGCGCCACTGCGTTTTTGACATTGGTAATGCGATCCAGGTCGATACAAGACTCCGTCGGCCGTGGTGGCGAATTCATCCAATCGACGAGTGTTGCTCTTGTTGTGGGCAGCATTCGTCGGAGCAATCATACGGTGGTTGTTTTGCATGTTCGTTTTGTGGAGAAGATTGTTCGGAGTGACCGTGGAAGATGATGATGATGATGATGACGCGACTCCTGTATGGGTGAACCAAATCCATACCAGAGAATAGAGTCCCACCACCAAAACCAGTACCACCATGATGAACTTCACGACCATCACGCCATTTCCTTTGCCTTTTATCATTCTTCTTAGCACTGAATTCGAACTTTGTGGGGAGTGATGATTTTGAAATGACGTGTTGGATCGACTTGCAAGGTTCCGAATCGGTTGGGAGGAGGAGTTGCCACCATTACCGTGTGTAGGTTTGCGAAGCCACAACCGCGACGACGAAGAAGACGACATCGTCCAACAACTATCCGAGTGATTGAGTACAAGGGCCGTAGTTTTCGTTTCTGATCGAATACTCCAACGACAAACGCAACGAAGGAGGAAGCGTCGCCGAGGACATGGCGATGAAAAAACGAGGGCCCAAAAGAAAGTTTGAGCTCAGAGCACATAGCAAACATAGATTGCACGACGTCAATAGCTCCCGAATTAAAGGCGGTTAGGTCGCTGATATCATCTTTTCACCATGACGCTTCTCTTTGTTTCGTAGAAGTCGCTCTCCAGACTCCCCAAGTACAGCAGCTACATGGTCTTGTGCATAGAGAATAACGTTTATTTCGTGTATAGCTATGGTTGCCAGGAAGAAGCATAAGTACAAAAGGAATGAATGACGGACGCGATGATCCTCGCGTCCGTCCTCTGGAAGTGCCGAAAGCCACGTAAAACCGGTCTCCGCCGCCGACCCACTTGCGAAATATGAAAAATGGCTCGTAATCCCACCAATCCTCAAAAACCAATCTCTCAAGCCCCTTTTTCCTTGTCGTCATGCCTTTGTGACTTCGCCGTCTCAATTTCCGTGCTTCCATATCGATACCAAATACCAGTGTTGTCATGATGCCCCTGCTTTCTCGAACCATGGCTCAAGGTAGCCGCCCTTACATTGCATTTGTGGACGACGATGACAGCATCTTCGAGGAAGAAAAGAAGGAACAAGAGTGTAGCAGCAGCTGCTCTGGATCCATGGGGCTGGAACATTCCTCCGAAGCCGAGATTCCCTCCAACCCATACACCACGATCGTCCATCACTCTCCCATTGGTTTGGTCCTTGGCAACGACGACGACAACAACAACCATAACAGCATGGGCATGGTTCAAGTCCCTGATGATGATGACGACGACGACGACGACGAAGAAAACCCTCCTTCCAAAGAAGCGATCAGCCCAGTGGCCGAAATGGTCACCACATCCGTTCTGGTGGAATTGACAGAAGAACAAGTCCGACGCAATCGAACCTTTATGACGGTTGTTCATTTTGTGTTGACCTATCCACGATGGTCCTTTAGTTTGTTCTTGTTATTGGCAGCTGGAGGAGGAGGAATGGAGTGGCCTACATTTAACGAGGCCGTTCAAATTCCCATGGCCAATGTACAGGCCTTGGTTCGTATGGAATCACAGGCTTACTATCAGTGTGCCGTTCATACCTTTCAAGAGTTAGAGACATTATCACATGAGGAAGAACCATCTGCACAAACCACACACGCACACGGCTCTTCCGGTCCCTCCTCCTCGTGGCTCCATCAAGTCGCCAATCGTGCTTGGCAAACGTCCTTGGATCAACGACGGTACAACCGCGAGACGATTCTTGAAAACCAAGTCATGCCCATGGTACAAACATGTCATGAAGACATGCAACGAGCACAACAAGCCTTCACTGAATGGCATCTTCTCCAGTCAGAACAACCACCCAACAATGACGAGAACAGTGTTCCAAGGAGCAACCTGCCGATTCCATGGATCAATACCATTAGCAACACAACCAACAGCACAGACGCTTCTTTCGACAGCCTCGTTTGTACCGTACAGGATCAAGAACTCTTGATTGGACTAAGTGGCAATGGTAGTGGACACCGTGGCGCCTTGTGGCGGGCGCAAGAACAGGAAGCCCAACGGATGGCCTTGACAAACCAATTGCACGACGAATTGGTAGCCTGGCGGTCTCGCACCCTGATCCTGGCCACGCGATTGTCCGACTATGCGCACAACCGATCATCCTACGATTATCACTACTTTGTGGGTGCCAAGGTAGCTCGGGCCTTGCAACTCTTACAAGAATGGCAAGTCAAGATGGATCAATTGCTCTACGACCACAATCTTGCCTTGGTTTGGGATGACATGTGGGAACCAGACGTCTTGGCTCAATTGGACATGTTGTTGCAAACCCGAGTCTTGAATGTATTGCAAGACGCCAAGGTACGAATTGACATTTTGGAAACGCGGTTGAAGAGTTTCTACATCAGTCTCGAGGCCTTTCGGGTCCATTATCAAGACGTCATTGAGCGTTTGAAGTTGTCATCGGCCTTTGTCAAGGATTTTTTACCACCCAGTGTTTCCCTGCCATCGTACATGGATTTGTCCAACATTCCCACTGTACAAGGGCTGTTACCGACACCCGTTTATGCTTTGCCCCAATTCGATGTGGCCACCGTGCCCACGGTCGATCTGGATGCCTTGGTACATTCCATTGTGCACCTGTTAAATCGTACCATGGTTCACAAGGTGGGATTGTGGCAACAACAAGTGAATCTTTCCTTTCAGAGTTTGTTTCAAGAGCTATTAACGACGCTGGAAGATTTGTTTACTTTGCAAGACTATGATCCTCCCAAGTATCAAAACGATGAAGAGCGCAGCAACAACGAAACAATGAATGAGGATTTAGATCGAATGGATCAAGAAAATCAAGAGGCTCAAGAACGAATATTGCAATTGTTACAAGAAGCTATTATGGTCACGGAAGCTACAACAGACTGGAACGAACAAGTTCATCAGGGGCATCAGGCCTTGGATGGCACGGCATCGAACCTGGAACAAATAACAAAAGGAACGTCTGAACCAAATGGTTTTCCAACCCTGGAGGGTGGGGCCAATACCACATCCTTTGACTATCTAGAGCCTTCCTTCCCTACCTTCTCCGTCCCTCCTGTACTTGAATTGGTGTTTGCCATCATGTTTGCCCATCAATGGCTTGTGGAAATCATTATTCAATTTATCCGTATTGTCCGGTTGAAACAAAAATACGAAAGGAATGCGACGCCGGACCTCCCAGAAATTGACCTTGTTACGGAAGAAGATGAAGAGAGTGACAGTGATGAAGAATTGGAGGGACGGCCACAGGCCTACTACAAGGATTCGAGTTGGTCTTTCATTCGACTGGCCTTGTTGGAACATTTGTTCTTGACACCGTGGATGATGATTGGGTTATTTCTGTTGCCATTTGCCCTATTGTGTGTCTTTTTTTGGTTCCCGCATGTCAAGCAAAGTTGCATCGAGTCTCGGGACGGCACCTTTGTTGCCCGGAACATGATTGCTCCGATTCTGATAAACAAGGCGAATGTGGCTGGAAATGCGCATTACACGAGGGCCGAATTCCAGTGCCGTCGACTGCAACGGAACCTGTGCTTGGTATGGTTTCATGAATCAGAGCAACTGTATCGATCGGATTGGGCGACGTTACAAAGGGTTGTAAAGACCTACAATGAATCCATGATAGTAGGCGATCGCCTGGGACGGTGCCTCGATGTTTCTTTCTTGGATCATGCCTTTTCAGAGGCATGCTGTGGTTTGGAAGGTTACAGTGGTAGCAGCCACGACGCACAACAAGCCTTCGAGGGTATGCCTTGTCAGGGGCCAGGGATTCCTGAATTATGTCCTATTGACAATGTCACACTCCCTCCATCAGCATTTCCACCCATTGGGCAGCTGTTAGGAAGAGGCGGGGAAGAAACCGCCCTTGCGTCTTGCTGGCCAAGTGGGTGGTGGGAAGACCTACTGGTGGACAGTCGTTTTGATTGTACCGAACTCTTGGATGACAGTTTGTGCGGTGGCCAATCTTGTTCCGGCGTGAATTCTGACCGAATTCTTGAGGCGACCATTGAAGCAGATTGTCAGGTGGAACTCTATGTGGTCAAATGTTGTGTACTCGTCCTGTTGGCTCTTTATCATGGGGTTATGGTCAATTTGATCACGTCCTTGGCATTTAATGGAGTGAAACGAATACGTTGGAGAAAATTGAAACCCAACGGGATCAAGTTTCGAACGCATGTGGACGAAGCGGATGGAGAGTTGGTCAAGGGCAGCGATCCACAAGACCGACTTGATCGCATCCAACTGGCCTTGCGTCGCTTTCAGCGAGTTGGTCAAATACAAATTGTGCTGTCTGTGGTGTTGTTTGTAGCATGGTTGGTTTCGTTTCTCGTTTTGCGATGGCAAGTCCACCAACGCCTTTTTTCCGTTTATTCGTAAGGTGTCGATCGGACGATCATTTGCTAGTTGTCATGGAGATGGGATTTACTCTGGATAGCAATTATTGAGTGATACCTTCATGTGCGCAAAGAAGGAATCTAATCTAGCAAGTCCATAATCAGCAAATCTAGCATACACTTATGCTGTGAAAGTTAATACAGAAGTTCATGCTGAAATATATCTTTTCAACATTGATACAATAAATACATGCGAGCGAGAAACTCGGCCCAAACTTGACAAGGGAGAAACTGATACCCTGCTCACGTGTTCATGGAGCTGTTTGGTTCCTCGCCGCGTTGGTTTGGTACCAACGAAGGCTGCGCATTGGAGGAAGCCCACTGTGCTTGCCGTTGCAGTGTTTCCAGCGCAGCATTCTGTAGTGCTACTGTTGGATCCGCTGCCACCAGTTGTTGGTTCATGAGAGCATTCTGGGTTGTAGCCTCTTCAGCCAGGCGCTGAGCGACAACACTCAAGGGGTCTGACAGAGTGCGTTGCTGTTGCAGTTGTTGTTCCATTCTCAGATGACTTGTAAGCCGCTTCTTCTCGTCCTCTTTGAATTGTTCCATGAGAACCTGCGATGTAATGCTCTTGAGCGACTGCGAAGAGCGGCTTGGTATGGTTGCCGAAGAGCCCATATGTCCTTTCCATGAATCAGGACGCAAAGTGTTTGGCGGTGGGCTACGAAGTTTCAGCATTTCAGGCAAACTGGTCTGAAATGTAGAAGTTGGTAACAAAGCTTGCGACTGAGAAGAACGATTGTTGGAAGCTTCGTCTCCCAACGTAATCTGATCACACAGCTTAACGATATCATCAGCACGTTTCACTAGGGATTCAAGGAAAACATGTTCCTTCTTGAGAGCAGCATGAGTCCGTTTCAGCTCCTCCACTTCGATGGCCAGATTAGAAAATTCTTGCTTCCGTTGTTGTCGCTTCTTTCTTTGGTAAATAGCGTCTTGTTTTCGTTTGCGAGCTTTAACTTCTTGTGCATGCACTTGAGTGGCAGCCACAGCCAAACTCTCCAGAGCTCCTTGTTGAGTATTTCCTTCGTCTTCGTTTTCAACGACCACACGGTTTCGAAAGACATCGTTGAACCAACTATATTCGTTTTCCGTACACATTTCTAACCATTGATTGAAATAATCTTCAAAATCAAGATTTCCACCCAACTCTTTCGGTATGTACTTTTCCAAGAAACAGTAGCGTTTCAAATTGTCGACAGCCTCTTCTCTTGACTCGGCAAAGCAAGCAACCGTGCGTAAGCTGAGAAAATTCCATCTCTCCACGAGCTTGAGCCAAATCGGGACCGAACTCTCAATCAAGGACCGCTTCTTGAAAACGACAATGTGGAAGGCCCGGATTGTCATCGGGAAAGCTCCTGACTGAAATAGGCGAAATATATTCTTTCGGGGAGTGTTTTGTTTCTGCCCATACTTGGCCGTGTCCATAGTGGTCAGCACAATGTAGCCATTCATCCGTGCCAGATCAGACTCTAGCAAGACATGTAGGGTATAGAATATCACTTTGATGCGTGCATCTTCATCGATGCAACGGCGACTAAACCTCGATCGATCACTGTAGAAAATCGGCCTGTTCTTGCTATCAGGCGGCAGAATGGTCGTTCCTCCACATTTCAGGCTTTCCACCACATCTTGGGGAACAGCCCCCTCCCCGGTGATGTCCATTGGTAGAAATGCTCGTTCTTGAAATATCTCTCGTCGTTTCTGCCAATAAACGCATATTCTCTGTGCCGCGGCCCATGGATCAAAGGCACACGCCTCGAGAAAGTATGTTGGGTTGGACTCTGTCTCGACCAGACGAGGACATACTTTCATGGCCTCATCATACGCTGCTCTCTCCTCTTGAGGCATCATCACGAGAGCACCCTGAAGCTGGCCCCGTGCTCCTTCCCCTACAGTAGCTACATTGTTGTCCCGTACGGTCGATGACGTCGACCCATACACGTCTCGTAATGCCTCCCGAGTTGCCTCCAATTCTTTCGCTTCAGCCTCTGTAAAATCAAGTGCCTCAGGAGAGATCATTGTGTTGTTCGCATGCCCTAAAAGGAAATACTCCCAGAAAAAAGTGCTGCCTTTGATGCTTTCTCGCTCTCCTTGAAATATAGGAGTATTATTTGTGATGGCGCTGCGGATATCAAATCATCTCAATACGTCGTCGTCAAGTTCTATGACTCTATTGTTGACTACACTCACGACTTTAGGTTTTAGGAGTAATCCTCTAGCTACTCTACGAGTAGCTAGCTAGTAGGTCTAATTAGGTACGAGTAAAGGTTCGCATTTGGAAACTGTGGCGACTCACAGTTCAAGTTCAAAAGTTGCACAGAGGGGTACTGAATCATACATAGTCGATTACATAACACATTATTGCCCCTATTGCCTCTCAGACTAAACGAGCTACGAGCTCTGTAAGATTTACTAGCTACTCATAGCTTGCGACCTACTAGAAGCTCTAGCTAGAGGAACAACTTATCTTCCACTACAAGAAACGAGAGATTGACAGAGTGACGTCTACGATCCGAAAGGGAACGTAGAGATCTTCTTGGGACTTGGGCTTGGGACCAAAGACCAGAGGTCAGCGGTCCCAGATTACTCAGCAATGCTCCTATGTGGTAAAGCCTCCTCTACCTCTTAGGAGTACCTCCTATCTCCTATCTAAGGCGGTAATCGGCAATATCCTCATTCCTCCTACAATATAAGTTGTTCTAAGTAATAATCTAATGAACTACTCCTACATAATATTAGAAGATGATGATCTAAGATCTAATAGCTAATATAGGAGATCTAGCTAGTGCCTCTAGTAGTAGAGGAGATAGGTACTCGTAGTTTGACGATAAGTCGCGATGCATCATGTAGATGTCATAGCGTGATGTTTCTGGGAGCAGTCCATGTGAGACGACGTCAGCGCATGCTCGGCAGCAGAAACTCCGAGCGATTCTCTCGTATTCCTTGAAAATATCAGAGTTCGCATCGCGGATCACGGACCAGAAGATGCGTCGTTCATGCCGTCGAGGCCAGCCATACGGCAATCGACAATATCGAATTGCGAAGTGCCGTGGATCGTACGAGTAGAGTCAAACAAGTATACAATTACAACGTAACGCGAAACCATCGAACTTCGCATTTGGAAGGATCCATCGTCGTCTTTTGTCTCCTTTGGATATTAACAAATACTCAACGACCAACGACGAAAGAGAAGAGCACCACAGCCGCAGTACGAGTACAGGGCCGGCCGAGGGCTCGCTCTCCATTCTCCACCCGTTCGCAGTTCGCACCCGGTGTAGTCATAGGTCATAGGCCATTCGGGGTAGTTTGCAGTGCAAGACAACACAGCCAAGAATCTCCGTGTGTAGGAATAGCATGGAAGCACCATCGCTCGGTAAATAAACTGAAAGAAGCAATCCAACAAACAGCGACAAGAAACAAAATCTATTGTTTTCAACAATGAGTGAGGAAGATGAACATGACTTGAGCGAAGGAGAGCGACAAGAGCTTCAGGCAACGCGTGAGGCCCTGCGTGATGTGTATGGGACGGTCCACGTGGAGTCTTTTGAGCACGGAGAAACCATGTTGTCTTCCTCACGAGTGCAATTGAACGAAGCTCTGCGATTGATCCCTGCGGATCAAAGGACGGCCTACGATGAGGCCTTGAAAGAATGTTCTACTTTAGTGGAAACCGAGTCGAGCCCAGAACGATTCATGCGGGCTTGTTCGCACGATCCATGGGCGGCGGCCAAGAGTATATGTGTCTATTGGCAATGGAGAAAAGAAATCTTTGCGGAACGTGCCTTTTTGCCCATGGATTTGACAGGACGCGGAGCCATTCCCCCCGATATTGTGGAGGCCATGAAATGTGGAGGAACCACCGTGTTGCCTCCCGACAGCAAGAACCGAGGTGTCTTCTATAGCGATCGATGTCGATTTTGCCATCGGTGTGGAGATGAAGATGCGCGTATCAAGGTCATGTTTTATACCATTCACACCATGATGGAGTCCGACCATGTCATGTACAATGGTTATGTAATTGTCACTCGAATGGATACGGAAACCAACCCAGGAACCAAAAGCAACAAGAATACACCCCGCATGGGTGTTGTTCGAATGTTGACCTCGGGTTGTTTCCCCATGAAGATGCGAGCTCTCCACATTATCGTATTTAAAAAGCGATCACTAATGGAAACAGCCATTCCAATCTGGTTGAAAATCACGGGACGAGCCAAGTCCATGAGTTTGAGAACGGTGGCTCATTTTGCTGATTCCCAACAAGCGGCGTGGAGTGATTTGAAAACCTATTGCTTTGAGGAACACAGCATGCCCAAGGAACTGGGAGGGACGTTGGATCTAGACCAGCATTTTGAACAATGGCATTCGGAGCGCCTGCGTGTGGAGATGGAGAGAAATCCTCCGAGCGCTGCCCGAAGCATCAACGATGCACAACAAGGAGAACCACAAGATGAAGATGGAGGAGAAGGCGGAGAGGCCTTGGCGAGTCTGGCAGTTGTGGCTGCTGAGGTGCGTGTGGAAGAGGCCAAGGCGCGCAAGCGGAAATTAGATGCGGTCTATCAAAAGAAGAAGCGCTTACAGCGAAAGGAAGAATTCTCCAAGATTACAGCCGAAATGAACGCACTCAAGAAGGACAATATCGCCCTAAAGAAAGAACAAGCCTTTTTGGAATCTCTTTTGCAACGTGCATTGGAGATTGCCAATGCGTGTGAAAATACCAGTGCGCAAACGGCCGAAGCACGTCCTCCAGCAACACTTGCACGTTCTCATCCAGTCCCATCACAAAGTGAAACTATGCCTCCTCCAGCAGCTCGCACTCAAGCGCAACCGTCCAATGTATTGAACCAGTTGATCCAGAACACAGCACAGCAAGCACCCGCTGCTGCGGAGCAGCCGGTGGCGGAAAATGCTTTGGATCGCGCATCCCTGGAGCGATTGGCGGCTGTTCTGCAAAGCGGTTCATTGGGCACGAACGTGCCTATTCAACAAGGCGATCTCTTGCAGCAATTGCAGTCGACTCTGGTCTTGCAACAGCTAAAGGAACAACAAGAACGTCGTCACCAACAAGAAAGACAATTGCAACAGCAACTTTGTAATTCGAACAACCAATTTCCGCCACCAGTACCCCAGGAACCCAGTGACCAAACGGAGGTTCGCAGGCTTTTGGAAGAAAAAGTTCGTCAGTCGGCACGTTTGGTCCAACAGCACAATCAAATGCAACAACAACAACACACACCTGAGCCATCGGGAGTCGCCAAATATCTTCAGCTGGCACGAGCGAATAAACTGTCTAACACAGCACCAGCCATTGGTGCAACACCCACCATTTCCTTGACCGGAGGGCTTGTAGGAGGACACACATCGCAACAGCCACCGCAACAACAACAACCGGATCATTCTCAGTTGATCAACTTGCTATCCTCTCAAATGGCAGCTTCCAGAAACGCGCCTCCTCAGCCTCCTCTAGGATTTCAAGGATTCTTACCCCCCTCCATGGCTTCGGGCCTTCTTGGATCGGCACCCGCTACCTCTGCTTCAGCTATGAGTCTAGCAGCTGCCGCGAATGGTAACAACATTCCGCCTCACATGCTTGGAGCCGACCGAGAAAAGGCGTTGCAAATACTTCAAGGACTGGGTCGCGCGTATCCATTCAACGATTGACAACCATGGGGCAAAACTGGGTGCAATGCGTGGTTGGATTTTTCCTACATTCCAGGAAAACGTACAAATCCCTGCAATCCAGCAAGACTCTCTGCATACAGAACACTGTGAACTGAGGACAATAGTTCGCACTGTGAGGAAACAAAGGGGACTGGTATATTCCATGGGACCTTGTCGTTATGATCCGACAAAAGAGTCATTACTTTCAAGGTGATTAGTTGTTTGTTAGCGCACGCATGGTTAGGGATGAAAACTGGCCTTTCTTTTGTTGAGAGTATATCTTATTGCTTATTGCAGCATGATGTTGGACGAAGACGTTGGGGAAAAGCAACTCAATCTTCCTGATTTGATGGATCCTATCTAAGAGCAAGAGCCACTTGGCCCGCATGAACATGTTGGATGTTGCCTTGGGTGCATTGTATCGCATCCTACATGTTAACCCGCCTCTTGCCAGAGCTTTGCGTGCTTTGAGCATGGCCACTTTGGTGGTTTTCTAGGTAGTCTGATTTTATTTTAGAAGATATGTCACTGTACGGCCGACATTCTTGCGTGTGGTCTTTCCATAGAAAGGTCTTCAGAATCAAAAGGACGTCAGATCTAGGATTCGGTTGGATTATTGTGTATTTCGGCTCACCACTTCTTGTCATCATTCATCTCATGGGTTGTAGAGTAGCTGAGAGAAAGAACATGGGATACATAACTTACCTACTCGCTTCTCTCCTACCTAGTAGAACGTCAGCGACTCAAATGCGCTTGACTGACGCAAGTGTGTTTGATTGACCAATCAAATCAGCTTAATTTCTTACGTGTTTCCCAAAGGCGAACATACATTCATAGAACAACATGTCAACAACCAAAGTGACGATTTGCTTTGATGAGATGGGATGCCATCAAAATCAAACGGTGGATAAAATCAATGCGAAGTCTGCGACTCGGCCGATTTTCGCATTGTACTTAGACGTTAGATGGTTGGAAGCATTCTTTCCTCGTCCCAGATTAGAAAGCGATCATAAACCGAAGCTATAATTGGATTCTTGACACCTTTCAAGTTTGCGCAGTCTCGACTTGCACCTTTGAAGAGCACAGGAGTCAGACGATGAGACGTCGCATACTCTCGCACGAAGGAACCAATGACGAGCTCGACAAGGATGGTTCAATCGCTGAAAACAGCATGGACTACACGAGGGCGGAGTTGTCGCGCATTGTCGGGTATCAAAATCCCTACAGTTGGTCCATTGACTGTCGTTGTACGACCAGAAAAGTGAATGGTATCATTGATGACTACCTGAACGACAACTACGAACCGTTGGAAGAGCACCAATACTATTTCTTAGACCGAGATGGCTGTAATGCTTTTGGTGATTCGGCCCTGCATCGTTTGTTGGCACTTCACGCCTCTCCCTCCGTTGTTCGAAACTTCCTTACCCACATGAAAGAACATGATCGTCGCCTACGGCTTCTTGACGACCGAAGTCAGGACGAAACGAGAAAGAATGATGAGGACAAGACAAAGAATGATTGGAGACGTGATGCCGATGAGTCGCATATTTTGGGTCCCTACACGGGTATGCCACATCCTCCAAAAATCGATGCTGTCAATGCAAAGGGCGTGTCTGCCCTTCATGTCCTCGTGTATCGGAATTCTTGGCATGTCGACGAAGTTGCCAAACTTCTACTCCAAGAATGTAGTAAGCTTATTTCGATGCCCATGAGACCATGTGGGAGTTATCCATTGCACGTTCTCATTGGGCATGGGATTACCATTCGAAAACAGGTGCTCGATGTACTTCTCAAAGCCGACGAAAAGAGGAAGGGCAAGATTGTATGGAAAGAAGATATGGGAGGGAACAATCCTTTAAGCCTGTTGTGGAAAAATGTATTGCGCTTTAGATGGGCCAGACAATGGGAAGAAGCAGGAAGTGGGCCATCACCTAGACCAACCAGCCCATCCTCGATCGCTTTTCCACACAAACCAATGCAAGCAAGTGACTTGTCATGGATGACGGTAATTGCTCCATGCCAGTTTCTCGACTTTAGTTTGACCTTGTTGCAAACTGCGTATGGGCGAACTCGTTTGCACTGGCATGATGTTTGTGGCTTCCCTCGTTGTCCCCCACTCTTAGTGCGACTATTGCTGCAACAACAACAGCATCCACAAAGCAACTGTCCCTCTATCCATCTTGAAGGCTCCATCTACAGCAAAGACGACTATGGCCGACTAGCACTACACCGAGCGGCCGACAGTCCTGCCGTCAAGCAAACGAATGTCCCGTCGACTCTCGTCGGACACATTACAACTCTGGTTCAACTTTTGCTGTTACATTATGACAACACAGATCAACTCAATTCTTCTCAATCCACGCCTGCCGCCGTCTCGGATCGATTGGGTCGGTTTCCTCTCCACTATGCCTGCTTCAATAAGTCCAGTCGCACCTTGACAGGTTTGATGATTGCGTGCCCTGATGCCTTGCGCGTTTCGGATCCTGTTACAGGGCTTGTTCCGGTGCAGCAAGTTGCAACGAGAGGAGATTTAAGACATCAAATGGATCTTACGTACGAAATGGTACAAGCTTGTCCCGATGTTGTGTGGCAGTCTTCCGACGACAACCATGGTGATCAGAATTTCTGTTCCAAAGACTGCCGACCTCACGGTCTTCCGTTCACTCCTGTCCAATAAAAGCAGAATTCAATCTAGTCTTCGAGACAAAGCCAGGTTTCATGGTTTACATGATACTGGCAAGTTGTGATCCAGTTTACAAGGATGAAAGTTTAACTCAGAGGACCAAGTTAGAGTACGTGAGTGACAGGGTTGGGAACTGCATCATTCTAGGTAGGTAGAGGTCTGGGATTCCTAGAGCTAGGTAGACATTCAAGGGTAATGATATAGGAGTATGATATCCGTAAATAAGGGAAGAACCAACGTAGAATGTATTCGAAACGCGTCTGGAACGAAGATCCCATTACTCGTTGTCCATGAATCGTACACGTGTCTCGGGGATAGATCTTATTGTTGCGCAAGCCTTCGTTAGCTCGTGCATCCGATCATGACTCCAACTTCAACAGACAACAACGGATATCTCTGGACCACACCCGCACGACTTGTTGCTTGAGCACAAGGACGCGGACACTGTTTGGGAAACCAAACAGGGAAGGTTTTACTCCTTTGTCCATTGGCCTTGTCTCAAGCATTGTCCATGACCCAAGAACCTTCTGACAGTCTGGAGCAACCCACGGCCCTAGCAGAACGAACAAAGAAACGACGGGATTCGTTCCAAGAAGAAGACGTCCATGATACTCGCCTCGGTTAATCGTTCCAACATAGTTTAAACTCAAATTCTATGGAGGCGTGACTCCTATTTATCCTTCATGCCAAACATTCATACAACGTGCTTCTATCAGGCACGTACCACGATTCAGTGGTTTGAAATGAAAAGCGATGATTCAGTGTCTATCATATCCAAGTATGTGACAATGTGGTACTATTATGACATTCACGGTTATCATTCGTGAAGCAACCATTGCTTATACTGTTGACAAAAATTTGGCGATTGCTCCCATTCTTCTAGTAAAGGCGAGAAGGACAATGATGTTGTGACAATGTGGTATTATGGATTATGGTGTATATGGTATCGCGCACTAAGGTTCTACTGATCCAACACACCCACCAAGATTCGTCCGATTGTCCATGAGGTTTCCTCTCGGTCCTCACGAGGTCTGCCGAAAATAATAATGACATGATTATCTCGTATCTCGTACTCCCCTTTCTAAGTATTCCGCGAATGAGACTACAGTCTGCTTCCGCCAATCGTGTCTTTTTCGGCTGAGTCTGTAGTTTGTTTTGACCAAAATTGGTCCATGAAAGCCTGTCTCTTCATAATGAAGAGCGTGGAGGGAAATCTTCCGCCGTGGTACGCATGTCCTTTCTCACGAACGAATAGAAGTTAACCGCTTTTCCTTAGGTCCTTTAACGGCATCAGGGTAATGTAAGTAGGGGCTTATATATATCTTATGGCCATTTCGGCATTGTGACTAAATCGTTCGAAGATGCTGTCTTGCCACGCAGACGGTTTTCCTTCTCTCCGGTTACGTTCGTTGTCAGTCATCGTGTCAAAAATGCCAATACCAAACGTGGACATGACCGTTGAAATGGGTCCCGTTTTGCAATGATGGGATGGCAGTCGCCGGCCTGTTCGATACGTGAGACCACACATACATACTTTCGTCCACGATGCCAGAACTCCCCTAAGTGAATTTTCTATCCATGTCGAAGAAACTATTGCCCCACTATATGGAAACGCCGGGCCAGACTCCTTCGTACAGACAAGACACACGACCATTCAAGTTGCAAGGGCGCCATTGGTCCTCCCGCCAAACAAAACCGCACCGTTCAAACGGTTTTTGTGAGAACACCAACAACAACTGCAGGTTGCGGATCGTTACAGAGACGCATGACTGTCAATGTCAAGTACTATTAGTATACCAGCTTTGTTCTCTCGAACTAAGCCTGCGCTCTGATCATTTCTCATATCATCGAAGGGAGGGAGGAGAGAACTTAGCATCGAGGTAGGTTGATGACCATTGCGATGGAAACAAAAATGATGGGCACTCGCCTGCTGGCCGAATTTATGAGAGCCCGTACTCACACTAGAGTCGTTGCTTGCCGTCTCGTTTTGGTTTTGACGTGCCTCTGCTGGTATGCCATTACTTACATGAATGGAAACGGTTGTGTCCCTCGTGAATCGTTTGATGGAAACGGACAGATCTGTTTTCAGTCTCTCAAACCCATCCTGCTTGCTCAATTGTCAGTTCGGTTTTGATCTGCCATAGATTGCGCATTTCTTTTCGTTAGCGGTCCTTTGCACGAGCTTTGGGGTCTGTCACATTCTTGTGGTGCTGCGGAACAGTTCTCTTTTGCATTGCACTGAAAGAATATCTCTCATAAATTGACTGAAAGCTCATCTTCTCATTCGCATCACCAAAGGAACTTGAACAAAACGATGGTGGCGGAGCGCGACACTGCGAGTGTAGAAAGTGAGCTGGCCCTCGGGGCACCGATTGCCAGCCCGGATGAGAAGAAACCAATTCCTCGCCGGAACTTGACGGAAGCCTTTGAAGCCATGTGTGTGTCTACCGAATCATCAACTGCGGAATCCACCCCCAATGAACCGAAATCATCCTTGAACAACAGTACTGGAAAGCCAACCACGAAGAAAGAAACGGAACCCTTGTTTTCACCCACTTCCGTCACTCAACATTTGGAATCTGCTTCTCCGGCAACACCCAAAAAGAATAATGTTTTGCCTCCTTACGAATTCAATCTGCATCGTGACCTGAGCCGTGATCTATCTCCAGCGCTTGTAAGTCGAGTTTCTCTCTATGCTGTCATTCACGATATCAACAAGGAAGCGGCTGCAATGGCCGCAAACGATCCATTGATCAAGGAGGAGAACAAGGAAGAGCAGTCGCCTTTGGTACAGGCCGTTACAGGTTCCGAAACCATCAAGGAGGGACCTGAGGCAAAGAGTGCAATGCTTGACGAAGAAACATGGCTCCTAGATGCAATTTCCAATCGCACACGCGAGGATTCTTTTGAAGTCCAGGCTTGTCCTCCTACGTTTTTGCAAGCCATGGGCGAAAAGGAATACGAAAATCCTGTCCATGCACTTTCGGGGGCTAGCCGCACACAACTTTGGAAACCTAGTCGATCATGGTGGGAAGCCAAGTCTGGAAAGAACCCTTGGATTGAACCAAATTCTCACAACAAAAGATGGAGGTGAGTTGGTGTACACGTGAGAAAGAAAAGACAAGTTCAGGATCTCAATTTGTTTGTTGTTGCGATCAGATATTTGTGGCCTTTTATTCACTACCACAAGTTTTTGGCGAAGTGCATCAAGAAGCTGAAGCGCAATGGCGCTGATGTGAAGCACTCAGTTTCTCCGGTGGCAGTGTTTTTGAGGGAAGAAGTTTGTGCTGTGTCGGATCATTTGGCGGCGGTTTCACTTTTTGGATCGGAAGAATGGATGAATTGCTTGCAACATTTCAATGGATGGACAGCTGAAAACGAAGAAGAATTTCTGCATTCGCATATACGGCAACTCAAACTCCGGCCTCTCAATGAACCCGGCGATGTCGATAGTCCTCTTTTGCGCTCACAGATTGATGCTCACTTTTTGAGAGCAATGGCCACTCAGCGCGATCAGTTGCGGGAGATACCTACCACAATTGAAGCTCCGAAGAAGGCGGGAGGACAACCGCCGGCGTATCCACGACAATCGCCTTCTGGTACTATTTCGGCGTCCCCTCAACATGCTAATGCCTCTGGAATGCGGCGTCCACGGTATGCAGCACAGCAGCATCAAAACCTTCGAGGCCAACCGCAGTATTGGCCTACCAACAATTCCGTGTACGATCAACAAATGGTGTACGGAGACAGCTCTTCGGTACAGTCTGGTATTTCAACGGAAAGTGGTTTTGCACCGCAGTACTCAGACTACCCACCACCACAGCCTCATGTTGCCCCACACCACCAATACGTGCCGTTTTACCAAAATCCACATCTTTATGGCCAGAATAGTACTCAATACCACCACATGGATCCCAACCAACATGATGGGTATCATTCAATTCTACCTCATCATCAACACCAGGGATGGCTTGATCCTGCTCTTGCACCTTATGGTGTGCATCCTTACTTGAACGAAATTCCCGTGGATGCCTCTCCTTCCCAAGATCCGAAGGGGAGCACAGAAAAGGAACAGAAAGAGGATCACACGAGCGAAGTCACCCCTCAGTTGAAGGCCAGTCCACTTCTGCAAAGTCCACAACAGCATCAAAAATTCTCGCCATATTGGTCCCATTTGGTTGATGGTGCTGCGCAAAGCCTTGCGACGCCCGCAAAGTCGCCTTCAACCCCGAATCGTCCTGGTTCAGCACGAATGCACTTGCCTCCACCACCCCCTCTTGTGGACGAATCTGTTGATGCTCGATCATCCATGTCAGCACAACCCCTACTGCTGCGTGGGTACCCATATGGCTATGGACACTATGGGGCTCGAGGAGGATATGCTCCCCCGTCCCCTGCGACACAGTTTATGATGGCACCGGCGAGTCAAACGTGTGCATTTTATTATGGAGGCTACTCGGCGTCTTATTCACCCGGCAGAGGAAGCGCTCGACGAAGCCCCAAGTTGAATACCTCGCAGGAACTACCAACGCCAGTTCGGAAGATGGTGGCCGTAGTGAGCGAGTCGCCCAGTACAGTGGAAACGTGCACCGAGACGGAAAGTCTGGGTGAGCACACCACCTCGGCAAATGCATAGGCGCCACCACGCCCTAGAGAAACTTGTAATCAACTTCTAGATTTATTCATATTTATTTATTAAGAGTTTGATCATGCGAGCGATTGGTAGCGAAGATTGGACGCATGAAACCCAATGAGTCTCCAATTGATCAAGCTGAATTCCACAATATTTGTGAGTGAACACTGTTGTGGTGGAACAAAACCTCCTCGGTTCTGTCTGTCGCGTTGTAGATAGCTCTCTGGTTTCTGGTCAGCTGCCTCGACGTGCTTGTTTGTTTGTCGTTCGCAACTTGCTACCTACTCGTTCTCTTCATCGTTCATGTCTGCTGCCAACCCAAACGAGTGAGATCAAGTAGGAATGGATCTGTCTACAAATCCTACACTCGTGTCAATATACCAAATGGTTTGAAGCCAAATGGTCTTTCGATGCACAAGATTTTTCAACCAATCATCGAATAGTTGTGGAATCGCAATGGGTTCCGTGGTCTCTTTCATGGAACAACGGTATCGGTGAACGACTAAAAGACGCGTTGGATCTTGATCGGATTCTAGAACTTGCAGCGACACGGTTTGTATGGTTCTTGTCGTCGTCCTTCTCCTCTTTTGTCGACTTGTATTCAGGCTGATTCGCAGATGGGTTTCCATGAGGTCTATTAATTCGGGAACGACGATATTACGTTTCATTGTCTCGTTCACACAATGGATTTCTGTCATTTGTGTCATGATGGTAGTTGGATAGGGTACTGCGTCTTGAGACTCCAAGACGTCCTGGTTGTGCGTTGCAACAAGAAGATCCCTGTAGGAATGTCCGGAAATCTGGACTCGCTGTTGATTGGCCATTTCTTGTAGTTTGGTTCGAAATGTGGCAAAGGGACGAGAGGACTTGTGAATTGTCAAATAGGCCTCTTGTTTGTCTTGGTATCGTTCCCATACCAATGCTGTAGTGGCGGTTATCAGCGTCCTGCTGCTGCGGCTGGTTGTTGTGGGGAGGGAAGGTTTTTGGGTCATGCTTGTGAGCTGTGGATGCAGTACTTGGTAACACAAGGTCTGAGGTTCGTTGGAATGCACATAATTGGCTACAGGAACAATCTCTTGTAAAAACTGGTCCTTCCATTCCAGTTTTGTAAACTCCAACGTGACCAACAAGGAAAAGGCACCCGACAACGGTCGCTGTGTCGTCTGGTTGCTGTTCTGGCGAGCCACAGTGGTTGCGGTGGATGGCTTGTATCGCACTATCGAATACGAAGAAGCAGAAGAAGAAGATTTGGGAAACCAACCTCCTGGATGGTTGCAAAACCCACGACCACTGTCGACAAGAATTTCCATGCTGTGATCCCAACACCACCACCATCCCGACCCTTCCAGCAGTAGACCAAAGAGCAACGGAACCGATAATAGCAAGAGACATTTTTGGACCTCTCTTCGTAACCCTCCATCACAGGTGGTCCGACTCCGGCGATCCAACGTGGGAACTACCATTGCATCAATCAAGTCGACTCCAAAGCTCTGGTAGGGTTTGGCGGATGTTGCAAAAAATGGAACCGCAATGGGAGTCTTCCAGGCGATCGCATTTTTGGGTCGTCTACTTTTGGGTCGCTTTTGGTAAGGCTCATGACCTGTTACGTCGGTACGTACGGCACACAGGATTCCCACGTGGCAATTGGGAAACACACAACACTTTTGCGCCTTGTGCTCGATCCGTAGTGCATCCGTCATTCTCGTCATCGCAAAAGAGACCACACAGCGCGGTCCCAACCCAATCATCGGGGAAAGACGCTCTTGCACAAACGGTGGACCAACAGATACAACGAAGAGAAAAGTTTGTTAATAGCTTTGGTTGCATTTGAACAAAGAAGATTGGAAAGAGACTGTACACAAAATGAAGGACTTGTTTGCTCCATCATCTGCCCCTGGTAATCGCTCAGGCCAGAGCTCGAAAACCAAAGGTGGTTGCACCACCATGACCTGCACACGAACAACTCTCTTGCTAGTGTTGCTGGGTTGCATTTGTGTGTTGTTTCCCGTGTCGGTGAATGGCCGATCGGTATTGGGAGTCGATTTGGGTGCCATGTACATGAAGGTAGCATTGGTGCGATCGGGCAGTCCCTTGGTGATTGTCACCAATTTGCATTCCAAACGCAAAACGGAACAAATGGTCTTGTTTGATCAAAAACAGCGATTCTTTGGTGCCGATGCCAACGGATTGTTGCAGCGCAAAGCGCATTTGACACCCACCAGTATGGCCGAACTGTTGGGACGAGCCGAATCGCATCCCAGTGTGCAGGTAAGACAGAAACGAATGACTGCCGGCCATGGCCGACGGGAGGAGACTTGTTCGGCAAAGCGGAGAGTGGACTGGATGTCCTTGACATGGCATTTCTGTGACAGCCTTGTGGACGCTTTTTCTCATCATCTAAGCACATTTCTCGTATTGGTTTCTTGTCCTTGTGTGTTTTGACCCCATCTCTTTAGGCAATGGTGGATCGTCACTTTCCAGTGCAGGGAACTTACAATGAAACCCGCAAGGGATTGACCTTGACGGTACCCAAAGCGGGAGAGTTTACGCCGGAGGAGTTGGTGGCCATGGTGTTGTATCATGCCGTGGACATTAGTGTAGAGTATGCCAAGGAGGCAGGGTCGGTCATTCCTCCCCCCACGGACCTGGTCTTGACCGTCCCCTCCTTTTACACACAGGTGGAACGACGGGCCTTGCTCGATGCCGCCAAGTTGGCCAATTTGAATGTATTGGGATTGATTGATGAAGTCACGGCGGCCGCCTTGCATTATGCGACGGACAAGAACTTTGACGAAGAACAAGTCATTCTCTTTTACAACATGGGAGCGTCGTCCTTGCAGGTGTCGATTGTCAAATTCTTTTCGTACGACCATAAATCGGGCTTTGCCAAACCCAAACCAACACCGGCTCTCCAAGTCTTGGCCAAGGCGTTTGATACGACACTGGGTGGCCTCGAATGGGATAAGTTCTTGGTCGACTTTATGGCGGACAAATTCAACAAAGTATGGAGAGAAAAGACTGGTGATGACTCCAAAGATATTCGCCAGGTTCAACGTCCCATGACCAAGTTACGGTTGGCGGCCAACAAGGCCAAACATGTTCTCTCGGCCAACAATGAATATCCCATACAACTCGATGCCTTGCACGACGATGTGTCGTTGAAATTCACCTTGACGCGGGACGATTTGGAAACCATGACGGCACCCTTGCTCGAACGAGCGGTACAACCTGTCTTGCGTGCCTTGGAAATGGCCGAAATGACCACCTCCAATTTGACCGGTGTCGAATTGTTGGGCGGAGGCATGCGTGTTCCTTCGGTTCAAACCAAATTGGCGGCAGCCCTGGAACCAGTGGAATTGGGATTGCACATGAATGCGGATGAATCCATGGCGTTGGGTGCCGCCTTTGCGGGTGCCAATGTGAGTACCGCCTTTCGGGTTCGCCATGTCGGCATGACGGATATTGCCCCACTGGCACAACAAATTACCCTGCACAATCTCGGACCGTCCATTGCCACGGAGGAAACAAAAGACGAAACGGAAGCGACGGGATGGGACCGCAAATTCCAACCCTATACCGAACCAGCCAAGAAGGAAGGTGAGGACGAAGTGTGGAACAAGAAGGCCACCTTGTTCAAGGCCAATAGTAAGATGGGCGTGAAAAAGACGATTGCCTTTACGCATGACCAAGATGTCCACTGTTCGTTGGACTATGTCGAGTCGGAATTGCATGCGCCGGGATCTGATTTGTCGTTGGAACGATTTGAAATCAGTGGCGTGGAAGAATTCTCCAAGGAGATGCAAGAACGAGGATTGGAAAGCAAACCAAAGGTCTCTTTGCAATTTGAGTTGTCTGCTTCCGGCATTACGTCCTTGGTCAAGGCCGAGGCCAGCATGGAAGAGACGTACACCGTGGAAGAAGAAGTGGAGGTGGACGACGAAGAAGAAGATAAGGACGACAATGCTACCGAGACAGAGTCGTCAGAAACAACAGAAGATGCCAAGGACGAGACTGCGGACAAGGAGGAATCCGAGGAATCCGAAACTGAGTCAAACGAGACGGATGCCAATGAGACTGAGGCTGGCAATAGTACGGAAGAGGCTATCCCCGAGAAAAAGAAAAAGAAAAAGAAGACGATCAAAGTGGAGAAGGTACGTTGTAAAAGTGAAGAGTTTGGTTGTTCATGTTTTTGGTTGTCGTGTCCCATGTACTTATCATACAGAGCTCACCTATAGTTGTTTGGTGTGCATCCTCGTCATGGACCTGCCTTTGTCCCACAGGAAAAGAAGCGATTGCTCAAGCGTAGTCTCAAGGTGAATACCTATTACGAGGGCAAGGTTCAACCGCATTGGGAATCTCTCATGGCCGCGTCCCAAGCCAAACTTGAGGCCATGGATAAGGCAGACAAGGAGCGAATAATGTTAGAAGAAGCCAAGAACAAGGTGGAGAGTTACATGTTTATGGTCAAGAACAAGTTGATTGACGACGAAGAGGAACTTTCCACCGTCTCCACGGACAAGCAACGTGAGGCCTGCCAAACGGTTGCCTCCGAAACGGAACTCTGGTTGGAAGAGGATGGTTACACGGCCGACTTGGCGACCTTGGAAGACAAGTTTTTGGAATTGTCCGAGCCTTTTGAAAAGATTTTGTTACGACAACGGGAAAAGACGGCACGACCGGAAATGGTGAAAACAGTGGAACAACGCTTGAACCAAGCGGAGGAACTGTTGGAAAAATGGACGACGACCATGCCCCATATCACGGACGAAGAACGTCAAAAGGTGACGGACCGCATTGATACGGTTCGAGGGAATATGACCGAGTTGGAGGAAGCCCAAAGTTCCAAGGCTGCCCACGAAGATCCTGCCTATCTCAGTACTGAGTTGGCCGAGAAACTGAAACCTTTGGAGTCGTTACTGTTGCGCTTGAGTAAAAAGCCCAAACCGAAACCAGCCAAAACAACAACAACGACGACCACCGAAGAGGATGCCAATACCACCAACGCGGAAAATGCCACCAATGCCGAAAACGCCACCAACACCACCGAAGACGGGGAACCTAGCAGTACCGAAGAATCTACGGAAGACAAGGAAACGGACGATGAGCTATAGAAAACTATCTACCTAGAACACCTGTGTGACTCCTTTCCGCGGTTTTTATGTTTGGGTTGAAATGAGTACTCCCGCACCATGATTAGTGGTAGTCATGTTCGCCCTTCTCCCAGTTTCTTTCTCGCAGGAGATTCATTGGCTAGGCGAGATGGACTGGAAAACAGGACATTGTCCACTGAGACAAGACACACGGTTCGTGGGTCTCTACTCCCATTTTTGTCACCTTCGTTCCGATTGTGGCGTGTTCATCTCACGCTGGAGTAGCTAGGAGTATCTTGGCCGCAAACGTCGTCGTCATTGTTGTTGTTTAGATACAGACCATTGCCCTAGACTGCGGACACATAGCGTTTTTTCTACCACACGATTCCCTCCGCGTGGATACTCCGTCGCGCGGTGACGTTATTGTTTGTTATTTTGGTCGCATGACTCGTGCAACGTGTCTGAGGACTGTAATGACAAAAGACGTGCACCTGGTTCCGTGCGCGATGCGCTGGATGTTCGACCGCGCACGATGGTTGGAGCGACCTAGTACTGTTTGGCCCTATAGTATCCAACGTTCCATCTCTCCGCAGTCTCGAGTTTTTTTGCGAGTGCCCTCTGTCTCTCCTGACCAGCGAGACTGAAAAAGTGTCAGGACTCCTGACACTTTTTCAGTCTCGCTACTTTTTTTCTTCTCCAAGGGAGAAGAACCAAACGGATTGAGAGGACGAGAGAGGATGCAACAACCACGAATTCTGGGTGAGTTCTTCTTGTTCCCCAGGATGATGAGTAGCACGTCTCCCAATAACAGCAAAAGCGGCAACCCTCCAGCAACCATGACGGAGAGTGATGATACAACTGTGAGTGGTGGTTCCTTGACGATGACGACAAAAGATTCGTCCTTGTCTCCGACGACTCAAAAGGATCCAACACAGCCCAATGGCGGCAACAGTTTGGTGGCAATGGTCGGCCGATACCTTTCGGAATTGCTGGCCGCAATACTGGCTGGCCTGGTGGAATTGTGTGCAAGTTTTACCGCTGCAGTCTTGTCGCATCCGGCCGTCCAACAAGCGGGGGCAGAAATCATGGTACAGGGCATGAACCAATTTGTCAAACAACCGGATTTGAATGAAACGATGCAAATCATGTCGGATACCATGGCCAAAACACAAGAAGATTTTGCTCGATCGGCAGGAGAAGGCTTTCCCAAATTGGCGGGCAAGTTTCTCGAAGGCATGTTGTCGCCCAAAAAGAATCCCTCCAAACCCACCAAATCCAATCCTACGGCAGATCATTCCACAACAACGACATCTACGGACCCGCATGCCCTCCATTCGTCTTATCATCACGACTCGCATCATCGTCATCGATTGCCCTCCAAAGATCAAAGTGTTGCTACCACAACGGATGACGACAGTCGGAATGAAGTGGCATCCACTCACAGTCACACGAGCCATCCGAAACAAAAGGCAGTACACAAACAAGACGATAAGATTCTTGGTTTCATGTGGCCTTCCAAATCTTCCAAACCCCATCATCCAAAGGACGTCGTGGAATCCTCTTTTAGTGAAACCAAAAAGGAACCAGAACAACAACCACAAGATCCACAACACAAACAACAACCAGCACCAAAAGAACCCGAAAGTACTTCGACTACTCCCAACGAGGTCTCGGTGCATGTTTCACATGATGAAACGACTTCGACCAAAAAGAACCCTACTACCAAACAGGAGGATAAGATTTTGGGCTTTATTTGGCCCCATCAAATTCATCATCCATCCCCCCATCCCACCACCACCACAACAACAACAACAACATCGCAACAGGAATCACCCAAAGCTATCAAGTCGTTGGACCCCACAACAACGATGACAACGGCTACGGAAACTACCTCACACAAAAAGGACGAATCTCCATCGCCGTCTTCTCTATCTCCACCTCACGAGGTGACCCTGACCGATGCCACAGTTCCACCCAACCATTTGCAACTGGAAGGTACCAACGACACTAATAACAAGGGAGAGGACAACCGTAAGGATGAAGCAAATTGCACCGTAGCGTCCAACACACACAGTAGTAAGACCACGAAATCTGGCAAAGAGTCCATCGATGGTCGGAGTGCGTCTCGATCTCCCGTCTTGAGACCGTTGGTAGCCAAATGGGCCGCTCAACTCATGCCATCGTCGTCGTCCGCACCACCGTCTCCTCCATCTGTGCTCAAAATAACACAAACCAACAAGAACACAAATGAAGAAACAAGCACTCCTTTGGACTCCCACTTGTTTTTGACCTCCGAAACGGAACTGACAGTAACAACCATGGAACACCCAGAGGAAGACGAAGACGAAGTATCTCTCTTGCTGCAACCTTCCCTTGGTGTTGTCCCACAACCCGAACTGGAGGACAGTCACCGACCCACCGTCTAACCACCACCACAACCACAAGACCCATGGTCGACACCACTCTTCACACAAAACCGCTACTGCTATGGACGTTGTGACACTTGGCACGTCTCGCCCGACACACACCCCGTTTTAGATTACATAAAGACTACATACAATAGATAACTCTCTCCTTGATCATGAAACAAGGTCACCACCTCCACCAGCAAGACCATATAATCCGTATTCGTTACGAAGTTTCCAATCCAGTCCTTTCGGGACGCCAAAGACATGCGCTGTGTTATTGGTTTGGATTCTTTTTCTTTTGCAAAATGACAAAGTAATTGCCCGATTCAAATCCTCCATGGACAATTTCTACAGTTGGTATATGATGAACAATCAGATCCTCCAGTTCCCCCTTGCGGTACAAATGACAATATCGTTGAAAGACGACCAATCCTTTGCCTTCATCGTAGTCGGCATGGGGATGTGCCTCGGCATATCGACGAGCCGTGCTGGCTTTGGAGTTTGGGGGATTGGTATGTGGTTCGTTCACGTTCGTGGGACTTGTTCCATTTGATCCATCGGTCGTTGGCAATTGCAAATACTTGGGTTGAGCATTGAAGGGAACAAAGACGTCTTCGGCGGCAAACTTTCGTCGACTATTTGTTTCTTGTTCCATGGACCATGCTTGGACATTGATCAAGGCTCCTGGTTTGACGATACGGACCAGTTCTTTGAGGCATCGGATGCGTCGTTCCTTGGTCGAAATGTGATGAAGGACCGCAATGCAAATGGCCGCATCGCAACTTTCGTCACGCAGTGGTACATGAATACAATCTCCTACCGCCACAGCGGGATGATCCGACAAGGATTGTCGACTTGGACTTACGCGACGGCTATCCGGAACCGGTGCTGTCGTTTCTGTACCATCCTTTGCTGGTTCACTGCTGCTGCTGCTGCTGCTGGCACCCCATGGATTGTGACTTGCAAAACAGGTTTGCAAAAGAGGTCGACTCATATCAATACCAATGACATAGGATCCAGCCTCCCAAATGGCTGGAAAGTATTTGCCATCTCCACATCCAATGTCGGCCACCATGGACCCGGGGGGCAATTGTTGCAAAAATTGGGTTGCTCCCGGCCACAAGACGCCTCGTCGACCTCTTGTATGGTGCCACTGGGTCGCAATCGCATCGTACACGGCATGTACATGATCACGTTCACAGTCCGGTGTAACAAGACCTTGTTGTTGTTGTTGTTGTTGTTGTTGTTGTTGTTGTTGTTGTTGTTGTTGTTGTTGTTGTTGTTGTTGTTGTTGTTGTTGTTGTTGTTGTTGTTGTTGTTGTTGTTGTTGTTGTTGTTGTTGTTGCAGTTCTGGTCGATCCTTGTCGTCGAGGTTCTTTTTGTTGTTGTTGACTGGAGGAGGATGCTGCCACTGCACAGGAAAGATAGAGGAAGTGACACGAGGCAAGGGTGATCCATCCACATTCAATGCCGTTCGAAATGTCAAACTCACACGAACGCCTCGTTTGAGAATCTTGGTATCCACACAATCGGACCGTCGTGTCACAATCTGGTGTTCCCACTCATATCGTGCTGGACCCGTGAGGATCAACAAGGACCGTGGAGGCAAATACACCAAGCGCTTGACGGGACGACGGGATTTGGTCTGGTCGCCCCAACTGTTGTTGTAGTTGTCCTTGGATTCGACGTTGCGAAATTCCATGACAATACCACTATTGAGTGAACAACTCAAGAGGCCATCTCCAAACGCCGATGGCGTATCGACATGCGATCCAATGCCTTCGCCTGGTGCGTAATGATTGACTGTCACTTGATTTAGGTTGGGAAAGGATAAGGACGATTCCTTGTCATTTTCCGGCTCATGATTGGGAATCACAGTCTCGTCCTGCACGGAGGAGGATGTAGGCACTGGGGTGGGATCAAATTTGGTACATCGTGTTCGCTCGAAAACACCCGCCAATACATTCCAACCTCGGCCTTGGGCAATAGCTTGCTGAATCTGCTCTTCCACTCTGACAAGATTCGATGAGGTGGTTTGATGCGATTGATCAGTATGGGAACTATCCAACTCTTTAGCTTCTTCCGGTTGCTCTCTTGTGTTGTTGTTGTTATCATCATCATTAGTGTTTTCCATGTCTGATTGTGACAAGGCTGCAATCACGGGCAGGGGAGGACACTGGGCTTGGGGTTGAGTTCGATCGCGCAAGACATGGGCTGTTTCGTAATCAAAGACATAACCATAATGTTGGACCCGTCGCTTGACAATACCACCCTCTGTGGGAGTCGACTGGGAAGGTGCCCACGGAGCTTGCGGTCCCATCAAGACAGCCATTAAACTAGCTTCTTCTTGGGCCGAGACAAAATTGGGAATCAAGTGCAACCCCGGGATCACCACGTGCCGAGTTTGCGAGGTGCATTCCGGTCGAGTGGGTTCTCCTGCCACACCAGCAGCACTCGTACTGGTTGTGGAGGGATTTTGGTCAATTCCATTGACTGTAGTATTATTTTGTAAGCGTGATCGTTGTTGCCGTCGTCGTTCGACGCGGGGAGGGATTGTGGCCGTGGCATAATCCAAAAAGAGACGGCCACTCTGTGCAGTCCACCATTGGTTGTGATTAGTGTCGGCTGTCCTTGTGTTTGTTGTGTTTGTTGCTGCGTTCCATTGCCATGTAACGACTTGATCTTGCAAGGCCTGAATTAGTCGTTGGGCATCGTCGGCCGAACGCATTCCCACATGACAATATTGATCCAATTTGGATTTGGAGGCAGCCACAAAGACTTCCACACCTTGTCCCGATGTGTCGTATTGTGAAAAGATGGATCTCAAGGCGTTTCGAGCCTGTGTTACATTGCCATTCCACGTCGATACGGTCGACGCGGTGGTGGTGGAAGAAGTGGGAGTAACTTCTGTATGCAATGGTCGATCCACCGCGGGAGATGGCTGTGCTGCTGGTAGTAAATTGGTGACAAAGACAAAGCGAGTGGTTTCTCGTTCGTGTTGCAGCTGACGCAAGCGATCCTCTTCATTGTCGTCGTCGTCATTGTCCTCTAGAGTATGTGGTTGGAGGAGCAATCGTCGAAATTTGGGTGGACTGGATCGTGGCCAACTCGGCTGTACGAGTGGTTGACAGGTACAATGCGTCCATTGCAAGGGTTTGGAGGAGAATTGAAATCCTGTCGTGTCCATGGCGCCTACTGCTGCTGCTGCTGCTGCAAAAACAGGGGCCAATAAATGGACCGGCGACAAGAGGGATGCTTGACAATGTGCCACGACGGCATGGGCCTGAGAGGGTGACTCGTAGACTAGACGGAATTTGGTGAATAAAGGGTTGGTTGCCGTGCTGATGCTACTACTACTGCTGCTTTGGCTGGCATCCAAGACCACAACATCACGGACACAAAAGGGCAAACCCAATTCCTCCATGGCCGATTGTGGTGTCCCCAATCGTTCCATCAAGACCTCTCGCAATGTCGTGGCCGAGGACCAAAAATAGCAACCCGGATCTTGCTCTTCTTGGTGACTCTCGTTTGTGGTGCCCTTGTAGCCTTGGTGCACGTCATTGCTCGAATCCACTCGAGTGTTGTTGAGTGCCGGCGACACCTGGTGGTTATCTTGATTGTTGTGGTTGGTAGTTTCGGCGCGAGGTGACACCGACTCGTTTCCATTTCTTGTTGCGATTTGACTTGTCTCCTCACCGTCCTTGGTTGTTTGTGGGTCGTTGTCATGACGCTTTTGGCTGTTTTGCGGTTTGAGTTTGGGCGTCAAGGCGCCCTGTACTTGCACATAGCCATAGTCACCATTTCCATCGGGCAATGGTGGCTCGTGTGGCAACAGAGACCGGAACGTCGTAGCAGAGGATGACGACGCGGACGGTGACGACGACGAGGACAAGAAAGAGGATGGTGGTGGTTGGGACGACGACGACGACATTGCCGTCGGCAACAGATAGAACTTATTCAATGAGTTGTTGGATGGAAAGATGGACTCATTTTTTAGCAACCGACGAAGACAGGCGGTTCCATTCAGTCGCACTTGGTTCCCTCTTTGTGCTCATCCATTTTAGTCGCTCATGGGTCATCGTCGTAAAAAGAGGATGCGGCTTAACCTTAGGAGTACATAGACTATGCATACCCCAACCACAAACATAATACTCCAAAATAACCATGACCAAGGCACCCACTCCTATCCCGTCACAAAAACGGGGATAGACAAGTTGTCTATTTACAATTGAAGCCCGTTGATGAAAATGAAAGTTTCTTCTCTAGCAAAACTGGTGGTGGTGATAGATTGTGCCGGTAAAGAAATGCATGTGTCCCATACTACTCCTAGGGTTTTGCACTGGACATGCCGTAGCAAAACAAGAAACTCCACTCATGAAAGCATACTTTCGAAATGGAGAATTGCTCTCATGTCTAGGACCTTGCCTCTTGTGTGCTTGGATCGGCCGCATTGGGAATCGGAATAGATTGGCCCACCAGTCGACCAAAGACTGTACATTCCAACAAGGAATTGCCGGCCAATCGATTGGCACCATGGACTCCTCCCGTGACTTCTCCCACAGCATACAATCCCGGAATCCATTCTGAATCCTCATGTGAATTGGAGTTTGGTTTGTCCAGCTGGTCCGTGGAGGAACGTTGTTGTTGTTGTTGTTGTCGTCGTCGCAACACACGACCTTGAGCATCCATAGCCAAACCATCCATGCAATAATGCAAGGCCGGTGTGACTTGACCAACGTAAAACGTGAGACTATCATTGTGTTGGTCGTTGTTGGGCCGAACCGTAGGTACTCCCCGAAAGACCGTCTTGCCAAACGGATCTTGTACAGTCGGAGTGGAGGAGGGTCCCGTGGATTCTGCGGCAGCAGCAGCCTCTTGATACTCGACCAAGGTTTGTTGGAGCGTGGATACAGAGGGCAATTGCAGATAGTCGGCCAAAGCTTGTAGGCCTTGCACTTTGGTCAACAAACCCTTGAATGTATAAAACTTGACATGAGTCGGTGCTTCTTGTGCGGCCGCTTCTGTCAAGACCAAGTAAAAGGGTGACGGGAGCGTACCAGTGGTGGTGGACAAGGAGGAAGAGGACGTAGTGTGGTCAGGGATTTTGTTGTTGCCATGGTTGTTGGGGTCATCATGGGAATACTCCTGTAACTGTTGTTGTACAATATACTGGCGTGATCCCAATTCATTGCAAAAGCGTTGTCCGTCCGCATTGAGCAAGAGGCCTCCCACTCCCCGCAACAATTCGGCTGCCAAAATTTTGCTCCGTGCCTGTGGGTGGACTGGATCGACAAAGGCGGTGGGGTGAATTTGAACTTGGTCCATATCGACGCAATAGCCTCCCACGGCCATGCCCAAGGTCAAGCCATCACCGGTGGAAAAGGCACCTGCCGTGGTGGGCCAATCCTTCAAGTCGGGTCGATGTTGGCTCAAAAAGGAGGACGAAGGACCTCCCGCAAACCACCCGTGGCCACAATGATGATTGCAATACAGTCGTTGTGGAGTGGCCGTCTTTTCTTGGTGTGGTTTGTCCGACGTGTTATCCTTATCGTCGTTACTCGCTTCGTCGCGAATGCATTCCACTCCAATCACACGGCCACTGTCTTGTGATGATTCATCTTCCTGTTGTTGCTGCCACAGCAAATTTGTGACTTGACAACGGGTCCAAATGGTCACCTTACCCTTTGGTTGTTGGTGTTGGTGTTGGTGTTGGTGTTGTGGTGATGGCGAATTGGAACTCTGGTCCATATTGGAGTTATCGGTAGAATACTCTTGCAATGCCTGCTGCAAGCCTTGTACGAGGTCCCGTCCAATGGTGGTGGCCGAAGCGGGTCGATGTGTCCGACGGGCGGAATGGCCTCCCAATTGCGTTGTGGCCGACAAGTCCATTCCCACTCGTGTTTGCAACCAGTCCACTGCGGCCGCACTGTCTTGTACCAAACGGGCAATCAACTCGGGACGAGCCAAGGTAGAACCAGCGGACGTTACCGTATCCTGATAAAACAAGTCGGTAGAATCTTCAATGTCAACGTTCGTGTCCGTTGGGGGTGCTGTTGTAGGCGGTGCGGCATTGATTCCAGAACTGGCCTTTTGTGAATTGCCACCAATCGTGGGCTCCTTTTCCAATATGAGTACGGACCCTCCTCGATCCGCAATCGTCAACGCTGTGGCCATTCCGGCCAAGCCGCTACCAATCACAATGGCATCAAATTTTGTTGTATCCAACAGTGGAGTGGAGGACATGATACCGGTATTGGTACTGGTGGTTTTCTGGAGTGTTTTGTGATTTCTTGCGGAACAAGTCGACGAAGAATTCACCAAGGGAAATGATAACGACGACGACGGCGGCGATGATGATGATGAGGAATGAGAAGAAACACCGTTGTGGACGCTTGAAATAAGGGATGGATGCAAGTGTCGTTGGTGGCCGCAACTGGATCGGATGTGGGGAGTGGCAATGATTATCCAAAGAGCCGTTGGAAGAAATGGCAGGCAATGTTTGAAGTGGTGTTGGAGAATGCGTTTATTCTGGAACGTGGATGGAAAGGAGTGGCTGTTGCTTCGGAACCAAGTCCGCGACAAGCAGGGGGAGAAGGATGACAACGAGAACACTCCAAACCAGCTTCTTGTTGTTCTTTGATACCTCGTGACTTTTGTCATGAAATAATGCAAATGTCTACGCGTTGGTTCCTGTTTCCTTTCGTTGGTGCGGTGGCTGCTTCTCGTCCTCGGATTTCTCGGATTCGGATCTTTTTCTTGTGACATTGCGTTCGGTTTATGGCGTTCGCTTTTCGGGATGTCGCAGCGGGACCCATCGACAATCCGTACGAAGGACGATCTACCCCCATCGAGCGTGACTAAAGCTAACCTTACCGTCGTCCCATCACATGTCGGTCCTCATGTACTCCTAGGAGTATATAGGAGCAGTGAACAGCAATTCGTTGATAAAGTTTCTAGAAGGCGGTTTTGTCTCTTAACACTAATACATTGGTTTGCGGGAAGCACCAACTCACATTCACAATCTCTATCAATCAAAGGGGCGCTCCGGGAGTTAGTGTCACAAATTTGATTCGTTGTGTTCCTGGACCATGACCGAGTGGTCCTTCTTGTTATTTCCATCCAAATGCGGCTAATATTCCACGTTTCGGAGGTTCGTCTTGCTCCTGCGGCCTCTTGTTGTCCACTGTCGGCTCCCCACTGTCACCCGTCGCAGCCAAATCCTCCTCGTTTGGGGAATCCTCACCGTTATTGAATGTGTCCGTCTCGTTCTCGTCGTCATCTTCCCCCAAGATACCCACCAAATCTTCTTCGACTTCTTCCAAAATCCCTTGGTTGTGCACCGCTTCAAAGGCCTCTGATCCATCTTGACCAGCCAATACATGAATGGATGCTGGACCCGCCGGATGCTCTTCGGCAAAGCTGGTCAAATTGTATACCTTCCCATGAATGGCCACCCAACAATCGGTAGGAGTATTGTGTTGGGCCAATTCGGAGGGTGAAATGATCCGGTCCGTGGGGGGTGGTTGGGATTCCCCGTCAATGGACGACACGAGCAACGTTGGCGCGGCCAAGGTCGATGAGGAGCCTTGTCTGGATTGGATTGGAATGCCTTGTCCCACAATACTTCCATAGACTGTGCATTCCAACAAGGAATTGCCCGCCAATCGATTGGCTCCATGGACTCCTCCCGTGACTTCACCGGCGGCCATGAGACCAGGAATCACCTGGCCGGATTCGTCCAAGACATGACCTTGGGTATCAATGGTAATACCACCCATGCAATAATGCAATACGGGTGTCACAGTTCCGGCATAAAAGACTTCCGAGTCCAATGGTAGGGATGACCCATTGACAGTCGTTCCCGGAACGCCTCGAAAGGTGGTTTTGCCGTATTGGTCCTCCCCCGATTGAGCTGCCTCTTGATACCGTCTCAGGGTTTCTTTCACAACCGTTTGCGGTAGATTGAGCCATTTGGCCAAGGCCTTAAGTCCCTCCAGTTTGGTCAAGAGTCCCTTGTGTGTGTACAAATCGACATGTTTCTTCCCATCGAGGGCGGCCGAAGACGACAAGACGAGAGAAAAGGTGGGAATGTCGGCCTCAATATTCCATTGCGAGGTTCGGGCATAGTCATCATTGTGGGACAACATGGCATTGGTGACATAGGCGCGCGTGCCCAATTCATTGCAAAATCGATGGCCGCTGGCATTCAGCAGCAATCCTCCCACTCCACGCATCAATTCAGCCGCCAATATTTTGCTCTTCTTGTCCGGCTCGGCGGGATCGATCCACCCAGTCGGATGCACTTGAACCTTGTCCATATCAATGGGGGTGGCTCCCAGGGCAGTGGCCAAGGCAATCCCATCGCCCGTCGAAAAGGCACCGGCCGTGGTGGGCATTTTTAACAATTCGGGCCGATACTGGGACAAGTACGATCCGGCACTTCGATCGGCGGCAAATCCACCCGTGGCCAAAATGACATGGTTCGCATACAATTGCTTCGTACTGCGCTTGTCGTCGTCCTCATTGTTCGTTTCATCCAGTTGGACATATTCGACCCCAATCAGACGACGAGGACGATCACCACCACCCGTTCCGTCCTCTGTGAGTAAGGAGACAACTTTCGAGTCGGTCAGAATGGTAACCTTGCCACTCTTGATGTAAGCCTTGATTGCCTTTTGCATGCCATAGATAATTTCAGCTCCGGCCATGCCATTGCTAGGACGATGGGTTCGTCGAGCGGAATGACCACCCAATTGAGCCAACAACGACAAGTCGACACCAACTCGATCTCGCAACCAGGATACGGCCGAAGCAGAGTGTTGGACCAACACGTCAATCAAGTCGGGACGAGCCAGTGATCCAGCCGATCGTGTCGTGTCGTTGCGAAACAAATCGACCGAATCATGATCCTTACTAGATATTGTTGTTTCATTGGTGGGGCAACACGCATTGATTCCGGAACTGGCCTTGTTGGAATTGCCACCCAACAAATGTTCCTTCTCGAGCAAAATGACACTCCCCCCTCGATCCAAAATTCTCAAGGTTGCTGCCATGCCCGCCAAGCCACTTCCAATGACAATGGCGTCGGGCGATGCCTCGTGGGTTGTACTAGTACTACTACTGCCAGTACTGTCCAGAAACTGGATCAAGTGTCCAAATTTGGCGACATCCGCCGTTCCATAATGTCGTGCCAAGACGAGAAGATCGGCATGACGTCTCAAGGCCAATTGAACCAATTGGGCTTCTCGTTCGGCGGAAATCATGCCTTGTCGAGCCAAGCTCGCAATGGCACCAATGGCAACATCGACTGTGGCAATCGAGGTAATGGCGGATGGTTCCGACGACGACGACGACGAGGCTGTGGTACTTGTACTTGTCGTCGTTGTCGATTGCCAGGCTTGTTGTGGGGCATGTTCTTGTTGTTGTTGTTCGAGTAAATACAAGTGTGTCAATTCCCGAACCTGTCGAATGGATTCCGAAAATTTGGCCAAGGTATTAATCAAGGCGACAATTTCATTGCGGGTCAAATCCTCCAAGACATTGGTGGGGGAAAACAAAATTTTGAGCGCCGTCCCGTACCCCAACATGGCCAATTTGCCATGCAATTTGCATTGTTGACATTGGACACAATCCAAAATACTGGAAATATTAAAAAAGACATCCTTGAAATTGTGTTGCAAGGAAAAGTCATTTGCATGATGAGTTCCAGAAGATGGTTCGGAGGCAAACAAGAGAGATTCATCAAAGGCGGAAAAGACACTGGAACAGGATTGCAAAATACTGGAATCCAACAATCGTCGCAGCAAGACGGTCGCCATTTCATCTTGAACGACATCACCGGTTCGAATTTCGTAGGGATACAAATAGGAGGCGGCCTTGGTCAAGGCGCGTAACAAGACCACGTAGGAAAAATGCAAATTGCGCACATGGTCGGGATGAGGACTGAATTTTTGATAAAAGTAGGATGGATTGGGTTCCCAATCGACCCGTCCCTTGCGTTTGCTGGGTGGATAATAATTTTGGGCAATACTCAAGGTGGTACTGGCATGCAAGCCGGACAAGAGTCGATACAAGACGCGCTCTTCCAAACACACATTCTTCTTTGTTTGGTCGTCGTCGTCCGTGGTGGGTGCAATGGCCCAACAATTTTCTTCGTAAATGGCCGTCCAAATATGAGTGCCATTGTATCCCGTGTTGCGTTCCGGATTCAAATTCAAATTGACAACGGTAGGATCGTCGTTGCGGACACGAGTGCACAAATCCAACCAAAAATCATGTGGCAACAAATGTGGGACAGGATCTTGGTCACAATCCGAAGGAGTGGTAGTGGATGTGGTGGTGGATGTGGTTTGTGGGTCGGTCCATGGACCAGACTCTGTCTTGTCCGTGGTCCTGTCGTCCTCTCCAGGTTGTGTTTGCGAGGACGCTGCTGTGGTGACGGTATCGACATGTCGATCCCAGGTATAAGTTTGTTGTTGTTCCTTGGACTGAAACCCATCTTGCGAAAGAGTAAAGAGCGCATGAGACGACAAGAACGAGGCTGGATCCTCGTCGTCCTGTTCCTCTTCTGGTTGGACTGTACACAAGGGTTCGGCTTCCTCGTCCAAGTCGGCAAAGGCATTGCTGGGGCAATCAAATTCCTCTTCTTCGTCGTCGTCCTTGTCACCCTGGTCGTCGTCGTCGTTCGTTTCCTGGAAAGCTTCCTTGTCAGTACTACTACTAGTACTCCACGATCGAAGGGGACACTTGTGCGACAAGTCGACTCGAAAGGTTCGAAAAAAGGCCGTTTGTTTCAAATCGTGCAAAATGGTATACAATTGAGAATCATTGGCTTGTTCCAAATCTTCCATATTGCACGTGACAATCAATTCATCAATCGGACCCGCTGCAGGAGACACCGAAGAGGAGGAAGATTCCAAGGGTCGTCGTTGTGGTTGTGGTTGGGCATGGACAACCGGAGAGTCTGTGAGCAGGATCGTGCACACGAGTACCAGCACCAACAAGAGGACAGCCGAAAAGGAGGAGGAGGACGACGACAAACACCCTGACCGACAAGACGTTGGTCTCCTGGCAACATGTCGTCGTCGTTGTCGTTTGCGGGTTCTTGGTGCAGTTTGCGGCATGCCTGACAGTGTCATGGAACAAATGGTTTTCTCTTGCAGTTTCTCAGAGTGCCACCGAGTTTGCTTTTCAGTTGAGCGATGGTGCTTCGACACGAGAGAACCGTTTCGAAATGGCAGTTGAGTTGTCGCTTGGGCGAATTCTTCGATTTGTGTCGGATGGGTGCAGTGCGGTGTGCAGTCATCGGTATCGGTGGTGTGGTTTTCGCGCCAAGCGTCCACACACGTTTGAACTTCACAACTCATCGGTAATATAAAGTAAACCTTTTATTGAATTTATGAAAGTCATGCCTCGGTAGACACTTGGTAGTACTTGACTTCTTCCAAACGCCACGTGGTGGTATGAGGTCCCGTTCCCGCCCGTACGGTTACGGTTGGCTCACGGGAATAAAAGAGACACGACAACAATGATGAAGCCGCTATGTTTTAAAAAAATAGAACTGCAGCAGGGCCATCGACCCGAGCCATTGGGAAGTTCCTCAGTCACTCACTCGCGACGGCGTCGTGATCGTCTTGGACATCGTCCTCCAGGATGCTTTCCTCTGGTACATTCTCAGTCTCTGTCATGGAAATGGCAGGTGTATTTTCTTCCTTGGTAGATCTTGGCGTAGAACCCAAGACAACAAAAGTCATCAAGATTCCGTTGTCCCCTGGTCCACAACAACGAAATTCAGACAGCAACATATATTATAGATGAGACAGCCCGAAAGGCCTTCACTGCTTTCCTTACAGACGGCAACAACGACTCACGCAAGAATGCCATCAAAGTCATGTTCTTTCGAAACATTTTGTTTCCCTCAAGCTTGCTGTTCCGGCGAACTCTGAAAGATCGTTTGAAGAAGCTGGAACATCGACCGCTGAGCAGGGCTGGGAAGTACTTTGCAAACGTTAGAGTATTTCAAAGGAATCAATGACCAAGAAGAGTTCCCCGAAATCTGGAAATGCGATTGATTATGTCCCAGCAAAGCTTGGAGGAATCAGCTTGTCTGGAGATAATAGTATAAAGAAGCCTTTGAAGAAAGCTACTGGTTGGCACAGGGACGACCTGTTGAATCTTATCCGTTCGTTGTTCCTCAAAGACAAGGCGGCTTTGGCTTTGAAGAGGCCTTGTCTTTGAGGAACAACTCACGAATAAGATTCAACAAACAACGAACCATCTTTGGCCAATCGAGCTTCCTGAACCGGATCCGTACTTATTGCACGGAGAACCATGGATTGGACAAACCCAGAGATCTAATATAACTTCCAATTTAGCTCGTATAACTAAGTTCCGGCATGATAGAACAAGTCTAAGCTTGATCGATGGTCGAGGTTCTTGCTCACCACCATGAATGAAGGTTGACTTGTATTGTCGAAAATAGTGTTGGTTGGCTCATGATGGCGTTTTTCATTTTTTATTCCTTGTATTCGCTGCATAGAATTTCATTTGCATAGACACTTATACAAATGAGAAAGACGCGCATCCGGTTGGAACACCACACTGTGGACTAGCAGCAGAACATACCATACGAAAGATGAGCCGTGAGGGATGAAATGTCAGTCTAAATATTTTCCTAGGATGACTTCAAGTGAGAACTCGAACGTTGGCCGTTGTACGCGAACCACCCAGTAGTTGGCGATAAAGGTCAATGAGACTCCCCTTGATTGTCGTTCTCTGACATTGTCTTCGGTGGTTCGCACAAAACAAGGCAAGCACTCCATCGACACATTACTTCTTGGCGTTGAAGCAAATGTTGGTTGGTCCAAGATTCACACTGCTACCTTGCGTCCACTGCGAGAGTATTCCTTGGTGGCGCAAATGGACAAAAATGGGTACCCTGTTGCTCGTTGCATGTGTTTTCGAGAAGCGGTTCATGGCATAACCTCTTGTTCTTCGTCTGTTTCGGGTGAATGTTGTTGCACCGAATAATAGTCTTGCAACACTTGACGTCGCACTTGCGCATTCTCGTCCATGGCCGATTGGCAGTTCTGTTCAAAGTCCTTCCATTCTTGCGGACTGCGCGTTACAATGGCCTGCAAGGTTTCACGAACTCGTCGGGCAAACATGTACGATGTCCCACCCGTGGAAAAGGAGGCGACACAGGCCCCCGTCCGTCCCCGATAGACTTGCACAAAGGGAAATTTGGTAATGCCCAATTGTTTCAACCACTTTTGTTGTTGCTGGGAGGAGGAGGATGATTCAGAGGAGGAGGATACTCCCGTCCACGAGGTGGCATCGGCTCGCACAAAGTGCACTCGATTGCGGTGACCAACCACTGTACTTGGTTCCTTGTCCTTGTCGTTATCGTCATTGGCTGCGGCATACTCCAAGGCAATCTTTTTGTAATTCAAGGCCGATCGTTGACACACTTTGCAATACGAGACAAAGTACTTGACGACATACCACTGCTCTTGATCGTCGTCTTGCTGCAAAGTGGGCAAGTCTTGCAAAAAGGTCAACATCTCGGGCATGGTTTCAAACGTATGAATGGGTGTGGAAAGAGACCGTCTCGACGACGACGACTCGGGCAACGATGCTTGTTGAGATGGTTCCAACGGCAATACGTTCATGGTGGAGGATGACTTGGTTGTGGCTGGTACCCTCTCCTTGTGAGTCGAACGATTCGCAGTCGTACTACGAATACTTGATGGAGGGACCATGGTCGGGGAGTCCATGGCCAAACTAGCTGCGGCGGCAAGTCGGGAACCATCCTCCGAATAAGGACCCTGTCGTCGTCGTCCTCCTCCTGGAACATGGTTCATTGTCCAGGCGTCCACCATCGGGTGGACCATGGAAGCCATCCACACCAACATGGCGGCCGCCGCCGCTCTGGATTGCCAAACCATTTTGGTGGCAAACTCTCTTGTTTCGTTCAAAAGAATGCTTGCGCTGAGAGAGAGAAGGAGGGCCAATCAAGACAAGGACCTCAATGCTTGGGATGGCTGATGATGTGTGTGTCGACTCTGCAGTTGATGATTATGACCAGAGACTCGTGTTGTGCTCTTCGCTCTCGTCTCTCGTCCTTTCCATTATTGGCGACGAAAAAGTGGAAGAAAGAAAGGTGGAAGAACGCACTTGTGCTTGTGGTTGGGACGTGTGTCTTTGGGAGGGCGCAACCACCTGCTCCGAACTCAAAGAACACGCTGAAGTTATCCGGAAAGGTGGTCAGTCGCATTTATGGTTCCGAATCAGGACAGTATGACACGTGGAATACAAACGCGACCAAACAGGAGGTGCGAGATTCTCACGCATCGGACGTCAGAAATTCGACCACCATGGGATTGAGTCTTCCCTCCGACCGACGTACACAACACATAAGTTGAGAAACAAAACAGATTCTCTCGGTTCGAATCATTGTTGCCATTGTGTTCTTTTAAAGTCCACTGCCACCACGAATTAAAGTGACCCACCAATACCTCCACACATGTGTGAGTCGTCGTCCCCACCCAAATCTCCTTCCCAACGGTCCATGTCGTCGTCGTCGTGGTCCAAGGTTCCGACCACCAAACCTTCCTCTTCCACTTTGGTGGATTCAATAACGACATGGCTTGTATCCTGCTGGTCGTCGTGGGGTCGTCTCTTGTTTTGCGCAGCCGGAATTTGTATCAGCTATGTCTACTATGGCATTTTGCAAGAACGACTCTTTACCGATCCATCCGAACGATTGGGTGCCTCCTTTGTCTTGGTCACATCCTGTATCACCAATACACTGGTTGCCCTCTTGTGGAATGCCATTTCCACGAATAGCAGCAGCAACAACAACAAATCATCCTCCAACAATTCGTCGTCGTCCTCCTCAACGACAACAACAACAACAACAACAACAATAACAACCGCAAAGCAAGGTTTGGATCATGGCTTGTTGATTGTCACGGCGGGATGTTATGTCGGTGCCATGGTTTGTAGCAACGAAGCTGTACCCTACGTGTCCTATCCAGTGGCAGTCTTGGGAAAATCCTGCAAACTCATTCCCCTCATGCTGGTGGGACAGTTTATCGAACACAAGTTGTATTCGCGCACCCAATGGATGGCCGCCTTGTTGATCTCCGCGGGCATTGTCGCCTTTCAATGGAGTCGCATGACCGTGCATCCTTCCTCCACCACATCCACAACCAGTACGGATCAAGTTTATGGTCTGTCTTTACTCCTCGTGTCTCTGGTCTTGGATGGCGTGTTGAGTTCTTGTCAAAACTTGCTAAAGAACAACCCATTGAAACGAACTCCCAACGCTGTCGAAACCATGTTGTATGTCAACCTCTATGCCCTCCTGTTCCTTCTTCCCTGGACTTGGTTCAATGGTCAATTGCAACAGGGATGGTTTCAATGTGGTTGGTCCTTGTCGTCGTCGAAGGATGAGAATGACAACACCAATCCTACTCCACCGCAGTGGTACAAATTGGTCCTGATTAATGGAGCCGTGGCCTGTGGTCAAATCTTTATCTTTTTGACCGTGGTGTGGTACAATTCCATTGTCACCACGACCATTACCACGACTCGAAAATTTGTCACCATTCTCGTGTCGGTGCAAACCTTTGGACATAGATTTACCCCCGTGCAATGGATGGCCATTGGAACCGTCTTTACCGGCTTGTATCTCGCCATTTTGGCGCAACAACAACAACAACAACCAACTCAAGGCAAGCCAACAGACCCACACAAACGACAAGGCTCGGAGGCTCGTCATGCTTCCCCCAAAGATATGGAACGACCGAAACAAGAATAATAATAATCCTGGAGCTCTCTCTTTGTTGACAGCACAAACGACAAGAACAAACTATTGCAATTCCATCTGAACCACCTCTCGAGACTGAGGAACACAGTGTCGTTTGGATTGTCAGCGACCAATCATGGCCTCGTCCTCCATGTACGGAACCACAAGAGTCCACAAACATTAAGCGCGACAAACCATTTCGTAGCATCTCGTCGCAATATAGAGAGGCAATATCTTTTATTCGATCGACTGATAAGAGATCGACCATGGTATGGAGACTCACGTGTCGTTTCAGGTTCTTTCAAGACGCAATGAATGGAAAATGACTCCTCTGTGGCTCATCTTGCTGGATAGATAGGATAAGTTTTGCAACTGGGACACTAATCCGACTTCCGAGACGCGTCTAGTCCGATGAGGAGGATCACATGGATGCTGGGCTATTCTCGCTGGTACTGATCAACTTGTAACTGGTCCCATTTATTTGATCATACGTGAGCATGAGGTATTGAAGAATGTGTTCTCCTTCACGGACCCATGGATCGCGATGCTGCATGACATCATTCAAATATTCGTGACTGTCAACACCAAAGACGGCCAACGGCCACTTTCCATCATTTTGGTTGGCGTGGAAGCATCCGAGCTGGATGCAAACTGTCTGGGGCAATCGGGAAGAAGATTTCAAGGATAAGTCGCTCATTCAACAATCGAGGGATCAAAGACAATTGACGAGTCACGCTTGGTACTCAAAAGCATTAAGTTCCGTCGTCTCCAGTGTAAAAAAAGATGTCCGAGGTTTTACTGCCAATCAAGAGAGCTTCTCTGTTTTCGCAGGGATTTACAGATCTTTCACAAAACAATTCCTTTCGGCTCGCAAATTCGGATATGGGAGTTCCAAGCTCGCAACGCAAGTTAGGATATGGGAGTTCCACGCTTCTCGCTTGGTTTGGATCGAGCGTAGAGTGCAGCACCTCTGTTGTTCTCACGAACGTACTCTTCGACGCATGCTCGTTCACGTACCCTCTGATGAACGACAGGTTGACATGTACCTCATATGTGTTCGATCAAGAACGAGCGTGGATCTCTCGTCATCAAATTGCTGTAAGATCGAGAAGGAAACCAAACCACGTAAAAGGATGTCCTACGCATCAAAACGTGCTCCACCGGGCGAACCGCACCCAGCACACATGTCATTCGTTGATGTAACATCTGTGCTTTCACTCAGAAAATAACGGTGGCTCTAGAGTTGGATAAAGAGAACGTCTCATCAAAACAACAGTCGATCGCTCCGAGAACGTCATTTGTACAAAGAAATCGCAATATTTCCATATATGAAGATCCAAGAACAAGCGCTCTTGTCTCGACTGGCGTTTAGCCATGACAAAGACAAAGTAGAACCTATTTGGAGGCCATCCACTTGGCCTCCACTTGTGGGAGGGAATCGGGGTCTGCACACGTCGGTTGTTGTGAATCATCCAGTCTCGAAACACGACGAGACTGTGGTGATTATGGGAGGAGTTTTGCAGGAAACTTTCTCCATAACAAATTCAGTTATTCTATTACGTGGTGATCGTGCGAAGTGGCAACAAGGACCCCCTATGCAAGAAAGCCGAAATGGTCATGTTTCGGTGGTATGCAATGGCGCTGTTTACGCCATTGGTGGACGCAACCGCGCATCTGGCTTGGATTCGATTGAACTTATCCATGTTTGGGAGTTGTTTCAGCATTCATCATCATCTTCCACCATCAACGCGAATGGATGGACAATGTTGAACTGTCGTTTGTCTACAAAACGAGAGGGATGTGCCGCCGCTGTTGTACACGACAGATTTATTGTAGTGGCAGGTGGGACCAATGAATTGGATGAGGTATCATCGGTTGACATTCTCGACACGGCATGTGGAAATTCATGTACTGTCACATCTGGACCATCGTTGGGAAAACCTCGAAGGCATTTTGGAATGGCTGTGATAAGTCAACGGATATATGCTGTTGGTGGGAACAATAGACGGCATGCCCTGAGCTCAGTCGAACATATGGAATTTGACCAGTTGTTGGACGATACAGCGAATAGTGCTGAATCTGTGCTCCCATTGTCCAAGTCCTGGACGATCCACGAGCATCTTAGCCTGAAGTCGCCTCGAGTGGGACATGCTGTAGTCCAAGTGGGTTCCTGTCTTGTCGTTGCAGGAGGATCGAACCCCGGTGAAGATTCGAATTCTGTGCAAGTTCTAGATGCCGATAAACACATGTGTTGGGAGCTTCCCAACTTGAAAGAGTGGAGGCATTATTGTAGCATGGTGTCCATGTCGAATGGTATCGCTGTGATTGGTGGGAATGGTACGACTGAGGCATGTGAAACCCTCTCACTTGTGGACAAGAATAGTCAGCTATTTTCTCGTTTGTTGGAAATGGGTAAGGTTCCAATCTATTACCGAGCCCGAGAGAAGATAGCTTCGAACCCGAAGATAGCATCGGATGAGCAGCATCGTAGCAAGAAAACTGCATATCGAGTCCCGGAGTCCATTTACAGTTAAAGGCTCAAAGTAAAACTGGTGTTTTATTGCACTTACGATGCTTGATCGTTCAGCCAGTAGATCTTTGCGAAAGGTATGGCTTGGGTCTTGCTTTCTCTACTTGAGGGATACTATCTCGCGGTTCGAAATGGTGAGGAAAGTTAAGCTATGGTTTGTAGGTGAGCTAGCCTCAAAGCCAGGACAAATATCTGGCACAGCAGCCTTGTAGTAGTCGAGTCGGTCGGTTCCTGTTCAGGGTCTGGTGAGGAGTTCTGTCCACAGAAGGCATGTCTGTGGTTTTGTTGGACCTCATCATTATCATCTTCTTCTCGAGGAGTCCCGGACAAAAGGCTTGAAATCCCTTGTCCGTATAGTGCGACGGTCACTGAGATGCAATGTGTGCAGATTTGTCTCGCCACGAACTGGCATTGAGATGCAACAATTGGAGCTTGGTACAATGTGTCAAGGAAACGAAACTCAGTGCTTGGCCCACGTTGGCAGTGGTGGCCGACGATCCGGTTCAGTGTTCAGTGATGTCAAACTTGTGAAGGGCCTTGAGGACAATACCAGTCAACGGAAGTGAGGTAGCTCGGGTAGCATTGGACAGCCTTGGAGTGCGAGCGAGTCGAGCCACTAATAAGGTAGATAAAATAATCTCTCCTCTCTTCCCGAATCATAATTTCGATTGTTGTGTATTGCATGTCTTCCAACATCTTCCTTGCCGCTTGTTGACCATATCAGAGTATCGTCTCTGTTGCGTACGACATCCATTGCATCTGTACCGTCCAGATCACGGCAGGTTGTGAGCCCAAGTAGCGAGTTGTAAGAGCATTGCTGATACAACGACGACAAGAACGGGATCAAACCAAGTTTGAAACGAGGAAACTGGAAGACTGGAATCGACCATGGCTACAGCTCCATTGAGGCCGCCTCCGTGGCCACCACCACCGCCTACACCGCGAGTAAGCGTTGCACCGACAAGACCGCGGCTTGGTGGATTGACGGGCATTCACCCTTGGACTGGAGGAAGGCCCGCAGATACAAACTTCCAAGCAACGGTTCGGGAGTTTCACGGAATGGATTCCGAGTTCTACCTACCAGACCCCCAGAATCCAACACAATTGGTCAACATTCTGCATGAGGACTTGGAGTTCTCACCTGCTTCTGTTGTCACACACTTCAGAACTGCGCTTGCAGCGACACCACCAATGTATGACGACTACTCCACAAACAAAATTTCCGTCGTTGATTGTTGCGAGTTGATTCTATCACCGCAAATTCCATGGGCGTGTTCGTTGGCATTGCCGTCATCGCAGCCGACCGAAACAGTTGGAGACACAACACCGCCCGACATTGAGCAGACGCCCTTTGAGTTTCCAACCCGTCCAATGACTGAACCGTCCGCAGGAAACAAATTCTTTGCAGAGGGCGAAAGCCCGAAAAAGTTTGGGACCAGCGTTGGGATCTTCTTCCGAAATGATCAGTGCTTCGATAGTATCGAGTGCCCCTTCTTCCTCGATTACAGTCGGCATGTTGTTATTCGGTTGGTTAGCATCATGACCAGCATCCTATATAGGCTGTCCAAGATCGATATCAACAGATCGGATTCTGATAATTGGAGACTCGCGCAAAACGGCAAAATCGCCCCCGCGCTTACAACAGCTATCGTTTGTGTTGGAGAATTATTCGAAAGGAGATTACAAAGGGTCCACAAACCCTCTTTCCGTGTGGCCCAATTGTCGGAGTGGGAGGCCTTCACGACCTCCCTCAAAATGCGGCCCCGTTTCGCCAGAGCTTCCGCCTGGTCTTTCGTCCCTCCGGCAATGTTGGAGAGTGGCCACATTGTCTCCTTTACAACTGCCTTGTTCTTGACGTGTACCAATGGAACGATGAAGTCAAGAATCCCCGTGGATAATAACAAGTCTGTTTGCATTGCGTTTCCGGAGGCAATCATTCCGAAGTATCGAGTAAGACGTACAAGAAGCTTGGGGGTCGGGCATTTTGAAGTCACTTCTTCTTCAAGGACTTTCTTCAAGGTAGGGAGCACCTTGAAGTCAATCAGGACTTGTGGGCGACTTCCATCTTCTACATTGCCTTCCGCAAGATATTGAAGACAGTAGCAAACGTCCAACCTCAGCTGCACATCGTCTCTTGAAGATTCTTCGAGGAACCTCACCAGCGGGCGTACGAAACACTCTGTTTCCATGATATCGCGATGGGAACTGTCTCTAAGAATGTTACTAAGAGCCCATACAAAGTGTCCAAGGAGTGTTTTCGTCTCGGGGCTGATAATGTTGTGAACAAATCCATTTCTTACGGAATCCATTTTGAGAAGCCCATCTCTGTATTTGGAAGATTCGGCCGCGATGTTGCCAATGCACCACGCCGACTGAAAGCGTAAATCGGCCGTTTTACCGAACACAACCAGTCGCCCTAGCTCATGTACCATTCCAGGGAACTCTGCCACAGAGCAAACCACTGTGTTCGAGGTAGACGATGTCATATTTGTCAGGGCCCATGTTGACTCGAACTGCAGTTGTAGATAATCATCCAGTTGTTGTAGGACACGATGCAAATACGGAACAACTCCCAAAGAACAGATCTTCTCCATAGGAGGCTTATGCGGGATACAAGTCAGGTTTCGTATGTCTCGGACAGTATTGAAGATCAAGTCACTGTGACTCGTTATTACGCAATGAAGCATTATCACCATCCCGTGGCCGGCCACGACGCGAGTTCCGTTTTCGAGGAATCTGGATCAGCCATTGCGTGACCATCCACAACGCAGCAAAACAGTCTCGAGAGAAAGAATGTGCATTCCCAAAAGGTCTTTGTCTATATATAGAGAGAGGTACTAGTACCGGAGTAGATTCGATCATCGTCGTTTGCCTTCTCGCCACCGTTCACCAAAACAAGATCCTTCCGTAGTACCGAGCTGCAGCGACTCTTGGAGAATCGTTGTCGTCATAGGCAACGACTTTTAGAAAAGCAATGGTGCATTCATGTAGGTAGTCATGCAGAGTAGTAGTACATTGTTGTTTGAGGTGTAATGACACATACATTTCTGCAAACCTACGTACGGGTACTACGTAGTACGTGCCATGGCCCATGTGGAATAACTGTCATCGTCGTCCCATTCGTTCGCAGGCGGCATGGCATCATCATCATTCTTGTCGTCGCCCTTCTTGCCGTCATAGACAATGTGATTGCGAATGTCCAGGTACAGGTAGGCCACGAGCAAATACACAATGAAAATGGCCAAGGGCAGGGTGGGTCGTAACGCTTTGAGAATGGACCGACGTTGTCGATATCCCAATTGTTGATTGGTTCCACCAAAACAAAAGACCAATGTGCCTTCCACTCCCAGATAGGCCGCCATGGCCGCCCAGGACAGGACAAACAAGCACAAACTGGGAGCATGACACAAACCTCGACCCGTCCCAAAGGAGTTGTCCAATCCTTGTCCCACCACCAACAAAAACACCATATAGGCACTAATGGCCCAATACAAGAGACCCAGAGTGAAACGAGCACAGAGAAAACAAGTGGCCGTGTCTCGTTCCAACTCGTGGTCCGCCACGCTAGTAGTGTGGCCATTCTCTGGATTATTTCGAGTTACTTGGTTCGGGTCGTTGCTTTCCAATGACAAGGTATCTCGTGCCTCCTCGTCCGGTTGTAGTATCGTCTGATTGGGCGTTGCTTCTTCCAAAGCTGTAGTGGTTGGAGCTTCCGTGTCTAGGCTTGTTTGTGGATTCTCCTTGTCCGTTTGTGTTTGTGCGGCGGAATTGGAGGCTGTAATGGAATCATTCACCTCTGCTTCCAAAAGAGGTGTTGTCAAAGCGTTTGCGTCATTTCTGTCTTCAACAAGGCCTTGGTTGGCTCCGGCCGATCCTGTCATCATGGTGAATGAGTTGCTCCCAAAGAAGTGTCTCTGTGCGCCCGTAGAGAAAATGGGAAGCGGGCGCACCGGCGCGCTTCTTTAAAGAGCGACCGAAAAGATGTCCCATTTCGCCAATGGGTCGCGCACCTAAATTGAGATTCGATTCGTGGCGAAGAATCTTTTTTGTCATCACACCCCACATCGATTACGTGGTTTATGGCTGACCGCTCTCTGTTCGCTTTCTCACTATATCATCTCAAGGATACCGACTGCAACGGTACGCACTTCTCTTTTGTTTTCATTCGAGCCCCCATCACTTTTTCGTTCGCGTGTGTGTGTGGAACCAGAACGCATTGTTTGCTGCTCCGTTCCGAGAGAAGCTTTTCTACAAGTTTGTCTCCAAGAAAGCAAGTCATACGAATATCTCAACCACAACGACGGATCAAACAGAATTTCCAAAAAGACACAAGAAACAAAAATACAGCCACCATCGTCATTATGAGATTTGGAGTCGCCACCGCCAGTCTGTTATGGCTTTCAACAGTGTCTTCGGCCTCGTCGTTTGCCCCTGTATCTACTGGATCCTCGCCGCAAGCTGTACACCGTTGGAACCAACGTCCCGCCTTTGCAACTCGGGGAGGTGGTGGTGGACCCGACTCCGTGTCGTCGTCGTCGTCGTCCTTGGCGGCTTCGGTCGAGGCGACGGTCGTGTCCCCTATGGAGACGGAAAATTGGACGCTCTTGTCGAAACGTGGACAAGATGCCATTCAAACTCTTATTGCCTTGGACCAACAAAATGGCGACGCCGCACAAGCACATGTCTATGGCAATTGGCCCGAACCGGGAGTGGACGACGACGGCAAGAAACAATTGGCCGAACAGGTGCGTAAGAGAAAACGAACTGAACCTGAGTCTGCACTTCATGGCAGGAAGAAACTCTCAATCCATTCGGACTGAATGATGTATGGTTGCACTGGAAATCTGTTGCGTGTTTCGTTGAACTCTCTTGTTGTTGTTGTATATTTTATTAGTTGGCCGATTTGGACGAGAGTTATCCTGGTGGTTTGACGGCTTATTTGACCAAGGCACAGCAATTATTGAAAGAATCCAATTTGGGTACCAATCCCTTTGCCGACTATGAAGCCAAGATTCCCGAAGGAGAATCCCTCTCCTTTTTTGACGAGGAATCGGCCTCGACCATGCCCTTTGGTGAGGCAGAACAAATGGGATTCAAGGCCATTGGACAAGGCGTGGTCTTTGTGTTGGTGGCCGGTGGATTGGGAGAACGGTTGGGATATTCAGGAATTAAACTATCCTTGGAAACCAACCTGTGCACCGATATTTCTTATCTCGGTCTCTATGTCAAGTACATTCAAGCGATGCAATACATGGCTCGTTTGAAAACTGGCAACAAGGATATTCGGATTCCCTTGGTCATCATGACTTCGGGAGACACGGATCCATTGACACGACAATTGCTCAAGGACAATGACAATTTTGGTATGGACAGTGACATGTTGACCATTGTCACGCAAGACAAGGTGGCTGCCCTCAAGGATGGACAAGCAGGTTTGGCCTTGGACGATGACAATCGATGGCAAGTCCAAACCAAACCTCATGGACATGGCGA